>ML675620.1:7392538-7459440 GCA_007922155.1 Mesoclemmys tuberculata | reverse complement strand
ACCAAGCTCCAATTGAATTTCAGCAGGAAATTCCTTCTGGTGCCTTTGAAAATTCCAGCTGTAATGGATTATAAAACGACTCGAGGAGTAATTGAAAGGGAGGTAGGAAGAGGGACTGTGAAGAGGAAAACTCCACCATCTTATTTAAAAAAACCCCAATACCCAGCCACACAAGTTTGGTCTTTTTCCACTTAGAATTTGACTGCCCAATTCAGTTACTCAAGTGAGGCTCTGGATAAAATTCAGTAGCGTTAAATGTGTATCTAGGTTTCACTAAGTTGTCAGTATTTTAACTTTCAGATGATGCACTCAAGCTCTAATTCAAAGGAAAATAATTCCTTAAATAAGGGATGAAGTTGCTGGATGAGATCTATCATAAAACTGAAGATGTAATCGGGGGAGGGAGAGGCAAGGAAACAGCACCTTAATAGTTGCCAGAATAAGCTGGTGCCTGTATTGATTTACACCCTAACTAAACGGGCTTCACGTTTCCTTTTTAACTAACAGAAGCTAATTAGCCTGGGCCCCCCACTGTGAAGTGGTTACATAAAACAAATGTAGATAGTAACTCAAATTACAATCTCCTCATACTTTCTTCCTATTAACAAAGCATATTCTCCCAACTAATCATCCCTTCACAAACACAAAGACTTTTTTATATACTGTGTATGTATACAAGAGCTAATTAACAGTAAACCCCTTGTAATGCAGGCAAATCCTTTCATAGCTGTTTCATAACCCCCTACACAGTGTGATTTCATTAGAATTTCACAGTAACTCAGTAGCACAGAATATATAGTAGGGGAAGGAAAACCCACCTCTAATAAACTCTGAGCGCTCATCATTTTTACAGCACTCTGTTCCCAGTGCTTACAATAAGCATTCCATATGTTCCCATTATTTAAAGAATAATTACAGTCATTCATGGAAGCGTGTAAAAAACCAAAAATAAAAATGAACTAAAACCCCCCTCCCCAAAACCAACAAAACTCTCCCCATAAAAATTTACTCAAAGTGGGAAATTTAAGATTTGCGAGTAGAAATTAAACTATAAACCTCCCTCTTGATTGGTAAAATATACTATTCCAGAGAGCCTTTCTAATACAGTGGCAGAACAGATCAATTCAGGGAACAGATTGTATTTTTAAAAATTGAAAAAGAATAGAAAAGCAAACTCTTTTGGGTCCTGATTTCTATAGATTAGATTGCTGTGGTCACACTCTTGTCCCTCGAAAATAAAGCAGAGTGACAGAAAAAAAGTCATGTTTATCATCAGAGGCAGTTTGGTCTAGCGGACAGAGCAATGGATTGGGACTCAAGAGACCTGGCCTGCTAGGGGCCTCTGGGCTTCTCACTTCCCTCCCTGTGATGCTTTTACTTCTCCCAGCCTTTATCTGTTTTGTATATTCATATTGAAATCTCGTTAGGGCAGGGACCATCTCTGAGTATGTGGGTGCATGATGCCTGTCACAATGGGGGAGGGTCTAATCTTGGATTTAGACTCTGGGTGCTAGTATAATATAGATAATTCATAATAGTGAGTTTAGAAGGAGCGAGGAGAGGCCACAGATGCAGCGGGAGCTGCCGGCGGGAGGGAGAATTACATTTCTGCTCCCCACTGCCTTGAGACCCCTGTAAAAAGGCCACACACTCAAAGTTAGAGTAAGGCAGCAGCTTTGGCACTGTCATAAGTAAAGGTCACTATCAAAGGAGTGAAAGTGCAAGGCAATGCACGGAGGAAATTTGGGACTTTCACTCTTCCTCACAAGCAGAGTCCTCCTGTTGTAGATGATCCTCCTGTTCTGTGAACGATGATCGGGACGAAGGCTAAGATTTTGTCACGGTTATTTTTAGTAAACGTCAGGGACAGGTCACGGGCAAGAAACAAAAATTCTTGGAAATCCATGACCTGTCCTTGACATTTACCAAAAATAACTGTGACATACTGGGGCTGACTGGAGAGATGAGACCCCAAGCCCCTCTAGCCGGGGGTGGGAGGAGTGTGGCAGCACTCACTACCATTGCGGCTGACAACTCCAAGACCCCTGTTGCCCATGGCAACTCAGAACATGGTAAACTCCAATGAGAGCGATGAGATTGGACGCCTGATATTCTTCCCATAAATTCCAGTGTATGAATTACAGTTCTGGTAGTAGTGAACTGCCACATATAGTGAATAAAAGTGACATTTTTGCAGCTGCACTCTTCATCCCTCCATAGTCTCCAGTGTGTTAATTCAATTGTCTCAAATGAGGATTTAATATAGATTTAATAAGTTATTATGAATTAATTATCTATTTGTTATTAAAAATATATTCATTGAGCTTTAAAAACATGTAAGATGCAGTGTTGTTTGCAGACTCAATGAATAATTTCTTAATAATTCATGAATATTTAACATACAATAAGCATGGACTAAAGTCTACAGACTTTCTCCCATTCTGCCTTAATAAGGTTGCAGGATTTGCCCCTACTTTATTAAATCTAGACAATATACATGACAAAACATATTTAATTTTAAAGTCTCGCCATCACATTCTCTGTGGCCCCCCTCCTTACCTTTTTGATCTGTGGAAAGTTGAAGAAGCAACAGTTGTTGCATAAAATGGGAAATGTTGTTTAAACAAAAGCTGTGTTGTGAGGATTCATGGGGTCAAATCTGTTCGCTTAGATTTCTTCAAGTCCATTTCTAATGTTAAATCACAACATTATTATAGTAGAGGGATTGCCTTGGGATGGTCCAAGGATAGAGCCATTCTTTAATCTGCATGTATATATAAATGGTTTTGAAAGCATTTCCTGCTGTTTTACAATGCTTGCCTTAAAACAAGTCATAATTTATTTAGATGTTTAAACCCTGCACACTAACGTGACTATATAATACAAATGAGAATGAATTAATTTATAATGCACAAATTATACTACCTTGCTAATTCTTCACTCACTCACTAATTCTTCACTCCCCCGTTACTCTGCAGTTATTTTCCAAAAGCTTTTTCAACATTAGATTAGAAATAACAAATAACTTGAACTATCCTTACTTCAGACTTGAATTCTTCCTTTTATTTTATGAGTGGAAATACCAGATGTTGATTTGCTAAATGGGTTTTTAGTCACAAAGGCCTGAGACCTGCAAATACGTAATCATAAGCCAACAACATTTTCTTACAAGTTCTAAGAAATTAACAGTTTTCAGTACCTGTTATGCTAATTGCAAAATACTACAGCAATTACCACAAACATCAGCAATTGTGCAGCTTCAGAACATTAGCAAATCATGCCATCAGGTTGAATTACTCTCTCTCATTGTGTATCTACATGAAGTGAAGTAACATGCTGGAAAAATGCCAGGTAAATGATTGTTACCTTTGAGCTTTTGAGCAAAGACTTACCAATAACTAAATTTGTTTTTGAACTGGAAGGGTGCTTTGAACCATTCATTTCATGCACACATTTCCCTCTGTGAAACCAATTCAACTTCGTGGCTCTTTTCCATGTTACAGAGGCATTTTGCCTCTTTTTTTTATTATGCCTAGAGCGGAAAAGAAATCCACCGAGACAGAAGATTGAACTACATAGTCTGGGATATTCAAAAGCACTCTGATTTGGCTTCAATGCAAGCTGAGTCCGACCAATGCTTATTTTTGAAAAATCCGATCCATACTCTTCCACTGACGGTTATTGTTTTCTTAAGCTAAACTTGTATTTTGATGATTTGTGGCCATTGTATGCTTCCAGATGCTCTCCTCAGCAACCTAACGTTGCTAAAGCCACTTACGTAAGAGTTTGTGCAGGGAACTGATTTGTATCACACTGATGGATGTGGGTAAATTAATGAGAAAAATGAAGACCAGTGATGGTTGGATCTCAAGAATTTTGGAAGTGGAATGATGTAGATAAAAATCTGGATACTTAGCAGAAGTGTCTAGACGTGAGCCTACAAAACTGGACTGGATACCTTAAAATTAGAGGTGCTTTCTACTTGAGGTAGGGTAGAAATGCAGAGCGATGTGCTTGTAGCTTTCAAGAGCTGTCTTCCAATACCAGCCACAATAAGAAAATCCAGACGTCTAGAAAACTTAAAAATTATGGCACTTACCCCAACCCTTCTGATTGTCAGAAGATTCAGCTTGGATTCTTTTCAAGTTTTAGGAGAAAGTGGAGGTCAGTTTTTATTTAACTGGAACTGTTTTGTCCTATCTTACGGAGGGTCTCAGCTATTCAGTGCAATTGGCCTGGATTTAGATGGCTGCGGTTGTCATCTGTCTGGAAGTAGGGCCTGTCTGTTAGAAAGCGGGGCGTGCAGCAGAGCTAGTCTCCTGGCAATCGAATGAGCACAGCTGGCCTGTAAGAGGTTGCCTCCTTGGCTATGCCACCTGTTTGATTAGAAGAGGCAGCAGACTGGCTGTTCAGCCCAGCGGCAGCAGCTGCTGAAAAGCATTCTTCAGGCTGGAATAGCTCCTGGGCCTGCTTGCTCCTAGGCCTGGTGCTGCTGCTTTGTTCCCAGGACCTGCTTCAGTTCCACTCCTGCCTGGGACTCAGCCTTGCTCCTGCCGTGACTCCACTCCAGGTAAATTGGTTCCATTCCAATGCCTGCCCTCTTTCTTCAGCTCTGACCCTTGGCTCTGGCATATAGCCTCTGACTCTGGTTCTCATGCTGGGCTGTGACTCCTAATGCCAGCACTGACCCTGGGCTCCAGTTCCGGGCTACCAGCTCTCCCATTCTAACCATTCGGGCTGGTGTCTGCTCTGACTATTAGGCATTACTGTCCGCAGCTGATCACGTGACACTCTCTCTCTTTTATTTATCTGCACTGCAGAACGAGCCTAGTCTTTTTCTTTTTTTCCTCACTACCTCGTGAGAGAGAGTCACCCTCATATTGCATCTAAAATTAAAGGAGCTAAGTTTATTAGGGGGCTCAGTCATTCCCTAGTGATCTCTAGCCCCCATTTGTTCTCTCCGCCCATTCTAACATACTACCTATAAAGTATGTAAACTTCACCTCCCAGCTGAGGTCTGCTTCAGGCTGGTTTGCTAACGATAGGACCACAAGGCTCCTTGTTTGAATCTCCACTGGGGTTGTATAGAAATGCCCGCATCCTGTCTTGCCACTGGATAGCAGCTTCTGGTTCCCACTGGCTTAAATGGGATTTGGCTCATGCCCTAGGCTTGCCCTGGTGCATGGCCAGAAGTGAACATGCATCCATCGCTGTGATGTTGAAATACATATTTAATGGTTAGGAGTTAGGTTGCTTGTGCTACTTCTTGAGTTATCAGGCTAAGCCCCAGCGAGGTGATCAATGGAAAGAATCGTATTGATTCAGTGGTCTTTGGCTGAGGCCCCCAGTCAGCAGAGGGAGATGTGTATTTTGTCTGAATTGGTGTATTTTAAGGAGTTATTTTTGAGTTCATATTTAATGTGATGCTTTTAGGGGCTGGTGGTCTTCCCTCTTTCTGAATTTACATGATCGGAGGATATAATTTATCTGTCTAGGGTGTTAGGTCCTACTCGTTAATGAGGTATTTGAGCCCTTTAGATAGCCCTTCAGTGCAGATGGTGGGTTGTTTTCTTGTTAAGGGTGCATTGCTTTGAAGTGCTGTTTAGAGTTACAGAGGCATACTCGGTATTACAAAGTTATTTGAAGTTAGTGCAGTTTATGGAAATGACACACGGATTTAAACAAAGATGCATTATCTCTAGAAAATGTGAGTAGTGTTTTTGCTTATGTGTAACCTTTGGATATCATCAGGGGAGTTGCCTTGAGGGCAGACTGTAATTTTAACAAACACCTCATATTATTTTTCACTCTGAACTACATTTTTAACCAAATCATCTCAGTACACTAGCAAGCAGGCTCCCTTCCACACACGTTAGCCAGTCAGTCCACAAAAGATAATGCAGATAATCATTTTTGTAGACATTCGCATTTGAGCAAGTTTATTAAAAAGGGGAGAAATGGTTGTGGGAAAACATGAAAAGCAGTTGTTGGCAGGTCCTGACAGAGGTTTGTTGGCAGAGGAGGCTTGCGCTGTGTTTGCCTACTCAATGCAGGTCTCTGGCCAAAGCTACTAATCCCTCACTTTCAAGAGTGCAATGTTCATAAAAAAATTCAACAACAAAGTCAAAACATAATCATGCAGGCAAAGGCCAGATTTTGGTTCAACAAAAGTGGATGAAACAAGTTTTCACATAAGCCCTGACTTGCAAAATGTTGTGATGCTTCTTTATGTGCAGCAAAACTGGCAGAAATCCAATTTCCCCTCAACCTTCACAATAAAAACATGATAGTAATTTCCTCAAACAATTTGTCTTAGACTCCCATCAAAACCCTGCCTATAACACACACTGTTGATTACAAAAATACAAACTAATATGCCAACATTCAGTTGTCTTTCCAGTGTTTCTAATTTTATTTCTTGTTATTTTGCAGATTGTTACATTTTAACTTTGAGCTCAGGATTTCATACATTCTAAGCAAGCATGTGTAGATGTATCTAGATGACAGTAAAGGGTATTTCAAATGGTTGTTACGAGATTTTTAGGCAGTAACCCAAGGAATCCTGAGGGAGGAGAGAAACAAGATATGGTAATGGAGAAACAGAGGCCAACAAGGGACAAAGGGTGTGTTTTAATTATTCTCCAAAGACCATTTTAGGCACAGGTTAGGTAGACAGCCACCTACAGTGCAATATCTAAGATACAGGAATAATGCAGAGGTTGCTTCAATCATTCAGGAACATATTAGTCTTTAATGACTCTTCTGTGCTTGTGGTTTCTGCACTCTTTGTTTCTGCTCACTCAACGGCAATAGATGCCTTTAATTAACAAACACATCTTGAAACTCTTGCACTGCTGGTTAATAAAGCACTCAGTATGGCTGCATCTCACAATTTAGCTGGGGAGATAGTGGATTATCTATCCATTACATGAAGTTTTTAAATCAAGACTCAGCGTCTTTCTAAATGATATGCTCTAGGTCTACCAAAAGTTATGGATATGATGCAGAAATTACCCTGCGAGGTTCTACAGCCTATTAGGCAGGAGACCAGAGGAGATGATCATAAAGGTCCCTTCTGGACTTAACACTTCTGTAGGTTGGTCACAAGAAAGCAGAGGGGAACTAAGTGGGAAGGAGAGGATCAGTTCTCATCTAGCAAGTCACCAAAAAGGGATGTATTGAGCGGAACGTGCAGGGAGGTCAGGTTGTGTGGGTGAGGGGGGGAAGGAGAGGTGGAGGCCGCCCGGTCTGAGCGGGCACCAGGCTGAGGGGCTGGAGTGGCAGATAAGTGCGGGGCACTGGGCCGGCCCTTCATGATGGGCAGGAGGCTGAAGGGCAGCTGCTCCCGCACCCCACTGCGTGTTGTGAAGGGTCAGCTCGCCCCCTCTCCCCTGTCCAAGCCGGCACCAGGATGCATTGCTGCAGCAGGAGAAGCAGGCATTGTGCACCAGGCAAGTGCAAGGGAAGGGTGCGGAGTCAAGCTTGCATTTGCGCCCCCTCCCCCAGGACCCCTCCTGCCCTGTGTGTGGGGGGAAGGAGGAGCACATTAGGTTGGGGGGTGCAAATGTAGGCTTGGCCCCTGGGTGCCAGAGACCCATGGTAAGCCAGTGTCACCAAGGCAGCTGTAGCCAGATCTGTCGTCTGCCCGTTAGCTCTGGGCCAGATCCAAAGCCAATTGCAGTTGCTGGAAGCCTTTGATTCATTTCAGTGAGCTTTGGATAGGCTCTGGGCTGCTTAGTTTAATAACCTTTCTCATTGACCTGTGTAAATTCTAGAAGTAAATTATCAGTCTACTCACCTCTCCTGATTTTCAGGAGGGAAAAGAAAAGTATTGTCGCGTCAGAAATGGACCAGTAGCCATTAATATGCATAGTCTCAATCACAGTAAAGATAATAGACAAAGAACAGATTGAAAAGATAATATTCTAGCTTTAAAATACTCCTGCTTCCTGTAGGCATGTGGGTTTTTTCTTGTGACAGTGATATCCTTTGCATGTAGATAAATTGGAGGCAGACAAAATGCAATATTGTCTCACCATTGCAGCTTTGTGTGAATTAGCTCTGTTAAATTGTCAAATGGCTCAGAAAGCAGATTCCTGGCATTGGCAGGTTCACGTAAGCTTTCAATCACCAGCCGTTCAAAACAAAAATGTTACAGACCTCTCAGTTATGGGGGAGAAACTGGAGGAGGCTTGGAGTTTAGTTGGGGGTGGCGGAAGAGGAGAAGAGGAAACCAAAGATGTAGCAGCATATTTACTTCATTTCTCTCTAGCAGCCACAGGGTGTCCCAAGATTTTTCATAGTTGTCCTCCCCTAAGCTCTGAAAATTCCCTTGGGGCACATCTACACTCAAAACTTAAGTCGGCCTATGTTAGGTTGACTTACAGCCAACACGGTGATTTCTGCGGTGGTTCATGGCCACACTGCCGTTCTTCTGCTGGTGGTGGTGCCTGTCCTTACCAGGAGCATTTCCACCAAATTAAGAAGTGTGAGGAGCCGAGAGCCTGGCTTGGCAGCTCCCCACTGGGAGCTGGGCTATCCCTGGGCCTACACCCAGAAGCTCGGGGGTTGCCCCATGCGGGGAGCATGGCAACTACCCAGTGGGGAGCCCCAGCTTGGAACAGGGAACCCTCCACCTAACTGGCTTTCTTGTCAGTGTCATGGCTCAAATACCCGTGCTCACAAACATGTAGGTGCTCTTACAAAGAACAGCTGCTCCCCACTTTTGTGTTTGAACAATCACCTTCCCACGCACATAAATAACTATAAATAAAGTGTGGCGTGAATTTGAACTGAGCTATAAATTGAAATGCAATTGTATTTCCAGAAATGCAGGATTTTCAGAACTTAGCTTTATGCAGTCAGTGAAAGCAAGACCAGGATAGTGGTGGAGTGCAGGATCTCTGAATAATTATACTTGAGTTCTGCCTTTTCTATGAAATGCCTTTTCTGTGCTTGAGTTCTTGTACAGAGGGTGGAGGTAATGGAGAAGTTACTTTAGCACAGTCAAAGTCAGTTGACCTGTCCACTTTTGCTAGAAGTTGAGTTGCATATTTTGGATGCAGAGATTAAGCAATGAAGAAAATAATTGTAACCAAAAAAAAATCTTGTTGCAGTGTTTTCACTCCATTCAAAATGGAGCGTTACATCCTGGGACATATACATATTCTCCATAAAACACACCTCCCTATTAAAATTGAGCCATGCCACCATATTTTACTCATCCAGGTTTCCAAGTTGTATTACACTTTCTGTCCTATAAAGTATTGCTTTATACAGTATTAATTGACTTAATATGCCTGTAAAATATTGGGTGGAGAAAAGGATTGGCCTAATTATGCACTCTGAGAACCACGCTCTGATCAAATTTTAAACTACCGTGTTTCATGTGAAGTAGGCAATGCCCTGATAAACTGATTTGTGTGGGAAAGTCAGGCCAGATGGCTACCAAAGGGTATACCAGGGCTGGTATGTGAGCCCGAGAATGCTAAAGGCCCTTTTCCCTGCAGGCAGAGGAGAGGTTACTGTAGGTCAATTAGAGACACCTGGACCCAATTAAGGGCTTCTCCAGGTGTACTTAAACCTTGCCTTCCCTAAAGAGCAGGGGGGAACACAGGAGAAGGAGAGAAAGGAGCCACTAGAAGGTTATTGTTGCTAGAGGAGAAATTCCCCTGGACCAGCAGATAATGCTTCTCTGCAGCCGGAGAAGCAGAGAAGGAAAGACCCTGGCCCCAGCCTGTGGGAAGACTGGTGTTTCTCCAATTCTCCAGGGCTTCACCACCACCTCTGCAGCCCTGAGAAGGAGCCACAGCAAGGTACCTCCCTGGGTCACATACAAAGATTGGGACTATCTGCCCTCCCCTGTGGGATTGAAGGACACTCCTCAGGCCTGGAGTAAGGCCTGCACCAATGCTCCGTGAGAGAGGTGCCGAGGGGAAGAGACAAAAGACTTGTCCAGGGTGGGGTAGAGGTTCCTCAGGCCCCACTGCCAAAGGAGACTGTTGCCAATAGGTGAGACCCAGGAGGGTGGGGGTTGCTATACCACACTTGCTGGTATATTCTATCATACAGCTGAGTGTGCCACATGCTCACAGTTGAGGAATGCACATTTTCAATTTAATAACGTCAATTGCACAAAATGAAACATGGAGTCCACTGCAGGCAACTTGGTAGCCCATGTACTGCGTCCCAGCTCTGTTTATTGGGTCTAACATGAAAGCTCCATGCAGAGGGGAGCTGCTGCAGATGAAGCCCATGGTTTTAGTTAAAATCAGCCCATCAGCGTGCCCAATCATTACGAGTCTAGTTTTCTTTCGGAAGCAAAAATTACTTTTCCCAAAGAAAATGGAAAATATGACGAGTATATAAAAAGGATCATTCTTTGACTTGATGAGCCTGCTTCACCTGTGAGTCCAATTTAGTGGATTTAGCTGCCATTCCGTCACAGATAAATCAATTCATGTTATCCAGGAGCTGACTCGGCATATTTTATAAGGCATATTAATCCATTTAAACTACAAGTCTGGAAACAAAGGCACTGTGCAAGTTCTTAACAGTAATGTCCCCTTTTTTCATTTTGTGGTAGAAAAGAAAACTCTCCATGTAAAAAATACCAAGTATGCTGTAGTGTCAAATGGTCTCCTTTACTGTGTGTGGATAAAAGCATCTATATTTTACTATCATGATGATTGGTACCTTATCATTACTTATTTATTCCCAGGCAAAATCTATATTAATGTGGAGTTGAAATTGTGAGTACATATCAGTAATTTCTGGTGAAAACAAGACAAGAATGTTTTAATTTCCCCAAATAAAGCATTCTAAAATGAGGACTAAAATTAACATTAAGGAAATCTATAGAAAGCCCCAGTTAAACCACTCAGGCAATCATAAGCCTGTCATTTGTTGACATCATGCAATAATCATATAATTTTATCATTAATACATGTTGGTGTCTGTGGTCCCAAATCAGATTGCGGTTTTTTTGTTTTTGTTTTAAAAGGCAATGAATATTCTTCCTGTCCCTCCACATATTTCACTAAATGAAATTTATCCCTCTTACTATCACCGTGACATCATGGTTGACATTACTACTCTTAATTTTCATTGTACTCATTTTAAGCCTTCAGTAAAACTGGCGGGAAGAGGCAAATACTGCCGATTGCATTCACAAACAGATGGTTTTGGAACAATAATGAAAGTGCATTAAGCTCTAATGTCACCAGAAATAAGGGGTTTTGGGTGTCCAGTCACACATCAAGCTGAGCCCCTGGCACATGCAAAAAGATCAGATTAAAATATATAATGAGAAACTGTTTCATGCCTGCTATTACCCTCTGATCAGTACCACCTTGCACAGATCAGTTTTAAGCCCCCTTTAATTCAAGATCCTTATTAATGACGTGGAAGGAAATGGTAAACAGCATATTAATGAAATTCATGGATGATATTAAATGTGAGGTGTTGCAAACACCAGAGACAGTAGAGAAATAACACAAAAGGGCTCAGAGAAGTTAGAAATAAATGCTCTTTTTTTTGTCATTAAAACTCATTTCAGACTTTAAAAAAAAAGAGGTGAATGATACTTGCAAGGAAAGGGCCTAAAAGTGGTCAAGGGGTGATAATGAGGTGTGGGGTTTCAGTGCAGTTATGGCCTCAAAAAAGTGATGACATCGAAGACTTGTCATTTAAAACTACATTGGACAAAGCACTTGATATTTTCCTTTGGAGAGAAACTCAGCATTGGCAGGAAAATGAACAGGATGATCTAATATCTCTTTCCCTCTGTCCTGTTTGTGAAACTACATGACCCTTAAGTAATGATGTTGGAGCTGTGAATAGAAGCAATTGTTTACGATTCTATTTCAAAGCAAAACCTACTCCGGTTTTATTGGTTAAGTTTTACTGGTTAACACTTAGCAGTGCTTTTAAGTGTCCCATCTTCTCTACTGTGCCTCTTTTGGGAACATAATAATGAGTTGGGTGTTTGCACTCTGCTCCTGATGTTTTGGCTAACACATGCAAATTCCTGAAGTCTTGACTCGCTTTAGATTACCTGCAAATATTTGAATAGCTCGTGAGGTGGTACTCACCTAAGAATTAGTCACTTTTCTATGGGAAAGCATGATAGTGAACATCTAAACATGGTGCTTTATTACCCAAATTTGGCATTTAAATTTGGCAGATCTACATTTATGCCTTGTGGAATTGATACAATATTTCTGACTGGACAGATTTATGGGAGGAAGCAATTGGAGGAACTCATTGGGATTTGAGACAGTAAACTGATGACATGCAAGACTCCTCTCAGTTTTCAGCAGTAGTACAGCATGATATTAATAGGCCGTAAGCATTCTTTCAGTGTCCTCTATGTATAAGGGAGGCGTGTTCTTACAGAGAAAGATCTTCACAAAAAAGCTCATTGTTGTCCAATTGACAACTTCACCTAGTGACAGTGCTTCAGAACCAACTTTAGTTCTGTTATTTGCAAGAGAAATGCTAAGGTCTACATCAACATGTCTTTTTAATGACTGTCTACCTACTGAAATAATAGAATACTGTTGTAAGAGGAGAGGTAATGGATGAGGAGCTGCAACAGGTCGCAGCTTGATTTCTAGCAATTAAATTAGACTTTTGGGAAAACATATATTTATTAAAATTAAAATACATTGACTGCCCCTTCTCTGTCATGTCAAACTGCTTGTCTTACTTTCAAGGCTCTTTGTGGTCTATCTCTACACTACCTGTCTTCTCTCATTCACTATGAGATGTACTCTTCCAGTCGAGCACTTGTTTGCAAGAGGCACCTTGTGCTTTCTCCCAGCTGCCTCAAAAGGTTTGGAGAAGCTCTTCATAAATCTTCTTCAAATCCCTCCTCAAAACTTTTCTTTTCCCATGATACCTACAAAAAAACCAACAGCAGTTTAGGCCTCTGGTGTGCTGAGATCACAGCCTACCATGTTGACCGAAATTGGCTCATTGTTCCCTTGTATTCCCCCATTCGTCTACCTACTGCCAGTGTAGGGTTATGGGACAGAATAGCTACCTTCCCAGCTGTGGCTACCTGATTGACCAGCAACAGCTGGGATCAGATGCTGTAGCACCAAGATGAAGTGGCTGGGGAGGCTGAGAGCAATTGGGCATTGGCAGCAGACATACAGCATGCTGCCCAGGGCATAGGATCAGAAGCTTTGGAGGACTGGGGTGAGATGGCTAAGGTATGGGGAGTGGTAGCCGTAATGGGTTATTCCTTCCCCTACACTCCTTGCGCTGAAGTAGAACTGTACTCCCTGCTGCCAGGCCCAGCAGGAATATGACACAGGGATTTAAGATTAGCTGGAGTTGAACTAAAAGCTATGAGGAACAGGGTCTCATGGGGCTGATGTACTCCTAAAGAATCCAAGGCCAGATGAGAGGGCTGAACTCCCACTCCGAGGCTCATAAACATCTTGTAAAGCTGGAATTGAGCTGTGGGTGCCAAGGGTTTTCTTTGAGAGAATATGACAGTCTCACATGGTTTCAAGACCCAACGTGGAGCCTCTGACTGTCATTTGAGCTTTGGACCCAAATATCACAGTAAAACATAGTGGGTGCAACCACACGCAAAGTCAAGCCAATCAAAGAAGTCCACTGAACACTTTCAACTAAAACTGTTGAATTGTGTACAGCTGTGGTATTTATTCAAGGTGAAATTTATAGTAGGACATAGGAAGCTAACACCCCTTCTCTTGCAAATAAATATAAACAGAATCAGGGCTTCAGGTTTACTTGTGGTTTTAAATAGTGTTTTAGGGCACCTCCAAGAGAACAGTGTCTTATCTCAGAATAGCCCCATGTGGCAGTGCCTCTGGAATTATGTGTCTCCTTCAGAACCATCCATTATTTACTTATGATCACAGCCCAAAAGTGGCATTAGTTAGTTTTTTCATAATTTCAGTTTTTTTTCTTTAAATATGCAAAAACAGGAGTTAATCCAGCTGGATTTAAAAAGGAAGACATCAGACTAGTTAACTTCCCTGTGATACAAGTTTCTGGTACATGTATCCTCATTTTGCCATTGCAGGTTTGCATTTGCCATCAAAGTGCATGTTGTATTTCCTTGTCCACAGCTGCATGAACGTGCATTTAAAAAAATAATATCCTAGATGTAATAAAGAAAAGCAATGCCACGCTTAATGTGCTTTCCTTGATTTATCATCTGACATGACTGCGTTTTGAGATTTACACGCTTCATGAGTTTTCCAGGTGGTTTATTTCATGCATGCAACTGTTCTTTGCTCTGTTTCCCCACCTTGCATTAAAATCTTTGACTCTGATTGGTAGAACCCCCCTGATTGCTGCAGGCGTGATTGGTGGACTCTTCATTATCGTCATTGTGGGCCTGACATTTGCCGTCTATGTTCGACGCAAAAGCATCAAAAAGAAGAGGGCCTTGCGGAGGTTCTTGGAGACTGAGGTAAGGATATTTTCTGTCGCACCACTCAGAGAAGCTGCATATTTGGAAACATGCGGCGTACTACTCTACATTTTCTACAGAATACATTAGGGTTCTAATCCAGCCCCCAGTGAGTCCCTGTAAATACTTCCATAGACTGCATCTGGGCTTAGCTTTGTTCACGTTATCCGTTATTTATCACGTTTGTACAGTGGGGATCACAACGTTTGAGGCGTATAAGTGCTATCCCAATATAAATCATCATCAAATTGCTTTGCTGAATCAGGATCTTAATGATAAAACTTCCATGGACTCAGATGGGAACTGAACTGGATCCATGGTCAATTGGCTAAAAAGTGAGGTGGAGCCACAGAACTAACAACTTGGGCCCACCTTACCCTGCCTACCATCTTGGCTTCACTCTTGGGAGAGAGGGGGAAAAACAAGTCCTATTGCCCTTTAAAAGCTTTATTTTTGGTTGGACGTGCATATTTGATCATCATTCAAATTTCATCTTTAATTTTCAGCTACAAATGAAACCCTGTGCAATTCAGACACTTGTCAAAGTTGTATGGATGTACAGACAGATCCATCTAAAGAAAACCGACAATCATTGGTCTGCTGATGTCATGTCATTAAGGTCCTGCTCCCCGTGAATTCAGTGGTGCAAGATTGACTTCAAATGACTTTCACAGCAGCGTGTTTTCATTAAGCTTCTTTCTGAATGTTTCTAATTTGTATTAATAATAATCAGTCATCCAGGAATATCAATGGTATCAGTAGATACTACTCTCTCTATATATAGTTGCCATCTTGGCTGAGAGACTGGGGATTGAACCAGGGGCATCCAGAGCTAAAAGCATGAGTTGCCGCAGCTTGATCTAAAGAGCTAGGCTTTGTAGCTGAGGACCATAACAGATCCATAACCCCTGCAGATCAGCACATGGGGGAACATGTGACAAATACCGATCAGTGGGTCACACCTCCATTCTTGCTATATCTCTTTCTTGCTGCTGTTTGCCCCAGTGTGCCCCTGTGCTGGTGGGCTGTTGGGGACAGTGGTAGGAGCAAGGTACACCAACTCCTCATCCTCTGGGGGACTTTCCCAGGCTGGGAGAATACCTTGAATGGGTAAAAGTCCAGATTCCATCTCCTTTGCACTTCCAGGGCAGCCCAGAGGGGAATTTCCATGGGAATCTATAAAGTGGCCCAGAGATTGTGGCCATATGTATGTGAACCTTCTCCTATATCTCTGTTTTGCTTTTTTTTTTTTTTTTTTTTTACATTTGACTTGCACCTTCTATCATAATGAGTATTGAAGAGTAAACTATATTTGCAGAGGGAGGCAACTTATGAACATATCCTTATTGAACTCTCAGCCATTACTTGGCTTCATTGATGTTTGTTTTATTAAGAAAATGTATAACAAAACAATTTCCAGCTACTCTTATTTCTACTTGCACCAAAGCAGTCTGTTCAGCTAACTAAGTAGTCCATGATGCTCATAGAAGCATGATAACAGCACTCCAACTGCAGAGCACAATGCACTTAGCCTTGTAAACAGACACTTTGAAATACTGCAGTGGTCTCAAACCAATTTGAGTAGGAGTAGCCCTTAATTATTTTCCTCTTCCTGAGGAAGGACAGGCTATTTGTCAGTGTTTAGAGCATTGTCCTTTTCATTTATTTTTAAAGAAACATTGTTTTTCAGTCAAAGGCTGTACGTTGCTGAGATCCGCTGGCTTTTTAACTGAGCATACTGTTGAACTTCATTCACAAACTTTGTTGGGTCGTAATTCACAATCTTGGGCAAACTGTACCATTGCTTGCAATAAATTAGTTGCGGCTGTAAATTCTTGTTCTACTTCAGATATTTTCTGCGTCTGAAAAAGCTGTCCTCCTTTAAGGCACTGCTAAAGATTAGAAGAATGATCCCTACCCCCAAAAAGAGAATAAGAATTTGATGAACCAATAAGTCACAATTATTAAAAAGAAAAACAGCCACTTTAAAAGGGCACTAAAATAGCCAAAAACAGCAACGGTGCACTGATGATAAATGCTGTGTTTCTGTCATGTAGAAAACATTTATACTGCTGCCATTAGCAAAAGTCATTGGGAACATATTGTGACACTGATTCAGTTTCCAGTTCATAATTCTATCATGCAGTGCCTGGTGGAAATTATGGTATATTCCACTAGGATCCTTGAACTGGTTGCTGTTGGGTTTTTTGTTTTTGTTTTTTACTGGTTTTTACTGGCTTTTACTGGTTTCACTTGAAGAATCAATAGTCCTGGAACCAGTAGACCTGTAGATCTATTGCTTTATTCTAATAACTAGTTAGCCAATTGGAACGAGTAGGAACCCGATGAAACTTTTTTCAATGGGAATTTTCACGCCATGCTCCCATGTTTCGTGTGTAATCCTGGTGGATTTTGATTTGCAGCTGGTGGAGCCCTTGACCCCAAGCGGCACAGCACCCAACCAAGCACAACTTCGTATCCTGAAGGAAACTGAGCTAAAGCGAGTCAAGGTCCTTGGCTCTGGAGCCTTTGGAACAGTGTATAAGGTAAGTATCTTCACTGAACAGCATCAAGTGGCCTTATTTCTGTTTTGAACCCCCAAAATCACTGAAAGTGTTAACATGAATGTGGCACCCAGTTCTTCTCCATACCAGAGATGGGCCTGAATCAGAACCTCAAGTCTACATCCCACCAGCTATCAGGGTTTCACATCTGGGGATGATGATGCACACTGAGGACATCTCTAGTCTGATCGGTTGATTTTTGAGCTTGGCTTGGTACAGACACAAGGGTTACTCCATGCAGAGAAAAATAATGCCTCACACAAATATACAGACCTGAAGAATATACAGGACAGATGGTCCTGATGTTAAAAAACTGGGACTGTGGCATTCTGTTTCTAGTTCAATAACTGATGTAGCGTTCAGCTTGGGCAAGCCAGTTAACTTCTATACCTCATTTGACCAAGCTGTAAAATGGGTATAATAATAATAACCAGCCTTATATAATAATAGAAGCATAATTAGCTACGCTCTGATCCTTCCACTAAAAATAATGGCAAATCTCACTTAATATTTGTTAAGCACTTTGGATGCCACAGTTTAAAGGTCGTATAGAAGCACTAAATAGAGTTGATTGAAAAAGAAGTGGGAAATCACATTTTTACTTTTTTTTTTTTTTAGTCAAAATTTTAGGGACAAAATTGTGATGAATGCCATTGATTGAAAAAAGAATTTTCATGTCATGAAGGTTCATTTACACTAACATTTTTCCATTACGCAGTTTGTCTTTGAGTTTCCAATAGGGAGGACATATCCGGTGGAGTCCTGCAGGGGTCTGTCGTGGGTCTGGTACTAGTCAGTATTTTCACTAATGACTTGGATAATGGAATGGAGAGTGTACTTATAAAATTTGCAAATGTGATACCAAGCTAGGAAGAGTTGAAAGCACCTTGGAAGACAGGATTAGTTTTCAAAGCAACATTGACAAATTAGAGAATTGAGCTGAAATCAACAAGATGAAATTCAGTAAAGACAAGTGCAAAGTACTACACTTAGGAAGGAAAAAATAAATGCACTACTATAAAATGGGGAGTAACTGGTGAGGTGGTAGTACTGCTGAAAAGGATCTGGGGGTTATAGTGGACCATAAATTGGCTATGAACCAACATCGTATGCAGGTGTGAAAAAGGCTAGTATCATTCTGGGGTGTATTGTATGTGAGACATGGGAGGTAATTGTCCTACTCTACTTGGCACTGGTGAAGCTTCAGCTGGAGTGCTGTACCCAATTCTGGGCACCACACTTTAAGAAAGATGTGGACAAATTGGAGAGAGTGCAGAGGAGCGCAACGAAAACGGTGAACGTTTAGAAAACCCGACGTATGAGGAAACAACTGGGCATGTTTAGTTTTGAGAAAAGAAGACTGAGGGGGGACCTCATAAGAGTCTTCTACTATTTTAAGGGCAGTAATGAAGAATATGGCGATTGATTGTTCTCCTTGGCCAGTGAAAGTAGGACAAGAAATCAGCTAAAACTGCAGCAAGGGAGATTTAGGTTAAATATTAGGAAAATCTTTTGTAACTGTAACGGTAGTTAAGGTCTGGAATAAGCATCCCCCATCACTGGAGGTATTTACGAGTTAGTCAGGCAAACACCTGTCAGAGATGGTCTAGGTTTACTTAGCCCTGCCTTAGCACAGGGGGCTGAACTAGATGACCCCTCAAAGTCCTTTCCAGCCCTGCCTTTCTGTGATTTTATGTACTTTGTGTGTATGTGTGGAGTTTTGATATTCCTTGCCGAATTGGATAAGGTATGATGAAAAGAAACTTAGCCATGGATAAAGATTTTAACAATTGGTGTGTCATTTATTTTGTATCTTTTTTTCTTAGGGTATTTGGGTTCCTGAGGGAGAAACAGTAAAGATTCCTGTGGCTATTAAGATCCTGAATGAGACGACTGGTCCCAAGGCAAATGTGGAGTTCATGGATGTAAGTAGGAGGTGTCAGAGGAGCCTCTCTAACTCCTGCCTATATATAACGTGCCAGTGCTGCTGGTGGGAAAAGCATCCGTCTATAACCTCCTCTAATTGTAAAGACAACTTTCTATTGTTTGTTTCTTTGCGTTTCAGTATTAAGAGGATGACTCTATAAGGGCTCTAGGAGCCCTGACATTTAAGTCTCTACCTGCACGACTTGTGCTCGTTCTTATCTACCTAGTTGCAGTGTAACCGTGGCAGTACTGGTAGCCACAGCAGAGGCATGGCTGAGCTGTGCCGGGTAGGGTGACGAGATGTCCTCGTTTTATGGGGACAGTCCCACTATTCAGGGCTTTGTCTTATATGGGTGCCTGTGACCTCGCACCCCCGTGCTGATTTTTCACACGAGGACCGAGTACAAACCTGCCTGAAATGAATGAGTCATCAGAGCTAAATGTTGAAAATTAGCACAGGACCCCGAGGGTAAAGTCCAATGCCACGATATAGAAAGGGCCAGATTCTCCGGTCTGCTAAAGCCACTGGCCTTACAATGATTGGAGGTAGCTGGGAAACAATCCTCTTTATGCAGCGGGGCTCTCCACTGGTGGAGGCAGCTCCTCTGCCCTCTATCTTGCTCCCTTAGAGGAGAGGCGGGTAGGACATGAGTGTAAACGGGACAAGGCGGAACAGAGATCCTCTATACCTAGTCTTCCATTGGAAAGAGGATTTCAGTGGCATGAGTTAGAATAGGCTCTCTGCTCCTCTAGTTTCCTCCAGCAGCAGGCAATGAGTCTGGGAGCTGCAATAAGCAATCACGTGTAAATGGTGGGAGGGAAAGTGAGAAAAAAGTATACCGGATTTTTATTAGTCCTGCAGTTTTGGTAATCGAGTGTATTGTTAGTGAGAAGTTGGGGGATCACAATTTTATATATAAGTTTTACATTCACAGAGTCCATAAGTGCAATTTCCAGCTCAGTGCTAAGAGGAAAGGTCATTGCCATTAGGATTCACATGGATGCCATATGCAGTGACAATGTTTTGACAGTACCTATGAGTTTTCAACCTGTTTTTGGCAAGGCCAAAATTATAAAATTCCTCTTGTGAACTTGGAAATTACTGAGGACTTTTGCGTCTCTAAGGTCAGGTGTGTGTGTGTGGGTCCGTTTGTGTGCACGTGCGTAACCTGATTATCTTTACTGATGATAGAAACCAGACAGAGACTGTGCTCCCATTACACAGTATACTCTGTCATTGTGAAACCAGCAGAAATGTACAATTACAGCTTCAGCTATTTCAGAAAAATTATCATGTGTGAACTCTCAGGCAATCAGGCTAATGCTGAGATCAAGGGTTTTTTTCAACGCTGTTCAGAGCACTGCACGTTCAGGCTGATGACATCAATCATTGTTCACAAACAAAGTAGTAAGCAAAAGTAGGCTATGTTGATTTCTTCTCTGATAGAAAAATACAGTGGAGGAGGGCGAAGGAGGACGAAATGTTTACTGAATGGACAAAATAATTGTCAGGCTTCTAAGTGAGTAGTAATAACTATAGATAGCTGAAACTTTAGGGCCTGGTGCTTCATAGTCGAGCCTTCTAGTGAAGTAAATGCCCAAGAAAGGAAGGGCCATTCACTGGAAATTGAGTCTCTATATTTAATAGCAGAATTCAACCCTATGAGCTAGATTCTCAGCTAGTGGAAATTTGGTACAGCTCCATTAACGTCAGTGGGGCTACATAGCTCACACCAACAGAGGATCTGGCCCTACCTGTTTATCAGGTATAAAATAAGAAAACAACAATATATAATTGTGTATACATACGCTTCCCTTGATCTCAAAACACTTGAGCAAGGAGGCTACATAAAGATGGGGGTTCTGGGCACCAAGAAGGGAAGTGACTTGTCTGAGGTCACCCAGAAGTCATGTACCAGAGCCAAGCATATTATTCCCAGAGCTATGTTTTATTCACTGGACCACTGCCTCCAATTTATACGTCAGAACATTTGATACATTGCTCAGAAATAAGGGATGTCTCCTTACCCTTCTAGAGAGTTATAACAGTAGCATGTATCAAAAGCAGTCTTGTTAGGTTCAGTCCCACTTCAAATTACTGTCCCCTAGGAGCCTGGCTTTTTTCCTCTCATGGTCACAAAACGGAGAAAATTTAAACATAAGATTGTTCTTGGTTCTAACACTTTAAAAACTGTGGCCCAGATTGCCAGCTGTAGTTCTGCTGGAGTCAATAAGGTAACAAGGGACAGCAATATGGAGAGGGTATTAGCTTAATATGACACCCTTCAATATATGCTGATATTACCCAGGGATCACAAAGGCCATCTGTATCCCAGAGGACTTTCTAGAACTATGGATAATTGTTTGTGGCAGCAGAGTTAAGCTCATTCTTTAGAAGTAACTACTGATTCCCATTTTATTGTGATCTGTTGGCAGAGATTGTTTTTCTCTACATCTTTCGTTTCGAAATAAAGAGGAGCCCAATCCTGCTCACGTGCAGCTTTTTTTTTTTTTTAAAGGTATTTATGTAAGAGCATTAGGGCTTGCCTACACCTAAAAGTTCTATGCCAGCATAGTGCTTTGAGATCTACTGATAAAAACTCTGTAAGGACTAGATATTATTTTATTATTAGCATGGATGCGGTTATACAGTATACAAGTGCTTATGTCAGTTGAGCTTATTCCGGTTCAGTGGAATGAAATAAGCCACATTGATATAAAGCGCCTTAGCTCAGTCTAACTCCATCTACACTGAGCCTTTTATTGGCATAATAATGTCGACTACTATCACACCCAATCAACATTGCTATGCCTACAAATCTTTACGTCAAAGTAATTATGTTGTTCTGGGCCAGCATTTTTACAGTCATTCCAAATGGCTGGGTTCATTGAAGGCCAAGTGCTTTTAATCTTCTGCGAGTATTCATTATAACTGCACATCTTGCCAGGAATTATTTCAGCCATCATGATGTGTGTCCTTGTGTCTTGCACTTAAAACTGATAAGTTAGCATTGCTCTCAGAGAGCAGTGTAATGAGTAGGACCCACCATCAACTCCATTTCGATTCATGTACGCAAGGCTGTGTTTTAGGCCACCTAGCCATTTGAATGACGTGAAGGATGTACAGAAATGTCCCGTATACCGTAGAAGACTGAGAGCTTAGCAGTAGGGCCCATTGCTTCTTGTTAAAACTTTTAATGTCGACAGAAGTAAGTCAGAGTGTGCGTTAAAAGCAGTTGAGATTCTGCTAAATGTCTCACTAAAGGGAGAATAAGGCTTGGCAATTTGGCAACTGGGCTTGTCATTTCAGCACCCTGGAACACCTACTAATGGATCCATAATGACTTTAATGATATAATTCATCATGTTAGCACGTTGCTTGCAAACCCCCCTTCTGCTTCAGGGACGACTGAGTGTCTTAAACAAAATACATCCCTAACTTCAGATAGTTCTTCAAAGAAGAAGAGTATTTTCCTTTTTTAAAAAGAGAGTATTTTCCTTTTTTTCTTAACACGATCCTGGTAGGTTTTTTGTGTCTCCCAATGCTGAATAAAGCAAGGAAAAGGCCGCTAAGTGTCCTATTCCATTTCCTCCTTTCCAGGATGTTGTGGGAATTGTATGTGTGATCTTCCTCCCCTTAGTGAAGATAGTTGCTGCTGTTGTGGGAAGACTAGGTTAAGGAGTGACTTTTACACTTCGTTCTGAAGGTAGTGAAGTCTGTGACTCACTTCAGCTATTCACAGCATCATAAAATGAGTTGCCTGACTGACACGGCATTGCTTCTGCTCTCGGATTGGAAGACCAAATTTCATCCCCACCACACTACCATTGGAATTGATGGTGTAGCAACTCTTGCAGCTGGTTTGTCTGAGAGCAGATGTGGGGGCAAAGTAGCTAATATACCCTGAAGACCCAGGAGGCAGCAGGAGGGAACTGAACTCCTCCATTTGTTTCAAAATTGGTCCTGGGGTTTGATGTAGGAGGAGAAGACAGCTATTGAGAGTAAGGCGGGGTGGACCACAGCTGGCTTGGTCAACAATGTATGAGTAGCAGACTAATTTCCAAGATGCCGTCCCACCTCAAATTATTTGATGCCGTCATGAGTTCCTAACAATCCATGTAGCCATTGGCCTGAGCAGTTGTCTTTACATCAAGGCAAAGAGAGAAGTAAAACTAGGGTTAGTATGTGTTCCCAAGTTATGCTGCAATTAGAAAGCATAACGAACCTTCTGGGGTGCTAAAAATGTTACACGAGTTTGTCACGGTGAAACAGGCAATTGAGTGGGCCCTTGATCTTATCAAAAGAAGCCTGGTGTTTCCAGGAGGTGATCTCACGAGCTATGGCTTTATCCAGCGGGTTGATCCATTTACAAGTTTAATCTAACCTCTCTGAATTTAAGAGTTCCATTATCTGTTAGAAAATAATTAGAAGCTGCAAGCAGAAGTCTGCATACACACAGATCCTTGGGAGTCCCCAAGCTCATTGAAATGAAGGCAGTTTGACTGATGCTGGTCAGATGATATTGGGCCAGAAGCTAATAATAGAAGGCAAATGCTGCTTAGCTACGTGAGAAAGTTAACTTGGGAAAAATTAAACTGAAGGATTTGGGATTTATGATTAGAAATAAATTCTCTGTTCTCATTTGTTTCCTGGTAAGAGAGCTGCAAAGGGCGTTAGTCTGTTTTATGACTTTATAATTAAGATCTAGGGGGCTTCTTGACTTCAGCCAGATTTATTCATTCCCTGCTATACCTAGGAATAGCCAGCCATCAGTGACCAGGAAAGTGTTTGTTAAGCGATATGTAAAGATACTAAATAAAATTGACCAGTGGTTTAGCAACTGTCACTACTATCAAGCATGTGGCAAATATATTAAAGCTGCATAAGGGGGGTGGTGTAGGGTAGTGTTGATACAAAAATGATTGCAAAAACAGAGAAAAGATGGAGGTTTGTCCAGCCTAAAGAACTAAATTAATAAGGCAACCAATCGGCTTCTTTAATTGTGAAATGAAAGGGAAGAGGCCTCTCTGAAAACGTAGATGCCTTTTATGACAAGGGCAAACTATTCTGTTCTTTAAGGCATATACTGTGAATGCATCCTGTTCATTGCAGAAGTGGTATTCGATTCAAAAGTTTCAGGTGAATAGTCACCAGCCGAAGTCGAGAAGGTGAAATAAGGGGGGATACCCAAGCCTAAAGTGAGAGAAGCTCTCAGATTTCAACTGTTGTTCGACTCAAGAGCATGATAACAATTGCATGGCCTTTCTGGACAGATCACACCGTTTTCTGGGCTCCTTCTAGCATGGCTATCTAACCGTGTGAGAAGTGCTGCAGAGATGCAGACAGATGGCTAAGGGAAGAGAAGCCTTTCCCTGTTTTTCTGTACTGGTGCTGTGTGGGAGACCGGTTTAAAAGTTTGGACTCTCAGCACTGTCCCTTGCCAACCATTACATGTCCCTAATCTTTAAGAGGTTCTGTGTGAACAGACCTGGGTGTTCATGGGGAGTCTCGCTGAAGAGGCCCATGCATCCTCTCATATTGAGATCCTTGAAGGATCATAGCCTGTAATAGCACCGAGCTGGCAGAGGAAAGATCAAGTGTCTCTGTTGCATCGTTCTGCATCCTGTTTCATTCCTTATACCATCCCCAGTTCCTTAGCAAAGATTGCAACACATTTCTAGATTAGCATCCGGAAACTAGCTCATCCTCCTGGTAAATGTTGAAAGCATCATCTCAGCCACTCTACCAGTCCTTGCCCATCTGGAAAAACATTGCAACATTACTGTAACTGGGTGTCCCACTCTGTAGTGCAATTTGCTGCCTGCATCACATACTGGTAACTCTTTTGCTGCACACCAAATGCCGCAGCATTGAATACTCAGCCCCATTTCAAAAGACAGCTTAATGAGTAGATCAGGAGTTTCCATAACAGTTTGCCATTTTTCTTTGTCTTTCTCTTCCATGCATGTTTCTTTTAAACTGATTTGAATGGTCCCCAAAAGAGTGCCTACTAATGAGAAGCACCACTACAGCAGTTTGCCCAGCATTACGCTTCTGATTGTCTTCAAACAATGTGGTGGTCACCCTGCGAGTCTAAGTTATTAGAAGGAAGAAAAAACCCAAACCCTTGACTGCAGATTCCCTTTGGTGCAAGCCCCCTTGCCTTCCCACTTCACACGTACTGTAAGTGTAACCACTTTGAAAAGGAACCTGTTTGCCTGACACTTCCAGGCACAGAGACTCACTGTGACTGCAATTACAATTTCCAACTTACGCAGAGGTACCAGAAATCCAGCTGTCCTTGAGAGCTGTACACACCATGCACAAGCCCCCTAGAGTGACAGCCATCAGGAAGCTGGAAGTCTGATCACTGCTGAAGGTTAACTGCTTTTAGACATTTAACCGGAGCTATTTCAAGGCCATGTTCCCTTTTATTTCTGTCTAACTGGTAATTTCCACTTTAATATTTACTTACCCTGGTAATCTTTTCCTCAATAGTACTGTTTTTGTAAGGTTCTTGATGAAATAAAATGCCTATTTACAGACAAGAGGATAATATATAAGCAGGGACCGAGCAGGCTAGACAGGTTGGATACAATCCTGCTGTCATAATGTTTGAATTGAAAAATACCGCAAGAGAGTTTGCTTCCTACAGATAATGAAAGTTAGAAAAATACCGGAGGGGAAGTCCTGGCCCCATGAAATATGTGGCAGTTTTGCTATTGACTTCAGTGGGGCCCAGATTGCCCCCAGAAGTCATCTTACTACTGACAGGACTGCCATGGTTTTTAAGGGAGAGGCACACGTGGTTGTGTGTTAGGTATTCAGTCTAATGGTTCCTTTCTTGCTCTCCTTGATGATTGTAAAGGTGTTCAGCATTAAGGATCAAGGCCCCATAGTGCTAGCTGCTGTATAAACACACAGTGAGAGACTTCTCTGCCCCAAAGAGCTAACAGTCTAAAGAAACAAAGGATGGTAGAGTGGAAAAGAAAAGTGAAGGTAACATTGGGTGAGCGACTCAAATTTGGGCGACCTAAACTGAAACTGTGGCATATTATTTTCCAAGTTGGCCTCCCTTCCTGGTGCTGAACATTCTTAAGGATTATTATTATTTTTATTACCATACACCTGGGCGCTCTAGTCATGGATCTGGACCTCATTGTGCTAGGCACTGTACAAAAGGACCTTGACCCTTCTAGTTCTCAGCATTGTGTGGAAGACCCTTGCTATATACAAGAGATGGTCTGGATCC
The DNA here is from genome assembly GCA_007922155.1 of Mesoclemmys tuberculata. Classification (NCBI taxonomy): domain Eukaryota; kingdom Metazoa; phylum Chordata; order Testudines; family Chelidae; genus Mesoclemmys; species Mesoclemmys tuberculata. Next base: position 7,433,242 of record ML675620.1, on the reverse strand, counting down.
AGAAAGTTCTGATCCAGATTCAAATTTTCCTAAGGTTTCAGTATCTTCCATCTGGATCTGAACTTTGAGGGGGATGACATCATCAGCCCTAAGGTTTCTACTAGATTTTCCTTTTAAAGGAAGAAGGAAGGGTGCATGCTAGGATAGTCTGACTACTAGATCAACAAGTGGTAAATGATACGCTTGTAAAACTCATGCAAAACACGGCACTTATACCTTTACATTATCCTTAACCCACCAAGTAATGCATGATAGAGAGCAATGGAATTTTATGCATATTGTTTCTGACAGCTTAAAATGCAACTAAAATACAGAAATAAATTATGCCAAAAAATAGTAAACCAGGAGACATAATTATCGAACTGTGTTTCACACAATCATTGTGAGCAGAAATTGACAAAACATCCTACTTTAAAGTAGTCTTTGGCACCAAGAACTGGGCAATTAGTGCCAACACATCACAATAAGAAATTGAAAGCCTATATTTAAGAACTTCCTATTATTTAGGAATTTTCTCCGCATGCCTCCAGCTCACATTAGCAATACAAAGTAGACACAGTGATGTTTCAATTTCTAAAGGGTAATGTATATGCCAGATTGCTGCTGCATTGACAGTAAATGAAGGTTTTATGGGCTCTATGTTAATAACACCAAGGTACTATTTTCATCGACTTAAACATAATAACTTCCAAACAAGCCACTGTTGGTTCAAGGTTAAAAGTCAGCCAATCAGGAGATGGAAGAAGAAATGTCTTGATATTTAAGCCAACCAAGCAGGCTGTGAAAACTTATGTATATGCCAGCTAAGCAATTTTTGAAGCGTGATCCTGTGTGACTAAACTGCCCCTTTGATAATGAGTTATTACATTACAGGGTTTTCACGATAACAGATTGATATTGCTGAATATTAGCACTAGAATATTACTCATCTCAGTGACCCACAAATCAGCAACGATGCAGAAAATACTTGAGGACAAAAAGTGCTGAAGGGTCACTGCTATATTTTTCATTCTTGTTTTAATACTGTAAAAGTGCCACACATTTAAAAGGGGGTCAATATTAGATTAAGGAAGGACAAAAAGATTGTTGTTGTGGTGGAAAAAAACAAAGTTTGTAAGTATGAACATCAGAGTCGCACCATGTTATTTATAGGACTAGAAAGAATACAAGCTCTATGTGAACTTGGTGAAATGTCAGTCACCATCTATTCTGCCTTTAAATTCTTTCCAAAACTCCCCATTTGGAATACCTCTTCATTAATACTTTGCACAGAAAGAGCAGGTGGAACTGATTTGTCTGCCCAATATTCAATGACAGAGGACAATTTTTTTGTTTGGTTGTGGATTCTTGGCAGTTTTGATCCATCAAAGATAAGTCATTGGCTTATCAATAGAAAATAATTAACATCTGCTTATATTAATATTCAGTGTATTGTCTAATACTGATAAGCAAAAGACGTGCACTGTTGACTGTCAAATTATTGTGAGGAATGGGATTGGCAAATCTGTTACATGCCAGAGTTTCTGATAACTTTTATAATGTTCTACTTACCTCTACGTAGACTTCATTGGAGTTAGTAGGATATACTACAGTGGAGCTGAGATCATAGTCTGTTTGACAATCTCTAGATTACTAACTGTTGTCTTCTTGTGGCTAATCCAGCATCACTGAAGTAAACAGAAGTTTTACCATTGACTTCAGTGGGAGCTGGCTCACGCTGTAAAAGAGAACATGTTTTCCTGCAGGTTTGATGTTTGGTGTGTTAACTTACATGACTGTTGTTTGTATTATGTAACATCTAGAAACCCAAGCTAAGAGCAGAACCCCATTGTGCTATCCATATGAGACAGCCCTGGGCCTGGAGTCTTTACAACCTAAATAGTCAAGACAGTTGGCTTTTGGGAGAAAGGAAGTGTTATCTTCTTCATCCCTATTTTACAGAGGGAAAACTGAAATTGAACCAGATCTCATAAGTCTGAGACCAAATTCCTTTACCACAAAACTGTATTGCTGTCTGGATCGAACAGGCTTATCTGTGAATCTAGATCACCAAATGATATTAGCAAGTTCCTAGCAATGAGGAAGTTTGGAAACTAATTTCCTAAAACATTTTTGGGAAATAATGACGTTTTCGAATGTTCATGATAATGTAAATATGTATGAAATTATAACAGTTCTACTCAGAAATAATTAACCAGGAAAGGAACAAGTCTGCTATTTAGTCCTGTATAAATTATTATTTGTGAGAGAATTTCTATTTCACAAATCAAATGGTTGCTAATATTTCATTTTTTTAACCTAATATAAACCTAGAAGTATGAAAAGGGAATTTTTTTTGAAGGCATTCCAGATACTATAATTGTTTGGGCATACTACTTCACTCATAAAATGACAGATATATAAGGCTCACTTTGAAATAAAGCTGATTTTCCTGGTCACACAGGGATTCAAAACTATCCTAGAATCACTAACACATTTCTATCACCCCTAATGCTCGCTGCCAAAGATTGGTATTTTAAATAAGTTGGAGCACAGCTGATATAACAGGCAAGCTATATATAGCAACGGAGGAAAATTAGTGGTTCTTATCTCTGAGTTACTTATAACGTGATTGAAACTGGATCCTAAAGCATTCTGCCTTAATGCAGAAAACCAAGTTTTTTAATTGGATAGACAAACTTTTATTGCACAAATCAGAATTAACTAATGGCCGGATAGACCAGGACCCAAGCGTTATCTTAGTGCTGAACATTGTGAGCGTGATCAAAATGTTTAAGTAAAAGAGGTAATTACTTAGATCATGGAGATGTAATATCAAATTGCTTCTGAAAAGCATGGTATTAGCGGTCAGTAGCATCTTCCAGCGCATTCATTACTCAGTTCACAGAGTTATATAGTGTGATATGGAACAATATCGATGCAGTGTCATGAAACATCTGAGCTGCAATGAAACAACTGTTTATCTGTTTTAAACCTGAGTCTTCAGCAACTGTGGTCTGTTTTATATCATCACCAGTTAAGGAGCATACCAGGCTTTGATATTGAGTGATATCAACACAGTGCTAAGATAACCTTTAGCCTGTATCCCTTAAAAATATTCCCTGGTATTTTTGACACTTCTCATGGTCAAATTTTACCTTCCATTTGAGTTCAATAGGAGTTCCACATGTGTAGCCATAGTCAGAATTGAGCCCTGTGATATAGCAAGGGTAGGGGGCAATAGGAGAGTGGTTATAAATTATAATATCAAATATAAAAAGTCAAAGTTAGAATAAAACTTTTTAATTTCATTGAAACAGAATGTTTTGATTGACCCCAAATGCTTTTTTTTTTTTTTTTTTTAAGAAATGATTGCTTTTGGGGCAATGATTTTTGTTTCTGCTCTGATTTGGAACACAAACCAATTTCAGAATGTTGGAATTTCCTGTAGAATGGTATTGTGGGTTTCAGCCAGCTCTGGTGAATAACACTTGCCTTCTTATGGGTGAATGCAACTCTTAGGGTACAGCAAAAACAGAGGTGCAGCAGCTCATGTGAGAGCCTGGGAGGTATATAAGCCCCAGAATGATCTGGGCTTTATTCCCTGTAGACTAGCCAGAGTCGTTAGAGAGCAATTAGAACTAGTTGAGACCAATTAAGGCCCAGCCAGGTGCCTGATAAAAACCCTCTGCTCCTGAGAGAAAGCCCAGGAGCTGGAGGAGTAGGTGTGCTGTGCCAAGGAGCAGAGAGGTGTGTGGAGTTGTGCAGAGGAGCAGAAAGGAGTAGTGTTATGGGAAGAGCGGAGGAGTCCTGAGAGAGGTACTGGGCCCAGGAGGGGGAAATCTGCCCCGGCAAGACTGAGATACTCCTCCTCTCCCACTCCCGCCCCCAACCCCAGGCGCGGAGGCCTGGGAAAGGAAGCCCAGTCCAGGCAGCAAGGAAGCAGGACCTGAGGAGCCAGAAGGAGTGAGGGGGGAAATTAGCCCAGGGGAAAAGTCAGCAGCTGTGAGTACGGTGCCAGCAGCACATAGCTACTACTCATAGGGCCCCTAGGCTGGGACCCGAAGGAGCGGGTGGGCTCAGGTCCCTACCCCCATCCCTGGGGAGATACGGTAACTAGTGATGCCCTGGCCCACTACTAGAGACAGAAGCATGAGAGCCACTAAGGAGAAACCAGTTGTTTGCCACAGCCCTTAATATATTTCTATTTTGCAGCCATACTACCTCAAGCCATTATTTTGTTTAATGAAGCTGAATAGGACTAGGTCAGTCCTTGGATGGAGATATCTGGGGGGAAATAGGAGCTATAAGACTGGTGTTAGTGGCAGAGCTGTTTGGCAACTTTTAGACAAGACATTTTCCTGTTGAAAAATGTTGATTCATTGCAACCAACACTGTTCACAGGACATGGGTCTTTTTCAGCCACTTTCTTGACTAAAAATGGCAATTTTTTTTTTAAAAATGTCAAAAATCCCATTTTTATATGTTCTAAACAAAAAATTTTGGTTTCCTAGTTCAAAATGACTTTTTGTTTCAGAATTTAAGATCATTGTAGAAAGAAATGTTTGAAATTGAAATGCAATTATTTGAAATTGTGGAAACAAAACATTTTTTTATTTCCCCGAACTGCAAACTTTTTCACAAAAAAAAAAAAAATTTCCCTAGATTTTCACTTTGTCCCAATTCAGGATGGGGGGAAAAATTCAAAATCTTGAATATTTTCCCTGGTGGGTGGGGTGATTGTGTGCATTAGTTAAAAAGGTGATCTGGTCAAATTCTAGGTTCTCTCCTTATGTTCTGCCTACCTTAAATTCCCCATATAATATCATTTGGAATTGAACTCTACACTTCCTTTCCTAAACTTGATTGAAAGTGTTTCTGGTCACTGTAAAATAGTTTCATATCGGAGGTGGCTTAAGTTTAATAGCCAAATGACTCCAGGAAGTGGATTTTGGACAATCAATGGATGACGTCTGTAAGATTCATTTAGATGCAAAGCTTTATATTAATGCAATATTTGTATTATTATTATTATTGGTATTGTAATGTAGGAAACCATTTTCCTAGTAACGTCCTTAGATTCATTGTTTTTTACAAAGGAGGAGGAAAATATAATTTAATTTATTATTTTGTCATATTTATGGTACATTCATCTTGGTAATTGGAAAGTATCTTGCAATGTGTTCACTGTATAGCCACCACAATCCCATTACAATCAAGTTTTCAGATTCTTCATTCAACTAGGACATTTCTTTCCTAGATAATCTTTACAGACATAAAAAAAATAATCAAATCAATAAATGCAATTTTTGTTTATTGATTAAAGGTTTTTTTGCTGGTAAATCAGTCATTAATGCAAACCCATCTGGCCTCAAAACAATCATGTATTGTTGCATGTTGGTTCTTTGGTCTTTCCTGACAGTGACCAAATACATACATTCTTGAATATGGCTGCGCATCGAGGGTCATCAGACATGGCATTTCATGTTTTGGGACATCATTGAGGCCAAGAGTTTAGGAAGAGTCAAAAAGGAATTAAATACTTATGGGGCACTAAGGTACACCCCTCCGCCCCCCACAAGTTTTGGAAGGGATATATAAAGCCACATGCTTCAGGGCATAATGCAATCCATAAATCTTGTGGGCTTGGAGGAATTTACCCTGGGAAAAGGTTATCCTGTAACAGCCTAATAAAGGGTTGTTTTGCTTTCTATTGCATATAGCTGCTAAGCCTCTGATACTGGCCATTGTTAGAGACAGGATACTAGACTAGATGGACCACAGTTCTGATCCATTACAGCAATACCAGTGTTTTCTTGGGCTTTCAGTAATAACCAAAGCTTAAGCAATGTATTATGGACTTACATAAATATTCCACACTACTAGTTGATATAATGGTAGTTTTGGAAAAGAGTTGTTTTGGTTTATAGAATTGTAGAAGATTAGGGTTGGAAAGGACCTTAGGAAGTCATCTAATCCAACTCCCTGATCAAGGCAGGACCCAACTGAGTCATTAATTGATTATTATTTGTATTGCAGTAGCCCCTAGGATCCCCGGTTAAGATCAGGGCCTTTTGGCACTAATAACTTCAAAAGCATAGAATAAGCTCTCAAAAACTTGCAATCTACATTGGCAGGACAGACAAAGCAGTGTGGGGGGGGAATATAATGTAGAAGCAGAGTGATGGTTGGTTTCATGATTTTTGTTGTCTTTTGGTTGGGTTTTTTAAAAACGTTTTGCAGGGAGATGAGGTCCATGGACAGACAAAAGAAGGAATACGTGATATTGAAAAGAAAGGATAAGAGAAACAGACAAACGCTGAGGAAACAGGAGTACAGAGGGCAGAAGAAATGAGGTGGATGTGAAAAGACTATCAATGGGCGGGGAATCTTCTGGCTTCTTAGCAGCATTGTACAATAAAAGCAATGTTTGAACTGTTTGAATGTTTGAACACACTGAGGCCTTCAACTTTGTCAGAACAAATATTTCCATGATTTTGTTTTAATTCCAGTCAAAACCGCTCTTTGTTTCTATTTAAACCTTCTCCTGCAGTCTTTGCAATTCTGATACAATGCTCTTGTGCCAGGGCATGAGAACCTGAAAATAAAATAGTCTAGAACCAAAAGTGAAACTGTGAAGTCTGCTTTGACTTCTCAGGTGCAAGACATGAATTAACTGTGCTAAGGGCAAAAAGTGTATCTGATATTTTCCCCAATTATTTTAGTTTAGGCAGTGCAGGAGGCTTACATGTGAGTGCTGGAAGCTCCCTAGAAGTGGGGTGAGGGCACTGATGCCTGGACTGTGGCCCACCCGAGTGCTTCTCTTGGCCCTCCTGCCTGCCGCTCGCGTTTTCCCTCTGTGATCTGCCTGCTTGGTCCTCTCCACGGCAGAGAGGAGTTGTGGGTGGGGCGGGGGGGGAATGAGGGTGGTTCATTGGGGGAAGAGTTGAAACATGGGCAGGGCCACAGTCCCAGGACCGATGGCCCCTTCACTTCTGGTCCTCCAAAAGTGGTGGGCTGGCGTGCCTCTCTAAAAGGAGATGATCCGTGTCGCATCTGCAGCATTTGCCCTTCTGCATGGCCCACCTTTTTGAGGGAGGCTTACCCTCCCCCAACCTCTTGTATATGCCACCTGTGGTTTTAATATTGGTAATATAATTGATAACTTTTTTTTTTTAATATCAGGTTTTCAATCTGCCAGGATCCCTTTCAGTTAATTGTGTAAGGTAAAAAAACAGCTCTTAGGTATCTGGGCGTAAGGTTAAGCTTTCCTGTGGTGTGAGAAAATTACTTTTTCAAAGTAACATTCCAGGAATCTTCAAAGGACTGAGAATTTGACAACTGTTTTCCATATCCTTCATTCTTGAGACCCTGTCATCACTCTTCTTACATTAAAAAAAAAAAAAAGAAAAATCCAACCAGTAACTCTTTGCTTCTGAAAGTAGTTTACAGCTAAAAGTATAAAAATATTACTATCTAGTCAATTATGATTGGTTTTTGTCCTGTTGTGGAAATGATTAAAATGACTGATGTTTTTGAACAATGAATTTTTGAATGTCTTTGCTGTTTGCAATAGGCGGTTCTCGCCAATCAAAACCAAACACAATTGTCAAATTTTTCTGGATATAATGGTGTATTTCACAAGCTGAAAGAAAACTGTTTGCCAGTAAGTTTGTGAAATTTTCAAAACAACTGTGCATACAATTTTACGTGGGGGGGAGGGAATCTGTAAAATGATTCACTTTCTTAAGATTTTGCTGTATCAAAGTGAAACTTGGAAATTTGCAGAGAACTTCAGAGCATAACTGTAGGTCAAATTTCCATCTTGCTGCATCATTGCGGGGGCTGAAATTGAATATAGAATTGCTTAGATTCAGCATCATTAAAACAGCTGATTGTTTTCTGGGAGATTCATACTCAGAAGTGATACTGTAACACTGTGAAACTCATTGTCAGAGATTGACACCTACACTATGGTTGGCAGTCCTCTAAAATCTACCCTCACATATTTTGTTTTGAGAGTTAGTCTGGTCATAAATCTTTTAAAATTTTGACAAATAATTTAGACAAGTGTCCAGGGGTGACTGTTTTTTCACAAAGTAGCCACCATTTGGGCTTCGGGATTGGGTCCACTCATGGTCACATGACCTTTCTCCCCATATGCATCACAGCCTAGAAAGCTGTGCAGGATATAAACTTTTTGGAATTGCATTATGTTCACTTCCTCTTCCCCCATGACCATGCTACGCAGGCTGGTGCTAGACTAGCTCTACGGATAGCTTCCTGTGTCTCTGAAATTACCAATAACAAGGTTGTCCCTTGTTAATTTATAACAGCTTCATTGTATAAAATGTCGTACTTTGACAAAGCATTGTGGTGAACCAGCATCTCTGAAGTGTGAGTTCAGCTCTTAGAGTATTGTGCCTAGAGGTTTGTTCTGTGGCCACCAAGGTAGTCAGAAATGCTGTTAAAGCTTAGCACATGTGGAGTTTTGCTCATACTGTCATCCAGTTGAAAATCCTCTAAACCAGTGGTTCCCAACCTTTTTGGCTTGAGGGCCACAGATATCATTTTTACAACCTTCAAGGGACACCAGTCTCCACCAGCAGCCCTCCTGTCCACACTGCAGCCAGATGGAAGGAGTTCAGCAAAGAGGCTGCCTCACCAGTTCTGTAGCCCTGTGTGCTCCACCTGGGTCCCTAAGCAGTGGCTTCCCTTCTGCAGCCAGGGGGATGGGAAATCAGTGCTCCGCTCCCTCTGCCTCCAGCAGAGACACTAGCGCCTACGGACCCAGGTGAAGCACTTTGCCATGCTCCCTGCTAAAGCCAGGGGGAGGGGAGTGTTGCTCTCCCATCCACTTGGCTGCAGCAAAGAGCCTGCACTGGTCTTTTAGCTCCATGGCAATGCACCCCACCTGGGTCCTTAGGCAGTGTCTCCCTGGGCAGCCAGCAGGAAGGGAGCCAAGGGGCCACTTTGAAAGCCCTCGCAGGCCATAGGTTGGGAACCACTGCTCTAAACTTATTTTGCATTAAGGAGTCATGCTAGAGAAGTGATAAGAAAACAGGTAGAGAAGAATTGGCAAATAGAACAAAATTAAATAATTTGGTCCCCCCCCCAACCCTCCAGAGGGAATGAAATATCATACACTGCTGTACACAATTCCCAATTTGACTCACCAAAATTATTGTACTGTCTTCTGTGGGAAAGGCCTGTCATTAAAACATAAAGCTGGGGTTCTGAAGATTTAGGGGCCATTTCCAGTTCTGCCACAGACTTCCTGGATGACCTTGGGTAAGTCATTTAACCTCTTGGGCCAGATACTCAACATATGTGAAATGCTGTGGCTCATTTGAAATTGATTGAGCTACAATTTACACCAGCTGGGAACCTGGCCTCGGGGGTCTATAGTCAGATTACCTGCATGTAAAATAGGAGTAATGTGTGCCAGTCAGGGGTTTGTAAGACAGTGGGGTCTATTCACTGGCCAGTGCATCAAAAATAAAGCATCCAACAGCAGCAGAATCCCGGTCCCTTTGTTCAAGGATGGGTTTCTTTGTCAAAACAAGAACTGTCCCAAAACACCAGGTACGTTTATTAGGCCCCTCCTAAAGCCTCTCCCACGTTAGGCTCCGGCCCTTGCTCATAAAGCAGGTATTATCAGACAGACCTTCCAAATAGCTGGTTTGGAAAGCACCTTTCTAGCACCTTTCCTTAGACCCTGGATTGCCTGTGGGATCCCTTCTTCTCCCTGCATGTCTCTCCCTAATGAGCTGGCCTTTGATCTGAGGACTATATGAGCTTCAGGCCACCACCTCGATTCCTGGCCTCAAACCCATCACCTGGGAGAGAGCTAATTAGGCAGAGGTGGGGCTAAACCCACTTCCCTTAAAGAGCTGTCACCCTCTGTGACAGGCTCTTACGAGGTTTCGATTGTTTATAAAATGCTGCAAGCTCTCTAAAGGGGAAGTGTAATAGACATGCAAAATGGTGGCAGTGTGGTTTTCTGAGGAAGTTATACAATGTAGAGTTACATAGTTCAATGTTTCTAAAAGTTCTGGGAGATTTATATATTGCATCAGTTCTGAATGTTATACTGCTGGAATCAAGCTAATGCAATTTTATTCTTCCAGTGTTTTGCCTCTAGGTATACTTTAAAGTGTTTTCCCTAATACGTGAGACACGCTTGCTTCTAGTTTTTCCTCTCATCTGCAAGTTAGGGTAGTTTGATTTTATTGATCAACCTGAAAGTTTTTTTAATTGCTCTTGTGAGGCTTGTGGATGTTCTCAAGATCATTTTTATACAGAACTTTGGCATCACAATATGTGCTTCCTTTCGCTTCAGGCGACCAACATTAGCAGCATTCTTCTGAATTTAGAGTAGTTCTCAACAAAGTAATTAATCTTGAATACACCTGTAACTTTTAGATGTCATTTGCAAGTGGGGAATAGTGCAGATGTGTCATGTGAATGGCATAAGGGCAACCACAAGTTTGGATTTTATCATTTAAAACACATACAGTTGTTTTAAAAGAGTGTAGAAATGCAGCTGATATGGGTCACCACAGGCAGGAGGAGTTAATCTGATGACACCAAAGCTCTGTATAGTAGAGTACACACACATTTATACTGGTAGCCTGTGTGTGTGTACAGACAGATACTTATCTATCTTTTTATCCACAGACACAGACATCTGTCTGGCCACACACGCACAAAGAATTGGAATATCTCTCAGGTGCTATTTGTAGCTACACACAGGTAGATGGGTGTGTGTATATAGTTGTATACTTATATATCACTTGTAAAATGATATAGTTGTGTATCATAGTATATGTATAGTATAGTATAAGTATAAGTATAGTATAAGTATAGTTGTATACTTATATATCACTTCCATTCTACATTAAAAGAATGGAAAGTCAAGTACTTAAACATTAGGAAATGCCAGAATTACTGTTACCCCTTGTGCACATACATGATGACCATTTTTAATTACATGAATTCAAACTATTTTTTCCACAGGATCCTGGCCTAGTTTAGTGAATGGATAGCTATTCAATATTTGTTTTATCCTCCAAATTTATGGTCCTAGTCCTTATGTACTGCACATATCCAAACCCTGCACTGCATAAAAAATTATGATTTTTTCCTCTTGTACATTTCCATGGTGCTCTCACCATATTATCAAAGTGCTTCACAAACACTAATGAACGTATCTTCACAACACCCCTGTGAGATTAGGCAGTTTTATTATCCTCATTTCATAGGATGGGGGGGACACAGAGATCAATGCCAAAATTGTCAGAAAAGTCCACTAATTTCATCAACTTGGGTCATCGGTAGAATTTGGACCTTTAAATTCACCACATCAACCTTTACCACTTGAGCTAATGGAGTAGATGGTAGCAGAGGTAGGTTGTTATCCACTGCATGGACCAGCTGCCAGAGGGGAATCAGAGGTGCCCCTTGCCAGTGGGTTTCACGGTTATCTGCAAACAGCAGAGGAATGTAGAAACTCAGAACTCTTGGTTTTGGTCCCAGGTTTTGGAGGGAAGTGCTCACTAGTGGTTATAGAGCATTATGCTCCTTTGACCCCAGCCTATCTCTGAACTCCCTTGTCTCCTAATCACCTTTCCATTTTGGAAATCACTCTTCTCCACCTATCCATATCCCCCACATCCTGTCCCCCTCCCTCTCTGCCACTCACCACTCTGTGGCTCCTGCCACCCCATCTCCCCATCATTTCTCACTTCTCATTCAAATCAGGTGCTTTGTCTTCCTCCTCTTCCTTCTCCTCCATGCTGTCTGGGTGTCAGCACAAGGAACATTGAGAGCACAAGAGAAAGGGGGTCTCTCTGCTTTCAGCTCCTGTGCCAGGCCTCAAGGCAGTCTCCAGTAGTGCAAAGAGCAATTGCAGGGAAAGCCTGTGCGAACTGATTTTTAATTTATTTATTTATGTATGTATGTAGAGACTCATACCTTGGCCATATTTGGAAGAATTTTCCTGGGGATGGCCAAAGGCAAGTCCCAGAAACTATGGCAACTCCCTGATCCAAAGAATGAAGGCAACAGAGCTTCTCAACAAAATAGTTCTAAGAATTTTTTTTAACAACCAAAAAGCAATGACTTTCCCCCCTAATTTCACCTTGGAAATAATTCACTTTTTTAACTGAAACTTTCCAAAAATTCATCTTGAGGCATGGAAAATCTCAACCGAAAATGTTAGTTTGGCAAAGTTAAAAGCAACTGAAAACAGGTTCTCATATTGGGAAGTATCAGGCATCATAATGAGAGGTGGTGGTACCAGTGCCATTTATAATAAATGCTTTGTATGTATGTGTCTCGTGCAAGTTTGTGTGTAGTCCTGTAACTGGCCAAGTCAGCTGTAAGCTAAAGGTTTAGTAAGCCCTAACAGGACATATGAGGAAGTTTTGAGAACAAAATGTGCTGAAAATGTATCAGCCTATAATTGGATCCTCCCCGAGGCAGATTAGACATGCACTTTGGGCATGGTTTTTGCTCTAGCTATTACAGGTATAAAAGAATATCCACTGTAGTATCTCTGCTGTCACACAGCATGTATTTTTGGCTTTCAAAGAAATGCACAGCTCAGTAAAAAACCTGCTTTTTAAATATCTTAAAATTATTTTCGCAGCAGTGAGCTAGGAAAATTAGGTGGGAAATGCAGATCTAAAGAAGAATTGGTTTCCTTCTTTTAAGCTGAAAAAAAGTTGGAAGCAACAGGGCCAGGAAACAAATTTGGATAGTGTTGTTTTGGTTTTTCCAGTTTGTAGGACGTTGGCAGGCAAAACTTTGACTCCAAGAGCCATACACTCACCAGGTGCACATGTACTTCACTTACTCAGAAAAGCAGAGCTTATCTAGGCACTGTGGGGTAAATTACGCTTGTTCTTGTGGGAGCGCTCTAGAATGGGGAGGTTGTTCCTCCTCCTTTGGTTCATGGAGACAGGCATCATCCGAGTAGCCCCACAGAAGGCATTTCTGTGGGGGTCAAGGCCCTCTAACCACATGCATTAGGAAGGCTGAATATTAAGGAGCACTGGCTACCTCTTTGCAACGTGTGAAGACCCACTCAGCATGCAGATCAGAGTTCGGGAGCTTACTGCATTCAAGCACCATCCCAGAGGTGGTGGAGCTCCTTGCCCTTTCCGACATGGCTCAGGCTTTTGGGACTCATCATCAGACTCTGTCTGGGAAAGTTATAAATGTGACATTGGACTCTTATTCTGTGGCTCTGTAATAGATTTCTGGGCAAGAGGGATCAAACCTCCTATGAGAGGGTGGGAGGATGTGCAAACCTCTGTTGGGGTGAAGCAGTTGTGTACATAAATCAGAGTTAAGTTTAATATATCTGGTGACAATAATTAAGTGTTTTGTTATTTTTTTAAAAGGAGAGAGGCTAGGAATTTAGCTATATGACATATGATTTCTTTATATGAAATAACATAAATTAGCACGAAAATACTAAATGAAAGCAGACTGCTTAAATAACGTCTCTTGGCATTCTCCTTGGGATAAGAATGGTGTGATGCAACAGCATTGCTGCCAGCTGCCTGAGCAAATAGCCATTTACTGAAGGAAGGCCTTTCTTCACCAACCTTCACCAAGCCATAGATTTGGTCTGGCTAGGTCAGTCCCTCTTGTGGTGGAGTCGGAGCCCCAGATGAGACTTCTTCTCACTGCAAATGGTCTGTTTGTATCTAATAGTGAATTAGTGTTAGATGGATTATATAATAGCTTTTTGAACATGTCAACAGTCCTGTCATTTCTCAAATGCTAACATAATGAATGACATTGAGATTGCAACATTTTGTCACTGAAAAAATATTTGGCCTCTTCTTTCCTTCCTTTTTCTTAAAGTTGGAAGGATTTTATTTTTCTTAGATGGGTCGTGGTTTATATCTTGTGGTTAAGGCTCTAGGCTGGAACTCTGGAGATCTGGGTCCAAATAGCCAACTTTGCTGTTGACTCCCAGTGTGACCTTCAGCAATTATTGCATCTATCTGTATGTCAGTTTTCCCTCAAAAAATGGGAAGGACAGGTCAAATTTTCAAAAGCACCTCACTGACTCAGGTTCTTATGTCTCACAGAAAGTCCAGTGGGATCTAGGGGCCAGATCTTCAAAAGTATTTAAACACCTAGAGGGATTTTCCAGAGTGCCTAAACAGGTTAGGCATTTCTGAAAATCTTTTAGGCGTCTGTCTGCATGTTAAGCACCTAAATACCTTTGAAAATCAAAGATCTGGCCTAAGGCCCTCTTGTATTCATTTAGATTAAATATATGGCCCCAAAAAATTAAAGATGCTGAGTTAGCCCAGTCTTGATCCAACATTAAATAAGGTTTAAATAAGGTTTGGGGTTTGATATATAGAGATGTCAGTCTGTTTAGCATCATGGCAAACACACGATTAACAATCCTTTTAACTCTGCGTTCAGATACAAGAAAGAAGGAAATATAGTTAAAGCATTTGAAATGTAAAGTATTAAATAAAAAGGCAAGGTTGGTGAAGTAAAATCTTTTATTGGACCAACTTCTGTTGGTGAAAGAGACAAACTTTTGAGCTACACAGATCTCTTCTTTAGATCTAACTATGTAGCTTGAAGGCTTGTCTCTTTCACCAACAAAAGTCGGTCCAATAAAAGATATTACTTCGCCCACTTTGTTTCTCTAATATCCTGGGACCAGCACAGCTGCAACACTATAAGTATTAAATAAGGCTGTCATTTTAACATCCCTTGTTCCCTTTCCCTTTGCTGGAGAGAGGTTATGTTTTTGTTTTGTGTTATGTGATTTTGTTTTGGAAGGAATAACCCCTTGTTGACAGTCTTTTAGGGAGTAATAACTATCCTTCTTGGGGAAGAGAGAGAACGTTAGTCGAGACAGGCTAGAGCTGTCATTGTTAAAGTACAATCCCATTTCCTAGAAAACAAGACACACACATACACGAGGTGAGAGAAAAGAACAACAAATGCAGTTTCTGCCCTGAAGTTGACTTTCACTTGCAACCTCACAGCTGGAAAAAACAGGCCAAGCACATGGTCTTACCAGCCGCTCTGAGACCGGCAAACTTGTACCAGCATTAGGATGTTTCGGGCATTGCTCTTGGTTGCCATCCTGGTCACAGGCTGACAGGAGTGTAACAAGATATGCAGTCTTGGCCAGCTGAACCAGACTCTTATTGAACAGAAGGCAAAAGGGGAGAGAGATGGGAAAGAAAATACATAAAATGAGGAAGGAAAAGGACACACAGGGTGTGGGGTGGGAGGGAAGCCAAAGTCTCATTAGTCCAGATAATATTTGGCATTTAGCCAGCTCTGAGGTAATGGTTTTATCTGTCTGGCCCAGTTTGGTGAGGACATCCCTCGAGATGAGTGCATAGAAGGTCCAGGTTCACAGGAGATGTTGACATAATGATAATATTTGCTGCAGCGGTTGTTGGCAGACAGTTCCTTTTCCAGCTAATTTTTCCCAAAATTATTTTCCTTTTAAGAACCTAGACAGGGAGTGATAGGCTAAATAGCCTGTGCTCTCATGATTTTGTCCACCAATCAGCCTCATTTCCAACACACCAATTTTGTTTCATTGCGTTATGGTCCTCTGTTCCTCTTGTTTAGCAAGCATAACCCTCACACAGTCCTTGAGCTGTATCAGTAAATCCCTTTCTGTCTAAATCAATTCAGTATTTCTGTCTCTTTACATCTTTTATTAAACAGTTTTCTGTAAGAGGTCATTGTGACAACTTATGAACTTTCGCTCCCTTTTTACAGTTGAGCTTATAATTAGAATAAATGTGTCGGCCTGATTATTACTACAACTCCGATGTGTCCAAATTGCTTTTGAATATAAGATTCAGACTCCTAAGTCAATAAGATGGTTTTTGAAAATTTTACCCATCCTAATACTTCCTTCTTGTTGGTTGTCTGTCTTGTCTATTTAGATAATAAACTGTTCCAGTTAATCTGTGTGTATGTACAATGCCTAACACTTTGGGGTCCTGATCTCAGCTGGGGCTTATAGATGCTAGTGTAATACCAATAGCAATAATTTTACCAATGAAGAAATTTGTGTGAAGTCAGGATTCATGCAAAATTAATATTGCTTGTAGATGACTGGATTAGAGCTGTAGTGAAGGTTTTACTACTCTCTGCTACATTACAAGCCTTAATTTAATACAGAGCAGCCCTTACGAGTTTATTAAAAATATTTCCCTTTTTTTGGCAGGATCTCTATGCAAAAGTAGTGAGAAAACATGAACTTTCTAATAATACGAGGAAGTGACAAATGGCAGTGCTTGCTTTTATTATTGTACAGAAACATCTTCCTTTCAGAGTCAAATAGAGCTACAAATGCTATGGGTCTGGAGACTAATGGGACACATGCTTCAAAGCTTTTTTGTTCATGCCCTCCTAGTCCTTGGTGGACCAAAAAAGAAAAAAAAAATAAATTGGCCGTGTTCTAATCTTTTCTCAATATAAAGAAAAATGCTCCCACTTTAAAGGTGCTAGTGAAGCACCTGTTACTTTATCCAAAGCAGGGGGGCAAACAGGGAGAGATTTCCCCCTGGTGCAACTCCAGGAGAAAATATATGGGGTAATAAAGAAAAAGAAAGACAAAGTAATTTTGTTTCTCGAAAATGGATAATGCACCTGTCAACATGTATTTAGTCTGGTGGCCTTCAGTGACATTTTCTAGTGACAGCAGAAGAGAGGCTAAAATTGCATCTAGGAGACCCCATATAGAGTTGGGTAGCAGAGCTCTGTATTAATTTTAACATGGAGCGAATTGCTTAAGCCAAACTCCCCCCATCTCATTTGTTGCATTTGCCTCTCCTTCACACCCTTCCCCCAAAATATCCCGCTAAATAGTTCGGTGTTGGGGTTTCTTTTTGTTTTTTTTCACATACATTTCCAAAGAAAAAGGGGGAAAAATCTGAGGCCATCTGCTATTTTCTTTATGGGGGAAAAAAATAAAACCTACAATTAGTGTCTTGTTCATCTTTTCCTTTATCAAAAAAAGAGAACTATTATGCAAATACTCTGTAATTTGGTTTCAAATACTCTTTGTACTGTGATGAGCAATTTTCTTTAATACAAACCCAACCTCCTTGCCAGGACTTTTTTAATATAGGAGAAAAAGAAACTTTTATGAGACTTTTCTTTATAGTTGTGTTCTTCAGATGCCAACCTTTTATCATCATCTCTTTGTCTGATATTATCATTGCCGTTATTCTTTAAATTGTCAGAAATATGCTGGATAGGTTTTGGGGGGAGAAAACCAAAATAGCTTCACAAAACCCCGTTTCCATTTTGCTGTTCACTGTTCCTCTGCCTTGGAGAAATGGTTGTGATTGAGAGGCAGAGCTCAGCCTGCTGGTGGTGGCAGCAGCTTTGCTGTAAATGCAGATTTGTAGTTGGATTATAGTTGCAGACTGTAGGCTCCAGTGATGTCTTGTCCTTCAAGACTTGCAGCCTCTGGAAGATTCCAGAGTAAGGACGGAGTGTGTAGAGCTAAGTCTTGCAACTCTTACTAGCACCATTACAGGAGCATTTAAAGGCCTCCGCTGAGACTGGAGCCTCAGTGTGCTGTGCAAACAGGTAGCAAGAGACAGGTCCTATCCCAAAGAGTTTCTAGTCTACAGAAGACAAAGGGTGGGAGAAAGGAAGGGTTATTATCCCCATGTTATGGCTGGGGATCTGAGGCATGGAAGAATTAAGTGATTTGTCCAAGGGCGCACACAGGAAGGCTGCAGAAGAGCTAGGGATTGAACGCAGGAGTCAGATTTCCAAGAGTGTAAGTGACTTAGTTGCACTCGTCCCACTGACTTTCAGTGAAATTTGTGAGCCTGTGTCACTTAGGCACATTTAAAAATCCTATCCCAGATCTTCTGTGTCCCAGCCCAATGCAGGAAATAAAAAATGAACCTTGGTTTCGGGAAAACACCCGAGTATTACTCTGTGACATTATAGGCTGGATCCTGCGGTGAGCTGAGCAATCTGGCCATGATCCCGCAAAGCACTTCGTCACAGGTTTAGCTTTCACTGTGTACTTTTAGTGCTTTGCTAAGTCTGGGCCAGGACGGTCAGCATCATGTAGGACCGAGCCCCAGGATGGGTGAAGCGCTATGAGTAAGACCTGCAAAGTTTGGGGGTTTTAACACTGTAACGGTTGCTTAATGCCAAGTGGTCTGCTCCACACGTTGGGAAAGATCCAAGGAAACAGGTATTAGTAACTACATGTCTTTTGGAGAAATAGGTCTCGTGCTATGAATATGATCAGCTGCATCACGGTTGCCTCCTCCAGAGAC
This sequence comes from Mesoclemmys tuberculata, assembly GCA_007922155.1. Classification (NCBI taxonomy): domain Eukaryota; kingdom Metazoa; phylum Chordata; order Testudines; family Chelidae; genus Mesoclemmys; species Mesoclemmys tuberculata. Next base: position 7,414,940 of record ML675620.1, on the reverse strand, counting down.
TGTCACAGCAAAAGGCAAGGCAGAGCAGGGCAGGGCAGATTTTCCCTATGCAGCTGAGGAGCCGTGCTGCTTTATACCAGTCGATGACCAGGCCCATTGTTTAGTATTTTGTAACATAAATTACATCCACTTGGACTTTGCTAAAGGGTAGCCTCTGCTATCTTGTCACAACAGGAAGATAGTGTGAACTGTTATTGTACCTCAGGGGACGCAAAATCCTTTTAGATAGCGTGTGGGGAGCCGTAAGGCTGCAGTGAATGGAATCTCTGAATGCAATGATGGATTTGGGATGTTTTTTGTTGTTACAGGAAGCACTTATCATGGCAAGCATGGATCATCCACACCTGGTGCGATTGCTGGGTGTCTGCTTGAGCCCTACCATTCAGCTAGTCACGCAGCTGATGCCCCACGGCTGCTTGTTGGACTACGTTCATGAGCACAAGGACAACATAGGCTCTCAGCTCCTGTTGAACTGGTGTGTCCAGATAGCCAAGGTAAGGTCAGATGGTTCTTTGGATGTTTCCAAGACCAAACAAATGAGCACGGTCATTTCCAAAAGTCAGCAGTACTGATTCCTATGCAGAAAACAAGAGAAAAATCTATTCTTATAAAAAAGTTTAGTAATCTGTTTTTATTACCGCCAGACTCAGTGGAATAATACAATATATGCTGGTGAGGTAACAATCTGACAGCCCGATACACACAGCATTGTTTATTGTGTGGTCTTGGAAGACTTGAAGAGGAAAGGTCCCCTCTATCCTAGATCTGAGTCTTGACACAAAATTATTACGTAACCGCTTCTGCTGCTGCATCAGCCGATGGGCTGTACTAGCCACTGGAGCAGTCTGGCTGAGGCTTTTAGGTCTGTGTGAATCCACTCACCAGTCTTCCTTTCTGCATTCCCAGCCACTTGCCTATGCACTACCCTGAAGAGAAATATTCTCTCCCTTCTCTGGAAACCATTGCAGTTATGCTATGTTTAGGGCCTATCACAACAGCTGAGGTTGGAAGGTAATAACACTTGGCCCTGTGGCATGCGAAATAGTGAGTGCCTGGTCTCCTCATTCAGGTGTAGCTTCCTCTGACTTCACTGGGATTTGCCTGAGTAAGAATGAAGCCTTTGTAGTTCAGATATCTGCTGGATTGTTCAAAGAGCATCAGTTGAGATGTAATAACAGTAGGCTGCAAATTCAGCCTTAATGCACTCCTTACACGGTGTGGTGTTCACATATGTGTTGCAGCAAACGAGTTGGCATTTAATGACGTGCTTAGAACCACTTATTTGGGTTTCAAGTCACAGTGAATGAAAAGATTTGGAAGTGTCAAGGGAGTACAGTTTACATCCATTGTACACTATCAGAGCGGTGTGTGTGTCGTGCATATGGCAACCAGAGTGGCATACAGGGACCTTTAATATGTGTGACTGTTTACGCTAGTTATTTGGTTATTGAGACCAAACTCCCATTGGCTTATCCTGATGACCTGTAATGATACTCGTTATTTCTCTTTAGTAGCTATATCTGGAGGGGTTGATTCTGTGCAGCAGAAGCACTGTGATGCGTAGTGGAAGGAGGTGCACCTCGGAAAGAGATTAATCTAAAATTTGAGGCCCTGTATTTAAGGCATTGTGCGGGGATTTATGGACTTAGGTTTGTTTGAAAATTGTAGCCTAAAGCTCTTCTCGGTGTGTGCGTGTGTGTAGTGGGAGAAGGAGGTGAGGGTAATACGAATACGTGAAAACAAAGCCATTCCATTCTCCAAGGAAGGGTAGACAAAAAGTGTAATATTAACAGATGAACCCCGAGGAAGAGGGAGGGAAATTCCCTGGAACGAAAGGTGGCCTTTTAATGAGGGGAAGAAGCAAAGTTTAATTAATCCGTCTTTCTCCTCATTGCAGTGGCATATGGTTAATTTTAATTTGGCCTCATGTTACAGCATTAGGGTCATCTGCTTGGCTCCTCACAAGGGAAACTGTTATGAGCAGCTGTTTTCCTTGAGACTGCATATTGCATGCTAGACATAGTTGCCCTTTTCGTTCTTTGCAGTCGCAGCTTGATTGGATCTGCCTCCTCTTAATTTCTTAATGTGCATCTCCCTTTATTTTGCCTGCCTTTGCATTCCATGCCGTTATCCCTATTAGTTTGTAAGGTGACTGAGAACAGGAGGATCATACATGTTTCATGGGATGTTCTCTATTCTGCCACTGCTGGCTTCTCAGTACATTTCTATGGGACGAGGTGGTGAGATGGCTCCTCTAGTTGGGAAGGTTTCTGCAACCGTTGGGTCCAACTGCGTGATGCCGCTGCGGTAAAACCAGCGATGGATAAACCTCAGTGTTTAGATGCTTCCTTGAGCTCAGAGATTGATTGTGCCTGGCTTTTGAATGGAAGGTTCATGGGGGAACAGGAATGTTGAGATTTCCTCCCACCCATCAGCACTGTGCACGATAGTCAAGTGCAATCTAACCCTGCATGTGAAATCAATATGAAGTTACCACAGAGCAGAGGAAATTCCTGCACAGCATGTGGGATGTTTCTGACCCCTGTCACATGCAAATATTTTACAGCATTACCTCTGTGTACCATGGCACTCACCCGATGGAAATTCCCAGACTCCTCTCCTTGCAGCTTTCACATGGGTGTGTCTCACCAAATCGATTCCCTGCCATTGTGGGGGGACCTTAAGCATTGGTGCACCTCATTTCTTCCTATTCTCAACCTGTGGCACAAAATAGTTTAGTCTGATCCAGGTTATTGGGTTCAATACTGTCATAACTGGGTGAAGTTTAGTGGCTTGTGATGTGCAGGAGATTAGAGTAGATAGTCCCTTCTGGCCTGAGACTCTCTGCTAAGGCTGTCTATCATTTAAAGGGAGAGCACGGACAGATGTTTGGGATAATGGTAATGAAAAGACTCTTCTGGAGCACAGCAGATGGAGTGCCCTTACTCCAAAAAGTGGAATAAACATGCAGGATGGATCCTAGTTGCAGGGAATAGTTGTATTGCTTTGCCACTCATCAGTCACCTTAAATGATGACAGGAATCACTTGGCAGTCTGAAAATAGAAAGGTTCCGTTTGCCTTCAAATGCTGCCAAGTTGCCACTGAGTGAATGCTGAAGCAGGCTGTTGTGTCAAACTAGTTTCCACTAGATAGCTGAGTGACGATGCTTTACCTTCTGAGCAGCTAGAGCCAGGGACCCTCACGGTTCAGTTTGCAAGCTCCCTCTGAGCCTGGGAATTTCTCTCAACCTCTCACTTTTTTTAGGCATGTTGAAAAGCTTTATTATGCCTTTCTGAAGGCCACCAAAAATGCAGTTGAGTGTAACAAGAGCCAAAGGACATTTAGTGACCTCCCAGATACATGTTCAGCTGCCTGAGGCAGTTTCTGATGTCTGTCTTTCATTACATGTATCCTTGTTTCATCCCATCTGGTTCTGAAGGCAGGTTTCTCTAAGAACAGGGATGGAGGAGGTGGTAGAGTCTTTATTTTGGGGGTTGGATTTATTTTTGTGAACAATTTTAAAATTAAATTGCAAAACGCATGATTCCCACTCTCTTCCTCTGTCTGGCATTGTGCAGGATGTTGTGTATTGAAGCCGTTGCTTCAGAGTTAACTATCGCTTCCTGGGTGTTCATTTCCAGCTGCCTGTATTTTCTTGTAACTAGATGCAAAAGCTAGACTGGAACTAGGCCTGGTTGCTGGGGTCAATATTCCTCTGGTGATCTTCTTTGAAGATTGACTATAGGGTGGTTATTAAGTATTTTCCACTTCCAAGTGAATGAGAACTTAGCTGAATTTATCGCTTGCATGGATGATGTATGCTTTATTTTGATTATTAGATCATTGTAAGCTAATTGCACTTTCTTTCCAGCAGTTTAACTTATTATTCCAAAGATGAAAGTCACAGAAGTGCAGCAATCTCACATATTCAAAATAAAATATGGTCAATAGGTGGCGGCCACAGCTACAGTAACTAATCTACAGTAACACAAATGCCTCCAGTGCTTTTTGGGGTACCCAGCAGACAAATTATGTTCTGGTGCCTTGCTTTGGAATGAACCTTTGACCTTTTAGTTCAGTGTTCTAAAACCTTCTATTGGCTTGCGAGTTCCACTGCCCTTGACATCACAGGGAATCCCAAGAAACTGAAGTTCTGCAAAGGTGACCCACACAGTAAGAACTGCTCAAGATGAGCAAGAGTGGCTGTAGTTTCTGAGAACATAAGGATGGCCAATGGTCCATGTAGACTAGTATTCTGTTTTCCATCAGTGGTCAATGGCAGGTACTTCAGGGGGAATGTACAGAACAGGCAATTATCAAGTGATTTGTCCGCTCCCAGCTTCTGGCAATCAGAGGCTAGGGACAGTCAAAGCATGGGGTTCCATCCCTGACTATCTTGGCTATTAGCCATTGATGGACCTATCCTCCATGAACTTATCTAGTTCCTTTTTTTTAACCCTGTTATAGTTTTGGTCTTCACAAAATCCCCTTGCAATGAGTTCCACAGGTTGAATGTGCATGGGGCATTTGTTTGTTTTAAACCTGCTGCCTAGTAATTTTGTTGGGTGTGATTCCTGGTTCTCATGTTATGTGAACAAGTAAATAACATTTCCTTATTCACTTTATCCACACCAGTTAAGATTTTATAGACCTCCATCCTGACTCTCCTCAGTCGTCCCTTTTCCAAGAAGAAAAGTCTCAGTCTTTTTAAGCTCTCCTCATATGGAAGCTGTTCCATCCCCCTAATCATTTTTGTTGCCTTTCTCTGTACCTTTCCCAATTCTAAAATATATATTTTTTCAGATGGGGTGACTAGAACTGCACGCAGTATTCAAGGTGTGGGTGTACCATGGATTAATATAATGGCATAATGATATTTTCTGTGTTATTATCTATCCCTTTCTTAATGGTTCCTGACAATCAGTTAGCTGTTTTGATTGCTACTGCACGGTGAGCAGATGTTTTCAGAGAACTATATATGATGACTCCAAGATCTCTTTTTGAGTGGTAACAATTGATTTAACTTGCATCATTTTGTATGTATAGTTGGGATTATGTTTTCCAGACTGCTACTTTGCATTTATCAACATTGAATTTCATTTGCCATTTTCTGCCCAGTCACCCAGTTTTGTGAGTTACCTTTGTAAATCTTTGCAGTCTACTTTGGACTTAACTATCTTAAATAATTTTGTATCATCTGCAAATTTTGCCACCTCACTGTTTACCCCTTTTTCCAAATCATTTATGAATACATTGAACAGTACTGGTCCTGCTACAGATCCCTGAAGAACATCACTATTTACCTCCCTCCATTCTGAAAACTGACCATTTATTTCTACCCTATGTTTACTGTCTTTTTAACCAGTTACTGATCCATGAGAGGACCTTCCCTCTTATCCCATGACTGCTTACTTTGTCTAAGAGCTTTTGGTGAGGGGATCTTGTCTAAGGCTTTCTGAAAATCTAAGTACACTGTATCCACCAGATCAGCCTTGGTCCACATATTTTTGATCCCCTCAAAGAATTCAATAGATTGGTGAGACATGATTTCCTTTTACAAAAGCCATGTTGAGTCTTCCCGAACAAATCGTGTTCATCTACGTGTCTGATAGTTCTGTTCTTTACCATCGTTTCAACCAGCTTGCCTTGTATTGAAATTAGGTTTAATGGCCTGTAATTGCCAGGATTTTCTCTAGAGTTTTGGGTTGTTTTTTTAAATTTGTGTCACATTAGCTATCCTGCATTCATCCAGTACAGAAGTTGATATACATGCCACGGTTAGTAGTTATGCAATATCATATTTGAGACTCTTCGGAACCCTTGGTTGAATATCATCTGATCCTGATGACAAATTACTGTTTAATTTATCAATTTGTTCTAAAACCTTCTCCGTTGACATCTCAATCTGGGGCAATTCCTTAGATTTGTCATATGAAAACAATGGTTCAGGTGTGGGAATCTCCCTCACATTCTCTGCAGTGAAGATAAATGCAGAGAATTAGTTTTGCTTTTCTGCAATGGTCTTCTCTTCCTTGAGTACTCCTTTAATACCTTGATCCCCAGTGGCCTTCTCCGGTCGTTTGGCGGTGGGGCCTGCTTCTGATGTACTTAACATTTATTCCTCTTAGGTTTTGAGTCTTTGACCAGTTGCTCTTCAGATTCTTTCCTGACCTACTCGAGAAGCCAAAGATGGAGTAAACGATCATGGAGCCCAACATGTTAGCAGTAGTCATTCCAGAAATGGACTGAGGGCCCAATTTTTCAAAAGTTTTTAGGTGCCTAAAATGCAGATAAGTGCCTAGGCTCTCAACTCTTGACTTTGAAAATCCCACTACGTGAAATATCTACATCTTTTAAGCACCTAAATATCTTTGGAGATCTGGCTCTGAGGCACTTGGTAGGGCAGTATGAGGAAGTTTGTACTGTTGTCTTGCTGCTCCTCTTCTCCAGCGGTGTTGATCCAGTGTCTTTTATAAGCATTTGTTTAATACAAGCTTTTTGGTAAAATTACAGAGGACCCAATTTGTAAAGATGTGTAGGTGCTTTGCTCCTGTTTATTTCAGTGGCAGTGTAGGCGCCTCAATACCTTTAAAATCTTAATCCTTAAGATTACGGCATGTTGCGCCTATCCATGTAAAATAAACCCTTAAAATTCTACAAGATGAAAAACACGTTGCATCAGAACTTGAAATCAACACCTGGACAGTGACAAAAAGCTGCCCAGCACAGCCAAATCTCCTTCCTGGCAAGTTGGTGGAAGTTCTTTTCTTGGTGTTACTTGAACCTGTTAAGACATGAATACAGGTCATACTTTTTTTTTTTTTTAAACTCATGCAAGTACAGCAAAATACTGTCTGAAGGCTTTTACACACAGAGGGTCCGCAGCCACTAGGTAAGACCATCAAATAAAGTGTCATCATTTTGGGTCAGATTCTAGTGTTGTTACTCAGAGCGAATAGTACCCTTTTCCACTAGGGCTCCTGTTGAACGGAATGAGATGTCTTGTCTTGTGTATTGAGGTGCTACTGAATGTAAGAGGTTGGAATCTAAAAGTCTTGTTTCAGACAAGTGCTGATGAATAAAATAAGATCTGTAGCCTTGCATGCCTAATTCACAGGGCAGGTACAGTGAAGAAGTGGCAGTGAATGCAACTGTATGCAGCCATACCAAGTGCTTCAATACTGTTCTGAAAGGACCACTTTAAAAGTTAGGGCTCCATTCATTAGTTCTGCTGAGATTCGGGCCACCCTGTGCGAACACAGAGAGTTCGTTCCCTGAAGAGCTTACAACCGAAATGGACAAGGCAGAGAAGGGGTGGGAAGGGAAACAAAAGCACAGAGCAGGGAAGTGACTTGCCCTAAATCACACAGCAAGACTAGCCACGTGTCCTGACACGTACCCAGGTGTCCTGAGTCCCCCGTTCAATCTCTGGTCCCTCCGGAGACTGCCAAGCCTGCTTATCGCATTTTAGAGTACAGTGATTCTATAAGTGTTCCTTTAGAATAATAATAAGCTGAAGGAGAAGCAGTTTGATATAGTGGCATGCCGCAGAAGGAAAATCAAGTCCTGTGGGGGATTATTTTACATCTTTTGAATATAAACGCTTCTCAAATTACATCAACCATGGGCCTGCACAATCTCGGTTATCCAGCTTTAGAGAGAAAAGGTTTGAAAATACACTAGAAAATGGAATTGGAAAGAGAAGCCTCTGGGATCAAATTCACTGAAGCTAAACTGTTGAAGGGAGACGCAAATCCACATTCCTATCCAAGGTGAGAGTCCTCCCCAGGCATACAGCCATTCTGTCGTTCTCCCTGACCATTTTTCCTCCCTCCGAGAGACTGGGTGATGTTATTTGCAGCAGGGGTTGTACAGGAGCCCTCAAGCCAAAGGTTGCTGAGGGAATCTCCGTATTCAGGCATCTTCCTGCTACCTTGGCTATAACTCTCTCCTGGCAAGCCCTGCTGACTTTATGGGCCCCACTGACCTACAACTGGCAAATGGAATATCATGACCGTTTTCTGTCACTGTAACTTCCTTCCATGCCAGCCTTTTTAGCTGAGTATTTTGTAGTCAGCTGGGGTGAAGATTCAGAACCAGATTGTCCACTGGTGTAAATCACCACGGCTCTAGTGATTTCAGAAGTATTGTATAGATCAACATCAGCTGAGAAGCTGCTCTAGAAGTGGCAACTGTTGTACTGCCTTCGCATCTCTAGTGTGCATTAGTTTCAGTCTGCACTACAGAGGTGAAAAGTGAGGGAAGCAGTAAAAAGGAGACTGAGATTGAGGACATCTGGCTGCACCGTTAGGAGAGGAGTGGTGTGACTCTCTTTGTGGGGATTTGATTGATAAGCAACGGCCTGTTGGAGACAGCTTCTGTTATTTTGCAGCAGTCAGGGGCGAGAGATGGCCGGAACGTGTGCGCAGTGGGAGGAAACGGGTGAACGGAAAGGTTGCAAGGAGGTGAAGAAGAGTAGCTGTGGTTCAAGGTCTTTCTTTTTCATTAAGGAACCCTCGCCTACAGCTCAGTGACTTATTCTATCACGGAGCGAACAAAGGATGAGTTTAATGACAGTCATCTATCAGCTGTCCACATTTTAAACTTCAAGATGTCTCTATTCCCAAAGCTGATTGCCATGACAAGGCTAATTGTATAATTGTAATGCTATACCAGTCCCCCTCGACACACTCACACTGCCAAGGAACAGGGCTAAGGGCTGTGAGAATTATCACTCCAAGCAAGTATATTAGCATAAATGTAGTTTACTAATGGGGCTGCTCTATTAGGAAGTTCAGCATGTAGAAGCGTCTGGTTTAAACCAAGGACTATGAAATTAAAGCCCTCTTGAAACAAAGCTTAATGGTGTTGAGCAGCATAATCAAAATAGGCAGGAAAGGTACATTTTTACGACAGTGAATTCACACATGTATTCACAATTTTCTGTACCCATAATTATTACCTTTCATCTTTTGCTGGCAGGCTGGGGCGTTTTCTGCTAACAAATTGAAAAGGGAGGCAGCCATTCTGTTTCTGGTGCCCCTGGAGAGCTGACGCTGAAAGAGGATATTCCTGTTGGGTCAGTGATAGGATCACCCACCCTGACACCTCACTTAGCAGCAAACACACCCAGATACAGAGACAAACTTGAGAAACGCTAGCCGAAAGCAGGTCAGTCTGTGGTGACTGTGACAGAATTCTACAACCAATCCCCAGCCTACCCTAAAACGTATGCTCCTCTGAATTTTCAGCTCCTTTCCACTGTGATTACATCACTATGCACAGGACTGGCAGGGGCAGGGGGATGGTGAAGCTAGTTAAATGAGATTAGGGGCACACCACAAACTTAATTGAAGCACCTTTAGATTGAAAGTGGGTCAAGAACAAAATTCAGGGCTCTGATCACACCTCCCAACTGGAAAAATCCTCCATGCTCATATAATTATGGGAATGATGGAGCCCAAGCCAGACCAGCCTTTTCTGCTGCAAAAGCAGATCCCAGCTTCTCATGTTGAGGGTTGTGAAGAGCTGACCTCCATGTAAGGCTTGTTTTTTCTTTCAAGACAGAGTTCTCCAAATAAACAAAGGAAATGGGTCCTTTGTAGTAGTATTGCAAGAGCAGCTAGTAGCCTCCAAACAAGATCAGGACCCCATTGTGCTAGGTGCTGGACAAAGGCACAGTGAGAGACATTCCCTGCCCTGTTTACAATCTAGACAAAGAGTGAGAGCGGAAACAGAGGCACAGACAAGGTCACAGGGTGGGTCCCCTTATTGTACATGGCTATGGTGGCATGACAGCAAAGAAGCTAATTCGGCTTCGGGGGAGGGCATTGTGGTGGCAGGAAAAGCCCCAGTTTGGAATCCCTTTGTTACATGTCCCTGGAAAATCAAGTAATCCTGTGCCGTGGTTTCATGGGCTCCAGGCCTACATGAATGATCTGCTGTAGCTAGGAAAGATCAGGGACAGATCTTCAGATTTTCATGTTTTCTAGTCTAATTTCTCAATGGCACGGAGCAATTTTCTGTTTTGTTAAATGAAAATTGAACCTGGCACTGACATTTATAGAGCTTCCAATGATGGCAGGGAGGGGGAGGGAGCTGAAGGCTGTGGGCTTCTTAGGCCTCAAAGGCTTGATCTGCCCTAAAATACCAACACTGTCATCAAGTACGCTGAACCACCAGGGGAGGGGAGGAATATTATATTCCCTGCAGTCCCCAACAGACTGCCTTGGAAAAGCATTATTGAAAATCACTCTTGAATCAAATTTAAGATGTTTTAGTAGCACCTGCTAGGGTCTGTCAGGATTTCCATTATAAACCCATATTTTTGTGGCTTATAATTTAGCCATAAAAATTTGCTCTGGGCTGTAACTTGGCATAAAAAGTCCCAGCCCAAAGCCTTTTTTCCCCAAGAAATATACTTACTGAGTTATTTCTAAGTTGCTAGAATGTAAAAGCAAAAGCTGGGGTGCATTTTGTATTCCTATCAATTAAAAAGGATTTTTCTCCTGTATAATAAAAAGTTGAAAGACATAAAGTCAACACGCGGCTTATCCCATTTGGAATGAATGTCCAAGATGCTGAAGTTTGCAGAGTGGGTACTGTAAATTTGAATAGATAAATGCACATATCACTCTTTTCACTATACATTTGGGATCCATATTAATATGCTAATGTGTTCTGCTTCTTATATCTTCTAACCTGGGCACAGGGCTTTCAGCAGACCTCTAAAAGTCGCAAAGTAAAACCCGCAGCTGGCCTGTGCCAGCCGACTTGGGCGCCGGCTGCTGCAGGGCTGTTTCACTGCTGTGTAGACGTCTGGGACCTTTCCCTGCAGGGTCCTAGAGCCCAGGCTCGGCTGAGCCCAGAAGTTTATACTGCAAAGAAGCAGCTCCACAGCCTGAGTCGCCTGGGCCAGGTCAGCCATGGGTTTTTCTTTGCTGTGTGGACCCACCTAGTCTCTGCAGAACCATGGCGCTTCTGTTGCGTGGGGAAAAGGCGGTCATGGGGCAAACGAAAGGCACCGCTCTGTGTATGTTACATGTCCCCCTCGGTGCCCAACTCACAGCTGATGTGAGGCTGGGATAGCTCCCAGGCACAGAGCTGTACTGGCCAGTGTGCAGGGGGCGGGGAGGTGAATCCAGAGTGCCCTGCTCTTACCTGTCTGCAGGGGAGAGGGAGTAGTGGCCAAATGACGGCTGGTTTCTCCCCTCCCCCCCACTTTGCTGTGACCTGTAAAAACGGTAGCCTGTGGGGTGGAATAGGAGTGATTTTACACTCCTTGTCTCCCCTGCACCTGCCATATGCAAGGGCACAATTCTGCCCTGCGTAAGGACCTCACAGTCAAGCCCAATGCTAATGTTCCTCTTCTGTCTACAGAACATAGTGGTACAGCTGCCGCGAGCATGGGATGTGTCACACACAAGGCGTTGTAAGGGAACAAATCCCCCAGTGCACAATCGAATACAATGCTGACACAAACAGTCAGTCAAGTAGCTCCTGGGTAAACTGCTGATACAAGGGCTGCCCAGTCCGAAGAACATCATTTCTGGGGATGCTGTGTGATCTCCACTGCATTGTGTGTTTGCATGTCCCTGTGTACTACAGAAGACCAAGGTTAGTCTGTTTAATGAAACGTGAGGGGGAACAGGGCCGTTCTAACTGGCTGCTGGCACCATTTCAGGTGTCATAACAGTGCTCAAACCTACAGGGTCATCTGGCAGTCAGATGTCATTAGTCAACTCTCTCCCTCTTCCCATCTGTTTCTGTCTAGCCTGTTTGTGTAAATTATCTCTTTGTATGCAGCAATACTTGCTGTGGTCCTGGTTTTCTTTCTGCATTCTATGACCTTTTTCTTACCTAAAACTGTACCTCTGTCTGTGCTGGATTATTTGGTCTAAAATCCTCAATACGTCTGTTGTTTTTTTTTTTTTATTTACCAATTGTCAATGCTGCAAGGTATTTAAAGAGAGAGAGGATCGTGTAATACGCAGTGGCCAAGTGTAGCCTGCCATCAGCAACAAATTATTAGTTCGTAAGTAGAGCTGGTTGGAAAATGAATTTTCTGGCCCATGAAAACTTTGAAGATTTTAAAATAAAAATCATTCTGAATCAGGATAGTTCTGTAAAATGAAATTCCCCCCACCAAAAAAAAGTTCAAGTTAATTGAAATATTTTGTTTTGATAAATTCAGAATGTTTTGCTTTAGATTTCAATCCTTTTAATTTTTAATATAACATTTCTAAACAAAAAGTCATTTTGAAACAAAAATTTGATGCTTTTGGTTGTGAAAAATGCCAAAAAGGGAGAGTGATGCATTTTTAAGTGTTCTTTTCCAATTGTTTTCCAAAATGAAATAGTGTCTAAAGCAACACAATTTTCCTAAAAACGTCAGTTTCATCAAAATGGCATTTTCTGACAAGAAACTGTTTTATACCAAAACTTTGGCTGGCTCTGCTCATAACTGGATGATGTGTTGTAATGGGGTTGATCTTTGCAACCAGGCTCATGTTGCATTACTTACATTGTAAATTCTTTAAAGCAGAGACCCTCGGTATGTGCTCTGCATAGCATCCCCTCCATTCTCAACAAATAATAAACATGACTTGTGGTGGGCAGTGAGGAATTGGCAGAGGCATGCGGAGAAGGGGAAATGAATCATTAGGAGGGAACTTGAAAAGGAACAGTAACTGTGAATTTCAAGACATTTAGGAATGCTTAGAAATCTGGAGTCTCTGGGAAGCCTGTGCAGAGAATAGTAGATCTACAGCTTGGAACAATTCATTTAATCATTATAGATTTATAATGTTAAGAAAAACAGGGTTATAATAGAATTTGTCTGTGTCCAGGGTCTGGAGGTTACATAGATAATTGAGACTTTACTCTTGTGGTTTGATGTCAGGAGAACTTTGCTTTGAAGTTATAGTACCAGCTCAGTGCTGATGTTTGTACACTGTACACCTTGGCATGAGCATTCCTTAATGAAATGAGACAGTGTTCACACCGCTAATGTGTACCCCGATCCACTTGGTGAAATAGCTTGACTTGAAAGACTTAAAAGAAAAACATCCCCTTTTTCCTATGCCAGCTTTGTGCATTCACCCCATGTTCAGTTGTGTGTAGGTCACAAAAGCAAACTCAAGCTGGAAGCTGAAGTCCTCAGGGCTGTGCAAGTGTGTTTTTGAGCATAGCACTGGTATGTTGATGTAGATGGAATCATACACATTTCAACAAGATTGACGTAACAATCTATGATAACTATACGGCCCTGTAAAGGAAAGGACAGTCCCTGAGCAACCCCATGTGGTCTGGTGTGGCTCTACACGCATGTCCCAGCTTCATTTCACCAAGTGGAGCAGCAATAGCTTTCAACGTGGCAGCCTAGGAAGGCAGCACACATTAACTAGTGGGTAGAGGCTATGTCCCTTTTAATAAGACGTCAGCCCAGGAATCATTACAGAAAACAGTCCTTCATTCTAGGAATCACTGTAGTAATAATTTCATTCGGTCCCAGGTTCAGGGCTCCCAAGATCTCTCCATCAGGAGGGAAAGTATCTCCATGATGTACCTGAGGAACTGTGGCAATGAGCGGCCAATGTCTCTCAGACAATCTGTGGTCTCTCTGCCCTCATGAGTCTTAGGCTAGTGCTAACCAATGGATAGGGTGACCAGATGTCCCAATTTTATCGGGACAGTCCCGATATTTGGGGCTTTGTCTAATAGAGGTGCCTATAACCCCCCTCTCCATCCCAATTTTTCACACCTCTGAGCTGAGGTTGGTATTGAGAGAGAGCCAATGAAGTGCCATAGATTAGGAAAAAATCTGGAGAAATATAAAAACCTACAGATGCCGCCTTCTGCAATTATGTTAAATTGTTTTGTGCCCATTTGCTACCTAAGGAAAATAGGGTTTATCAGATTTTAGACCTTTGAAAAAGAAAACAAATAATAACTGTACTGCTACTTAATATCTCAATCAGTTCTCTGTGAAAGAAGAAAACCTTAGCCCCTGATCCTGTAATGAGCCCCATGTAATCAGATGCCTGTGCCCCTCCTGAAGCCAAGGCAAGAAAGTCAAAAAGAATGCCTTGCATGCACCTCTCTCTTTCATACTGAGGGAGTTCCATCTTGACCTTCCCTGACGAGCCCTTCTTGTAGCAGTATGACATGAAGAGGGGGCGATTCCTGAGCTAGATAGGAATTTAGGACTTTATATGTTAGGATTCACCACATCGCTGTGAATATAAAAATAACTATTTTCAGACTAATGGGTGAACATTTTACAGGCTTGGAGGCAGAGTTTAAAAAAAAACCGGGGAATTTATTTAAATATTCTCTGAGTCCCACTGATATGGAATTCTAGCTGGAAACCATGTGACATCCAGTACTTCCTGGTTTTAGATACCTCTGAGATACTATGAGCATAGTTGTTTCTTGGTGATGTTTTATTCTTGATGTAGGTTTGAAGCAGCTGAGAATCTAGCCCATGTCCTGCCTTAGTAGAACTATGCCAACTTCAGCACCTGAAGGTCTTGTCCACTCATTACAGATACATTTTAAAAAGACAGAGAAATCTAGAGATTTTTCAAACATAAAGATTGGCTCAAATTGCAGATCTAGAAGCCCTAAGCTTTGAAGAAATCCACCTATTAATTTTGACGCCCTAGTTCACTAATAGGACGAGCCAAAACCTTGGGGTTGGAGGGGGAGAACCATTCCCAAGCTTTAGGGTAGAGAGTCATGGTCTGAAGTTTGCAACTCTTGCCTATTGCTACTTGAAGAAGATCAAGGTTTGGTTTTCACAGTGGGCTGTAGTTTGGGTTGGTTCTTTCATTCTCTCTGGTTCATTCATCCTTCATTCAAACAGGATCAGATTGTGACACCTTTACGCACACTGAATAGTATATTAGCCTGTGCATAGTCTCATTGAAATCAGTATGACTGCTAATGGAGGGCGAGATTACTCTGTGGGAAGAAGGATATCAGAATCTAGCCCTTTATGTTGGGTCTGTTTTACTTTAACAAAACCAATGAGATGTAGACTTCTACTCTGTTTTCTTACCCAATTGAATCGAAGTATTGCCTTGGGTCTGGTATCAGTAAATCATGATTCATGTACTGTAGGTGGCACACACACTGCAAGACTATCACGCAATGGAGCTCTTTAATGAAGAATGTATTATTTTTAACCTAAAAATGTTCTAGTTCACATTATAGACTAATGACCCATAACTTTTCATCTGAGGAACAGAGATGTCTGGAAAGAAACCTAAAACAAATAATAGTTCTGGTTTTGGTGGCTATATTTAAATATACACAATTATGGACATGAAAACATCCTTGGCCGCAGTCTGCCTTGTGCATTGCATTTCATTTTGAAGGGAATATATTGCCAATCCATTCCCTGTGATTTCCTCATCTATCTTGTTTTACAGCTTCCTGAGTCCCTTGTACGATGCCCAGGCTTGTGCATTCTGTTGCACTTCCCTCTCTATGCAGAACAATATCTCACTTTGTATCTACCAAGGCTCCCACCTCTTTCACATACTTCTTTACATTCCATTTCTTCCAGAAACACCGTATTTCCTTCCTTCCTTCCTTTTTTTATAATCTGTCTTCACTCTCTTGAACTTTTTCCCTATATTTTATCCTAATTTTGTAAGACTGTAATCTCTTTGGGGCAGGGAATGTGTTATACTCTGTAAAGAGCTTTGTGTGTGAATGTTAATACTAATTTTGACATCTAATTTTAAAAATATAAAAATAGGAAGAGAATGAAGGTTGATAATGGAAATTGTGAAAGAGCTTTATTCTGACAGCTCTATTACTAGAGTGTAATTATTTTCGTTTATCTCTCTCTCCCAACCCGTGTAGTGAATACAGATTTATTTTCTGTGTTTGAGAATATCGCCCCAGAATACTATATTTTATAGAAAAAAGGAAGTATATTTGTATTCTTAGATAAAAAAGGAAGAACTATATTCTTTGGATTTAATCTCCCACACCATGCTAAAACAAAACTTGCTCTATCAAGGGGAATTTTGCCTGTGCACATGGTAGAGGTTTAGATCCTATGTACATTGGTGTCTCTTTGGCTGTTTTTATTACTGTTATTACTGATGAAGGGCTTGATTGTGGCATTTAACTACAGCACTGCATCAAGAGGCATTCTGCATCCAGAAGTGTCTTAGCGCATAGAGCACCTCCCAGATTGCTAGGGCCTTTTAAGGTGGGCAGCATACGTTACCTCCTGAGGCTGGCCAGCTCCTGTGCTGAGAAGAGCATAACTCTGCCTGCTCCTCTCCCCTTTTCAGCTGAACTCCTCCCCAGGGGAATCTTGTTGTCAGGCGCTGCATTCTCCCAAACACAGAAGCTGCAATTCTTGCAGACCTTTACCTTTACTTTGCTTCCAGGTGAGATTGGTCATTGTAGCCCTAAGTGAGGAGAATAGGCTGCTCAGCGCACTACAAGTCAAATGCTAGACCTGGGGTTTAAAAATGGAAATTTCTGTCTATTGCATTCATCAGCCGTGCTGTGGTGCTCTGTGTTTTTCTTTTAGGACCAGATTCACAACAGGTGCAAACTGGCACTAAAGTCAGTGGAGTGACACTGATTTACACCAGCTCAGGAGCTGTCTGTTAATTTGTTTTTCAGACCTTTTGATCTGTAGCTGTTGTTCCTCTAAAATTCAGGGGGGGGAAAGACAGAAGAGCATAAGCAAGGAAAAATGATGGGTAAATGCACAGAAAATAATTAAAATAGCCCTTTTTGAGAAGCATTTTCAGAGATTATTCCTGGGTGCAGAACAGGATGGCCTCATTAAGTCTGAGAAGCTCTTTCTTATAAGCTCTTACTCCACTATAAATGAAGCACTTTAATATCTTCCTCCTACTAGCCTGAAACCCCTTTGCACAAGTTGACACTCTTTAACAGTTCACTTATTCTGAAAGTGTTAACTTTCACGGTTTACCTTTCATGGCACTTTCATGCATCAAAGCATCTTCTCTGCTGCTACATGCTTGCTTACGTGAAAAACTGATTTGGTAGATAGGGGGAATGTGGTGAACATACCATGCCTGGACTTCAGCAAGGCTTTTGACACAGTTCCGCATGACATTCTGATAAGTAAGATGGATAAATGGGAGCTCAACAGAACTACTATTAAGTGGATACATTATTGGTTAAACAACCACAAACAAAAAGTAGCTATTAATGGAATGAAGTCCGATTGGAGGAAGGTCTCAAGTGGGGTTCCCCAGAGATCTGTTCTGCATCTGGTGTTGTTTGAAACCTTTATTAATGACCTGACAGTAGGTATAGAGAGCATACTGATCAAGTCTGCATATGACACAAAGCTGGGGAGGGGAGAAAGGAGGGGAACAGGAGGAGTTGCCACTACTTAGAGCTAAAATTCAGAGGGATCTTGATAAACTGAAGACCTGGGATATAGGTAACAAAATGAAATTCAACAAGGACAAATGTAAGGTGCTACACTTAGGGAAGAAAAACCAAATGCACAAATACAGACTATGGGAAAACTGACTTGGTAGCATCATTACTGAGTTGGATCCTGGGAGTTGGGATGGATAACATGATTCATAGGGTGCTATGTGAGGGGAGGGAAAGTAAATGCAATTTTAGATGGCATTAACTGAGGCATAGCATGTAAGTACCACTCTACTCAACATGAATTGGGCTTCAGCTGGAGTCCTGTGTCCAGTTTTGATCACCAATGTTTAGCAAGGATGTAGAGAAATTGGAAAGGATCCAGAAGCAAGTGGCAAAGATGATCACGGAAATGGAATGCAAGCCATATGAGCAAAGGCTGAAGGAACAGGGTATGTTTAGTTTGGAAAAGACTCTTTACTCAGTGTCTTTAGTAGGGTATGTGAAGAGATGCTTTCAGTTGAGTTAAGTATAGAAAAAACTCCTGGGTGGGGGGAACATTCCTTTTGACTCACACATTAGAACTGCCTACTTCGGACACCTAGTATTCTGAGTCTCAGTTATTGGGATATATAAGATGCTCGTACAGTGCATCAAACCACAGGTCAAGGACCCTTAAGTTTTCTGGCAAAGAGCTAGCTATTTTCAGGATAGGATGCTGTGATGTTCCACTAGTGCAATCTCTGGCCAGGTGTATTGCTGTCACTCCAATCCCCCACTGCTGGAGTCTGTCTCACTCTGCTTTGCTGTGAGAATTCCCACTCCTGAGCAGTTCACACACAGCCTCCAGGAAGTAAGTTGCCCCCAACTCAGTGAGTGAGTGCTTCTAGCTAGCCAATACCCCCAGTCTCAGGTGCAACCCTAAGAACTTCCATCTTACAGTGTTAAGTGCTGCCCGCTGAACACTGCAAGTGTATCTGCTCATCGGTTCAACAAAGAAATTGATGTGCACCAGCCTTGTTACTTCAAATGACGTCTCCAACGCACTTTTAAACCAAATGCACTGCTTTAGTAAAATAAACAAACAAATGTATTAACAACAGAAGAATTTTCAGTGATTTATAAGTCAGAGGTAAGTAAGTTAGATTTAGTCAAGAAAAAGAAAAGCAAAACGCATTCGAAACTAAGCTTAACGCTTTCAGCAACCTTAGAAACTCAGATGATTCTCACCACATCCTGGCTGACTTCCTTTCAGACAGGTTCCCCCCTTTGGTCAGCACTTCAGTTGCTTGGTGGTGTTTGTAGATGGAGGTGGAAGAGAGAAAAAAATGTAAAATGTCTCCCCTTTTTAAAATTTCCTTCTCCCTTCTGGAGCTTCCTCCGCGCTCTCCGCTGTCCTTCCAGAGTCAGATGACAAACAATGTCTGTGTATGG
This sequence comes from Mesoclemmys tuberculata, assembly GCA_007922155.1. NCBI lineage: Eukaryota > Metazoa > Chordata > Testudines > Chelidae > Mesoclemmys > Mesoclemmys tuberculata. Next base: position 7,396,120 of record ML675620.1, on the reverse strand, counting down.
CTCCATCTATGTCAGAGTCAGTGAGTATCACTTTATCCTAGTTCCAAACCGGCCAAGGGAAGGGAAGTAATTCATTGGAGCGTCTCTTTGATCCTTTGTTGATACCTGGGCCAGTCCTTTGTTCCTGGAATGCTGAGCTGGGTTTGTTTTATGCATGCCTTAATGAGCTGCGAATTGCCCTCTATTCTACAGAGTTTTGTCTCGATGTGTTTCAGGCCTTGAGGACACATCTTTGTGAATAAAATGAGAGTCCTGTAGCACTTTAAAGACTAAAAATTTAATTTCTGCAGGCAGAAGCTTTTGTGGGCTGCATCCCACTTCATCAGATGCAAGGAATAGAAATCAGGTAGGGGGTGTATATATACATCCAAGGGTAAGGAACAGCAATGGGGAGGGTAGGTATTAGCAAAGTCCATTCAGTTAGAGTAGCTGAGGCCTATTCACAACCACTGATTAGAAGGTGAGAATGTGTGAACAGTGACAATTACTGCTTGTAATGAGAGAACCATTCCAAGTCCCTATTCAGACCCAGTTGGATTGTTTGATTGGGAATATTACATAGTGGAGCATCATAACCATATACACAACACTGCAAGAAATATGGTACAATAACAATAATGTTAAGTACGTCATGAGCATTCCAAAACCAACTTACCTGACATGCCTTGCATTAAACAACACACAATAAGGGTGATCATGGGAATGCAGCGTGTCACAGATACAAAGCCCATTTCTTTGAGAGAAACTTCAGCTCTCCTCCAGCATCATAAGATGGCGAATGCAGAATAGGAAGAGAAGAGAGATGAATGGAAAGGAAATAAAATAATGAATAAAAGCCATTATGCTGAAGAGGAATTGGAAGCTTGGTCTTAAATCTAATGTAATACAAGCAATAATAATAATAGCACAGACCTCTTGGATAAACTTAACAATCATTCATTGGAGGTGGGGAGGAATTTAGATACTGCAGTGATTGGATGTGTTAGAAATGCCTGAGATGGGTTTCAGGGACCATTTCAATGTAACTCATCTTTGCACCATTTCACTCCTTCTTATCTGTAACGTACTGTATTCTTTCAAAGCACATTCATTCCATCCTCCTAGTTCTTTAGTCACATGCATCTGCATGCATCTCCCATTTCTCTGTTACTGTCTTAGTGTTGGGGCTCTTGGTGTTTTACCTGGCAAATGAAGAAACAAATTATATATGAGAATCCTGAATATATGTGCTTGCTAAGGGCCAACCTTCTGTCATTGTTTGCTGTGACAGATGTGGTCCTGTCTTGCAATTTACCTGAATTTAGCAAACTGAAATCAAGGAAATCACATACATCTCAGACTTTTGCATAGGGCAGGAATCATGCAAAGGGAGCCATATATAGCATCTTGCAACTGAGGAGACTCAAGAAGCTGAAAAATCCTCAGGTATGTAAAGTGTAAATACATGACCTTGGGCAATTCTCTATTACACATTTTACTACTATGTGTAATCCTGCAGGAAGAGTTCCCTGGTTTCTCCTGAAATTCACACGGTCCTTCTAGGCTACATACAACAAGGACAGCAAAATATGCTTTTAATGTAGAGTTGAATTAAAGTTGAGAAAGATCACTTGAAATTTCAAAGCAATGGACCGCATCTAGTCATTGCTTTTTAAATAGAAATCCATGCTGAATTTAGCCAGTTGCTGGGGTTCTCTTGATGGTGTGGTCTGCACTCTGATGTCATCTTGGAGTGCAAGCTCCTCAATGGTGGATGGATGGTAACATATGGGACCAAGCTGAGGAAAAACTGGATTCTGTTGAAGGCTTTGCCCCCAAAGCTTTCTGTGTGAGCTCTGATAGGTCAGTGAACTCTCTCCAGCAACTAAGGGTGTGATGACTGTTAATGAAGTAAAGCACTTTAAGACCCTCAGACGAAAGGGACTATTCAAGTGAAAAGTATTATTGCTTCACATTAAGATGATATCACAACGTTACACCTGCTAAACTCAACTCACAATATCCAGGTTAGTTTTGTTGACCCAAAGCAACTGGTGCTGATTGATTCCAATATTCTGACAAATTTTAACCTTTGGGCTCATCAAAATAAATGTGAAATATTGTTTTAAAAGCAGGCCCTGAGTCTGTTTTGTTTTGTATGTGTGCTATACCTCTTCCGTTCTTTCCAACACGCACATGCCTGCTTTCTGTTTATTTCTGCTCCAAATTTCAATCTCATCCTCCTCTTCTGTTGTGCCAAAGAAGTGCATTGGCATATCTAAGAATATTTAAGTCTGTTCTTGCTAACTACTCTGAAAAAGAACTATAAGAAATGTGAATATTTTAATATTAATATCCATATGCAGAGTTGTACCATATGACTTTTCACACCCTTGAATGCTCAGGTACAGATCCCTGGCTCTGAGGTAATTCTTTTTCTTTTCTTTTCTTTTCTTTTCCTTTCTTTTAAAGTAATTTATAGTCCAGTGTTGACTAATAAAGTTAAAGAACCAATACTTATCAGAAATGGTTGGAGAGGTTCATAAGCAACCTGCTATATAATGTGAAATCTAATCTTTCAGTGCTTTGAGAGGCAACTGATAGGTATTTTGAGCCCAGTAACATATCTGTGCTCAGAGGTAGTTAGGAACAGCAGGTATTTTAGCATCAGCAGATCTTTAATAAACTGTTTTTCTGTTTTGTTTTAAGTTTGCACCAGTCAGTAGAGGCCCATAATGAACATGCAAGTATCTCTTCATAGGTGTCGTCTGTGCTGTTTCTACAGCAGAGACCTTAGCTTAGTGCTCAGTAACTTACCTGGTTCTCTAGAGGAAAAGAAAACAAGACAACCTTTCAGCTCTGACATCAGCAATCTCTAAAGTAGTCCTGTGTTGAGCTGCCATATAATTAGTACTGCTTTGAGGCTGACAGAGTATTCAGGTACCATAGGGAGCCAGATGGCACCTTAGCTCCTCCCAGCATGCAATTAAAGGAAGAAAAACAGAACTTTGTACGTATAATTTTGGTATTCAAGGCCCCTGCAACTAGCTCCGTGCAGGCAGACCTCAATGTCCACATGCAACGCTGTGGAAAGTCAATGGGTCTTAGAGTGGTGAGCTAGTTGTAGGATTGAGACCCTGGTCAATATATGTAATTGAATCTCTATGTATATATGGAAATCCTTCTGTAGAGCAAGTTCCTTTTTTGTCCGTCACATCTGTGCAACTCATTTATATTGGCATTTGGAAAAGCTTCTCCGTCAGAAAGCATCACAATTAAAGAATGAATTCTGAAATTGAACTAGTATTACCGGAGACAGGTGAAGGGATGTAAAACAATGTCATTTATCAGAACAGCATACCATTTACAAGGAAATTTATGGATGGTTTTACGAGGGTTGTCATGTCTCATTAGGGTCAGTAGAACTCAAGTTTTGCCCTCCTAGATTATATAGTCACAGGTATTTGAATTGAAATTACAGCCTTTTAGTCCCCCCCGGGATCCAATTTATCCCTCATATTGTTTCTCTCTCTATTAATGTTGCCTCCATGTTTCAGTATTAGCTATAGACATGTACAGATAGAGAGAAATGACACTATCAAC
>ML675620.1:7220056-7392528 GCA_007922155.1 Mesoclemmys tuberculata | reverse complement strand
CTTTGAAAATCCTAGCCTCCAATAAGAGAAAACATGGCAGTCACTAGAATGATGTAAACCAGCACAATGGAGCTCACTTATAGCTCATTAACTACTTTTCTAACATTCCTGTATTCGTGTAATATTAGAATTGCCTAATTCGGTTATTTTATTTAGAGCAGGCTACGTTAGTAAGTAGTTTGACTGACATATGGAAGAGAATATTTTATTGTCTATATCAGGGCTTCTTAGCTCATCAAATATAAAACTGGACATTTGAGGCACTGATTGTATGCAAATGACTAACCAATACATATAAAAATATGCTATGGTGAACCATTTTCTTTGATTTATAGATACAGGCCTCAAACTCATGCTCAAATGAATATGCCTGCTCATGACCAGCTTTCATCCTGATTTATGAAGGCGAACCTTGCTGTGATTTTATTTTGTAGCAATTAAAATGTAATCTAAATCTTGTCTAAAATAACTGATGTGGTGGATCCTCTAGCTAGTGAGATGCCTGCAGATAGCTGGAAAATACTTTCTTAAAATTAACAATATTTGGTGTTTCCAATGGATCTCTTCTCTGTTGGATTAAAAAAAGAAAATCATCAGTGGTGTGCATAGAACTTTATCATGCTGAGACCTCTTAAAGCACTTAAAATAGTCGTCATACATACCATAAGTTTTAAATATAAATTTGGTAAGATAGGACATTACAATCATCTACTTATGCAGGAATCAATGCACTTAATCCTAGATATCTCCTTCCATCTCATCATCTTCACGCATTACTTGATTTGGTGATTTGTGACAATGAAGCCAGACAGTAGGAAACTAAGAGCATTGTTAGCAAAAGACCAAGATGGATTCTGGACAATTAGATGGTCATGAAGATGATTTTTTTTATCCATTATATAGCTCCCTCTATAGGTCCTGCAAAGTCCTGACTAATGGAATGTCTCTGGTCAGTGACCCATATGACTAACCCAGATTGCCTGGATAAAATTTAGAGTAAAATGTTTTTCACCATAAGCTGTTCTCATGTTGCTTCTCTAAAGAAAGTACTGGAATCAGGACCTTCACAATTGTGAACGCTAGTGGGGCACGCCTGGGTTGTTCTAGAGATTGGTAATGCATCCCTTAAGGAAACCGTGTTCTTGGGAATTCATATACATGTGGTGATCTGGAAACTCAAGAAACCATCCCATAGTATTAACAAACTTGTCACCTAATGTCCAATTCCCTTTCCCCTTCCTGGAGAGGTGTGTTGAGATGATAGCAGCTGGCCAACTCCAGCAGCATCCGTTTCCTCTAACTTTTTGGACCCCTCTTAGTCTGGTCCATACATGGTTATGGCATTGGGTTAGTACTGATTTTGCTGAGGGATGGTCTTTTTGAAGACCATTTTATTTATCACACTTCGATAGATGCCGGAGGGTGACTATGAGTCTTCAACCTGTGGAAATCCATGATTTTCACTTTGCCAATCTTCATGCACGTGTGGCCCACTGGAGGAGACTGAGAGATCCTTTGGGTTTAAATACTGTCAGTATGTTAATGAGATCCCCTCTGTAACTCCTCTTAAAGCTCAGACAGGCATGGTCTCCTTTCTACCCCAGTTTTTGGCTGAGATAGGGAGCTGGGTGAAAACAAATTGGCTTATGCGCAACTTGCATAAGACAGAAACGATTGCTGGTAGGAGGAATTATTTTGAGGAGCTGGTAGGGGACCATCAGCCTAGTGCATTTGCCTGCTGATTAAGGTCTCGTCTACCTAGACTTGTGGTGTGGACTACAGAGGTGTGAGGCGCAGTGTGCAGTGTAGTGTTGTGCTGTAACTGCTCTGTCTAGATCCTGCTAGAGTGAGCCTCGTTCATGCTGACATTAACACAAATTAGGTACCTTTTCATTCACGCTAGCAGGGTCTACACAATGAAACACTTCAGCATGTGCTGTAACTCGCAATGCTATAGTGTGCACTGCGGGGTCATGTAACAATTGTGCATAGCTGCCAAAGTCATTTAGCCTATTAGAATTCCAGACAGCAGGAATGGACAGAAATGCCTTTTATTGTGTTTATCATTTCCTGTCCTCACTAATGGAGACCCAGCCATAGTCATCCATACCTTTATCACTGCCAGGCTAAATTACTACTATGCAGTCTACTTGGGCTTCAGTTGAGGGCCCACCAAGAGCTCACTTTTTATGCAGGGCAGACCAATGAGATCACATTAAAACAGAGTACTTGTGCAATCTCCAATCCATATCCAGGTGCAATTCAGAATCTTGGTGACTATCTATAAAGCCTTATTTTGCATATAACAATAACACAGACCTCCTGGTCACTTATACCCACCATGACAGCTACAGTCAGTGGGCATACATGTAAAGTTTCCAGGTAAGATTATGTGATTTTGAGGAATGCTGTTTCTTAAGTCTGTAAAAGAAGCCCAAATATTACAGTGATGAGCACCTTAGAAATAGGTATAATAGTAACAAAATGCAGCAAAAGAAATACATGTTTTTATTTGTTTTCATTTGCTTCCTTGGCACTGCATGCTACAATTATTAAATGGTTGTATGTCTTTTGCCAGTGTTCTCTAGCAGAGCCAAAGTCTAAAGATGGAAAGTGTAAAAAGAAAAAAAGATAGAGACTACAGAAAATCTTGTATCAAATGCCAAGCTCCGAACACAGTAAATGGTAATTCTGGGAAGCCTCCAAACAGGAGTTTGAATTCTGAGGGCCCAATTATCATACTTTCACACTCCTCTGGGACTATCGGCGGAGCAAGGCGCTGAGTTTGAGGGCGTTACAAACTGGCTCCTAGCCACACTCTCAAAAGCAAGGCACTACAGTCTTCATCGTGAATTCTCTGCCGATTGTGTCAGTGTTTGTTGTCTTCTGAAAGACAGAGTCTCAATTCCCAGACAAAAGGCGTTCATGTTTCTCTTCAGTTTAATGTGATCTCTCCCCTTTCATTTTGCCATCATCATGACATTAATAGAATGTATGCAGAAATAAAAATCCTTGCTCTCAACGTTCGATATGCTGATGAGAAATCCCAGCCTGGTATTTTAAATGAACAATAAAGGATATTCAGGTAATACAAAAAGCCAGTTAACTGTATAGTTCACAAGCCTATCCAGATGTACTTAAACAGTTAATAGTAATAAACATTACTCTAACCTGCCTGGCTAATAACTGACAAGTTCATGGTCATTAAAAGGAACAGAGGAAACTCAGTCATTCTCTCTGAGCCAAGTTGAACCCCTCAGACTTGCCCTTGTTCAAGAACAACACTTGGGTCCCACAGAATCAGAACAGCAGTTCTACACACATCTCTGTACTCCAATCAGCCCTGGCAACTGGGACGTACTTGCAATAGCCCTGAGAATGCTCTCAATTGCACTGGAAATCCCACTCGGTGCTAGGATTAGGACAAAGGAAGGAATAAATGTGTCTTAAACCACCTTTATATGTGTTGAGAACAGTTCTGAGGTGACCCAGAGTGGATGTGTTTTGTCTTATGGATTCACAGGCAATTAAGCTATCAAAAGTAACTACTAATTTGGGATGTCCAACTTGAGGCAGCCTACAGGACTACAGTCAGCTGGTGTACATTAGAGCAGCCTCTACACTGCTCTAACTGGCACTGCGTTTTGGTTGCTGCAGCTTGGTCTATGAAATCAGGGAATCTTAACCAGCTCCTCGACCATCTCCTCCACCCCACTCCCCTGCACAGAACAGATCTTAGCAGAGGAGAGAGTCTGGCCGGTAATTCATATTTATTACATGAGTTTTAATTTACTTTCTGTTGGTATTCAGGTCACCAAAACACCCTCTTATGCCCTTTTATTTTTTCAGGTGTAGAAATAAATATGCGAGAACAATCATTTGAAAAACCACTTTTTCTAAAAAGATGGGAACTTTCCGTTCTATATTCTCTTGTATGCTCCTTTTTGTTGAACGTCACCTTTTATAGATTACAATGGCAATAGAATTGTGCCCTGTCGACAGATAATGTTCTCAAGTGGAATAGAGCCACTGAGGCTTAGCTGAAGCGGTTCTAGAGAATAAGCACATGGATGGACACAAAACACAGATATTTATTTTCAAAGTGACATCACTGCCATCATCTGGATCTTGATCCTTCAGACACTCAAGCAGATGCTTAAATATTTGCAGGATCGGGGCCTCGGTTCTGCCTGCAGTCAGTGTAAAGTCTTCTTCTGACTTCAACAGCTTTTGGATAGGCTTTAGCTCACTAACAAAGATCAGCCTGAACCTCTACATTTAGATCTGGATCTGATCTTTTCCAAACACTCAGGAGTGTTTGTTTCTGGGGAGGGTTGATTCTGCCCCAATTCTAGTCACCGCCTGTGTTTCATTCCAGACAAGAACCAATAAACCAAATAAATTACTTACAGAAAAAATAATAATAAACTGGAACAACTTATCTCGTCAATAGCCACTGCAGGAAGTCTGTCCTGGTTACATATTGAAAGATTAAATTTGTAAGATATTATTAAAAGGGGTCTGTCAGGGCAATGCTAACATTAAAATGTTGAATACAGTATGACAGTGGACTTATTAAGATAAAAGGTACAGTAAATATAATATTTTTCTGATCTATGTTGGCAACGACAGTTTTTGGTGTCTCTTAGAACTGAGCAGAGGACTAACAGAATTGTGATTGAAGTGATTGGAGGTGACTATCTGTCGCTGCTTAGTCCATTGTTGGTTTTAAAATGTTGTAGGTAAGATCTTCAAAAGTCTTTGCCCAAAATTAGACTCCTAAATCCATGTTTAAGCACCTAAGCAATGGCCCAGTTTGTAATAGTTCTGAACACACCACAGCTCTCATTGCCTATTCAAAGTAGGTTCGGGGATCTCATTGCCTATTCAAAGTAGGTCCAGGGATTTAAGGCCAAATTTTCAAAGAGAGGGAAGGGTCTAAAGATACATATAGCTTCCTAGTGGAACTTTTGAAAGCATCTATCTGCATCATTAGGCTCCTAAATACTTTTGAAAACCTGGCCCTTAGCCAGTAATTTTAATGAAATGTGTGTGTCTAAATCCCCTGGACTTCTTCAAAATCAAGAGATTTTCCAATCTGCTTTAAGGGATTTGGATATCCAGTTCCCATTAAAATCTCACCAATTGCACTTTAAGGTGCAAACTTAGTGATATCATTTAAAGAGAATTAAAGCTGTTCATATAGCAGTGGAAATCAAAGCTTATGTAGCAATTATTGTGTTAGAAGTTGAATGAATGGTGTAGATTATCCAGCTAGCCTCAAGACATTTTCTGTATGATGATGACGGATGTTAAGTCTTTCTGAAATAGATATGGACTGGAGACAAGTAAGCAGAACAGGGTAAAATCATGTTCAGAAAGGAAAGAAACCTGATTAGGAAGCCTATAAAGACAGCTACTCAATCAGACAGTGGCATAGCTTCAACGGCACAGGAGCCAGCAAACAGAGCTGTAAATGGGCACATTTGAGCAGGAGTTCTGTTGGAGGGAGTGTGTGGTGTTCTGGTGTTGTGGTGGTGTTTGTTGGGGGTGAGTTTTGTTTGGATTTTTTTTCTCTTACCGAGAGAAAATACATGGGAAAGCTATGACAGATTCAGAGGCAGTAATGGTAGTCACTCAAGCAGTGGAAGAGACCATGAAGATAGCTGGATGTGGAAGCTGTGGGATGTACATGATCGTGGAGGGGGTACCTCAAAAGAGCTTCATTTGTATGAAGTGCCGCCTGATAGAGCTGATGGAAGAGAAGATCTGAGGCTTGGAGATGCAGGTGGAAACTCTGGTTGAGTTTAGAAGGGGGTTTGAGCAGATTTTGGAGCAAAGGCAGAAGGAAGCTGAAGGGAAAATCCCAGACTTGCAGATGGGAGCAGGATTAAAGAACTTTGAAGGGAGACTGCTGAGTGAGGAAAGTGGCCAGTGAAAGCATGTGACTATGAGAGCCAGGCCAAGGAAAAGACAGGCTAGTGAAGGAGAAATACAGCTCAGGAACAGGTTTGTGGAGTTGGAAAATGAAGAAGGGACACAGCAGATGGGAGGGCAAGGAAGAAGAGAAGAGTCCTATACAAAGAGTGGGTGAGCCATGGAGATACCACCAAATAAGAGCCCCAGGAGGATCCAGGATGGGTTGCAGAAGACTGCAAGGGAGAATAGAAGAGGAGAGGACTTGAAGCCAGAAAGAACAGGGGAGAGGCAGAGAATTGCACTGTGACCAGGAAAAGGCAGGTCTATGTGAATGGGGACTCTCTCCTGAGAAGAACAGGATAGGCCTGTAACTGGAGCAGGTCCAGAGAACAGAAGGGTGTGCTGTCTGCCCTGTGCTAGGATACAAGATGTGGACCTGAGGCTGTAGAGGATCCAAACAAGAGCGGGAAAGAATCCACTGATGTAGGAACCATCAGTGGAATCCACTTCATGTGGGAACAAATGATACAGCTAGATTCTCGCTGGAACGTATCGAGGGAGACTATGCCAGGCTGGGGAAGACTCTTAAGGAAATTGAGGCTTAGGTGATCTTCAGTGGGATTTTGCCTGTCCCTGGAGAAGGACAACAAAGGCGTGACATGATTTTGATGATCAATAGATGGCTCAGGCAGTGGTGCTCCAAGGAGGGCTTTGGGGATGTATGGTCACTGGGAGGCATTCATGGACGGAGGACTGTTCTCTTGGGATGGACTTCACCTGAGTAGGGAGGGAAATAGAGTTCTACAATGGAGGTTGACACAACTGATTAAGAGAGCTTTAAACTAGGAATTCGGGAGAAATAGTTGGGAGATGCCTGGCTAATCTTCATGCCTGATTTTAACATTGAGAGGGAGGAAAATGAAGAAAGGGATACAGTAGTGGACAGGAGAATGAACATTAAGAGGAAAAGTAATGTAGACACCAATCTAATAGGCGATCCTGGTGGTAGAATGACTGTGCCAAATCGGGTAAGGAATGTGAGCAAAGGCAAACAGCAAAAATTAAGATGTTTGTACACCAATGTGAGGACCCTGGTAGCAAAATGAAGGAACTAGAGTTACTGATAGAGGATGTGAAACCAGATATTATAGGGATAACAGAAACCTAGTGGAATATTAGTCATGAGTGGAGTATAGGTATTGAAGGATGTGTGCTGTTTAGGAAAGATGAAAATAAAGGCAAAGGAGGTGATTGTATATCAATGATGAGATAGACTGTAAAGAAATTAGAAATGATGCAATAGATAAGATAGAATCTGTCAGGCAAAAATCACACTGGGGAAGAAAACTTCCTTGGCTTGGGGTGTGCTACAGACAACTGGGATCTAATTTGGATATGAATAGAGAACTCCTTAATGTTATTAATGAAGTAAATACTACTGGGAATTGTGCAATTATGGGAGACTTTAACTTCCCAGATACAGTGTGGAGGACAAGTACTACTAACAGTAGTAGGGCCCAGCTTTTCCTGGACATGACAGCTGACAGGTTCCTTCACCAAATAGTTGCTGAACCAACAAGAGGGGATTCCATTTTGGATTTGGTATTGGTGAGTAGGGAGGATCTCACAGAAGAACTGTTTGTAGGGGATAACCTTGGTTCGAGTGACCATGAGCTAATTCAGTTGAACCTAAATGGAAGGACAAACAAAAATAGATCTGTGACTAGGGTTTTTAATTTCAAAAGGGCTAACTTTAAAAAACTAAGGGAATTAGTTGGGGAGGTGGACTGTACTGAAGAACTCATGGATCTAAAGACGGAAGAAACTTGGAATTACTACAAGTCAAAGTTGCAGGAACTATCTGAAGCCTGCATCCCAAGGAAGGGGAAAAAATTCATAGGCAAGAGTTGTGACCAAGTTGGGTGATCAAGCATTTCAGACAGGTAATTAAGAGAAAGCAGAAAGCCTACAAGGAGTGGAAGAGGGGAGGGATCTGTAAGAAAAGCTACCTCTTGGAGGTCAGAACATGTAGGGATAAAATGAGAGAGGCCAAAAGCCAAGGAGACTTGGACCTTGCAAAGGGAATTAAAACTAATAGTAAAGGGTTTTACAGTCAAATAAATAGGAAGAAAAGAAAGAAAGAAGTGGATTGCTAAACACTGAGGATGGGGCAGAGGTTAAGGATAATCTAGGCATGGCCCAATATCTAAACTAATACTTTGCCTCAGTTTTTAATGAGGCTAATGAAGAGCATAGGGATAATGGTAGGCTGGCTTATGGGAATGAGGATATGGAGATAGAAGTTACCACATTCAAGGTAGAAGCCAAACTTGAACAACTTAATGGGACTAAATTGAGGTGCCCAGATAATCTCCATCCAAGAATATTAAAGAAACTGGCACATAAAATTGCAAGCCCATTAGCAAGGATTTTTAATGAATCCGTAAACTCAGGGGTTGTACCACATGACTAGAGAATTGCTAACAATGTTCCTATTTTAGAGAAAGGGGGAAAAAAGCTATCTGGGTAATTACAGACCTGTTAGTTTGACCTTAGTAGTTTGCCAGGTCTTGGAAACATTTTTGAAAGTGGATGTGGTTAAGGACATTGAGGTCAATGGTAATTAGAACAAAATACAACATGGTTTTACAAAAGGTGCTTCGTGCCAGACCAACCTGATCTTCTTTGAGATAAGATTTTTTAGAGAAAAGGAATGCAGTGGATCTAATTTACCTAGATTTCAGTAAGGTATTTGATACGGTTCCACATGGGGAATTATTAGTTAAATTGGAAAAGATAGGGATTAATATGAAAATTGAAAGGTGGATAAGGAACTAATTAAAGACTGAAATGGGTCATACTGAAAGATGAACTCTCAGGCTGGTGGGAGGTTACTAATGGAGTTCCTCAGGGATCGGTCTTGGGACCAGTCTTATTTTACCTTTTTATTACTGACCTTGGCACAAAAATTGGGAGTGTGCTAATAAAATTTGCAGATGGCACAAAGTTGGGCGGTACCGCTAATACAGAGAAGGATTGGGATATCATACAAAAAGATCTGGATGACCTTGTAAACTGGAGAAATAACAATAGAATGAAATTTAATAATGGAAAATGAAAGGTCATGCATTTAGGGACGAATAACAAAAAAATTCTATAAATTGGGGACGCATCAGTTGGAAGTGACAGAGGAGGAGGACTTGGACATATTGGTTGGTCACAGGATGACTATGAGCTGGCAATGTGATGTGGCCAGGAAAAAAGCTAATGGGGTCCTTGGATGCATCAGGTCAGGTATTTCCAGTAGAGATAGGGAGGTGTTAGTACCGTTACACAAGGCGTTAGTCAGACCTCATCTGGAATATTGTGTGCCGCTCTTGTATCCCATGTTTAAGAAAGATGAATTCAAACTGAATAGATGCAGAGAAGGGCTACTAGGATGATCCGAAGAATGGAAAACCTGCCTTATGAGAGGAGACTCAAAGAGCTTGGCTTGTTTCGCCTAACCAAAAGAAGGCTGATGGGAGATATGATTGCTATCTATAAATACATCAGAGGGATAAATACCAGGGAGGGAGAGGAGTTATTTAAGTTCAGCACCAATGTGGACATAAGAACAAATGGATATAAAGTGGCCATCAAGAAGTTTAGATTTAAAATTAGATGAAGGTTTCTAACCATCAGAGAAGTGAAGTTCTGGAACAGCCTTACGCAGAGAGCAGTGGGGGTGAAAAACCTAGGTGGCTTCAAGACTGAGCATGATAAGTTTATGGAGTGGATGGTACGATGAGACAGCCTAATTTGGCAATTAACTGATCTTTGACTGTAGATGACAGAGCAAGGAGCAATGGTCTCAAGTTGCAGTGGAGGAGGTCTAGGTTGGATATTAGGAAAAAGTTTTTCACTAGGAGGGAGGTGAAGCACTGGAATGGGTTCCCTAGGGAGGTGGTGGAATCTCCATCTTTAGAGGTTTTTAAGCTGCGGCTTGACAAAGCCCTGGCTGGAATTATTTAGCTGAGGTTAGTCCTTCTTTGAGCGGCAGGTTGAATTAGATGACCTCCTGAGGTCGCTTCCAATTCTAATCTTCTATGATTCTGTGACTACTAGTGGTAAATATGGCCAATGGCCTGCGATGGGATGTTACATGAGGTGGGCTCTGAGTTACTACAGATAATTCTTTCGAGGTGTGTGGATGTTGACTCTAGCCCACATGCACAGGGTCTAGCTGATTGCCATATTTGGGGTCGGGAAGGAATTTTTCCCCCTGGGCAGATTGGCCGAGGCCTTGGTGGTTTTTCACCTTCCTCTGCAGCATGTGGCATGGCTCACTTGCTGGAGGATTCTCTCATGGATTCACTGTACTTGAAGTCTTTAAACCATTATTTAAGGACTTCAGTAACTCAGTTATAGTTTAGGGATCTTACAGGAGTGAGTGGCTGATGTTCTGTGGCCTGCGTTGTGCGGGAGGTCAGACTAAATGATCATTAATGGTCCCTTCTGATCTTAAAGTCTATGAGTTTGAGTCTAACCAAAATGCAGAATTTCCCACAAACAAGAGACTGGAAATCCACCGGCAACATAATCCATCTCAGAACACTGGTAATAGGATGTCTAAACTTTCACTTCTAGATTCTAATCTAGCCCAAGTTTGTACTTCATGAAAGTTATTACCGCAGGAAGCCATTTGATGGTTTATGTAAAATGAGTTACAAACTACCTCAATTTGTACCCTGGGTGGCAGTCTCAGAGGAGAAGCCAATTTACGCTTTCATGTTCTCCTAAATCAGGATTGAATCAGGATTGAAGCACAGTGACAAAACAGTATAGGGGAAATTTGTGCCTCCCGTGCTGTAATTCATCTCTGGATAAATAGCAATTATTGTTATCCAGGACTGTCATTCTGTGAGTTTTCACATGTACTGCATCCACTAATGTGGGATTTTCAGAAGTGACTGAAAGTCAATGGGATTTGTGCTCTTGTCACTTTAGGACTTTGAAAATTAAGAAATAAAAAAAACAGATTTGTGCTAATTCTGATTTAGGGTCTGATTCAAGAAGGGCACTTAAGCAGATGCTCAAAGTTAAGCATACGTATAATTGCTCTTCTTGAATAGGGATGTTTTCCTGGTTTGGGATCTCAATAATTATGTCTGATAAATCTGAATCAGGCATGCAATGAATACCAGCCAAAAATAGCCAAGCCATCTGTGTGGACCAAGCCAATTACATGACATTATTTTGTAATGAAAAAGGTTACCATATCACATTTTCCTGCCTTGCAATGATGACATAATGTGAGTTACTATATTGTGTATGTCACGTTTTTTGGAGGAAAAAAAGCTTTTGATTTAAAATTTATGACAATGAGATCTTTAAAGTAAAAGTCCCTAATCATCTAAGCACTTACCAGTGTGCTTAACTTTAAGCACGTGTAGTCAGGTTGGCTTCAGTGGGAATATTCATGCTGAACATGAAGCATGATCATTAAAGGTTGGAGCGCAGTTACCGGCTACTGAGAGTTTTGTCTTCTCATTAATGTAGTATGGTGAGTTTATGGCCTGTTTCCGCATTCTTTGAACTTCAGAGTCCCATTCCATTGTTTGCTATCATTGAACAGCTCACAAAGATGCGAAGCAACTTCTAGATGTGACAGCGCATTACCCACAATATTTGGATAACCATGAGATACACTGCTAACCCCATTTCAGAGACACTCAGCCTGCAAACACTGTTGGTGGGTACACTGCATATTATCCTAATTCCCAGAAGTACCCCTGGCCCACAGACACACACACATACATCCGATTGAAAGAGCCTTTAAGAATGGCATTGCAGTATTCAAGTGATTTTAACAACATTCCTAAAACAAAAAGCCTTCTGGACAGGGAATTTCTAGGAGTGCTTTAACATCCAGGTGCTGTTGCTCAAAATATTAATCTGCCACAGACCTGTGCATTTGGGAATGCCTACTGCTATAATTTTTTAACCGCCAGTTCAACTCCACTCTTATTTCTTTCAGATAGTCTAGCATATTTCTTTACGAAAATCAATCTGAAACGTTCGTGTCCAACTGCATTGGAGAAGACTAGTTTTATGTCTAGTTGACACAAAACTTGTATTAGCAGGATTTAAAATTTCAGACAAACCTGAACAATGATATTATGAGGTTGCATGAAGGTTAATGTTGTTTAGGCAGATGGTGAATTGCAGATTCAACCTGTTGTCACAATAATGAATGTGTCTGGAAAGACATTTATGTGGCAAATAGGGGAAAAATGAAACCGCATAAACGCACACTCATGCACACACAAATTTAGCATCTCTGGCTACTGTTTCAATATTTTTTTTTTAAAAGCTGATGTATTCGACCTGTTTCCACCAATCAATATGAGAAACAGCATTATAGATTTAAAAGAATGCACCTCTCATGCTGATTCACCATAATTTTGCCTGACAGCAATAACAGAAGCATTTGATCCGAGTCGGGCAGAATTTTATAGCTCTATTATATATATAATTCCCCCTTCTTATTCCATCCACTACATCCAGTTTTACCCTTCCTTCTCTCTCCATGATACAAAGCCATAGTAAGTTGCCCGCAAAATAAATCTGGTTCATGGAGGGTTGGTATAATAAGAATGAAGTATTTCTCCTTTGCTGACATGCTTTGTGTTTGTTTTCTCTTTGGGAGCCATCCTACAAAATGGGGTTGCTCGGCTGAAATGTATGAAAGAGGAGAATAAAGTAATTTCTTCCCATTCCTTCATTTATTTACTAAGAACAATGTGGCTGTAGTTCTTAACACAAATATTTATAACCCTTTTAAAAATATGGGATGAAATGCTCATCAGGTGTCGTGATGATGATTTACACCAGCTGTGGATGTGGCCCAGGTAGTTTTCTCAAGGTCAGTGATGCTACCACTGTTGAAAGCAATTTTGCTTATTAAAAGGAACACTCCTCCTTTTAATTGTTCCCAATCACTTGCTCCATACAATGCAATCCCCACAAAGTAGAGACCAAGCTGTTAGATAAACAGCTGTTACCTTAAAAAGCAATTTAAGCGATGTGGTTTAGGCTGTCTTGAAGCCATCGCTCTTGAAATATTACACATTTGTTTTAACTTTTAAGTGATTAAAAATTAACAATAAGCAGCTTTAATGAGTCATGCGTGCTCTTTCAGCAATCCTGGCAGAGAAATCACTTAGAAGAGAGGCAAGTAGATAATGACTTTGGTGTGGTTCTCAGCATTTTGATTATGTCAATTCAGAATCATGGAACCTGAGCATCATTTTTCTTTAATCCAATTGTAAACGTGCAAAGGTCCTGTAAGTAGTTGGTAATATGGGGTTTGTAACGTAAATTCATGGTAAAGTTTTTCAGATAAAGGAAAGATGGTATTGAAAAATACATTAGCCCAGCCATTTTCATGCTGGAGTCACGATCTCCAGGGAGGTCAGAAACCAGTGTCGGGGGGTCATGACCAACCTGCCCTTCCCATGCTGTTACATGGTAGCAGGGTCCTTAGTAGATCCTGGCTAACTGGGTGGAGTATGAAAAAGGCTGGAAACCACTGAACTAGCCTGTTTTGATAAATTTAGATCTAATTTTGCCCTTGCATGCATATTTGCAAGTCTTCCTGAAGTCAATGAGAATTGCATGAGTGTAAAATTTGACCCATGGGGAGTACAAGTTCTGCTGAATTGTCTTTGTTGAAATGAGGAACATAGTTTATATCTTTCTGCTTTTCTGGTAAATAAAGGGAAAGGATCAATCTAGTAGTCTGAATGTAGCTAGAGAAGATGACACCAATCTAGGTAAGAGGAAAACACAGTAGAGAATATCACATTGTACTGAGCTTTAGTTAGAGAATTTGACTCCTTGAATCTGATAATTTTTAATACTGGTATTTCCTTTTGATTGATTTTGAACATATGCATTATAAATCGTTTATGCAGCTGACATTGCTGTAAGTGGGGCCATGTCAGTCTGGTGTACAGTGGGACAACTGATTGAAAGGATTGACCTAAAGTACAAGAAAAGATTTGTTCCTATTGCAGAGGTGGTAGGTGTAGAAGTGCTCTGATGTGTTCCCATGTTTATGAGCACCGCCGCTCCGAAGCAGCTCTGCACAAGCCATGGGCTTCTCTTCCTCTTCTACTCTATTCTCTAGCTTTGAACACTGAGATCATTTCAATCCATGGGCTGTGCTATGCAACTCATTTGCTCATAGGACAAAGGAGGAGGTGGACACCAGGTCTTAACGAACACATGTTGTCCACGTTGCCAGGGTGGAGTGAATCAGTGGGTTACTCTTGGGCAGTCTTCCTACCTATCTAGCTATAGTTTTATGCTGCTGCCTGTTACCCTACTATCAGAGCATCTTCTCTGTAAATTCAATAGCAAATGATGATATTCCACGTGGACTACAGGGAGTTCCTAGCACTTTTTCCTTTTCAAGTTAAAACCTCTGTTTGGGGATAGGGATTTTGTGTTTGATTCTTTAGATTTTATTTTCCCATACTTTGTTTTCTTTGTCTGAATGGCAGGCGGTTATAGAGTAGAAAGTGTATCAATGTTGAGTGTCATTCTTGTGGTGGAAAGGCTTGTTCAAAGAGAGAGACGTTATGTGGCATTTCCTAAAGATGGTGAGGCTCTAAACTGGCCTTATCTGCTCTGGAAGTTTGTCTCATAGCACTCTCTGTCCAGGGGACCTGCCTTGGTCCCCAGATCTCACATGCTTCATCTTAGGTTTTGTGATGTGTGGTGTTCCAGAGGAGCATGCTATTGCAATGGTTCATGCATTTAAATTTGGTGTTTTATGTAGCTGGGGCGAGAGCCATTAATTGCTTTGAAACTTAGGACCAGCGCCTTAAATTGGTATCCAAAGCTGACTGGGAGCCAGTGGAGGGATTTGAGCACAAATTTGCTGTGTGTCTTCCCCAGCCAGCAACTGCCATGTCGTACCTTTTCCGTCCAAGCTTCCTGGTGGAAAAACTCCATTTCGAAGCTCATTAGACAGCTCCATTTTAACCTGCCTTTGGTCTGCACGCCCTATTCAGTCTCCATGGTTGTTGTTGAGCATGCCATCTCCCTCCCCTGGCTAGGATACCATAGAAACGTTGGCTCCTCTGACAAGGGCCTGATTGATATATGTAACCTGTAGAGGGAGACATTCCTCCCCCCGCCGCCCTGCCCCTGGTGATCCTAGTCCCAGCACAACTTTGGGCTTCTGCTGGGCCACCCTAAGTTGCACCTTAGTAAACCCTATGGAGTGGAGGATAGATGGAACAGATCTCTGCCACACCCCCTCATGCCTTTAAAAATGTCCCCAAAATGTTCTGTATACCAGAGGTGGGATGGTTGGTTCAGCACCAGGCTGCTGCACATTTGCACTATCAAGGAAGTTCCCCTCCATCAGGGGAGTTCTCTTATGGCTATTTGCAACCAGTGCCTGACCCCTTTCCATCTTCTCAATGGTGCAAAGAGGCTGAATCTCAGAAGAGACTACAGCTCATTAACTTCTGAGTGTAAGTGAGATCAAAATGACATCCAGAACCTTCTGAGGTGTGCCCATCTCTATAGGTTAATATCAGTTAATCAACTCTGGTGTGAATTACATATTTTTATTTATTTGTATTATAGCATCTAGCAAAATCAGTCCATTGTGCTACGCACTGGGCAAATGCAGAACAAAAAGACAGTCCTTGACCCACAGAGCTTACAATGTAAGTAGAAGACGAGACAACAGACAGATGAGAGAGCACAAGGAGACAATATTGGTCAGAACACCAGAAGCCTACCTATTATTGGGTATTTGTTTTGGGCTTTTTTGGTAGGTCTCATGGCATTTCCTCCAACTCCAGCTCGAAGAAAAATCAAGAAAATTATTTACATTGTTGGAATTATTTTTGTTCCAAATATGGACATCCATTACAGCCAGATTTATCAGGGGGATTTTTTGTTTTTGTTTTTTCAGCCTCAGTGGAGCTTTGTTGTTTTTCTGCTAAACTTTTCAAGATTAGATTTTCCTGTGCATTCATATTTGTGATTGTTTGTTTGTGTGGCCAACCTAATAAATATTTAAAGCTGTGATATGTTTAGCAAATATAGCACATTAATGTTTGTCAGCACTGGTACAAATGTTCTCCTGAGGCTGAAAATCTAAACACTTATTGTGTCTGATTCTGATTTCAGTTTCTACAGTGTAAATCAGAATTAATTCCATTTAAGTCCGTGCAGTTTCTCCAGCAGCACTACATCATTGGGTTTGCTTTATCAGTGCAAATATTATCACATGATGGTTGAGTAGGTTTGTAAATCTAACATCAAATCCGTGAGTATGCAGTGGTTGACTGAATGCATATTGGGACATGGATCTGGCCAGGAGAAGCCTTTTATTTTGACTATGTGAGGTAATTGAGCAAGTCTGAACCCACCTTCCACTTTAAACCATATTCACCAACAGTGAAGCAGCATTATTCAGCACGTGTTACTGAACAGAAATGAGAAGCTCTCATGTCTTATTATAATAGAACTATCTCAACAACTTCTATCTACACTGATGCTGCTTTAAAAACTACTTCCTTCCTATTCTCAGTGCAATGGGATCATTGTATTCCCATCAACATTGAGGCACAATGGAGATGAAAAGCAACTTCTATATGGGTATGAAAGGTGACTAAAGGTCTTCAGGGATTCATTACCATGCTGGCATAAAGGAGGATTCAAAAATCAGATGTGGACTTAGAATGACATCCTCTGATCCACTCATTGCCCTGTACTGCACTGTATTCCATCACTCATCAGCGCATTGAAGATCGGGCTGTTCCAGGTAAATTGTGGTTATCATCCCTCATCCTTAGTTTTGGAGATAAGTGAATGTCTACAATGGTCTTTGTATTTTCAAAGAGTTGGAAATTGATCGGGGCAATAACTGACAGGGTGAGCAAGGGGTGAGAGCTGAGAAGCAGAAATCTGGTATGAAAATGATGATGATGTCCAGTATATGCCAGGATGCATATGGAGATCTGTTCCACAAGCTACGAATCATTTCATGATGTCAATGCCCTTTCTTTGTACTTAGATGTATCTTTTAGAACCTTGGTACTACTGCCATGCTTTTCTGCCAGCGTTGTCTTGTTGCTCTGCCCCTTAAGTTTGGGTACATGTTAGTGTCATAGTTACCATCCACACTGGACCTAGAATTGGAGAGGAAATTATTTTTCACAACAACAAAAAACCCCAAAAACCTGCCAAAAGTATTTCTGTTCATCAACATTTTTCCCCAATTTGTTTGTTTTTTGTTGAATAACAATATTTTCTATTTTAAACCCCCTTCCCCCCCCCATTTTTCAAATGAAAGCAGAATGTTTTGGGGAAATTTCCATTTAATTGAAGAGCCATTTTCTATTTAAAAAATATAGGCAGGGGGTTTTTTGTTTTTGTTTTTTGGCCTTTTCTGATTGGACCCACTGAATGCAATGATGGCTTTGGGGCTGTAGCAGCAAACAGTTTCTGTGTTTGGGCTCTAGAATTGGGATGCTGCTTTGAGGTTTTCAAAGCACCGTATGCTATTCTAGTTTTCTCTAGATCTTCCATGCATTTGTCATACATGTGGTGATACATCTCAAGAAGTGGAAGCATCTCACATTTGCCACTGGGGAAGGCCACTCCCAGTGTTGTGTCTTGCTTTGGGGCTGTTGTCAGGAAATGGTCCTGAAAGTCCCCATGACCTAACTGGACTGGCTGGGAATGTACTTGTTCCCCAACTTGTATGAGTGGTTGAACAAAGACATTGTTTTGGAGGGTTTCAAAACTCATCTCCAAGGGGTCGGAATCTAGGATCCTGGGTGATAAACTACCAATAGTGCCAACCTGCCCCCTGCCGGCAGTGAGAATGTATAGGAAACTAGGTGTCATAGAAAATCTTTCTTGGTATCTTCAAAGAAGCAGAATTATGAAGTAAGTAATTTTCCCTTACACAGCGTATGAACCATTAATATAATTTAAACTACTTCAGAAGATTATTAGCCCTCATTTATTGTCCATGTGCAAATACTTTCTTCAAGTGTTACCAGCCAGAATGTCAAGGAACAGAACCACTCAATGAAGGGGCTGTTCAAAGTGTAGCCATTTGAAATTTGAGAGAGGATAAGGTCTGTTATGAATTCTAAACATCCTTGCCTTACACTTTAACTTACCAAATCCAAAACAATACAAAGATCTCTGATCTTAGCATGAAACAGAATAAAACAATTTTTTGGAACAGCTTGGCACATTTTGTTGAGGATTTTTATTTTATTTTAAAATTGAATCTGTTCTCTAGATAGTTTTGCAAGCCCACTGAGTTAAACTTTGGGAAAACTGATACTTTTTGTGGGTATAGGCAGAAATTGTGAACCTGGGCAAAATTCCAGCAGGGAACACAACTTTTTCAGTGATTCGAACCCTGGGGGTAACATAGTCCTATTTTCCTTGGTAGAAATTTGCCAGTTTGAATGCAAGTGGATGTCTGTCTTTTTTTTGGTTTCACAAAATAAATCAAAGTAGAAATTAAAATACTATTTCTGATCCTGATTTTTTTTTTTAAAAAATTCTCTCTCTAAAATTTGCAACATGGAACTGTTTTTGGACCATTAGCCAGACCATGTATTATCCAAACAACACTTTAAAAATATTTTTCCATATATTTTAACTTCACTGCGATTATTTATAATCCGGTTATTTACCTCACTAGTTGCAGATGTTCTGCCATGGAGGGAATCCATGACAAAGCCAGCTTGATGGTGTCTTGAGTCTGGGAAGTTGACTGATAGCTAACAGAGCAACCTCAGGCTTCTTTGGAGAATGACAGTGCCAGTAATCAGCTGAGGCTGGAAAAGAAGATTTTAATTAATTTTTTCCCACTTAGTCTTCTAATGTGGTATCATCATTCAGTAGGTAATCCTAGATGTAGGGAAAAATACCCAGAATCTCATAACCATACTAATCAATCACTATATTTCTATCTGAACATTTCCAGAATAAGGCATCCTAGAAATAACCTCCTTTTTCTGGGTTTTAACTTCATCCCTTCAGATCCAGCAGAGGTATAGGATCGGATAAACAGGATTAGCATCTGTTACATTCAAACTGTCAACTCCTCTACTTCTCGGGTACAAATATTTACCTCCAGTACAATCCAACTGAGCAGCAAATTGGAGAATCAAAGGTACAATTAGCTGTGTAGACACAACTGCTTAATTTCCAAGAACAGGGTAAACAAGTTGGAAGAGAATCAGAAAAAAACTGCTTGATTTGATTAGCTTCATTAGCAAAGGATTGTTGCACTAACCTTTTTTGCTCTGGATTCACTGTTTATTTGTGTCATTAGTTTCCCACCTTTTGTTAGAAGGATTTCTGGCACATTTATGGGCAGAGCTAAAGTGAAAGAAGACATTTTTTACAGATCAGATATATTTCATGCAGTGCCTTGTATTTTTATATTGAATAAAAGGACACTGTTTTTAACCATGGGTGAGAGGTGATGCAGTAGCTCTGGAGTTCCACGGGAAAAGCCTCTCTTTGCTAGCCATTGCTTTTGCAGTGTCGGTGTGATGTGCATGTGCTTCTCATATGCTTCTTGTCATTATGGAGGTCTCTGAAAAAATTAAACTGTGGATTTCCGCCTTTGAGAACTATGCTCCAGCACAGTGTCAATGGGCAGGGAGCAGAAGCGTGCATGGGAATTTAAATTTGATTGCTTTTGGAGGGGGCACAGAGCTTCTCTGGCCCTGAGGCCACGGTGGGGAGAGTGAACAATGAGGCGGGGGAAGAGAGTGAGCTCCTCTCGCCCCAGAGCCTCTTCCCTCCCACCCCCCACCCGCTGTGGCCCCAGGCCCGGAGGAGGTCTGTGCCCGCATCGATTATTGGGGGGAGGAGGGGTGTGCCCCTTCTTGCCCCTCCCTTGTAACGCCCTTGGCAGGAAGAATCTTTTCATTCAGGAGAGATGGATTGATTATTTATGCAGTACAAAGATCACCTGATTAAATATGCTAGGATTTTGTACTAATATTGAGGGTATTCTCTGAGGAATTGACCACTGTCTCTTTTATGTTGGCATAGAAGTCTTAGTCTTTTGCCCACCTGGTACGGTGAAACACTACCTCCGTGCAAATGGCTGACACCCTCGCCTCCCGTCATCTTTTTTTTGTATATGGTTTAAATCCCACTAAAATCAAGGGGAGTCTTTAGGTTGCCTTCAATGGTCCTTGAATCAAGACGATAGCCCTGCCTCTTTAAGCCAAAACATGTCAACTTAACAGAGTCTTTAGTCACAAAAAGCTTCCATTAAAGACAACAGTAGCTCTGCCTATCTGAGCAGTTGATCTCGCAAGATGCTAAGGCCCTCCCATTAGGTACTGAACAGCTGTGACCACACTTAGTTGGAGGTAAGGGTGCTCAGTACTTTGAATGTTTGGACTGTGAGTAAAACTGCAGGATTGAAGTAGTGTGTGCATCTCTCTCCTGTATATAAAACTAGCTTTGTTTCAGCTGTTTTGACTCCATTGATGACACTTTCTTTCGATGTTGTGTGGCTGGTGGGGTGTGATGGGGGGAGGAGAGAGCAAAAGCATGTTAATTTTCGGGCGCTCTCCGATGTTTTTGCTGCCGGCCGCCACAAAGGAAAGGGGAGGAGAGCTGTTCTGGAGATTACCATCATTCTTTCAGGCTGTGCTGGTGTTTTCCCAAGGAAACACTGACATTTCTTAATTATTCTGTTCGTGTGAAGCCATGTGTAGAGATTAGTGAAGGATCAGCAGTGCACTGTTGTTCTGAAGCCTTGGAGAACGATAACGCTGGCACTACAATGCGCCAATGTCCAACATTCTTCTCCTTTTTCTCGCTCTTCATTACACCAGCTAATTACTTTGACCACTAGTGGCTGTACAGCATTGCTCTCTGTCTGTAACCCCTGCCCTCTGCTGTCAGTGCAATTTACATGATAGCATAACATTCTCTTACTGCTTCAGTTCTGCACATGAGAAATTTAAAGGCACACGGTCCTTTTTCTACATTCAGCTGCTAGCTCAATATGGTTCAAAGGAGTGGCAACCTGTGCTCTTGCCTGGTGAAGATTGATAAATGTCACTTGTGCTAACACAAGCACCAGAAAGAGAGAGCGACTGCTCTTGTTCCACATTCTTTGCGGTTTAAAATAGTGAAAATAATTAAGGATTCACTTTACCCTCAGAGGTGCCCTGAGGTCCCAGTATGGAATATAAGAACAGCCGCTCTTTAGACATTCTATTGGATCTGCCTCCCCTCACAATAAACAATTGCATTCAAATAATGCTGTGATGGTGTGTGTTCAGAGAAAACAAAAACAAAGCACTGCTGTGTACCAAAATACATTCACACTAGTGATAGGTCACATTTAATTAACACCAGAGCTGCTATTAAATATGTGAGCAGGATTGGGAAATATAGCTGATCTCAAGTGTCTAACTGAAGAACTGAAAATGAGCATGTAGAGAACTCTTTACATGTTGGAAGTCCATATGGTTCATGAACAGCCACCAGCAGCAGGTTTATAGTCTTAAGAAGAGGGTGTATTCATGATGTCAATTTCAAAGTTTGTTTTCCCTTCTAGAACCTTTTTTTTTTTTTTTAAATTTGAGCCTAAGCAATGTTCTAACATGCTTTTCTCCAGTCAAAACTAAGAAATGTTAAGCTTAAATAAATTCACAGTTGATGACCATCTTCGTGCAGTGGAGAAGCAGGCATTCTTATGTCCGTTTTCAAAGTTGCATTTCTCAATATAGGGTCAAAAAAGGTCAAAGTTTGTACCTTGTCTTACAGGAGGTATCGCAACAGTCACTGGCTTGCCACTTATTATGGCAAGAAAGGCCAATGCATTTTCCCACCATCATGAGAATTCAGGACCATGGCCTAAGACACCTGAACATGTCTTCCTTTCCCTCCCTCATCCCCTTCCCCCCCCGTGCCCGATATTGAGGGGTATATAGAAGGTTACCTAAATATACTGTCTAGTAAACAGACAAACCATACTACATTGGGTGTACCAAATAATGAAATCCCACTTTGCACTAGTCTCAATAACTGTATCAGGTTTGAGGAAATGGGTGAGTCAGGCCCTTGGTTTCTGTGGGTGAAGTCTTGGCCCTGGGGAAGTTAAATGGAAAAGGTCCCATTGACTTTGATGAAGCCAGGATTTCATCCACAGGTGTTACTTTGATGCATCCATATCCTAGTTTAAAATCAGATGATACATCCACCTTCAGAATTAAATTTTGTAGGATTTCTGAAGCTTTGGGGCTAAATTCAGATCTGGTTCAAACAGATACATCTCCACTGACCTCATGAGACTACACACTCATAAATCAGATCTGAATCTGGCCTATTATATTCAGTCAGATCCTAGCACACGAGACATGGCAACATCTTATGACAACTGACCTTTTAATTAACATCCTGCTGAAAGAATATGAAGTCAAACATATTACTTCGTCCTTGCTTACCCTTTCCTTTTAAAATCAGGCACACAAGGTGTACTTATGCCTGAAGCATTACCTGTACTGTCTTCCTTCATTATCATTTCCAAAATGCATCTCTGCACTCTTCAGAAACTGAGAGCGACTTTGTGACTTTGCCCTCAGAACAGCACCGTCCAAGCATTCTTTGCAATCCAAATATCGCCAGACAATGCAGAGCTATGACATAGCTGTGAATTTCGAAGCCATACGCATCTGCCATTCTCAAACCTCTGCAAGGCCAAAAAGCTACTTCAGCACTACTCTGTCAGGCCACAGGGTTTGGCTGGCACCTCCATGTACTTGGCCGACATGCACTGGCAAGGGCATGACAGCGTAGTCTGTCTGCTTGCTTGCTGCCAATGCTGAACATGCCAGGGATTGTTTACAATGGTGTTGCTCAAAGATCCTTCGTCTGACTTGTTGCTGACGTGGAGATTGAGGGACTGCCTCTGCCTTCTAAATCAGGGCTGTACATTGGTTTGGTGCTTCAATGGCAACTGTTACGCTAAAAGTAACATAACCCAAACGTGGCTGTAATCTGTATTTGGACTAGTGAATAAGCAGGCAGAGACTAAAGGAAATATTTGTAAAGCAATCAGTGACTTCCAAAAAATTGCTGTTCTATAAAGAGTTGAGCATGGGATATAATAGTAGTAAATCTTTGGGAATAAGTTGTCATTGGATTTGGCAATTGTGGTGTTACAGAATTAATTGCCTTCAGACTTGCCTTAGATGCCTAATGAACAAACTGGTTATTATTGGTAGTAATGACTGATTTAATGGGCATTAAACCTTAACTATAAAACATGAAGGTTACATAAACAGCTGTATAGTTTATTACAGTCAGATGTGCCTTTTTGCCTTTTGAGGAGGATAGAGACAGTTGTGTGTCTTCAGAATTTTATATAATTTCAACACTACTGTGTACAAAAGGGCATCATCAGATGTGAAATGGCTTCTGAAAAATTTGCCTGTGCTAGGTTTTTGTTTTTGCTTTCAGCTGGTAGTCTTAAGGAGAACAGCGGAGTCATGGAGGGAATGACCCTATTCCCTAATACAAACCTGAAGCTATGTTCTGTGTTTCTAAAGGAATTTGAAGTCATTGTTCTTTGGTGAATCATTTAAAAAAAAGTTTATAGTCTAATTCCTAATTAGAGTCTCCTGAAAATACTGAAGCCTCCAGTTAAATATTGTTGAGTTGGCGAGTATGCTGTGAGAGCAGATAGTTATTAAAAAGGAAATTACAGTCTCAATAAAAAATGGGATGTGTTATTTATTTATTTATTTGCTGTAGAGGCAGTTTACAGAAAGTACGGTCAGCCCCAAGGGGTATTTCCATAAAGCTGCTGTTTATGTCAGCCTAAACTGCAGCAATAAAACCCTAGGGTTCAGTTCAGGAATATTCCAGCCAGAGCATGAAGCTGAACAATCAAGTAACTTGGACGCTATCTGTGTCCATTTTGTACACTGTATTGATGCTAGTGCTGGGGATGTTTTGAGGCCATTGTGAAAGGTTAATGCCAGTGTGCCGAATTGTCAGCCTGGCCTGTAAAGCTCAATTTGATTATTTGTTGTTTGTATTAGAGTAGCTCCTGGAAGCTCTATTGTGCTGGACGCTGTACAAACACATTTTAAGAGAGCCCCAAAGAGCTGACAATCTAAATGAATTAGAAAAGGAAATATCACCCCCACACACAGATGAAGAGGCACACAGAGATTGTGACTTTGCTGCAGATTTTCTGCATGTCCTAGGGTCAGACAAGAATTTAACTCCTATTTCCTGAGTCACACACCAATACCTTAACCACAAGAGCATCCTTTTCTCTACGGGACTCCTCCTCAAGTGGAGTTTTCTCCTGCGTTTAGTTCAGATATCCGCATTGTTTTTGGCTGGTGACATTTTGTTGCCAGAAAATTAAATTCTTCCACAAATGTGAGTTTTATGTTTTGAAGAGTTTCATTCAATCCCTTAAAACAAAACTTTACAATATGGTATTTTTCATTGCCGCTGATCCTGGAAGCTGTTCTGTTTTGTTTCAGTCCGTGCATTTGCAATCTTCTGGGAAAGGAAGTCAAAATGACATATCAGAGGAGGGGTTTGAAGAAATAGAGAGGGACATCACAGAGAATTTGCTAGGTTGGCACAAGTTATCAGAAAAGCCACAAACATATAAAATGAGGAAGCAGGCGTTGGAACTCTAATGTGTGCTAAATGGCAAATGGATATATTTTGCCTTCCAGTGAAAAGCACAGTACTGGACCAGTTACTTATGTCAACTGGGATGGCCGAAAGGTGACTCACTCACTCACTCTCTCTCTCACATCAAGAGAGGTGCTTAAGTGCTCAATAGTGGGAAGAGAGGGGACTCCACATCTTGAAAGATCAAGTTCTCGCAGGTCTTCTTTATTTGAGAAAGTTACTATTCCGATGAATGAGCAAACTCTTTTTACTGCCTTTGAAGGGATTTAACAACTCAACCTCTTGAAAATGTAAACAGTGCTAAATGATGCTTCCACAGTCTCATTTTTGTGGCCACTTCTAGAATGGGGTCAGCGTCAGTTTCCAGAATATCAGGCCGGGCGGTGCTACTCTGCCCTCTAGTGGCTCAAGGAGAGTTCAAGCAATCGTAATGTGATTGTTTAGGCTTCCAAATGCAAGTGTCCACACCAAAAATGGTAAGGTATATGAGGTTTACATCAAATGTGCCATTGAAATTGCTATGCTCTCAGTTCAGAGCATGCATACGCTTATGTTTCACTATATGGACTATTACTGTCACATTAGTTATAGTCAAGTTCAAAGTGCTCTTTTTCCTAGATCACAAAATTACTGGTCCTATTAAGTTTACCAGAACAATCTTAGTTCTTAATATATGGTATCTTTACCAAAAGCGTCGGGACATTGAATCACTCCCATAGAGGCTGAGGTTGACCGAAAGATGTCCTACACAAAGAAATGCCTATATGATACTTCCCCTTACAGATTTGCAATTAAGCGACATCCCCGTTTGATGCTGATTTCTTAGACATCTTCTTGTTTTTCAACTTGACGCTTCAAAGGAATTCACACGTCCAGTCCAGGCCTTAAAAGAAAGTGGCACCCAGTGTTCAGTGCGGTCAGGAAGTTCGCATGTTAAAGCACATACTCCTCCAAATCTAAGCTGTGAATGTTATGCATTAAATAAGATTTTTTTAAAAATAAAAAATAAGAACTATGCCATATCTGCAGCTATTGCTGTTATTTTACACAGGGAAACAACTAGCATTTGAGTTACCTGCAGAAAGGGAGCCAGCGGTAAGAGAAAGTAAACCACTTTCCACCCTGCTGCTTTTATACAATGAGGACTTTCCTATGGAAATGCAGTCCTTTTTACTTAAATATTAACATTCTAATCACCTAACGTCTGCATTGTAACAGGATGGCCGCTGCATTTTGTAGTCCCTTACATAGGGCTCCCATTCTGTTAAGAGTCACAAATAGCGTTACTATATAAAATGTAGCTCCAACGATTGGCAGCTTCACAGAACTGCCTGTGTCAAGGAAAAGCTTTCAACCCATCGACTCTAGTGGAGTTATTCCTGATTTACACTGACAGCAGAATTGAGCCCTTTATTTTCAATACAATTCACGGTTGAGAGCTTGAGTTTTCTGAAAGCTGTACTCAGCACAAAGGCTATATGCCTTCTCTCAAAAAAACCACCAAGTGCCTTGAGGCGGGGTTGTTTGTTCATTATAACTGTTTTGTATTTTAAATAAATGGTAAAGCACTCACATTGTGTTGTAGAATGGTCCAGGTATGTTATTACCTATTGACCGCCACTACCCCTCTGGAGTCTGACTTGAGCTGTGCACTTTCAGGCTTGCCAACACATCCATATTTTTTTTTTGGATTGTGTGTTACTTGCTGTGAGATTGTGAACAGCATCTTTGTTCAGCCAGACCCTTTTTAGTCCTGGGTAGGCAGGAACAACATGGGTAACTGCCTTTACTGCATTCAATTGTATACACAAGTGCGTCTCTTTGAATACCCTGCTACAGTTCCATGATGAACACAAAAGATCAGTTACAGGAATGCTAATTAAAGGGAAATTAGCGGCTCGGATACTACATTTGGTTTGTCTGTTTGTTCTTCTTTTCTTTTTTTTTTTTAATTTAATGAGACTTAATATTCTCAACCAGCCATGTGCACAAGACCTGTGGCTAAAACTGTCACAAGTTAATGAAGCTTTTCCAGCATGCTTAACCTAAGGTAGAAAGGTGGGAGCAAAACTGTGGCGTTGGTTTCATGGATTGGTTGTATGTTGTGTGTATGTGGAGACAGAAATTTTAGGAGCAGTGTTTTGTTGTGCTTTTGAGTTCGTAATTTATTTTTCTGACACCGGCAGAATCCACCATGATTCCCTAGCATGTCACCCCTCCTCGGAGGGAAGACAGAGAGAAAGAGAGACACTCCCCCGCACAGAGCTTCCAAAATGGTGAAGCATGACAGGCTGGCTTTTTTCTTTTGGACGAGGGAAGGAGTTTACCTTCCAGCTCTGTTTGGTCTTATTACATGCAGGAGCAGGTCTCTGCCGTTCCAGACTTCTGCACAGCAGCTTCAGCCAGGATCCTCGGGAGAGCTGTCAGCTTTCTCATCTCTGCCAATCTAGTTGACAATGCAGTACATGAGGTTATGAAGCATGGAGCTGCTACCTTTGAGGGCTTTTTTTTAAAAGAATATTTTCTAGAGGAAGAGCACCTTTTTCTCATTCCCTGTTTGGGTCCAAATTATCCAGGGCTTAGAAAAATCAGATTGATTTTTAGTAATAAATCCCCCAGGGTGTTATCTGTTGCTGGCAGTATTTCCTCTGTACAGCCATCCGATTTCGTTTAAAAAAGAAACAACCCTCCTTTTTTAATCAGTCAGTCGATACCATTGACCTTCCAATTTGTTTTAGAGACAATGATATCTTCTTACAGGTTTACCTTTGTGTCAGCAGGTATATTAAGCACCCCACACCAAAAAACTATAGGAGCAGGAATATATATGTTCTGCTGAAAATTTTTTCCTGTTTCCTGTTAGAAATGTGCTAATCCTAGCAAATTAGATGGACATTTTGTGGGGTGCAGCTTTCTGCTTTGCATATGGCTCTCCTACAAGCACAATGCTGTTTCTGTCAAACTGACCTTATTCATAGATTCCACTTCCCTGTTAGAAAAACACCCAAACTTACTTTAAAAATGTTCAGTGGTGGAGAATCCACCACAATCCTGGGTAAATTATTCCATTGGTTCATTACTCTGACTGTTAAAAATTCTATAAATGACCTCTTGTCTCTGCCTTGCATATCATGGCAGAAGCCCACACGCTGCTGGGCATTTTTAGTGATCCTATTTTTGTTCCTCAGCTTCTTAAGCATGAAGTTTTCCAGTACTTCTCTCCTTTGCCCCACCCCTTTCTATTCCTCCTCCTGAATTTACTCCTCTTGGAAAGGACGTAGGTGCGTATTTGTTGCGTGTTTTGAACGTGAAAGCTCTCTAATCCAATATGCACTGCTGCTATTGCATGGTAAACATCAGTAAGCTGTTCTTTGTGGAGCCCCATTAAGTTTGGTGGGGATACAGGGAGTCCCCAACTTAGGACAGTTAATGGGATGAGGGCCTAAATAATTCAGGATAGGGAAGGAAACCTACACAGAAGAATTGGCAGTTCCATATTGGAACTCTTCCCAGGAGATGGCATTTTATGCAGGCCTGTAAGACTAAAATTCAGGTATAGATGTATACGTATTTGCCCCTTTCAGGATAGTTAGCTGCTCAGGAACCAGAGAGCTAGGATTGATAGAGGTTCTCTTATTTATAAAAAGAACTACAGTATCCTACAGCCCTTGTATAGTCATTGTAATGTCCAAATAGTGTCGTGCCACCGTGTGGAACAGTAGAGTAGGTTTACATAAGGGATGGCCGTTAGAAAACCTTCCCCATCCTCTTGATCTTCACAGCGTAAAAATACAGTAAGAGTCCAGTTAAGTGAACTTCCATATCTTCCCTACTTCTAATATAGCTTATATCTTCCTGGCTCCCTTGCTATTGGCTTTCTACTAAACAAACTCACAAACATCCAACAAGTTGGGTGTTGTCAACTGAAATCAACCCCTTCCCCACAAAAAAATACCCCAACACAACCCTTCAGTGTAGAAAGAAAACCGTTCAGATTTGACACTCATTGACACCAGGACATCTTCACATATAATATGATATATAATAATATATAATATAACATGCAGCCCATGGGGTTAGAGCATCGTTGTGGGAATCAGGAAACCCGATTGTACTCCTAGTGCTGCCATAATTCACTTTGTAGCCTGGGGCAAATCACTCAGGGCTTAATACACTTTAAAGTGTCTGTTCTGAGACCGACTGCAAAGCAACCCAGAATGTAAATCTACAGGTCATGTTGTGCGCTAAGGGGCTGTGTGGAACCTGCTGCCACACAGTAAAATTAAATGGCAAAACAGCATTTTTAGTGCGTGGTAGCAAGGTCCTCATAGTCACTTAGTGAGCTGCAGGCTGGTGCACAACGTATTCACACTCTGGCTTGCCACGCACAAAGTTTGTGTGGAGAAGTTATTGCACTTTAAATTTACAACCTAGCTTATTCTGCACTAATTTACCACACAGACAAGTCCTCAGTCTCTCATTGCCTTGTTTTTCCCATCCGGACACCATTATACAAATGAGGAAAATTAGGTCGTTGTTAAGTGCTTTGAGATCTGCAGAATTATATCACTGTTAAGTATTAATGTACACCGTGATACTGAAATTAGTAATAACTGCAACTTATTTTGCAACATGCAAATATGTAGCCAGGTTTATTTTCTATTTAGGGTTTATTTAAAGGTACAGTTGGAGTTCAGATAATAAAACATAAGAACCAAAGGGAACCTGATCGCTTCCCTTCTGTTAAGTTCTAGAGGAATTCAGACTTAAGACTCTCACATGTCTTTATTGCTGCACATTGAGAAAAGGGTATAGAACCATTCAGATGTCATTGCAAGAGAGTTTTTTTTTTCTTTGAACTAAAACGTGTTATCTATTTAACTACCTGTAGTATTATAAAGCTACCTTTTACCTATCACAAAAAGACTGCTGGCCCTTGACTCTCACTAAGTGAATGCTATTGTGCTGAACAACAATGCCAACTTATGAGGGGAAAGAGATTGCATGTAAAAGGTTTTATAGAGTCTTTTTCAAGGGCTGCAGTGCCTGCCTCTCTCGGAAGCAATTTTTATTCATGGAAGGAATAAAAAAATCTCACAATGACCCATGTTCAAATGGCTCAGCTTTGCAGCTTCTGACCTACTGCCAAATGCCGTGAAAAGTACTTTTTCACTGGTACTGTGCTTCTGCCAGGCAAGGATCACATGCAAAGGATTTTGAACTTTACCATCTGAACCTAGGTTTAGAAACGATGACGTACTTCGATCGTAATTGTACAATGACCATTTGCTGTGTCTCCTGGCAGTCCATGTTGCCTTGAAATCCCTGGAAGTTGTGCTGCTTTTCAATCGTTCCTAATCGCCAAAAACAGCCTCTCTTTGTGAATGGCACATTCTTGGAACTGGCTATCCTCTGACAAGACCAATGAACGTACATTTGGAAATACACTACATGTTACGAGTACTTTCTAATAGATTATACCTGTGACATATTTGAACAGTGTGTGTTATATAGTCTGACTTCAATGTAATGAACACATTAATCTTCATAA
The DNA here is from genome assembly GCA_007922155.1 of Mesoclemmys tuberculata. Lineage (NCBI taxonomy): Eukaryota > Metazoa > Chordata > Testudines > Chelidae > Mesoclemmys > Mesoclemmys tuberculata. Next base: position 7,362,320 of record ML675620.1, on the reverse strand, counting down.
ACCTATGCAGGCGCATATTGCATAGGCTCGCCTCTTATTTTGTGGGTAGGTTTTTGTTAAGAATGGGCTACCAGATAAGATTATACACATTCACAAATGTGTCACTCATGTCTCAACAAGAGCCACCATTAAAAAGCCATCATTTATCCACACTTACCATGGCCTTTCCCTCTATGGTGAATGGGTAATATATGCAGCATGCCATGGTGGCTGTAGGTTAATGTCACATTTCAATGGCAATAGAGAAGCAGAGAGATTCCAGCCTGGTTTAAACATAAAATAGCTTGCACAGTTGCTTGCCTGTGAAAGCTCTGTCAGCCTCTTTTGTTTTGCAGCTATGAGGGCTAGTTGTGATTTTTCAAGGGAAACTTCCACAGGGCCTCACATGTGAATGAGGCACTTGAGAGTGACTTTCAGAGGGGCACATTGAGCATGCTCAAGAACCCCCTATGTCCTAAAGCAAGGGACAGGTTTTTTCCTGAATAAGCATGTCAGTCAGCCAGGAAAGAAATTCAAAGGGGTGCTGGCCTATATATTTTTCTCTTTTCCTCTTCCCTGACTGATAGCAATATTCCTGAAATTAGCTGTTTAAATCCCTGTTTATTCCAGCATATATTGTTGGGGAAATTAGTCGAGCAGCTGGATTAAACCGTTCTAACTACCTCACGTCAGGAATTAAATCCGTCTGCAAAGGAAAGTCAGTAAAGGACAGTGCATGGCCTGAAGTCTTGCCTTTTATTAAAATGTCCATCTGGTGACAATGTCCTCCCCACCACCTCCCTAATTACAAACTAGTTAAAAAAAGTAATTCCAACAAATGTTGATCCACAGGCTAATACATTTGGCAGGGGGATGGTCTGGGGGGATCATCTGAAACGTACACTCCATACATGGTACCGAAAGGGAAGAATTTGGAAAATCATACCAGGAAAGTGAAAGTCTCTCTTTTTTATTCCACCTATAATCTCACCTGAATGCAGAAGGCTCTGGGTACCTCTGATTATTTCAGCAACTGCCTTATGAAGATGCAGCCCTAACTCGACCACTACAAAACCAGTCCTCATTAAACTCATTTGGTTCCAATGGCATTTCCTATGGGGTTAGTCAAGCTGCAAGGAAGCACCTGTAGAAATCCAGTAATGGTGCAGTATCTTGGAAGTCCCTTAGCAGGCCATCATTAGTCCTCGGGAAAATATTTAGCAAGTCCTGTTGTAATGCAGTGTGCTGTCAATCCACACTGCAGTTGAATGTAACGAATGCCTTTTCAGTGAATAAATTAACCACCCTACTGGGAACTGAACCATTGACCCTACAGTCCATAAACAGGAGCTTTACCACTTGACTTAAAGGAGAATTTCCGACTGCAGGCATAAATACTAACATTTCTATGGTTCTCTCTTTTTTTGGCGGTTCTGTAACCACGAGAGGACAAAACCATCGTGCCCCTCCCTGGGAAACAAGTTAAAGTCTGAGCAGCAGTTTTAGGTCATTAGATTTCCCTTTTGAGTGTTGCTGCTACTGGCAGTATCAATCTTGCAGATTCAGAACCAGTAAGACAGCTATTACAACAGCCTTTGTAGGCCTCATTATTAAGGATGGGAGAGCCAATTTGAATAATAGAAGAACCTACCAGGAGGCTCACCCAGAACTCAAAGTGAACCTAAGCAGAACTCTTTTGCATGGTTCAAGAAGTTCTGTTAATCTGCTTTATGTTATTTCTCATGTTCATTTACATCTGTGTTTCCTGGTCCCTTCCAGAGGCAAAATATCTGAAATACCCAAGAATAGTCTCTCTTCCCCCCCCCCCCCCGCACGCACACGCGCTATTTCTGAGTCTAGAAATATTGGAAACTTGTACAAAAGTAACACTATGAGAACCTTATTTTACAATTTGGAGTTCAAACAAAAATGTGAATAAGCATCTGGACTTTTGAATGCTTAGCCAAACCAAATCTTCCAAGCTTCACCCTTCGTAATAATCAAATTTCTTCATAGTAATCCCAGGATTGCAAATTTATATACAGACTCCCAACATCAGAAAAAGAGCATGTTTTCAGTTCCATGGTAGTTGTTTTGTAACTTGATACTCCATTGCAACAGGGTTGTCTTTTAAAAATGTGCAGAAGTACAGGAGCTGTTTTCTGCGGACCGTATGCTCCCTTCCCTTGTGTGGAAGGGAGAAAAGCTACAAAAATCCAGTGGAAATAGATGTGGGGCACAATCAGGATGAGAAAAGTGGATTTGTGGAACAACTTCTCCCTGTCCCTGCATTTCTCACTGCTGCCTTCTGGTCTTCAGAAATTCCACAAGACTCTCTAGCGGAGTAGCATAGGGTTATGTGGAGAAAGAGTGAAGGAACAGCCATTCAGTGTGGCATGTTCCCACTGCAAAGCAAATGCAAACTCCATGCTTTGTTGTCTCAGTGGAGGATCACCCAATAAGCATATATGGCAACTGAGTTTTGCTACTGATGGAGCAGTGGACTTAGAGGAGTGCAGAGTAAGAAATCCTATCCTGTTACCATGTCTGGTTGGGATCTGTGATTTCTGTCATTTTTCCCCATCCCTCTCATTGAGCCATTGGCCTCAGACAGAGGAGGGATGATGTGTATCAGCTTCATAAACCGTGGCCAATATTTCTGTTAGCTGTAATTTTTGTTCCCTGCATTTTATGTGAGAGACTTAACATAGCACTATGAAATAGTATACAGTACTAATATTTTGTAGTAATCTTACAAGCCCTTATGGATAGCTGTTTTGGAAACAGTGATCACTATGTGGTAATGCTACGTCATTTCAGATGGTGCACAGACTAATTCCTGTTTGAATGTAATCTGTTGAGCATTCTCTGTAATATTAAATACATTAACCCCCTTTCCCCCCCCCGGAAATAGCACTGACTTTCATACCATTTTCAGTTGAATATCAATCATTACTCACCACCAATTAAAGCGTCCGCAAATCCAGAATAATCTCAGTGAAATCAAACAGAATGGACTAAATTAATCCCTGCTGTAACTCCAGCGTCGTCTTGGAGGAATGTGGCCCTATACATTTTATTAATTGCTTTGTACTATAACTGACACATTGCTCAGCGAGCTGGACACTGTCTGATTTCCCAGGGTAAATTTCTAACCTTGAGAGGGCTTCACTTTGTAGCTGCCTCTCTTTGTATATAACCAGTAAATAAGAGCATAGCAACATGTGTTGATCCCAACTAGACCTTCAAATTACTTTCTTTCTGATACTGTTTGCTCAAAGAAAACTGCCATTGAGCTCCGGGGGATTTTTTCCTGAGTAAAGAGTGCCAGACTTGAGCCTTAATACCCCATAAAAAAAAAATCATGATTCAGGGTAAGTGCTGACCCACCGGTCTTGGAAAATGTCATGGTCCTGTGAGTCACTCTTTCTTTCATTGTGTGTGCGTGTGTAAGATGAGAGAGAACAGCAATATTAGGTAGCACTTAGACAATGTTTTACACCACCGGTACAGAAACATCCAGAGAGAAATGGATGTCCCTCCTTTAGAGAGAGGGTCCACGAAGATACAAAGAAGTTGAGAGTTGCCAAATGTCGCCCAAGAGGCAGGAGTAAAACCCAAGTCTCTGAACTTCAATTCTGGTACCTTATGTACTGGAGCACTCTACGTTCCCAGACAGTGACTTCAAGCATTATTAATATTATCGGTTCGCCTAGAGAACCAGAAAAAGAGGAGGCCTCACTGGGCTAGGCATTGTTCCGACAGAGTAAGAAATGTTGCCTGTTCCAAAGATGAGGACTGGAAAGCAAAGTCCAGAGCGGTGACATAACTTTTGTAATATCACACAGCAGTTTAGTGCAGATCCAGAAATGGTAGTCAGGTCTCCTAATTCTCAGGCCAGAGCCCTGCTCACTCATTCATGCTGCCACCCTATCATATTGTGATACAGTATTTGGCTTCAGTAGTGATCTATCACTAGTTTCTCTGCCTGATGAATGAATTAGGCTACCTCTAGACTGACGGCAGCAAATTCACCACCATCAGATCAATTTCTCTGGATCGACTGAACGGTCAGTGAGGACCCGCTCAGTTGATCCAGAAATCGACCTAGTAAAACCACATCCAAAAGTGGCGTTGTGCTGCGTTGAGGGGAGCGCAGTGTAGACAGCACGCAGAATGGAAGCAGCGAAGTCCACAGGAGATATACAAGTTTTTTGTGTCACTTGTGTATCTCCCATCGACTGCCACCGAATCTTGGAGGTAAGTATAGACCAGGCCTTAGTAACACCATGCAAGTTAATTGAGAGAGAAGTAAATAAAACAAAGAGAGAAAAGAAATCTGGTAAATGATAGCGCAGGAAATGAGCTGCTATTGTGCGTGACACAGCATTTGTTGTGTTGTCTCCCTAATGACAAGAAAGTTAACTATGTATTTTTAAAACATCACATTCAGTAGGTGTTTTTTAGTGTAAGAAATTAACTTTGCCAAATGATGTCAATAAGAATTGAGAAAATTTTGCCCCACAGTTTAAAAAATCCTAACCTTGAAAATAAAATAAAATAAATCCCAGAAAGCGGAAAGCTTGTAAATGTACCATTAATAGAAGAATCAAGTACCGGGTGATAATAGTGCATGATTTCCACACTGCGCTGCTATAAGATGCCAAATTTGGTGTAACCAATCAACTCCATGGTATTTTTTTTCTCTTTGTAAATGTGAAAATCAGTGTTCCTCAGATTTTCTTTATTAACCTTGGTTTAGTCCCCTTCTGAAGCAATGGGGCAGGATTTACCTTCCTTTGATTGCTTATGCAGAAAATGTCAAGGGATTACTTCTTTGTTGATGATCCTGAAAAAGGTCTAAGGGAACGCAAAGCCCTCACAAGAAGGATACTGTGCCTCTCACTATTGACATTATATATGTCATGCTGGATCAGGAAGCAGTAATAGTGTCCAGTTAGCACAGGATGCTCTCAGACAGTGACACGGGGGGAGGATGCTCTAGTGCAGGGGTCGGCAACCCGCGGCTCTGGAGCCGCATGCGGCTCTTCAGCCGCGGTAAGCTATGTTTTGCGGCTCCAGACCATTTTTCTTTAGTGGCTCTTTTGATAGTAAAGGTTGCCGACCCCTGCTCTAGTGCCTAAGGCCAATGACTGGGACAGACTTCCTGTGTCATCTTCAGCAAATCATTTAATCTCTCTCTCTCTGCATCAGGTTCCTATCTGCAAGGTGGCGATAATCTTGCTTACGTCAGCGAAGTGTAATGGGCATTAATTTGTTAATGTTCTTTGAGATCGTCTGTAAAAAGTGCCGTACAAATGTTCATTATTATTGTCTAATGAAATAGGAAACAAGCTGCTATGTATCTTGGGGTCCAAAATATTTGGACTTTATAGCTCCTGTACTTAAGGCTTGATGCAAAGTCTGTGAAAGTTTATGGAAAGACTCTCAATGACTATAAAGGGTTTTGGATCAGTTCCTTAATGTGTGTCTCTCTCTCTCTCACTCTGCGATTTCCCTTGAAATTTCATAGAGAAATTTTGCTCAGCTGTAACAAAAGTCTGGCTGGCAATGTGATTTCTGTGCTCTAGATAAACAGAGAAAAGGCGAGGCAAACGCGAACTCCAGAAATGACAAGAGAGTCAGGAGCAATTATATTTTCTGAGGCCCTATGGAGAAATAGCACTGCGGTTATCTTAAAGCTTGCAGGTGGTTTGCCAAGGAGATGTGGATAGTGGTAGGGTTATACTTTTTATTCCTCCTTTTGAGATACATATTTCTTCCAGAAAGGGGCAGTGGGAAAGAGAAATTTTCCTTGTAAGCTTATCTTTAACTTGTCAGTTGATTCAAGTGCTCTTCCTCGGCGACCTTCATCTCCCAGTGCCTGAGATGTGAGAGATGTTGTCGACACAAACATAGGCCCAAGTTCCCTCAGCTCATTCCAGACACCGCCTTAACATGGCGTGTTTGATGCTGCATATTTCTGTCTTGCCGACAAAGTGGCAGTGAAAGTTATTGCATTGATCTAGGAAGGAGAGTGGAGAGGAATGAAAGCCATAGTAAACAATGCTGCCTTTCTCCTCCTCCTCCTCATCCACAGACATGACATTAATCACGTTTGAATGAAGAGGTCAGAACAGAGGCATCTGGGTATTTAATGCTGAGCGGAGAGTCCGCCCCGGCAAAACACACTGTAATGAAAGAGATCTAGCGTGCTGTGCATTATGAAAGCAAATCCAGGCCTCCTTTTAATAGGAGTGTGATAGCTTCTCTAATTGCACATGAAAATCAGCTATGGGAGTTGGGACCTGACTAGCTGTGCAATATGATACTAAACCTCCCCAGCCATGTTCAGATGGGTCTTTCCAAACACTCATTTATTTTGTGACCCAAAAAAAAGGACACATTCTCATTTGTTTTATAAGCATGCCAACATTACAGCAATGTATCTTGTAGCACGTTCATTGTCAATCAATCGGAAGGGGGGTTCTGCAGTGTGAAAATAGAATACTAATAAAGCAGTCGTAGGTATACACCTGGAATAAGGATTTCCTCTTTCGTTTGTTTTTTCACCCCTTCCACTGCCCCTTGTTTTCCAAATAAAAATTGATCTTTTATCACCTATGGTTGTGGGTATTAGAATACAAACAAGGCTCCTTATTAGCTGGTGTATACAACCTTTTGCTATGTTGTGGAAATCTCTCTCGGTGACTGCTGCATGGAAACGGATCTTCTTCTATCTCTATCAGCAGGTTTGTCTCCATCCTTTACTGTCAACTTCAGTTTCACTTTTCTTCAGCTTTTTCCTCCAGATGCTGTTTTTCTGCTAGCTGCAATGGTCACCTTTTCTTTAATTGTTCCCCTCCCCTGGTAGAGCCTGTACAAATTATAGGCAAGCCTGTGTCCTGTCCAGCATGCTCATGGTGGGGGAGAAGGTGCCTGCTGGCTCCCCTGCCCGGCCTCTAGCAATGACGGTCAACATATGCGAGAGGGAGCAGAGCGTCCATGGGGCTGATGTTACTCCACTGTGCAGTGAGATGAGAGGGGGTGGGGCCTTGGGTCTGCCCTCCTGCCTTATTGGCCAGAGCAGCTGAGTTGCTACAGAGAGGGAAGTACCTAGGATGGATTAGTAGCTGATTACATCCTCCCACTAGAACAATAGGGGAACAAGGGAGGGGACTGTGGCTCACCCTGGGCCTCTTGCTCTACTTAATGCTGCTATCGTTTGGATTCAGCCAAAGTATCTGGGTTACTTTTCACGGTATGCGTCTTGTCAGCCTGGGCATGCAGGATAATACACAAGATACATTTCACAGTTGGGTAGCGACAGCACATTTCACATCTTTTCCCCCTAAAAACTGTCAAATAAAACCATAATTTAGAGAACAAATAGTGAAGGGGCAGAATTCCCCCTCCTCCGGCCACATAGTACCTTACTCCTCCAGTAGTACTGAAACCAGAGTGTGCAGTAATCGAACCCTAAATCAGGAGTGGCAAGGAGCGGCTTTGGGGATGGTATGGGAAGGAGGAGTTGATTTTCTTCCTTGTGTTGGGATTAAACGATCTGGATGCTGCAACAACTGTCAGTTTAGAAATCATCCTAGCAGCTTTTCGGTGCTGCCACCTGCTGTACAAAACCTGCTTGTGGCCAAGACTAGAATACATTGTTTTCTTAAAAACATGGGATCTGCAAATTTGAATGTGTGGGTTGGTTTTTGTTTTTTTTTAATGCCATGTAAATAACAGTTCTGTTGGGTGAAGCAGAGAAAATTACTTCCCAGGCCAGCGGGTAGGAAATCATTATTATAAGTCTATGGGGGAATTACCATTTGATCACAGCCTACAGTGAAAAGACTGCACTGCAGGGCACTCACGTTAGTATTTTACGAGTGCCTTCTATTGAAATGACCTTCCTGCCCACTCCCACCATTCAAAGACATATTGCCACCCAACAGCAAGCAGTTTCAGCACAGTTTTCCTGGAAAAGTTCATTGTTGTCAAACTAAGAACTAGAATTAAAATGCGGGAGAGTGCATTAAGGAAAGACACTAAAGGGGATTTAAAGAGCGTGGTGAGGGATGGAGAGAGATGGATTGATAGATCCAGCAGGTACAGAGCTGCCTGCGTGTGGGAGGGAGTGGGGAAATGCACCATCATTTCGTTTGGAAAGAATTTTATAACTAGCCAGCAGACGCTGGCCATGTTCTGCCAGCCAGTAACTTAAACCAGTGAAAGGGACAGAAGAACGCAGGCAAGAAGCATCTGCCAAGCTGGATGAGAATTAGCTGACCTTTCTGTTTGCCTAATAGGAAAAGTGATTACCTTCTCCTGCTATCCCAGGCAGTCTCATGGAGCTCTCCAGGACCACTCTATCTGTTCCTTACACTAAATAATATCAGTTACCATGGTCACAATTAATAGAAGGGAGGGAGGAGAGGAGTAAGTTTGAAATTAAACAAGTAACCCCTGATGACATTTTCTATTGAATTTCCTAAGGCCTTGTTCAGCCTTTAAATTCCTGTTCACTGTGTTAGTTCACAAATAGGGGGGAATTAAAAAAAAAAAAAAAAGAAAAAAGCTATTACATGTCAGATGAAAATAGACAGGGGAATGTTTGTCCTAAGGTGCCTGGTGCCAATGAGACTATTAACAGCAGCTGCAGTTTGGTGCCGCATTTGTTAACTGCCGTGCTGAAAATGTCCTCAGGGATGTCTGAGGCCCCACTATCACATATGCTCATGCAACAGGCCTACCTTTATGAACATAGATAGTCCCGCTGAGTTTACTGGGATATTCACTTGCAATAGGACTGGTCACATGCAAAAAGTTAAGCACATGCATACTCATGGGATTGGAATCTAGAGTTGTAAGGAGGAAAATATAAACTTGCTATGGCTTTTATGCCATGGTAGGTTAGAAAATGTGTTTGGTTCCTCCTCTTGTGTTTCCTTTCTCTTGTGTTACTGTTAATGTATTATATTTAATTTGGTCAGTCTTGCATTTCTAGTTACTACTTTCTCTGGGGCCATTTCTTTTTTAAATGGGTGATCAAAATATTAGCACCAACTTCTGCATTCCTTAATCAAGGAAAATTCCCAGTTGAAGTCAATGGCTTCAAATGTTTATCTTAACAGTAGGTGCTTAGTTTCAAGAGCAGATTTCATGCAGGTTTGTTTTTTTGTGTGTGTCTGGGCTAGTACGTTTTCATGATAACTTGCAAAACTATGCTGTTGGGAATGGCCAACAGTGCAGGTTCAAAAGGACTATTCAAACAGGGACCAACATATTCCAGCTTGCTGAAAATCAGATACGTGCATGATGACATTGAATGCACCCCAATAAAGGAAACGATTTCTTTAATGGATAAACGGGGGAAGGAAATCCCCAAGCTTGTCACTACAAATGACAAGCACAGTAGTTAAAGGGAAGCACTTGCTAATGTTGTGGATGGTTACAAAATATATATCCTGTATTTCCTTTATTGACGTTCAGGTGTTTCTGGGATGCCAAATCTATTTCAGGTTTTCCATTGTCTGCCCACTTCGAAACAGCACCACTATATCTTGTAAAATAAGGGCACACATTAAAGCAGGTAAGCTGCCATCTGGAAAAGAGGCAAAGGAACAGATGGCTTTGAGGCCATAAAGAATTTTTTCAAAAGTACTGTCTGTCACAAAGTGTAAATCTCTCACCGTATAGGGAGCCAAGCTCTTCTGTAAGCTATAGTCAAATATTACATAAAAGATGATGTCTATGCTCTCAATGGGCCAGAGCTACAAGGTTCAAATCCACATCCAGTCTTTAGTAAAGCATAGGGATGTTTGTTTCTTATGGGCTGAAACAAAATCATGGATCAAAATGTTCAGATCTGAACCTCAAATTCAGTCATATCGGGGTGTCTGGATCCTGTTGTTTGGTTCTGGCACACCTCTAATTTGTAACAGACCTGTAAATTAAGAATCACAGTGTGGTGACCTTGTGCCAGGAGTATCTTCATAATGCCCAAACCTTTTTGCCTGATTACGAGTTCAGGACTGGAGCTGGTAGGGAAGAGCTGTACAGAGAGCCTCCTGTGCCCACTGAAAATTTCCTGGCTAGCTGAAAGTCCACAAAACCATTGTCGGCCAGATGCTCTCAGGGATTCCCTGTGGTTCACATGTCAAATCACTGTATCATCAGGACAAAGAAACTGGTCGTACTACTGTGTTCTCCCTCTTCCCCTCCACTCTGTTGGTCCTTCTGTGAACCTTTAATGAAGAAGCTAAGGCAATAGTATTAGGCGATAGTATCAGGAGAGATAAAGGACTGAGACTTGCAAGTAGCGGTGGATAGCCATTCTGCTTCAGCTGGTGCTTCACTGGAGCTGGTCTGTTTACGCCAATTGAAGATTTGGACCCCTGAGAGCAAAATAACTGAGGGATAACTGACCTCAGTGACTGGAAATAGTTTTGGAGATCTCCCCTCCTGCAGCAAGCATTAAACTTGAGGTAGGAGTTGATCCCCTTCTCCATTACATGGCAAAGGATATTTTCACATGGTCAAGGAAAGAGTTTCCATGGTTCCTTGTCAGTCTTGTAAGTGGTGATTCAGCTATTTTCTGTATTAACAACCGGAGTCATTGTACGGCTTCTCAGTGAACTGGCATCTGGGCCAATTAATTTTTAAAAGTCACAGTGGAACCAGGTCTTCGCTTTGTATGCATCCCAGGAGTGCATTGCCAGTGGAGCTAACAGTCACGCTGCACTTGCTCAAATCCATAAGCATTCCTTTAAACATTATCCCCATTTTTTCACAGCTGTCTGGCGAGGCTTCCTATGACAGCAAAAAGCAGCCTGTGGTCTGATTTGGATCAATCTCATGAAGAATTGTGAGGGTAGGGAATTGTGATCCATTTCAGTAACTGATATTGATTAGCAATAGCTTGGAGCTGATTTACTAACATCCCACATTAAAGATTCAGTGCAGAGATTTCATTTAGCTGATATTCCTGGACTTTACTCGGAGCCATTAGAGTAACGAAGGAAGATGATCCCCCCCAAAAAAATTGTAATTTGGGGAGCCAGTGAAAAGCCACACAGAACATTTGTCTGTTTGTGCAGCAATATACTTAACTTTTTAGGGCACCAGGAATACAAGCATGACTGGATGTGTTTTATAAGTGATAAAACTACCCCATGAAACCTGTCACAGCCCTGCCAGGAAAAATCCAGCAGAAATTAGAGGGTTTGTCTCTTATTTTTCAGATACAAGGTATTGATCTCCTACCCATGTATACGAAAATTGTACAGCTTGTAGAGCAAAGACATACAGGTATATTCACTTCTCATATTTCTCAGTCATTACCCAGCTAGGATCTAATCCAAAAGCAACTGAAGTTGAAAAGTCTTTCGTATCAGGCCCCCCTAATTGCCTTCACATATTAGATTAAAATTTGATACATGTCTGCCAAGCAGATGTATATATATTCAGCTATATTTTTGAATGAGTTACCCAGGAAAGTTTTATATATGCATCTTAGTTTATTCCCTTTCTGTCTCTTGAGCTATATTATACAGATATTTACCATATCCAATAACTTGTTCAACAGCTCATCTGAGGCCCGGTCTACACTTATCTTGGCGATTCAGCGGCAGTCAAGAGATACGCAAGTGACATAAGTCACTTGAGTATCTCCCGTCGACTTTGCAGCGTCTCCTCCGTGCGGCGTCCACACTGCGCTGCGTCGAAGGGAACAGCGCTCCCTTCGACACAGCGCTACTCCACTTACTGGGGTGGTTTTCCTGCGTTGCTTCCTGGATCGACTGAGCGCGTCTACACAGACCGCTCAGTCGATCCGGAGCAATCGATGTGACGGCAGCGAATTTGCTGCCATCAGTGTAGACCCAGCCTAAATAAACTGTACTTATTGTACAGCTTAAATGGTATCCTGAGAAAAGAAGCAAACACTAATGCTTATTAGGAAAACACATTTCGGAAGTTTATATAACAATATTATTTATCTATGATATTTGGCTGTCACTTATTTTTGGAGCAAGTATCTAATATTTTTGTTGTCCTCCTTCATGTGTGCTGCTGCTCTTCAAAAATAGTGTTCTCATGAGGAGAAGAAAAAATAGCCATGAACAAGGTATCTGATGGTTTTGCCTCTTTCTTTTCTTTTATTTCATAACCATCAGCCTAGGATCCATTCTAATGGGCAGGTACATGGATTGTGGTAATTTTCGGGTCACATTAAAATCTGAAGCGAATCATTTCAGGTTTAGATTGGAAATTACATCCCCCAGAAAACTCCAGCTGATTCCTTGGCTGTTCATCTTTCCCCGTCCAGGGCTTATTGTATGTAATGCTTATTGAAATTCAGACCCACAGGAGTTCTTAAGATTCAATGATTTTTTTTTTCATTTATCATAAAAGTTCTCCAAAGCCACCTATCCACAACTAATTCTGCACTTTTTGATGTCTAGGACAAAAAAAAAGTTGCTCCAATGTTCATTCCACAGATTGTCCAGGATAGGTGTGTGAGGATCACATTTTTCAAAGTTGGATGCTTAAATTTAGACACTAAATCCACATTTGGGCACGCTGTGTAAGTGGCCTGATTTTCAAAGTGCTAAGCACATTCAGCCTCTCTGAAAAGCCACTTATTTAAGCACCTAACTTTAGGTCCTCAAGTTCGAAAATATTGACCTGCATTTTCCACCTGTGTAACTTCTGTTATATTTAGTTTTGAGGTTGAAAACCATCAAGATGTCCATAATTTTTGCTCATTCTATGAGAAAATAAGTCATTGGCAGCCACCAATCTTGGACTGAAATGCTTGGAACTTCTATAACGCTACCTGGCATGTTGTCCTTAAAGCTCCACCCTAGGCATCAGGAGGTGTATAATCAGGAGGCTGTAGCTGGCAGATAATGGGTATAACTATTGCATATCAGTTCTAGTTGTGAAAGTATTTGAAGAATGAAAACACTAATACAAAACATGTGGGTTCAAGCCATGAAGATCTGCAACCAGACTTTCCCAAGTTCAGGAGTGCTATAGTTTTGGGGTTCATATTGAGGTAGTCCAGATCTACAACATTTGGATCTGGATCTGAAATGTCATGAAGTTTGAGGGATTTGGATATGTGGGTGTGGTTTGAGTTTATCTTTAGGACAAATTTTAGGGTCCTGATTCTTCACTGCATTTCGTTTCTCCATTGATTTTAGTGGATTCACAGAAGCATAAAATTGGTGTAGCAGACTAGAGAATCAGGCCTGAGCCTTTTACCAAAAATGTTATTTCTAGCAGAATCACACTTTAGAAAAGGAGTTGCCCCGTATGTTGTTTTGCAGGTGTGCATTAAGATTTGTATTTACAGTGTCATTATCCACAAAGTCTATCATAGATAATTCTTTTTCTTCATAATTAAAACAGTAGGAATTCTTGATAGGCTGAGGAAACTTGCTGGGCTTTTTTAAAATAACGAATTGAACTACTTTGAATGGGTAAAAATATTACTACAGTGATTATTTCAGGCTGTGCTATGTCATGTCATAAAAGATAAAAGTTTTAAAATTGCATTAGATATATTATAAAAATTCCAAATAGTAAACACCATGGAACTCTCTGAAAGTAGTTCAACTTTGAGAGACACTCAGCTAATTACCGCAGAAAATATGACTGTTACCTTCAAAACCGAGCCAGCATGGCAGCTAAACAAACATTCAAATAACTGAGGTCATCTGAAAACTGAGGGCATTGTCCCTGTAAATTCATCTTTGTGTCTTGTTTCCCGTTTCTCTCTCACTTTCACACTGTAAACGGTTTTTAAGCGCTACCGTCTCTTACCGACCACCACCGATCCGCATCCCAGTAGCCAAATTAGTCCTGCCAGAAACGGCGGCCCCCCATTGACTACTTCAGAGGCTCCTCCATTTCCAGAGGCCTTGATTCAGCATTGCAGGATACGTGGATTGTGGGCAGCAGAAACACGTTAGAATGGAAAGCTCACAAGGGTTCTAGAAGCTGAATCCTGAAGTTAAAAAGCTAACTGAGGCTGGGGAAACGAGGGTGTAATTCAATCACCCATGTCATCAAAATAAGTCGTGATGGTTGAACTCTGAATTTAGGTCCAATACAGATAAGCCCCCAAATGTCTGGTGACTTCTACAGAACTGCTGTGACAATTCAAGCCTCTTGGCTGTGAAGACTTTCTCTGGAATTTTCCCATTTCTTGGTGTGTTATGGTTATATTACCTCAGGGGCATGCAAAAAGCCATCAGTATTAATAAATCATCAATAATGGTTGTCACTTTTGAGCTAAGCGGTTCGCCAGTATTCAGGGTCTTGTGGATTGTTTCCGTTAGGAGGAGGGAGAGACGATGGAGCCAGCTATTTTTGATGCAAGCCTGTTTTTTTACAAAGAATGTGCACAAAGATGTTTTCCCTAAACACAGCATGAATCAAACAGCAGAGGAGACGTTTTATTGGCTCACAGTTTCAGGTCTCTCTCCATCTAGCATTTTACCAAAATGTTCTTTCTCTTAGCATAACCCTGAGATAAAGCTACAAGTCCTTCTCTGGCTGTCCTTGACCCTCTGCTGCCTTCTCTTTGCCTTTCTGCTGTGTTTCACTCTCACACATACAGCTGCAATCCAGTAAATCCCCAGCCCCTGCGTTTGTTCTCAGACTCCTGGGACCTGGAAAACTCTTGGGCCACATGGCTCAACTCCTATTCCAGCCTTGTGCGTGGCCTGTGTTTTGCACAGAGGCTCCTGTTATTTCTATAAGAGCTCAATTTGGTTTTTTTGTGTTTTGTTTTGGTTTTTTTGCATTTATCTTGAATGGAAGGTGTCTCCTATACCCACCAATTTCAACAAGGTTTCATCCAACCCTAAGCATAACATTATGAATTCTATTGTGCTGCCATTCATAGAAGAGAAATGTTCCTTGTAAAAAATCTGCAAAGCCACTCTGGAATCTGCCCCCTTCAAACTCACCTTTGTCACGGTGCTTACAAAACACTTGACAATGGCTAGATAATTGGTGTTCTGTGATACTGCTCATTATACAAATCACTGTTGTTTAATTCTTCCCTGTCCATTTGTTATATTCACCTGTCATCTTAAACCCCAAAGCTTAACTTTATGCACATAGCTAGCCTGCTGAGGTTAACAGAATTATTCATGTGGTTAAAATCAATAGTAATAATATAATATTGTCTGCAGGATTGGGTCCTTAGACTGTAATCTCTTTGCAGTAAGAAATATCTGCTCATTATATGTACATACAGCACCTAGCACAGTGGGGCTCAAATCTCTGTTTGGAGCCTGTAGGTGCTACTGAGATGTAAATAACAGTTATAAAAAGGAGCCAAAAAGATTAACTGAACTATTTTAGAGAGCGAGGTTTGGGCTGGGAAAGCTTCTATCTTTATCATGTCTCTTTGCACCTCCAATTTCTGTGATTTTTATTGAAAGACTCACAATATTGGTGTTTTTCTGAAAACTCCTATTCTCTGAATGAACATGAGGATCTCAGCTTTCATCGATAAGAAAAGAAAAGTTTGGAAATGTAACCAAACTGTACGTTAAAGGCTCAGAGAGTGGAAGGCAAATAAAAGGCACTTAAAAAATTTTTTTGTTTTTTTTTTAATCTCGTGATTTTGGGCCCTGGCTCATGATTTTTGAATGTTTGGGGTTACCAATGCTGCATTCATCCCAAAATGAAGCTGGTTAGGCAGTGATAGGCCTGAAAAGGGCAACAGCCTTAACCATGAAAGAGGCAGCAGCCTTGCTGCAAAATAAGACATTCAAAATACATTTGTATTTCAAAGGTGTGCATTAATAGACCCTCTGGACTACTGAAAGGCTTTATGGCTTTTGCGGGGCTGAGGAGTTAAAGAATTGCAGCACTCTGAAAATTAGAGAGAGAAAGAGAACCCTGGCTAAAACTAGGCTTGCCCTGCATAGATCTGCCAATGAAGCAGTAGCCTAATCTGGGATACACTGCTGCTCCAGTACACTCGCTGTCTTGATCAGCGGTTTGCAGTTCAGATGAAGCAGCTGGTACGTATCAGCTGTACTAAATATGCCATCCATAAGATAAAAGAGCCAAAATATTTTTCTCAAGCCTTACAATTAAAACAAGCAAACAAGCAAAAAACCAACCAAACAAAAATAATTAAAAAAAAAATTAAGGCCACCTTATTTTAAAAGAAAATTGTTTTTTTCCCCTTCAGAGCAGCCCATAGTGCTGTTACCTGAAGGTAGGGGAATGGCTAAAGGCACTACCAGTATTTTACTAGGGAATCCTGAGTGGTTGCATATCCAGCTGTATGTTAGGTTGATAAGGAAGTGCCGCACTACAAAACTCTGGGAGGGCAAGAGAGCATGACACACCATAAAAAAACAGATGGGCTGGTTATCCCACATCTGCCTATTTTGGGGTTCCATGCACCTTCCTCCAAAGCATCTGGTCCAAATGCTGATTGGCCTGGCAATTCCTGTGTTTCTGTGGAAGTTCTCAAACTCTCTTATCTCATGGACCATGTTTTAATACAGAGATCCTCACAGGTAAGGATTGCACAACATCTATGTGGCAATGACGGCAGCCTACAGCAATGCCCCAGATTGTACCCTCTTAGGTGCGTTCATGGAGGTGTCCCGTCTTTTTGTGGAAGCAGCACTCAGGTGCACCTCCAACATGGACACATACATCAGGGCCCTGCTGAGAGCATTGCTGGGGTCTATGTAGGGAGACGTGGTAGAATCCGGCAAGACAAAAGGAACATGAAAGCACATTGTATTTCATCTGGCACCCCAAAAGAAGATTGATCCCCAACGTCCTTTAAAGTCAATAGAAGTCTTCCTGTTTACTTCAGTGGACTTTGGATCAGGCCCAAGTGACATCAAAAAGGTAAAAGCACCCCCAGTCTGCAGTAAATTTCCTGTGGACCGAAGGAGCCACCTTGGAGACATGGAGAGTCAGTGATAGTGTGATGTTGTTGGAATGGGAGGTCCACAAGGGAGGCAGAACCATTGCTGGGGTTCAAGGCCTTGGTGCAGTTAGGCCTAACTTTTCAGCAGGTTTTCCAGAAAGAGGAAAGCACACTTGTCCCACCAATGGAACAATTTGGGTTATTTTCCATGGGTAATTCCTCAGAGAGATTGCCAAATAAAAGGTCCCCTCCAGTGGATTTTCTGCAGGCAGGGACAATCTGGCCCATTACTAGAAAAAGTATTTAGCATGCTTTTAGTCAAGGGTATGTCTGTGCTATCCTGTAACTCAGCCTACGGGGGATGTGAATAGTGCACACCAAAGTGCTGAGCTGTAATCCCCCAGTTGGATGCTCAAGGCATGAACTAAAAGGTTCCTAGTTCACATTAAGGTAATCCTATAGGACTCCTGAACTGTGGGGCAGCATAGACATAGCCTTAGCAGCTGAAAATAAAGAGAAGGAGCCAGCACCATGCGACCGGTCATTAAGCTCTGTTTTAAATCTACCTATTGATCAATGGGCCCAGTTCTTGTTTTCTGTTTTCCTTCAGTAAAACTTCATAGAATTCCTGATCTCTTAGGACCACGAAAGCTATTTTTTTTTTAAAAAAAAACAACAACACCGGATAGCAAAACATTTTTAAACTTTACCAAAAAGAAAACAAAGAATGATTTGCTTATTGGGCCAAAAGAAATCGGATGAGGTTCAACAAGGACAAGTGCAGAGTCCTGCACTTAGCATGGAGAATCCCATGCACAGCTACAGAGTGGGGACCGACGAGCTAGGCAGCAGTTCTGCAGAAAAGGATTTGGGGGTTACAGTGGATGAGAAGCTGGATCTGAGTCAGCAGTGTGCCCTGGTTGCCAAGAAGGTTAATAGCATATTGGGTTGCATTAGTAAGAATATTGCCAGCAGATCGCGGAAAGTGATTATTCCCCTCTATTCACCATTGGTGAGGCCATATTTGGAGTATTGCGTCCAGTTTTGGGCTGCTCACTACAAAAAGGATGTGGAGAAGTTGGAGGGAGTCCAGCAGAGGGCAACAAAAATGATAAGAGGGCTGGAGCACAAGACTTATGAGGAGAGGCTGAGGGAACTAGGCTTGTTTAGTCTGCAGAAGAGAAGAATGAGGAGGGATTTGATAGCAGCCTTTAACTACCTGAAAGGGGGTTCCAGGGAGGATGGAGCTAGGCTGTTTTCAGTGGTGGCAGATGACAGAACGAGGAGCAATGGTCTCAAGTTGCAGTGTGGGAAGTCTAGGTTGGACATTAGGAAAACATTTTTCACTAGGAGGATGGTGAAGCACTGGAATGGGTTACCTAGGGAGGTGGTGGAATCTCCATCTTTAGCGGTTTTTAAGCTGCGGCTTGACAAAACCCTTGGTCGGATTATTTAGCTGAGGTTAGTCCTGCTTTGAGCAGGAGGTAGGACTAGATGACCTCCTGAGGTCCCTTCCAACTCTAATATTCTATGATTCTATCTCATAATGGGACTGGCACTGCAACCACTACATTTCATTTCAAAATGGATTTAATCCACATTTTCCAGAGCTGACAAGCTGATGCTCTGCATGCTTGGTAAAGCATTATAGCAATCAGTTTCTAATTAACATAATTTATTACCGAGACCTATTAGTGGAGGTTTGAATGTATCCTGTATTTATTGTATGTGCTAATACATTGAAAGTAATTTCATATTGATGCAGTGTATAGGTGACCTCGTTATTTCAAGAACTTGTGACCATTTTTACGGAGGGGTGGGGAAGAAAGGGGAAGAAATTTCTTGTGTGTGTGTGATAGTAATGATCTTGTGAGGAATAAGGCAGTTGATTTGATTGTTTGTAACCTCAATTATCATGGCTCTTCCAAAAGAATTTCTATTCATGCCACCTGGTGACAACACAGCAATTATTGACTTGGTTTTGTGTGATGACAACTGGATTCCTCAGTGACAACCTGGTTTTTCCTTCACCCTATCCTTAAAAATCTTTTTTGTAAAGACCTTTTTTCTGACATTTCTGCTGGGGTCATCTTGTGTTTTTCAGGTATCTGCTTTAATCAGTGTGTTTCAGTCAAAATACAGAAACATATTAAGCCTGGTGCCGCTTAGTTTTAATTGATGAAAAAAACATGATTAGGTCCTTGGGGAAATGGTGAATTTTCCACAGCTGCGCCTTCTAACTATCAAGACAGCTTGAAAGAGGAAAAGAAGCAACAGTGAGTGAAGCAGCCAGGAGAAATAGGTGTATTAGAGTTAGATGGAAAATGGAACCAGGGGGGCCAGTGTATTTGGTCATGACCAAACCCCACTGAAATCAATCAAGCAATAACTTCGATGTCTATTGGATCAGGCCCCTTATCATTAGGATTTATCTTTTACTAGAGTTTTGATTTCAAAACAAACAAGTTACCTGATGACTAATGTTAAATGATAGAGCCTACAGGGGGAAACGGCAGTGTGGACACAAGAGGACCAGTAGGGTCTAGAAAGACTGCTGCGATGGTAGCTATGGAGAAGGTTCCTCCTGAGGCAGGAAGATAGAACTGGATTCCCACGAGGACTCTGACAGGTTGGAGAGGGAGTTGATTGCTGGTGAAAAGGGCTTTGGCTACTCTAGGCAATGCCCTCTCACATTCTACTGCAATTTGTCATTGTAAATTATGCAGAAAGTCTCAGCCTGGGTGTGGGGTAAAAGGCAAAAAGTCATGAATTTATCTCGAAAAACAAAAGGCAAAAGTCACGGTTTGCATCACTTTTACTAGCATTGCCTTAAAAATACAGGCTTGGGTTTCTAAAGGAGCTGAAGGGAATTAGCTGCCCAATTCTCACTGAAACTCTTTGAAAAGTCCACTCGACAGCCATTAAACCAATCATTTAAATACCTGTGCCCGGTGCTGGCTGGAAGTTCCGTAACAGCAGCCGTGATTACTAACCTGTCACGCAGGGATTCGCTGCCCCACCACTCCCGTTCTGTGCCTCTGGGTAAAACTTTCAAAAGTGCCTGAGTGATTTAGAAGCCTGAGTCCTTCAGTGAGATTAACGTTCCTAAGTCACACCGAGTGTGGTCTTGCTTCCGAACTCCCATCCAAGTCAATGGAAAAACTCCAATTGATTTTGATGCAGCAGGATCTATTTGAAAATGTTACCCTGCATGATAAAGCAATAGGCCTAATTTCTCATTGTTCTGGTTCTTCTGCTCATCTCTTTCAACTTGAAAGCTCTCAGTGTTTTCAGCAAAGCTGGTTCACATCCACCAACCCACATGATAAAATCTTAAAATGCCAAAAGTCATGGATTTTATTTTTTTTTAAATTAAACATGAAAATCATGGAATCCATGACTCCTGTGGCAACGATGAAGCCTTAATTATTGCATTTGCGAGGGTTAAGGTGCATACAAATTTCCATTAGAACCCTCACTTCATAACTTTCATAACCTTTTGGGCTGAAACATGCTTAGTTTCACACTAAAGGCAAACAGTTTTGGAAAGCTTGAGCCAAACATGTTTAGATATTAGTGAGTTAGGTAATCGGGACTTTTCTTTGTTTGAGAGCATTATGAAGACTTATCTTAGCCACTCATACTTTAAAACTAGGCTTCTGTGTGGAACTGTGACACTTAGTGAATTCGCAAAACCCATGTAAAAGAATCAGAACCAATTCACAAATGTTTTGTGGACTCAGAGCACAAAATATTACTACAGTTTAAGTTATGTAAATATCTGGGTCATGATAGAGCTGGATAGAAATAAACACACACACATTCTACCAGATCATTGCTTACCTTGCACACTCATGCAGAGCAGCAAAGTGGCATAAAGGCCTCACTCCCCAGCACTGAATATGTGCCTTGCAGCTCATCTCACATCAAGGAGAGAGCACCTCTCTCTTAGTAGTCTCTGTAATTCATGGCTGTGATATTGAAAAGGAAATAAAATTAGAAATTGGGAGAGCAAGATTCTTTATAGAGCTTTCCACCCACAGACATTCCTGGTGACCTTGCTGTCTCCTTGAGCTAAACACTTGTGGTTTGTGATCTTGCTGGGATATAGCCACTGTGATACCACAACAGGTATTCCTCTGTTTAAGGCTTGCCTACATAGTACATTAGACTGCACTAGAGGTCTATTCTAGTGTACGCTATTCTAGTGTCAATTCTAGTGTACGCTAGCTGGTCCTTGTGGACCTTGCGGGCATGCACTGGAAGTTCCCTATTAAGCCTTAACGTAGTCCCTTAGGAACTTGTAGTCCAGGCCAGCAGGCTCTGCATGGTCCAGTTAGTGTGTAGCACACTAGTGTTCACTAGAATTTACTCCCCTCTAGTGCAGGCTAGACACCACGTGGACAAGCTCTTTGATTATCTATTTTAGGCACTTATATGGCCACCATGGCCACATTATCTGAACACCTCACTCAGGAATGTATTTATTGTACATTCATGTATTTAAATGATTTGCCCCAGGAACTCTGTGGCAGAGGAGGTAACTGAACTGAGGTTAGCCCTGCTTTGAGCAGGGGGTTGGACTAGATACCTCCTGAGGTCCCTTCCAACCCTCATCTTCTATGATTCTAACTCATCTCCTAAGGCCCAGGCTGGCACCCTAACCACTGGACCATCCTTCCTCTCCAAGTCAGAACTCCCCAAGGGCCTCTCTCATACGCCAAAAGAGCATGGAGCACGAGGACACACAGCCTTTTCATACACTTCTGGGTAAATTACACCTGTTTAGAACGTTGTCATGACATTTTTTTAAAAATGTATTTACTTATTAAATCAGCAAAGGGGATTCAGGTCTAATACACAGAACTAACATGTGGCATGGTGCCAACTTGACTCTCACTTTGTGGGCTCTCGCTGTCAACAGAGAACTGTCACAAACGGTTGATAACGCTGTGTAATTTCAACTAGGAAAAAATCCAACTCTTGAAACCAAAATGTGTCTCTCACCCACCCTATGCCTACAATATCTAGGCTCGTTGGATTATGCTAACAACCCATTTAGTAGTTTTCTCAACCAGAGAAACTCTGTGTGTTTGACCAGTCTGTACTGTTCCATAAACTAGCACAAGTTTCTCAATTAAAAAGAAAAGCTAGTATGAAATAAGTAACTGTTCTGTGGATATCTAAGAAATGTGGAGAAACCTAGTGGCAACAGAGTTTGGAAGTTCAAGGCTTTAATTTATTCAAGAACTCTTGAATCAGAGTACTGAAACATATAAAATAAATCCGAGATGTTTCTTTTTTGTTGTAGAACAGCATTGTTGTGACCCAATAGCATAGCTTCCACAGTGTACCTGGATATTTGCCCTGCTCAGAAAACGCGAAAAATAAACCAGTGTAAAATAAACATACCCACATCCCAGTTCTCTGTCTATGTAACGGAATAGCTTGTCCAGATGACGGATCCATGGGAAACAGCTGTTTCAGTGTCCCAGTATGTATAATGTACATGTATATATTGAAGTAGTGGCTCTCAAGCAGTAGAACTTCATGGGACAATCCATCACCCACACTAAAGCATTGAGAGGCGCTTTCCAAAGAACCCATAGGTAATGACTGCAGTATCTTCACAGTCCGGAAGGGGGCTCAAAGCAGCATTATTAAATTATTGAACAGCCTGTCAGTCACAGCACACAGGGCTGAGGGGCACTTTCAGAAGAGATCTTGGTGAGTATGAGTTATAGTGGCCCACCTACAATGATGACCTAAAGGGACCACTAAGTGAAAGTTCACGTGGCTCTTAACTGGATGAGACTATGGAGTAATGTGAATCTTCTAAATTGATGTATTTTTGTGTAACGCATAGCTGATGTCCTCCAGTTATTATCTGCATTGAATAGTCATGGATCAGGACCCTATATAGGTGCTGTACAAACACAGAACAAGAAGATGGTCCTTGCCCCAAAAGAGCTCACAGTCTTGGTTGTATGATTCTCATCTGTATATAGAAGTTAATAAGCAACAACATAGCTTGTGTGTGCTCAGCAGGCCCTGTCAAAGGATAGGACAGGCTAAATGTCATGTAAAATTCTTTAGCTGTCCTAACATCTCTCATATATACCCATCTGGATGGACAGAATCAATAACCCTAGGAAAGAATTATTCTTTTATATATTGTAATAATTTACATTACGCCCTGACATTAGGACAGTGTCACATATTAAAACCAACCATCAGTTTATAACAGCACACCATCATTGACATTGCAAATCCCCTACTAGTTAACTATCCACCCATCCGGAAAGAAATCAGAAAAGACAATAGTGTAGATTAGAAAGGAGAGCTGCGTTTTGTGGTTAAAACTTTGGAAAGGGATTCGGGTGATCTGAGTTCCCACCTCTGTCACTGACACCTTTGTGATTTGGGCACATCAGTTAATTCTTCATCTCCTTCTCTGAAAAATAGGAATAATGATACTTTGTCAATTTAGACTGCAAGCTATATGAGGCAGGGACTGTCTCTTACTATGTGTATGTGCAGTGCCTAGCACAGTGGAGCCCTGGACTTGGTTGAGACCTTTAAATCCATCTGTCAATAGCTTGTCTAGGAACATGTGCTTTGAGGACTAACAAACAGAGAGAACAACTGTGACAGCTGGAGATCAGCAACAAGAGTGCCTTGTCTCCAGTCCACACTCAAACACATAGCACAATCACCTCAACAGATCTCTGTCATCCGTGGTAAATAGGTAATTAGTATGCTCAGAACTTCAAGCTGTTGTTATCAGAACAGGGAAGTCAGATAAACTATATGCATGCTCAATACCGCCAGCTCACACCAATGGCGTTTATTCTACGAAGTCCAAAGTTTATCCCTCTTCTAGGAGGTGGTGATTAGGATTTAGCTCTATGATAGGCTGTGCATTACAAAGAGGGCCCTGTATGGACAACCAATACCATAGCTCTAGAGATTCTGAACTCTTAATGCATGTATAACTCCTACTTAACCACAAGCAAACAAGAAGTGCCTGGTTTATTAAGGCTCAATATAGTGGTAGAATATTGTATGTGAATCAAATCCTGAGTCTTCCAACAGAGGGTCAAAATCCTTACTCTGTTATTTGAAGTTTGCACACTGGCTGTACACTTACTGCAATCCAGAGACGGCAGTGCTTGTATCTGTTAATCTGGAGGTTGCCTTATTAATAGCCTGCACACTTCATTGATTTTTAATTAATTTCTAAAGAGGAAGAGGATAACTACCACAGCCCACAGACATCTCTGTACTTATTGCAGTCCACATCTCTATTGATCGTCTGCCTAAGGAGCAGAAGTAATCCATTTTAAATACACTTCTTGGAGAGAGTGCACGCACTACACAATATACCTTGCCTAGTGTAATTGTGTTGGCAAGAGGTCAGTGGTGGCCGAGTGGGGGTGGGTAACACGTCGTTTAGTATTCTGCCGGCCATGTGAGTAGTTGAGCCTTTCACATATGCTTAATGTTTCAGAAAAGCCAGGTTATCTCTCTTATAGCTGTGGAGTATTAAGAAATCATTGGTAAGAAAGTAACTTCTTTATTTGGCACTAGTGAGACCACTGTTGGAATACTATGTTCAGTTCAGGTGTCTACAATTCAAGAAGGATGTTGATAAATTGGAGAGGGTTCAGAGAAGAGCCGCAAGCGATTAAAGGGTTAATAGACTCGAGAAGCTCAGTCTATTTAGCTTAACAAAGAGAAGGGTAAGGGGTGACTTGATTCCAGTCTATATGGGGAACAAATATTTAATAATGGGCTCTTCAGTCAATCAGAGACAGGTGAAACACGATCCAATGTCTGGAAGTTTTGTGTGTGGAGGGAGCCAGGTTAGGGAAACACCTGAGTAAGGGCCCAGGTTAACTTTTCAGTGAAGACGTATCCCATGAGTTCAATTTAACCCCACAGCCACCTTCCTCAGAAATCCTGTGCTTAGGAATGAACTCCATCCTTCACAATCTAAAAGACTAATACAGCACCTGCACAATTATTACTGAGGATTGAACTATGACTAACAGTTATAAGACCCATCTTTCCCAGCAGAGAAAGTGAATACAATTTTTCGACTCCTACTTTGTGTGTCTTACTATTACTGCTGTTTTATATATTTATGTACCGTCTCACATCAAACACCTCATATGCCGCCATCTCTGTGGTGGGGTGGGCAGTAAGAGAGACAAATGGCACACTGTAGAAGAGTGAAGAGAGAGAAATGTTTGATCAGGACAGAGGGGCAAACTCCCCTTACAAAAAGTGCCAGGGGATCTTTAACATCCACCCAGGGCAGACACGTTGGCTTTAAAGGTCTCAACCCCAAAATCTCCAAGCAGTAAGGTGCGCTGTACCCTCTTTATCTGCCTTGGGAGAATGAAGTGCTTAAAATTAAACTGCTAAGACTGGAAATTACGGTTCCTGGGCATTTCAAAGTCAATTGTTAGACCGTTAAGTCTGTTATTAGGTGTAAGCGTTATGTACTTGGTTTTGGTTCTGACTTTTTTCCCTTCCATCATTCTCCTTTTATGTATCTCACGCCATTCTGGAGTAGCTTAACGCTCAGCCTGCATATTCTTTGTAACTAGCCAATCTAAAGTTTTATCTCACTGGTCACCTGTTCATTTCCTTTCCATGTTATTTCTTGCCTCATTTTGTCCAGTTCTGTTTTAACTCCTTTCATTTTGTATCTCACCGAGGCTATGTCTTCACTTCAGAATTGACTTGTTAGCTACACTTAGGCTAAGTCAGGAGGAGTTAACTTGTGTGGCACTGGCCTACTGCAAAATAACGCTTAAGCGGCACAAAGCAGTTGTGTTAGTTGTTGATGAGTTGTGCTAATTCGAGCTATAAGATGATGTACTCCTGCCAACTCTGCAGATTAATATCCATGAGATCCACTGTTGGCTTGAAATTTCCTAGCTTCATACTCCTGTTTGATGATTCTGCTGCATGGTGTGGCTGAGGTGAGCACAAGTTGTTATCAGAGTAAGTCAGGCCTCCCTTGACTTCCTTTTAGCATCCTGGGGACAGTCAGATCAACATTCTCCCCCCACCACTATTGTACTTTGAGATAAATCAATGGATGTCCTGGAGAATAGAAAACTAGTCTCACTGAGAATGTAAGAATGACCCTACTGGGTCAGAGCAATGGTCCAGCTAGCCCACTATCCTGTCTTCCAATCCTGGCCTGTGCCAGGTGCTTTGGAGGGAACGAACCAAACAGGGCAATTTACCAAGTGATCCATCCCCAGTTACCCAGACCCAGCTTCTGCAGGTCAGTGGTTCAGGGACAGCCGGAGCAGGGAAGTTATTACAGCACATCTGCTCGCTGGTCATACTGTTCACAATAAGTACAGCTTTATTTAAAATACTAATCAATTACCATGGAGAATTAGGCCCCTGCTCCTGCAGATGTTGGCCTTTATAAACATGAGCAATTTCATTAAGCTCACAAATTTAAGCATATGAGCCAGGGCATGTGTACGTACAAAAGTTCTACCGCTCTTCGTTAAAGTGGTACAGCCCTGCTAGTGTGGACGCAGTTATGCCAGTATCAGACTGTTTATTCCTGTAGTGAAGGGGAATACCTGTACTGTAGAAGGCACCTTTATACTGGTTATAACTGTATCCACATTAGGGCTGGTCCTGGTATATTATATTCATAATAAACCACCTCTCCAGCCACCGAAGTTTTACCAGTAGTCTTTCAAGCGTGGATTAGGCCTAAGAGTTTGCAGGATTGAGGCTTTAGGCTATGATTCAGGAAAGCACATAAACACATGCTTCAGTTCATCCCTTTTAATTATCCCCGAGTGCACTTTGACTTCAATAGGACTTAAGTACATGCTTCAGTGCTCTCCTGAACAAGAATACCCCTCTGAATGGGAGTCTCACATTGTAATACGAGCTCCCTTTGGAAGCAGACTTCAGACAGGGCTCCTTGAAATCAAAGAGTTTGACTTTTCCTAAGCAACTTGTGCCAACTGTGAAAGACTCAGAGTGTCTGGCGCTGAGCGGGTGGTACTTTGAAAAGTACGAAAAGGTACAAAAAAATCAAATAAAAACGTCTGAAGAGCCCAGACTCGCAACAGCTAGATCACCAGCTGTACAAAATGCCACTCTGCACAACAACTGCCCTCAGGAACTGGGAGACAAATGATAGCTACAGATAGTGATGCTTGGTGATAAAGTAAAAAAACTAGCGAAGGTGCCCACATCTTAAAGGCAAGAAATCTCAGGGGACAAACCTGTAACTCATAGTTACATCTGAGGAGCTCAGTTTTATTTTCTTTAAAAGATCTTCCTCTCCATGCTTTTATTTCTACGTACCCCTTGGCTACGCTGCTTTGTGGATGCCTATGTTAGCAGCAGTCCTAATACTTTATGAACCTATTGGAGACTTTTCTGCTGCAATGCAGCACTTTCTTTAAATCACAAAGCTGTTCCAGATGTTTCCTTTGTCCTCCCACCCCCCAAAATTTTTAGACTGGAAGTCTCCTTTCTTCTGTCCCACAGCACTTTTATTTGGTACCATCACGGGATAGCTCATTTTGTGTTGTTCCAATTTTCTCACAGAAGGATAATTGATAAGTTAGAGCTGAGGCTTCTCAGTTGCTGTGTGTTTGAGATATTAGAGACCCCAGCAAATAATGCATATCTGACTTGAGGAAAGCCTTTTATGATACACACCATATTTACGACTTCTGAGTCTGTATTATGGACCAAGATCTGCTCTGGGTTACACTTCAGCTACCTTGCTGGAAACATTGGCTTTGGAAAGGAGGTCGCTAAGAACAGAATTGGGCCCATTCAAACTATATTAATGTTCTTGTCCTTAATTATAGGGGAATTTTTCAAAATCACCAGTGGCACTGACTTTTAATGGGAGGTAGGCACCTATGTGCCATTTCTGCCTTTCAGAATCCCCCAATCCTCACTTGTTTCCCTTCCTTCTCAGTAAAATCATCTTGTCTTCCTATGAGCCTGGCCCTGCACTTCTGAAGACAATGCGAGCTTTGCTGTTGTCTTCTATGGAGCAGCACCAGGCCCTATGTGAGATTAGTAAAGTTCCTTGTAAATGTCTGGTGCCATATACGTGATTCTATATAGCACACATAGGTAAAGCCAACGTCATTCTGAGATGTATTAACAGGAGTGTTTTAAGCAAGACCTGAGAAGTAATTCTTCCACTCTACTCCACGCTGACTACGCCTGAGCTGGAGGATTGTGTCCAGTTCTGGGTGCCATATTTCAGGAAAGATGTGGACAAATTGGAGAAAGTCCAGCAAAGAGTAACAAAAATGATTAAAAGTCTATAAAACATGACCTATGAGGGAAGACTGAAAAAACTGGTTTTGTTTAGCCTGGAGGAGAGAAGACTGAGAGGAGACATGATAACAGCTTTCAAGTACATAAAAGGTTGTTACAAGGAGAGGGAGAAAAATTGTTCTTCTTACCCTCTGAGAATAGGATGAGAAGCAATGGACTTAAATTGCAGCAAGGGCGATTTAGGTTGGACAGTAGGAAAAACTGTCAAGGTACTTAAGCACTGGAATAAATGGCCTAGGGAGGTTGAGGAGTCTCGATCATTGGAGATTTTTAAGAGCAGGTTAAACAAACATTATGTTGCCACCTTCTAGCACGAGTATTTGAATATAAGTGTATTCAAGGATAAGTGAATATAATAGCTTGAGAAAGAGGCTGCAGCCGGGGTGCTGTTGAAATGAAAAGCAAGTAGCTGAAGAGCTTGCGGGAGGAGGTGTTTGACCTGTGGAATGAACTTAGCGGGAGCCCCAACAAATTCTACAGCATTTCCTCAGCTGCAGAGCTCCTAAGGTATGCAGGAGAAGGGCCGGCCTTCCCCATTCCCAACCAGCCTTGCCTACTTTGACCCCTCTTTGGTGAAGCTTGTAAGGTGCACAGGTGTGATCTTCTCTTCTGCTATTCTTAGCTCAGTTACTAGAGAAGACATTTATGTTGCAGAGTTCCTAAGCTCTGTCGGAGCAGTACAAATTCCTCCGCTAAAATCCTCCCGCTGTTTGCCTGTCTGTCTGCTATCTACTCAGTCTTATCTCTTTTAAGTCCAAAAATTTCTGGACAGCCATTTATGCAGTGTATTTACAAAATGAAGAATAACAGCATTTGCACAGCTGCATAATCGCACAGGAGAAGGGCCCTAGTTATATACAGAATAGTATATTTAGATTTGAAAGGCTTCTATTTTTATCGGTAAATGTAAGTAAATGTCAATTTCACCATGCACACTCAAACCAACGAAAAATATTTCCACCCATAATAATGGAAACTTATAGATAGGCAAAGTAAGAAAAATACTGCCTGAGAACTTATTAGAGATTGTCATTAAATCATTATTGTCAGACACTCCCATCATTTCCTGCAACTGAAAATTTAAACAATTAAATTTTTTTTAAAAAAAAATTAAAACACCAAATTTCACGCGTGTGAAAACGTAAATCAATAAAAATTGAAAATGCTTAAAAATAAACATCAATATTAACCATCAAAATTATAAAAAAAATAAAAAAAACCCATATCAAATTCTGCCAAATCTATTTAATGTTATATGTGTGTGAGTGAAGATGAGGTGTAATTCAGGTTTATCTCTGTGCTTGTTATTATACTGGGCTAGGGTAAGGGGTATTATCATAATAAATAACGGGCTGTTCCTTTTTCATGCTAACATTCAAGAACGGCTCACTCAACTTATCTTTGTCACAACTGTTTGCGCTGTCTGACTTCTTAATGGCATTAAGTGCTGATTCAGAGAGTATGATAGAGAACCCTGTTAGTAATTGCACTTCCCATGATCTCCTCAGTGAGGAAACCATTGCAGTGAAGAGGTTTCAGTGATGGGTAAGTCAAAGCTGGCCCTAACATCTGGAGGAGGTGAATCTGTGCTCTAGGATCATGGAAGCAACCAAAGTTTATGATTTAGCCTTTTTGGCATTGGCCCTTCCCCATTAATGTTTCATCATAAAATCACACCTTTTAGTGGGCTTCTGGTACCAATGCAGATACAAAAATGCATACCTCAGTGCAACCCTGTCCAGTCAAATGATGTTCTGATTGCATTTGGTATCCGAGCAGCCCTCATTTGGGGCTGCTCATGACAAGTGTTGAATTTCAATATTCTCATGGACCACAGACTAGACCCTTCTCAGGATCAGGCGTTTAGTGTAGTTTTAAAAATCCATCTCTCATCACTGTAAGGGTGTCTCATAGCTCTGTCACCGTATCTCACATGAAATATCTTTGTGATATTGGACTATAAATCTACTGGGCGATGTGGACCCCAGCTGTGAAATGCAGATAATTTTTTTTTGTTGCAATATTCCCACATCTTATACAAATCTTACAATTTCATATACAATACTGCTCCTGCCAGGCTTGAGAAGGTCTTCAGATGATGTTTCCAGTGTAATATATGTTTAAATGGTTCGGTTGCAGCGAACACTAAAAGCTTCTTCCGCTCCTTCCCCCTGTTGTTGTGATTTGTTTATATTCTACATGGCCAGCTGTGCACAGGCCTTGTTAATAGTATGTGGAGGAAAATCAATATGTTGTTTACCTTGAATATTCCCAAGAGCACGTACAATCCTGAAGGTCGTGAATCTGCTAAAGGAACTTTATGCTGCCAGAAGGATCTGCCCATGTGGCTCTCTTTTGAAGGATTGGTTCCATTAATCTTTTTTCAGGTAAACCTCTCATTTGATTATACGAGTATTTGAATTGGAGTTCTGCCCAAGTAAAGACTTAAGGAGCGATCAGATGGCTGTGGAGGTTTGGATGTTTTTCCACTCCTTGACAAAGCTAAGGCCATATTGCTAGCTGTCTAAGCAGAGAAGGGATTAAACAGGTGCATATTGAGTTCTCTGTTTCAGGGAACCTTGTCATTGCAGCAAAATATATCTAAGAAAGAGGACAGCAATGGCAAACTGCGTAGAACTTGGCGAGAGGAACACAGGTTGCCGGGAGGAAGAGTTTACAGATTGCACTGGAAAATTAGGCTGCGTGCACATGGCATGAATGCTAGCTGCAGTTGTAGCATCTCTGAAAATATTTCACATCATCTGCAGTGAAGACCAATTCAAAGAATTCATGGAGCTTCGCTCAAACAAATCATGTCTTCCTTGAGTGCTCCTTTAGCATCTCAATGGTCCCCCGTCCCCACTGATTGTTTGGCAGGCTTCCTGCTTCTGATAGACTTAAAATGTGTTTGCTGGTAATTTTGGTGTCTTTTGCTAGGTGCTCTTCAAATTCTTTTTTCGCCTGCCCAGTTATACTTTTACACTTGACTTGCCAGCATTTATGCTCCTTTCTATTTCTCTCAGTAGGATTTGACTTCCAATTTTTAAAAGTGTTTTTGTCCATAACCACCTCTTTTACTCTGTTTAGCCAGGGTGGCATTTTTTGGACTTTTTTTTTTTAAGTGGGGCATATATATTTGGTTTAAGCCTCTATTATGGTGTTTTTAAAAAATTTCCATGCAGCTTACAGGCATTTCACTCCTGTGACCATTCCTTTTCATTTCCATTTAACTAGCCTGCTCATTTTTTGTGGTGGTCCCCTTTTCAAAGTTACATGGCACTCTGATGGGTTTCTTTGGTATTGTCTCCCTTACAGGATGTTAAATTTATTTACATTATGGTTGCTATCACCTCTTGGACCAAATCCTATGCGCCTCTTAGGACTAAATAAAGCATTGCCTCTCCCCTTGTGTGTTCCAGATTAGCTGCTCCAAGAAGCAGTCAATAGTGGTGTCTAGAAATTTTATCTCTGCATTCCATCCTGAAGAAACATGTTCCCAGTCAATATGGGGATAGTTAAAATCGCCAGTTATTCAGTTTTCTGTTTTTGTAGCCTCTCCAATCTCCATGAGCTTTCACAACCTCAGTCACCATCCTGGTCAGGCAGTCAGTAGTATATTCTTGCTGCTTTACTCCTATTATTCAAGCATGAGATTTCTATCCGTAGAGAAATCGTATGGTACTGTTCGTTTCATTTAGGATTTTTATTATATTTGGCTAGCGTTTTTCACATATAGCGCCATTCCACCACCTGAGCAACCTACTCTGTCATACCTTTATACTTTTTATCGAGGTATTACATTGTCCCATTGATTATTATTGTTCCCCCACATTTCTCTGATGCCTATTATATCATTATCCTCTCTTAATACCAAGCAATCAAGTTCACCTATTTTAGTATTTAGACTTCTAGCATTTGTGTACAGGCACTTACAAAATCTGTTAATATTTAGTTGTCTGCCTTCATGTGGTGTAATTACATGGGATCCTTTTTTCATTTGACTGTTTCTCTTCAGTTCCTACCTGCACTTTATCAACTCCTATCCTCTTCTCTTTACTAGGATATAGAGTATTTCCTTTAATAAACCCTCTCCTAAGATATACATCTTCCTGAACCTTGTGCTCCTCCACACCTGTCGGTTTTTGTTCTTGCTGTTGATGCTGCTGCGTCCGTGCTCTGGAATGTCATTGATGCTGACTGATAGGATTGTTTTATACAGTGTCTCTTGTTGGTTGGATTCCAAGTGTTAGTCTGCAAACTGGATCATGATACCATCTAAAGCAATCGACTATTTCATGACATGCTTGGTGTATGGATCATCACTGTTTGATCTGTGAGATTTGTCTGGTTTTTCCACAGCTTTTGTTTTAATGTCAGAAAAATCTTAATCCTTCAAAGTCCTACCGTTCTGATGTTCAACAGCCAGCAGCATTGATTTGCAATTGATATGTGAGAAGGCTTGCTTCGACTAAAAATGCCTTTTAAAAATAATTCTGTCTGCTGTCTGCATATAGTCCCCACTTCCCTATTCAAATGCTCTTCATGTTGACTGCAGAAAACATATTGCACTGAAAAGAAATCAGTATTTATGCTGGGACTCCCCCGTTAGCCTTTCATAACCTTTTGTGCTGAAATCTTCTAGTTAAAAGCAAAGTGTTATGGCTACTGATTTCCTTTTGGCTGAATTACCGGTACATTTCAAAGTGCCCCATGATATAGGAGTGTAGGAGTGTCCACCTTTTCTGCCAGCATAGCACTAGATCCGAACACATTACATTGAATAGTACCTTAACATACACATAGACCCACTGATATCAAACAGGGCTAATCGTGTAGCACTAAAATGCAAGGGACTCTGAATCCGACTCATTTGACTGAGTAATGTGCTTATTTTAATCAGGGACTGTAACTTACTGAATTATCATCTTGTCTGATAATACAGCCTCCCAGATATTCACCAGTGACTTCTGTAGAATTACTGTGGATGTTACAGAATTAATGTATTAAAAGCCAGGTGGATTTGGGGGGCCCTGCATGAACCCCGGAACTCTGGCCTTGCCTTCCTGCTCCTCTTCCTCCCTTGGGGAATCACCCCTGGTCGGGTTGGGTCGGAAGCTGGAGCCCACGGTGAGTATATTCCTCCCGCCCGGAGCTGGCCACGTTGGTCGCCCCAGCCATTCTCCCTCCTGCACCCACCTCCACCCCCCACTCCATGCAGAGCTGGCCCAGTTAGCCCCATTCTCCCCGTCGACAACAACCCCCTCCCGGGCAGAAAACACAAAGATCAGCTGCAGGGTGTGGAAGCACTGAAGATGCTGTGCCTAGGGGCACATAAGGTGTAAAGGGTAATTGCTAATGTCATAAATTCCTCTTTATGTCATTATAGGCTTGTAAACCTCTCAGGGCATCTTTCATTGTCCATAGAAGTACTACGACTAAGTTTTGGTGACGCCTCAACTTTGGTGGTGATCTCAGCGCCACCAAGCCTCATGTGAACCCCCATCTTGATTGCAGGTGGTTAGTCTGGCATCAGGCTAAGGAAACGATTAGGGCCAACGCAGGGCAGACAGTTTAGGCATGTGTTAGCTTATCTGTTAAGACATCTGGACGGGTTGTTAACAAAGCTACTTGTAACAGAACATATATGCTCATGAAAGACATTGAACGTTGATCGATCTTATATCCAATTATAATTCAAGAGGTAAAGTTTTAATGGGGTTGGAAAAGCAACTGGATTGTAGCCAAAGGAACACAGAGCTGTTTTCCCCATAATTCACTAAGAATATTGAAAATTTGTATCCAGCTCAGAGGCTTTAGGTATAGAATAGGAGCGTTTTCTTGTAGTTTGGAAACTGGACTGGGTCTCGGGAAAGCTGGATTCAATTCCCAGCTCTGCCACAGACTCCCCTGTTGAAGTCTTGGGCAAGTCACTTACTCTCTGTGTTTCAGGTTCCCTGTCTGCAAAATGGGAATAATAATCCTTCCTTTCTCTGTCTTGACTATTTAGGGTTCAGGCTGTTAGTTCTGAGGACTCTCTCACTATGTGCAGGGCCTAGCACCCTTGTGGCACTATTTTATCATAAATAACAATACTAATAATGTAGATTGTTTTGCAAGCTATCATGGAAACAGGTTACAAAAAGAGGTGAAGATTTCTGAAAAGTACTTAAGGGTTTATTTTATTTTATTTTTTTGTCCTCCAGGGAATGATGTACCTGGAAGAGAGGAGACTGGTTCACCGAGACCTGGCAGCCCGGAATGTCTTGGTAAAATCCCCAAACCATGTGAAGATCACTGACTTTGGCCTGGCCAGGCTCCTGGAAGGAGATGAGAAGGAATACAATGCTGATGGAGGGAAGGTGGGTGCATTTGTGCCAACAGTCCTCGTCTTGCTCTTTCGCAGGGGCCTCCATTCATTCCAGTGCAAAAGTCTTGTTCTCTGTATTCCGACACATGAAAAGGACAGAACTATTGGAACTTGACCATGCATGTTATGACTATGCACTTTGTAGATGAAGGCAACAGTTTTCAAAACTAGAAACTTAATGTTAGGCTCCTAAATTCACGTTTAGGTTCCAGCCCTGATTTTTTCAAAAGTCCTGAGTGCATCAGAGCTGGCTTTGAACTCAGTGGGAGCTATGTTTACATGTACTCGGCTCTCTGGGAAATCAGGCAGGTGTTTTAATATGAATTTGGGAACGTAACTTTAAGCTACCGGTTTTGAAAACCTTATCCTAGTTCCCAGTAAGAAGGTCAAATTCTGCACTCAGTCATGCCATTGGAAATCTGTTGAAATCAATGGAGTTTACCCCTGCATATTTGTGAGGACAATCCAGCCCGGAGGGTCTAACAACCAGGTAAGAAAGAGTATACGGTTCCTGAGTAAAGCATTAGTGCACCGCTGTGAACTAGATGTTAAAAAACTCGGCCCAGCCTTGCAAGCTATTCCATTGTATTCAGTGGGGTGCTGCAAGGTACAGGGGTTGGCCTGAGCCCCATGGAACAAAACAGCACGGGAGCTGTGCATTGTTCTTGTGTTTTCCATTTTATATACACTTCTGCTGCAATGAAAACATCTGAAGTCAGTGCCGTGAATGACAGTTGTTCCATATGCTGCCTCCCTATTGCCTGCACGCTCAGTAGTTTCGAGGCTACTTTTTGTAGACAGATCTCTGTCCAGCAGTTACAAGGGAAAGGAGCAGGAGATGTTTATTTGTAGTGTGTCCATGAAGGTTTTACCAATGGCTTCCAATAATCTGCCTGTTGGCTCACAGTAAAAGAACTTGTGTGTGCTGTTTCCCAGCTGCTTGTTGCAGTGCCAACATTTGCTCAAGACATCTCTGAAAGGATGCAAAATACTGAGGCACTACTTAGATCTGTTGCATGCAATTAAAATCTGACCATTTTTAACCTATTAGTTTGGGAGACTTTCCACTGATCTCCCCGTATTATTTACATTTATACCTGCATAATTTTTATTCAATACCGTGTTTTAAATAGACTCACAATTACAAGACTTTATAAAGGCACCCAAACAGAGGCGTAACAGACACAAGTACCAAGCAGCTATCCCTTCCACATCTTTGAACTGTCTCACCAAAAATGCCCATCTTAACACACCTTAGCCTCTTCTCCAGTCCCGTGAAGTCCCTGGTAGGTCTGTCTCTCTCTTCATCCCCTTTCCCGAATCCTTGGTCACTCTGCTCCTCTACTCGTTCACTCTGCTCCTCATTTTCTCTTTTCACTTACACTGGTGAGTGGCAAAAAAGACTACAGCCATCGTCTGCTCCTTCCTGGGGAGAGTGGTCGCCTTTCTACATGCACTGCAGCTGAGTCCATGAACCACCACAGGAACTGTGTGGAAACAGGCAACAGGGAAACAGCTGGCGAGGCAAGAAGCTTCAGAGATGTCAGCAGCAGGCCTGGGTGAAATGTTTTGACTGAAAAGATATTTTTCACAGAAAAAAAAAAAGCAGATTCAGGTCAACCAAAGCATTTCACTAATTCACATTGAATTTGCCCAATTGTTTCCCTAAAACAAAAAAAGGCAGAAATAGCTAAACCTTTAAGCTGTTCATTTTATTTGAAATGACTTTCCATTTTGAAATTTACTTCAAATTTATTCAAATAAAATTTGAAATGTTTTTAAAAGCTCAAAAGTGAAACAAAACATTTCACTTTGAGTCGAACAAAATGTTTCGTTCAATTCAAAACGAAGGGGTATTTTTACTTTTCTGTTCACCGAATATTTAAAAACAACCAACTATGCTCCTCCCACCCTCCAAACATTGGCTCAAGTGGAAACTGTTTTTTCCCCGTTCTTTTCTGTGGTTTTTTTTTTTTTTTTTTGGAACTGCCAGTAAGCTGAAAAAACAGTTTAATTTAATAGACTTATGCAAAAATTAAATAGGTTTCTATAGAACTCAGTATAGGATAATTTCCTTTCTGTAAAGGCATTAAACCAACCTATAGAATTTAATAGAGAATGACATCCCCACCATCATAGAGTTTACCGTTCTCTAATCAACTACATAGGACGTTTTCATAATGCAAACCCACTACTGCTTTATACATCCATTATTTTACCAGGGCACCTGTAGTTGTACAAAAAACGCCACCAAATAAACCTTTCAATGGCATGTTCTATAGTTTCAAAAGAGGATGGCCCTTACTTGGTAGTACACACTGTATACCTTGAGGCTCTGCTCTTACAAGGCAATATTCATTTCATCCACTGCCTATTTAAAGTCAATGGGTGTTTTGCAAGCAGAGAGCTTGCAAGATCAGACCCTATATATATATATATATATATATATACACACACACACACGGATGGACGGACACACACACACAGAGTCCAGAAATGGAGAAATTAAGATTCTCATCCCAATATTAACTCATTGATGATGACTATGTAGGTTATTATGTATTTGCCCTAGAGGGTGGCCCAAGTGCCTGTGCTTTGGTTTTGAACATCTTGTCAAAATCAAAAGGGTTCCACTTTTTCCAAACCATCTAAATTTTAGGAGTTTGGACCCAGTCTTTATATTGGGCAAACTGGTTTGATTTTGTAATGCTAAATCCAGGAGTGACAAGGATCTGGTTGTTCCAGTTTATGTGAACCACTAAAATTTGGGTGAGGTAAAGGGTTTTTAACAGAAGGTTCTGCTTATTTCTAACCTTAATATTTGCTGTGGGCCAAAATCTATTCTGTTCTCTTATACTTAGGCTCTTTATACCATTCCCATCACTGTGGTGGCTGAGAGTCTGCTATGCTTTCCATTCCATGGGCGCAACGTCGCCAGGTCGAATTCGGTCCCTGAGCAACCCCACTGAAATCAAGATATGAAGAATTCACTGGGGTTGCACCAACTGTAATTCTCGCTACACTGTCTATCTGGGGGCTCCATGCATGCGAATGAGCACAGAATTTGGCCAATTGTTTTTAATTTATTGTTGAGAGCCTTCATTTTTTAATTTCCTGACTTCTGGGTTATTAATATTATTTTATTTATTATTATTTTTCTAACTTTCATGTATCTTTTTGCTCCCAAGATGCCAATTAAGTGGATGGCTCTGGAATGTATACACTACAGGAAATTCACCCATCAGAGCGATGTTTGGAGCTATGGTAAATTTTCCTTGTGCTTATGCTTAAGGATTCATCTCTTGTGAAATACATTAAGTGATTTTATTGTGTCACTGATGCTTATTTATCAACCCATATTTCCTGAAGAAGATAAGTGTTACTGTGTGTTTCTCTATTTTTCAAAAAAATATATACATCTAAATAGCATTGTTACCTGTCTTCTGTGTTGTTTCCTTGCTCGCTAAAACGCATTATCACAGTGTCCCTGTTGGCTTGCCTGCCAGAAGCTCTGTTTTGGTGGCAGTTTGGCTGATCATTGTGACAGAAAAAAAGCCTCTTTCAGTTTAGCCACAGATTGGTAGAAATATGACTGCAGGTCATAATTTCCAATAGTTCTTTGAAAACCAAATTCTGAAGGCCAGGACTGTCAAAAAACATTTTCTGGCTTATGGGAGTTTCTGTACTACAGTCAGATAAAAGGGAATACAAGACAGAATAAATACAGCAAGAGAGAGGAGAGGGGGAGAAAGCAAAGAGCAGAGGCTGACTAATACAGGCTTAGGTTTAATTTCAGAAACAACTTCAGAATCGGTGAGAAAGGTCAGGCCACGAGGATCCTAAACTGAAAACCAAGTGATTTCAATATTTGGAGCATTTATTTAATCATGTTAACTATAATATCAGAATGAGCTGTTACACATCTCCTTGGTTGTTTGCCTGTTTAACTTGTCCTGCTGTTAGTGATAAAGTTACCCGTACCTTTATAAATGGAATCTCACAGCATCAGACCCATAATAGGTAATTAGATATACTGGACCTCATCCAAAGTTTCTGTGGCTGAATAGTTTTGAAACAAAGACGTGCAATACCAGCTGAAATCTCATTACTCACTTTTACCTGTGGGTAGCAGTAAAATACACCGTTTGCGATTGCCAGGTTGCTCTCCTCTTCTGTCCAGCTAAGAAAAATCTATGATTATATGATATTAAAATTGTATGCAATAAAGCAGCTTCCTCTCCATTCCCAAATTGTATATTGCCCCAGTTAGCAAAATATACATCTTCCTCCATTATTTAGGCAGCTTAATTTAAAAGCACAAAGCCCAGCACATCTGTAATATGAAAGAACAAAACAAAACGATTGACAAGATTTAGTTATTAAACATCAGTGTGGAGGTGAATGGGGGAGAAAATAAATGCATGTTTCATGGATACGTAATTTCACCTTTCTCTCCACAGATTAGAAGTGACAGGCTGCAAAATAGGATTACCAGGCTGCAGGCATATTTTAAATGACCTTTACAATAAAATAAAAGCAAAACATGGCAGAGTGTTGGGAAAGCAAAAACAGTATTTTTAATATTAAACATTGTCTTTTGGGATAAATTCTGTTACTTGTGGTATACGTTATTTATCTTTCTGCTTAGCTGCCGAAAAAATTCGGAGGCTATTCCAAAAAAGGATCCCAGGTTTCAATCATAGCATTATCATAACCAAAATCCATAAGGTGCTTTAAGAGAAAACAACACAGCTGAGTGTGAATGACTTACAAGGCAAAGATAATGAGATAACCTTATTCAACTCTGCATCATTATGGGAAATTGATGCTGTAATTTATAAAGCATCTTTAGGGTTTTTCCCCCTTACAATAATAGTATACATTAGCCATTTGTTTTCCCTTTTGACATGATAAAAGAGCAGGGCATGTTCTTTTGCTATTGTTTCCATTTATTTGTTCTAAGTCTCCCATATCTGCCATGCCTTCACCCTTTCTTAACCCAAGACAAACGAGAGATATTATTATTAGAACTGAACACAAGTGTTGTTCTATTGTCCTCTCATAGTGAGTCTTTCAGCAGTGGTTCAAACTGAAGCCTGAGCAAGCTATGGCCACGTTATACATGCCCTGGTTCTGAGAACGAGTGAGACAAGTTCATCACATTGTAGGCCAATATTGGGCACCAAACTGATCCATAAAGTGTTTTTAATAATTTTAAAAAACATGCCCCTAATCCTAAATTTGTTTGTTCCCAGGAGTCACTATCTGGGAGCTTATGACCTTTGGCGGAAAGCCCTATGATGGAATTCCGACACGAGAAATTCCTGACCTGTTAGAGAAAGGGGAACGGTTGCCCCAGCCTCCTATCTGCACCATTGATGTTTACATGGTGATGGTGAAATGTGAGTAACTGTAGTTTTAATATCACTATGGTAAATGCTAGCAGAGCATATTCCATTGCATGTACAGTCACTGACAGTGCTTGCTAATAACGCAGACTGTTTCAAAACAAAAAGCTTCCTAAGATTTTATAAATTACATCTGAACATTGCATGCACCTTTTTTTTCCCCAATTGAAAAGGATATGAGTTTAGCTGTGAAAGGTTTGAGTTAGCTCAGCTTCTTATTACTGTCAGATGGTATCATACGTCCTTGCTATGAAGTCAAAATTGCATGATTGTTATTGTAAACACTTGTCATTTCCATGACAATTGATTTTGATGTAAAAAACGATAGCATTAAGCATAATTATGGTACGTGGATAGTCAGGCATTGAAGGTTGCAAAGGGAAGTGTTGGATCCAAAACAAAAATCTCAAATATTGAGGAAAGATATCCATGATGTTTTTTTATTAAAGAGAGATTGAATTAATATAACAAATAATAACACAGCTGAGGATTTGTTTGTGTTTGGTTAGTCATCTCCAGTTATTTACAGACATTTATATTTTAGCGAAAAATGAAAATAGTTTATATCTGGATACTCACTCACCCTGCCCTCCTTCCCGAGAGAGAGATGTGCGCAAATGGATCCTCAAAGCCTAGTCTTCTAATTAAAAAGGAATTAGAAACATCTCTGTGGTATTTCTGACTTAATTTAAGTGAAATTAACATACAGCCATCTCTTCGTTCTGACATGGGCCCTTTCCCTTTTGATTTGCACACAAGAAATATCAGAACTCAGAAGATAAACAGGAGGAAGTAAATGTGTGTATTCTTAGTAAGAAAATGGAACTTCCCTCTTCTCCAGGCTGCATTTGTGACGTGAATTTTGTGATATGGGTGCACTGTATCATTCAGGAGATTTGCTAATGGGATATAGTTCCTTTCAATCCTAACTGCTAGATTGAACCCAACATACGTCATTAGCGGCTGACGGCTGCATGTGCAGTACAGGGCTCTTTGGTGGCTTGTTTTAAATGGTTTAATCTAATTCCCAATGGACAAGTGTCCACATGACAAAAAACACAATCCCTTAGTATCAATATGCACCTCCTTCCTTGGATGTGTTAGCAGAGAGGCCAAGGATTATAACAGGTATGGAGTACACCCTAATCTTAGTAATGGCTGTAGATTTGAGGCACATTGGTGGGGTGCTGGGGGCTAATTTGCAATGTAGCTTCATGTACTATGCACAATCTGTGGGTGAATAGAATCTGAAGCTTCTGCACTGCCCATCAGGTACCTACATGGTCCCTAAAACACATATACACAAACAGTTCTGATAGGGATCAATAGAGGATTTTATTTTACAGCAGACTGCCCTGTCCTTTAGTCTTACACAGCGCTGATACGAGGGCTATCTACCCCTTGTGCAGTTTGATTGTCTTTGGCTCAAGTATTATTTTTTTAAGAATCACATGAATTTTCCTTCAGAATAGGAATTCTCCTCAATATATTGCAGTAAAGTCAGGCCAGAAGGCTACCAAAGGGTATACCAGGGCCGGTATGTGAGCCCTAAAGGGTTAAAGGCCCTTCACCCTGGAGACAAAAGAGAGAGCACAGCACAGCAATTAGAGACACCTGGCCCCAATGAAGGGTGATGCCAGGTGTATTTAAACCCTGCCTTCCCAAAAGGGGAGAGGGGGAACAAACCAGGAGGAAGCTGCCAGACAGCTTGTGGCAGCTGGAGGAGAAGGTTCCCTCCCAGACCAGGAGACAAAGCTCCTCTACAGCCAGGGGAGGCAGGGTAGCTGGGGGCACCCTGGCACAAGAAGAGAGGTAAAGTGCAAGACCCACCAGGGAGAAGCCGGCAATTTGCCACAATATCATTTCTGCCGTAGAAACTGACTCTGCATGTTTTACCCAAGCCAAAGAGTACATAAACCATGTGAATAATCCCACTGATTTCAGCGGGAATAGTGATGCACATAATTTTACCCTTTGTGAGAAAGAGTTGCAGAATCCTTGCATGCTCTAGAAGAGAAAGACACTTGATTGTCATGATGATCTACTGATGCAGCAGTATGTAGGTATCGAAGTTGACTAGAAGAGCTAAACACATGGAAGGGGATCATTTGGCTCAAACTCAAGACTACTCTAGTAGAATGCAGTTCCAATGAATAAGAAACAACTCTGTAGTGTTGAAAGCAGATGCAGGTAGACTGGATGTTCTGGATATCTTACACTGGGGGAGCTGTTGCTAATTGTCTACCCCAATCTTTTAGCATTCTTGCCAAACTTCCTTCTTGCTAAGGAGACTTTGGTTCTCTACTTTGGTCACAACTTCAGTGTAATAGGGCTGTAGGGGATAAAGTCCATTTCGCTAAGACTCCCTGCTAAATGAGGACACATTCCTTGAAAATTGCTGATAGAATCTTTTGATAGAAGAGGTTGCCACTAAAATAATTATATAGTTATCGGTTGCTTTGCACTAGCCGTTTTGCAGTAGGCATTCAAAGAGAAGGCTGTTCTAATGAACTTTTCTGGGCAAACGCAAGAGAGGGATGCGGGGGTGGGGAGTTCAAGGTGGAATGTGTCTTGATAACAGCACTAAACTGCAGCAGGCCTTATGACTCCAAATACTGTTACAGTGTCGCCAATTGCTGACGATGGCAGCATTAAGAGAAAGTTACCCAAACGGTGAGGTGGGAAGAAAAATAATGGAGAGGTCAGAGTGTTCAGATTTGTTTAACAGTCTGCTGTAATACACTGCGGGACAGCGGATTAGGTGAAACTGTTTATTTTACTGGTAGTAGTATGATAGAGCCTAGAGGCTCTGGTTAAAATAAAGGCCCATCATGCAAGGCACTGTACAGATCTATAGTAAGAGACAGTCCCTGTACCCAAAGAGCCTGTGATCTAAATAGACACGACTGACAAGTGGGGGTGGGGGTAGTGTTAGAAAGACACTAATATTATCCCCATTTTAGAGATGGTAAATTAAGGCACAGAGAAATTAAGCTACTTCCTCAGGGTCCCACAACAGCAGAGCCAGGAATTGAACCCAGATCTGCAGTGCCTTAAACACAAGATCTTGCCTTCCTCTATTTTAGAAGCATTGCTTGTTATCACCTTTCCAATTTTCCTGAACAACTGAATTGTGTTTCTTTCCTGCAGGCCACATACACCGAGGTCATCATCACGTTTCAAATGATGTTCAAAATGTGATGATGTTCCTTGTTACCAATTAACTTTTTTCTTCTTCTTCTTAAATCCGTCCCCAGGCTGGATGATTGATGCTGACAGTCGACCTAAATTCAAGGAATTGGCTGCTGAGTTTTCTAGAATGGCTCGAGACCCTCAGAGATACCTTGTCATTCAGGTCAGCAACTCTGGAATATCTGGAAATAATTTTAAATCTGCTTGTAAAACACCTGGGATTAATATAAGTGTATCAGAAGCTCTCACATAACTGCCAAAGGAAAACTACAGTTGTGATAATAATAGAATCGTAGAAATGTAGGGCCGGAAGGGACCTC
This sequence comes from Mesoclemmys tuberculata, assembly GCA_007922155.1. NCBI lineage: Eukaryota > Metazoa > Chordata > Testudines > Chelidae > Mesoclemmys > Mesoclemmys tuberculata. The sequence goes on along the minus strand of ML675620.1, from coordinate 7,318,775 downwards.
GAGAGGGCATCTAGTCCAGCCCCCTGCACTCAGGCAGGACCAAGTAAACCACCACCACCCTGGCAGGTGTTTGTCTAACCCGTTCTTAAAAACATTCACTAATACTCTAAGAGAGTTCTATGTATATAGGCCAATGCCAAGATTTGAAGAAATGGTATTGCAATTCAATTCCCAACTCCATGTTTATATTGTCCGAGTCTACTCGACACTGGTGAGGCCTCATCTAGAGTGCTGGGCACCACATATCAGAAAAGATGTGGACAAATTGGAGACAGGCCACAGGAGAGCAACAAACATGATAAAAGATTTAAAAAACCTGACCTATGAGAAGTTTCCACAAAAAAAGAAAAAAAAAAAACTGGGCATGTTTAATCCTGAGTAAAGAAGACTGAGCTGGGATCTGATAAAAGTAATGCTTAAAAAAATGAAGGCCCCAGAAAACCTGCCTGGATAATTACTTCACTCACTAAAAGAGTGTACACCATTCTTGGTACTTCCTTTCATTATCTTTTTAATCTCAGTGTCAAGGTAATATTTTATATAATCTGGCAAGTACTTGATCGTTTTAGGTCACTCATCGGGCCTCTCCCATAGAGCTATCTGACCTCTCCCATAGTGATCTGATAGGATGATAGAGGCCAAATGCTTTTCTCAATTTAACTCCATTGCACTGGTGTCACTGCCCTTATGGAAAGCTCTATGAGATATAATTGGGAATGATAACCTTTTCATGAGCGAGGTAATATCTTTTATTGGACCAACTCATGTTGTGAAAGAGACAAGAAATTGAGCTATTCTGAACTCCTTGTCAGGTCCTTCAAATTGTCTCTTCCACAAATAGAAGTTGGTCTCGTAAAAGATATTACCTCACCCACCTTGTCTTTCTAATATCCTGGGCCCAATGCGGCTACAGTAACATAGCAAACAACTTTTCCTTGCGACTTTTAATCCAACCTATAGAATTCTATAGCAGGGATATAATTTTCTGTTAAATTCTACGGTATAGTTTAAAAATTATCAAGAAAGGACATTATTCTCTATTACTTTATATAGGTTTTTGCAATTTCTTGAGACTGTGAGCTCTTTAAAACGGGGATTGTCTTTTGTTCTGTGTTTGTTTAGAACCTAGTACAATAGGGCCCTGATTCCTGACTGGGACCATGGGCGCTACTGCAATCCAAATGTAACCAGTTGAATTCCTGTTGATTTCATCCGCATTACATTGTTATAAGATGATTTATATATATTTTCCTGCATTAGCCATAATAGCTTAAATATTTGACAAAATACATCAGACTTGCCAGAAGTTGCTCTACTGGGCCCAGAATTGAGTTTGTTTAAGAAGAGAAAGAAAAAAGTTGAATAACAGGAGTGCAAAACATTTTGTTTTTGCTTGATTGGTACAATTCTTTCCATCCTGTCCCAGCCAAAAAATCAAAATAAATTATGCACCTGTGATGATGTAGGGCAACCTGAGTAATATGCATGGGCCCTGTAGTATAGACAGCAGGTAATGACACTCATAGAATTAATTCATGTCTTTGTTATCTTCCTCCACCCATGTGATACACGCAGGGCGATGACCGTATGAAGCTCCCGAGCCCAAACGACAGCAAATTCTTCCAAAATCTGCTGGATGAGGAAGACCTGGAAGATATGATCGATGCTGAGGAGTACTTAGTTCCTCAGGCCTTTAACATCCCTCCTCCAATCTATACCTCCAGGGCTAGAATGGACTCCAACAGGGTAAGAGCAGCTGCTTACTTTCAAAACTATGGATAGAGTTTTAAGTGGTCTAATCAAGCATAAGCCTGAGTTACCCCAGGAAATTTGAGCTTAAAGTGCATGGAGAGTGACTAGAAAAATGGCATCATGGGGTTTCAAGTTTATTGTGTCTCACTGAATCCCCAATCAATAGCTCGGCTCACAAGTGAGCGGAGATATTCTTTGAACAACCAGTCTGAAAGCTCAGCCTAGGATTGTCAAGTCAAACTGTGTTCTTTTTAGACAGTGCATCATCAGTGTCAGTAATCAGGAGTCTTTCAGCCTACATCCACCATGCAAACCCATTACCTGAGAGCAGCTGAAATTACATACACAGTCCGACTGATGCGTCCTGAGCCAGAATGGAATCGAGCTCTTTCTCCCATCTGTCTCTCTTAGGTACCTATAAGGTCCCCATTACTATAGTATCTGAGCACCTCATAATATTTAATGCATTTATCCTCACAACTCTGAGGATATTTTTCACATTCTACTGATGGGGAACTGGGGCACAGAGAGACCAAGTGACTTCCCCGAAGTCACACAGGAAGTCTGTTGCAGAATAGGGAATTGAGCCCAGGTCTTCTGAATTGCTGGCTAGCTCCCTAGGGTACATCTGCCCCATTGTTTATAGGCCTGAGGCTGGGTCTACACTTTTGCTGCCGATTGCTCTGGATCAACTGAGCAGTCTGTGTAGACGCGCTCAGTCGATCCAGCAAGCGACGCAGGAAAACCACCCTGGTAAGTGGCGTAGCGCTGCGTCGATGCCGCGCAGAGGAGATGCCGCGAAGTCGGCAGGAGATACGCAAGTGATTTACGTCACTTGCAAATCTCCCGTCGACTGCCGCCGAATCCCGAAGGTAAGTGTAGACTGGGCCTGAGCCAGTTGACCAGGGCTCTGAGACTCGCTGCTGTGTTTTTTTTGGTTTTTGCTGTGTGGATGTACCCCTGGATTTCAGAGCATCCTCCCTTCCTTCTCCCACAACAGGCTCTGAAGTTCTAATAGGAGACTGAAAATGTTTTAAAAGGATTGGTAATCTAGTGTGCTCACTGAAGTGAGGAGAGATGACTCCAAATGCACCAGGGTCAGATCTATTGAGTAAGAAGATGCCGTTTTTGTATAGACACTTTTCTCCAAGACAAAGCACATCGGAAGCACTGAACAAAGTCTCAACAGAACAGCTGTGGGGTTTGATTTCCAGCAACGCTGAATGCCCACAGCTCCCGCTGGAACCAGTGAGACTTCAGGCACATGGATAAAGTTAAACAAGTGCTTAAGTGCTTTCCTGAATATAGAGATGCTTTCCTGAATCAGGGCCATGGTTTGGCTGAGCTTGTCATATGCACCCAGAATGCATTTCCAAACTGTCCAAACCTCTTGGGCTGCAAATTGGCACAGACTATAACCGCATCCAGTAATCATCGCCATTGTTATGGTTGACTCTCATATTTTGATTAACAGCAATGGCATTTAGTCCTTACTCTTGAGAAATGTCATTCCTCCTCAATCCAAACAGTTCCAAATTCATGCAGTGGGATGGATTGATCACCCTGCACACAGAAGGCAGCGAATACGGCTTACGAAAAGGAATCAAATAAGGAGCAGAACTAATAACCTGGCACCAGATTTTGCCACCCGGAGCAGTACCTTACGCTGCATGTTCTAATAGAGTAAGTGAATAGGGAGGGGGACAGAATCTGCCCCTTAATAAGTTACAGGTGAATTTTAAATAAGTTACTGATGTTGTGATTAGAGGCATGAAAATCAGTTTACCCTTCAGTAAAAACACATGTCCCACTTCAGTTGTGCTTCTCATGATCATTGCCAGCTTAGATTGGAAAACGATAACTGCCTTTTACAGGGCCCCTCTCCGTGTAGGGAAAAACATCCTGAATTTGAACTCAGATCGGGGTTGCCACCTGCATACTCCTGTGTGAGGGCGCAGGATTTGCTGCCATTATCAAAGGGTCTTGGCTCCAAGACCCATGAAGTGTTGGGAGAACCCTCAACACCCTCCCTTTCTTCCTGGGTCTTATGGGGAGAGCATGGATCAGGCAGGGTCCGTTCAACCATCTTGGGTACATCTACACTGCAAATCCCATGGCAGCAAGTCTTAGAGCTTGGGTCCGTTGACTTGGGCTGGGGTTTCAGGGCTAAGAACAGTAGTGTAGACGTTCAGGGTTGGATTGGAGCCCAAGCTCTGAGATCCTCCCCCTCAGTGGGTTTTCTTCATAGTACCACCTGACCCAGGCTCTGAGACTTGGTGCCATGGGTTTTGCTTTTCATTGTAGACATATCCAGTGATTCCTGCTCCTTCAAGTCCTCTTCCGGGAAGAGCGTCACATCATAAAGAGGAAAAAGTGTAAACTAATGCTGAGAGCTCAGCATGTTGGAATAGGATGATGGCTCTGAATTTTCCTACAGCACCCTATAAATCTAGTGTGTTAGCCAATATAATATTATACTTTCTCAATGGTATTCACTCTATGGGCCACACTTTCCAGGCCAAGCAAGGGCTATGGAAGATCCAGCATGCAGCATAACCAATGAGATGGCAGTTTACTAAAACAGGAGTACGGTACACAATTCATTCATGCCCTCTGCATGCCACAGTGCTGTACTCCACGGAGGCTGCATTCACGCTCATTCACAAGAGTTCTTTTTTTAGGAGAAAAAGAAACTGCTGAGGCTGTGGCTAATGAATGTACAGCTGATCTATAACAGAAGCTTCTGGGGTAAGCCTCAGTTGACCCCTTTCGTGTGACAGGAATATTAACAATTATAACTCTGAGCTCCGTCAGAGTCTCAGGTCAGCAAATAAAGTCTGGTCTCTTGCTGTCACTCTTACGTTCATTGCAAGAGCCAGCAGGCAGCATGCACGTACGTGCACGCGCACCCCCGGCCAGATTTCAGGAGAGCTGAATCAGCCTAATGCTGAAGTTCCTCAGTGGGGAATCAGATCTGCTGTATCTAAGATACAGAGTTGCCTATAGAGGCTCCTGATTTCTAACACAGATGGTTTTTTCTGGATATAAACTCTGCTCTGTTTGCTCTGCAGTTGCAGTAATGCAGAAGACTCAATATTATGTATAATAATAATTGATGGAGAGAAGATGCCATTGTTCCTCCTCTAAACATTCATGTTGATTTAAAAACAAATGCACTGTAGTTCCTTTTATGAAGTATTCTTTCTACTGTGCGTACCTTAAGTACAGACGGATGTCAGTTGCAGGAATCACACAGGACTCAAATGCCTTCAAGTATCTCTATACATGCAATGGTTTGAGTCGGGTTTATTCTGTTTCCTTTGGGTAACTTGGATTTATGCTTGTTTGGTATAATGAATATTAATATTAAATGAACTCATTATGAGCAGTGTTATTACTATGAATACCAAATAAATTGATGCAGCTCAGGCAGTTTATGCACATTGTTGCTGGAAAATTAAATTTTATGTGACAGTGTCCATGCTGTTTGGGAAGGCAAAACACAGAGGTAATAACTATGGAATCTGCAAGTCTTTCCTGGAGATGAGGTGCTTGAAAAATACTGGATGCGCCATCTTGCCCTGCATTCGCTGTGATTGTGTTTTTAGTTAAAAAAAAAATGCGGCATGCACACCATGAAAAGCTAATGTGCTCTTTCTCTGTACGTCCTGTACAGAACCTCTTGGCTGAAATGTGCCACAGCACAATTGTAACGGGGAGGAAAGCTTGCAGTCAGAAAGCAGGAAGATTCTGACCCTCTTTGTGCTTGGACATTGACCTCAGTGAGCTGGAGTAGGAGCACTTGTTTGCTAAGGAAAGCGGCAAAGTTCCTGCTGTATGATCCTGCAAGGCGATGCTGGGGTTAGGCACCAATGAATGAGCATTTCCATAAGACAAATACAAAACACCAGTTTAAAATACAGTAGTAACAGAGAGCTGTAACCCGGAGGAATGAGGATGGGGATGGGATTTGCCCTTCACTAAAATAAACCAGGTATTGCATTCCTAATTCCCTGGGATCTAGTGAGATAGGCTGGGGGCACAAGGCCTGTGTCTCTACAGGAGTTCCAAAGCCCTCTGTTACTCCTCCACCACCACCACACACACTGGCTTCCTAGCAGCATGACTTCTGAATCAGTGCTACCAAAACTCTGCTACTTGTGCCTGACACATGGCCTCCCCTTAAGGGAGAGCTCCCCAGCATGGAAGGGGCGCTGTGCAGAAGTTAGTATTGGGGCTGGTCTGTCCAGAATATTGGGATTTCAGCTAATCTAAATTTTTCACATAAGGTGTCTGCTTGCCACCAAAAATTTAGACTTTTCTTCCACACCTGAAAACCACAAAAATTCCAAAATCAGCAAAGGAGCTCACACTGCTGGGTTTGCAGTACTTTGTGTTCTGTTTGGGTGAATAATTCCATGCTCGTGAAAGTCTAGTCATTTCAACTGCAGTGGTTATATAAGCCAAAGACTTTCATTGCTAGCACTAGCAAACCTCCTACATTCACAGCCATACAATTATTGACTCAGATTTTTTTAAACAAGTACTGTACTGTGGGAACAGATACAATGTTAGAACAGAGGGAGGTCTCTTTTGTGTTTGTATTTGTATACTACAATGCTTTTACCGCCAATGCCTTGGTTAATTCTCACTGCAAGCTATTTATACTGTTCAGTAGCTCCTCCTAATGAAGTCCTTGTTATTGTGTCCTGTACACCGTATATTACAGAAGCCCTTGATGTCATCCATATGGTTAAGTAAGGTGATATTTCACTTCTGAACCTCCATTTATAATTAACCCATAAAAAGTTACTCCAGAGTGAAACAGGGTTAAGTGTCTTAGAACAGGCTCTAAATTTGTTTTTAAAAACACACAAACACCTGGCTTTCAAAGTTACAAGAGAGCAAAGAAAAGTTAGAATGATTATGAATAGTACTTTTTATGGATATGGCAACTTTCATCCCAAAGCACATTACAGATGATGGGCACAATTCTTAGAATTGAGACTTCTGCCACATGGCACATACCAGAGCCTTGGCTTGACTAGACTCCTTAGCCACAGAGGACCTGAAGGGCCCCTGCAGTCAATCTGACTTCAAAGCAGGAGTGGAGCTGACAGCAGGTCTGAGATGGGGCCATATCTACAGAATCTCTGAAATGCAGCCATCTTTGGGAGTACAGGGCAGCCGCCAATTGGTGTTTAACATGACACTGTGGGTGGAGGTGGGGAACTTGGGGCAGATTCTACCAAAAACATCACATACAAATTTAAAACTTCAGCTGTTGTTCAGCGGGCTTTGGAGGAGCTATGCTGGTTGACACGAGCTGAAGATCCGACCCAATGGACTTGCAGTTGTTAGTTTGTCTATTTGTTGAAGGGCTGACAGGACGCTCAGATCACGGAGGCACAGCCCCTGCCCAAAGGATGTTAAACTTCCATTGCAGGCCATGTCTGGACTTTTCTCTTTAAGGTCTAGTCCAACAGACTGCATGGAACTTGGACGCACACATCTGAGCTGAATTCTTACATAATCAGCTGACATTACATTCTGAATACACCGAGCACCAAACCAAATTCCCACAGATTAGTCACTTCACGCATCTAACGGGTTTATAATATTGGTCACGAATCAAGTTTATTTGGTATTAAGAGAAAAAAATAATTTAAAATTGATGAGATGGCAGGTCAGATTCTGGCACAACCCCGTTGACTATTGCAACCCCACTGAAGTCTGCAGGGTGGTGGAAAGGTAAAGAAGAGCTGGATTTGTCCCATCAGAGTTAAAAACCACACATTGCAGAGATGTGGCACTTTTCACAAATCAAAGACCTTTTTTTGCATAGTTTTACAATATAATTATGCCTTTTAATTATATAATTAGAGTAACATTAATTGCATAGACATAGTAATTGCAATGACTATATAAGTACGTACAAACTTTCAAATTGCTTTTGAAATTTGAAAAATTACATGAAAAGTGGTATGATTTTGTGGCGTTTTCTCACAACAATGAAGAAATTCACAAAGAAAGCAGAGAGTGCTCAGAGGATTGGGCCCCAATCACCCATTTTTCGGAATTGTGGGTTGAGAGATAGAGACCCTTTAGTCAGACCCTCCCATAGCCTTTATTTGGGAATTATTGTGAATGTCTCTCTTTTTGGAGCTTGTCTGACAACGGTGGGGGGAGATGCCTGCCGCTCTCCCCAGCTAAGTTGGTGCAAAGGGTGTTGTAATTTGCTGATAGAACAGGCTAGCAGTCGATCACTGCTCCCTGATCTCCTCAGCAAGGAGGAAGCACCCTTTGTGCTGAGGTCTTTAATAATAGCGTCCTCACTCACACCTGCTCATCCCCACTATTTTCAATGAGTGGAACTCCGTCAACATTGCTGTGGCTGATGCAAGAGCCAGAATAGAATGCAGCTGCTTCTGCCAAATCTGTGCCAGCTCTGCAAGGCTAACAGGAGGCCAAAAAGAATTAATACGAGGAAGTCCTATGGCCTGTGTTATGCAAGAGGATCAGACTACATGATTGCAATGGTCACTTCTGGCCTTAACTCTATGAATTTATGGAGCAGCAAAAACGTTCTTCGTCAGTATAATGGTCGGTCAGCAATATGACAGTAGTCATACATTTTTTTTTAAGGCCAGAGTGGACCATTGTGATCATCTACTCTGACCTCCTGCATAACACAGGCCAGAGAATCTCACCAATAATTTCTGCATCCAGCCCACTATTTGTGTATCTTTTAGAAAGATATCCAGTCTTGACTTCAAGATTGAAGGTGATGAAGAGTCCACCGCATTCCTAGATAAACTGTTCCAATGATTAACGACCCTCACTGTTAAATTTTTCAGCCTTATTTCTAGTCTGCATTTGTCTAGCTTTAGCTTCCAACCATTGGATCTCATTTGGCATTTTCTAGCTGCCTACTAGCAAAAATCTCTTCTGCCCAGGGAGCAGGTTTGCTGAGCAAAATGGCGCCATGGGTTTCAGACTCACTGTTCAGAGCAGATCTGCATTTAATGTTCCCTTATCATTCTGGTTGGTTCCTGCTGTGTGCTGCCTCCGGTATTTCTCCATTATCTTATTCATAAAGCCACCAGAATTGTCGTGTTTTCCCCAAATGTGACTTCTCGTTCTGCTAGCCCCATTTCTACTGCAAGACAGGAGCTCTCTGATTCAAACAAGACTTCACGCTTTTATTTATATAACCAAGGACTTTAGCTTTTTTTAGCTTTGCATCCGATTTCATTAATTCCTACTCCTAAATTCTGGTCATCAAGATCGGTGATCAAAATCATAATACTGATCCTTGTCTTGTCACTAGTCTGTGTCACTTCTATGCGCTCTAGTGCTGTAATTCATCTCCTATACCATGACAGATGAACTTGTAGATGAGTAGAATACTGTATCTTAACATTCAGGAAAATTATGTTGACAATGTCTGTCTGTTAGCTCTCTTGCTTCTTCAAAATACTTGGCTGGGAATAATCACTCCTTTTATTAATCTATTCTGAATGTCTTTAATTAAATCAAAGTGTTCTAGCTATTTTCCTCCTCTGTTCCTAATTAGTGACACTGCTATAGTCAAACCTATAGATCAGTTGTTTGCCCAAGAATCTTCTGTTAGATATTACAAGTTAGTTTTGGTACCATTTCCTGCTTTTTAAAGAGTTTTTTTAATGACAAGTTTGCAATACGAGTCCTCTACTCTTTCTGCTTTGCGTCTCCCTTAGACGTTTTGGATGGATTTTAGAATTTAATCAGTGTTTTTAGTCACCTGGCTAGCTTCAGTAATTTTTGTCTCCTTGTCCCTGGGAAACGTCTAATGCCATGTGTCTGTTTCTAGCCCCTCTGTTGGAAATCCAAACATCACAAAGCAGTTTTTGTGCTTAATACCCAGAAAGCGGACCTAGCTATAAACAGAAATTGGAACTGACTGGTCTAATTTTATTGTTTAAGATGAGTAAATATAAAAAATAAACAAGCCTCAAATCTGGTGTAAAATAAATTAGATTAAAATAGTTCAGTTCTACTGATTTAAATAAGTAAGGATAGCTTATCTTAAAAGATAGATAGATGTACAATCTTTCATTAAATATGCTAAATTAGTGACAGAAAAAAAAGGAGAGGATAAATTCATATGTAAGGATCAAATAAAACTCGTGCTCGACACTTAACTGTAACAGGGTACTCTCTTAGTGCAGGATTCCTTAGCCGTATGACAAGTAGTACCTCACTCCATAAGCAGTCCTATTGGAATTAGCAGTGCTGCTCGTGGAGTAAGACACAACATGCGTAAGGGTATCATAAGCTCACCCTTAACATGCCTCATGGTGTCTAGCTGCTGAAGGTCATGCTGCAAGATTTGCCCTGCAATCTTAATCTTGTCCTTCTTGTTTTTCCTCTGGCATACAGGGTCTCAAGCCACAATATTTAGATCCAGATTCAAGCTTTCTAAACATTTTGGGGGCTCCCAGTTCTGGGGTTTTGGTATGGACATGTATTAGCTACCAATTTAATGTGTATTTGGGATCAGCTGGCTGTGCTCCAGCACTGCAATGGGATTGTCCTCCCACGGTAAGAATTACCATGAGTTCACACTCTCACCAAAGGACAGTAACCAGTCCAGGGGACCACAGCTGTACTTTGCTATAGAGATCAGTATGTGAAATGGAAATTTACTGAGCTTCACTGTCACAGGCTTAAAATCAAGGAGCATCTGCCTCATCTATGAATAGCTGTTGGCTCCGTTAACAAACGAGATCTTGCAGCTGATTTACTTTATCGTCTCTATATCCGTTGACTTTTTTTTTTTGGAAGAGAGAGAGTAACTGCCAAATATTTCTAAATGCTGGTAATGAGGCATTATGTGAGTTTCCAAAACCTAGTGTCAGTGCATTTCTATTTGGGAAGTACAGCAGGAAGAGTGGGTGAGGTTGACCAGAAAGACCTGGTCCCCGATTTCCAAAAGCCTAGAACCCTCAATGAAGGTCAGAGTTTGAAAAGAATCTCATTTAGGCACCTAAACATGGACCAATTTTTAAAAAGTGATCCTCTCTTAGAAGATTGACTTGTGATACACGTGGGCTGATTTTCAAGAGCGCAGCACGCAATATGCTGAGCTTTTGAAAACTTGAACGCTTATTTTGGTGCCTAAATGGGAGCTGAGCTCTTATAAAAAACCTATTCTGGACTCATGGGTGCCAAATTCACTTCAGAATTTAGCCCATGATGCAAGTGTCTCTTATGCAACTAACTAGGTCGTGTAAAATATATGAGCTTCCAACACACACACATTTTAAAATGCACTGTCACAAGAGTCATCCCATCACTGAAGATATCACACAGCCTTATTGTTACCAAGGGATGGCTGTAGCTGGCCCAGCAAGTTATCAATGGGGCATGGACGGAGAGGATTCATCAGTTGGGATGACAGAAGCAGTTGCACCAAGGCACTACAAAAAGGGTCCGTGTTGTATTGCTGTACATCTGCCCCAGTTGGCGGGTGGAAAAAAACCTTGAAAAAAGTAGGATAGACAACTCTGTGTCATCCAATAGCTCAGACAGACTAGGAGTTAGGAAATAAGGATTAGGGCTGATCAAAACATTTCCTTTGAAACTGCTTTTTTAACTAAATTAAATTTTTCACACCAAAAAAAAAAAGTGTCACATTCTTTGGAAATTTTCAAGTTTTTTGGGCAAAATACCCCTCCCCCAACTACTCCAAAACAAAGGATTTTGGCTTATAGGTGGAAAAAAAAACTGATTAGGAAAAAGCACTGAGGTGCCTCAAAAACAGTTGTCAACAGAAGTTGAGTGCCTTCTGCCCCCATGGGTTGGTCTTCTGAACTGGACTACATTTCCCATGATACACAGAGGCCATGGAACAGACCATCAGGAGGGAAAACTATGGTTCACCATGGGAGATGTAGTCTGTCCAGGGATTATACCTCCGAAACACATTTTAAATTTGGGCCGTATCCACTTGGTATAAAATTTGGTAGCGAATGTAAAGATGCTGTCTTCCTTATTTGTTAAAGGCGCATAACAAACAAACAAAAAACAATCAGCGCTATAAAGAGAAGCAAAGATAGATGGGGCGTGGTGGGAAGGAACACAGCAGAGGGTTAGATTTAGAATGCTAAAGATTACTGTATCCAAATCAGTTGGATGGCTATTTCTTTTCAGATTCCCAGCCCTATTCTAAATCAGCCTGGCATCTCATCAAGAAGCCTATTCTTTGCTTTAAGAGACCAAGAGTGCACAATTATGGGTTTCTTTTCCCCTGGCATAACGAAACCGAGAGATTATCATCAAGTTACTATTCAGATTTTAGGAGGTTTTTTTTTTTTTTTAAACCCATCTTTATCTATTAGTGCTCCCTGTTCAGGCCAGCAAGCTGTAATGATTACTCCTGGAAAGGCTTCTGAGGAGATGTGCTCTATTTCATTCTCAATGAGGGTTGATGGCATTCTGAGAGGCTCAGAATAGCCTTTGATTACTGTATAAAACAGAATGGGGAAGCTGGTTATGTAGTGGGGGATTAGAGGGGAGTTTGCTCTGAGTGTTCCTCATCAACTTTCTATTATGTTTTTTCTGCTGGGAACATATCCCAATCACAAATCATAAGCATGGTGTATTTTTGTTCTCCTTTTTCCCCGGTTTCAAAAGTTGTCTGCTTTGAAGTTCAAAGATCTGATTTAGCAGCGGTGTACAAAAGGGCCGAGTCAGACTCTGTCGGGTACCATACCATAAAAGCAAGGTCAACATCTTGACCCTGCCATTGCACTGGCTGTTTTTATAGTAGCTAGGAAATGGCATGCAGTCTCCTTTAAACTGTGGGGACGTGCCAAATGTTACAGAAGTATCAGTCATTTTAAAATGCATGAGGCCTGGTGCTGGAGAGAGAAAGAAACAGGGAATCCATCATGAGGAAAGTGAAAGGGATTGAAAAGAGGGATAGAACAAGAGATAGGAATATGGTGCCTCGCCCCCCTTCAATTTTCATAGCTGCCTGTTTGATGCCCATACAGGATTAATAAAAAGTAATGGGAGTTTTATATTTAAAAAAACCACTTGCTCATCTATCACTATCGCATGATGAAAGCCAATTAGATATTATGATGGTTGAGACCTATTTTGCATGCCATTCCCAGTGTTTCCACTGATGTTTAATGCCATGCAGCAGCACACTTCTGTTATTCACAGATGAGGCATAGCACAGAGCAATGGCAGTGTGCCTGGACACCGAGGGGCAAGGCTGACTAGAGAATAGCTCATTTCATTTGAGCGCCATAGATTCCAGGGCCAGAACGGGCTATCAGGTCTTCTAGTCTGAGTTCCTGTGTATCCCGGGCCACCACCAGCACCCACACACTAAACCCAGCCGCCAAAATTTTCAATCCTTAGCATCGCTGCTTGGTACCTTTTCAGTTGGAAAATGTTGATGTGGGATCAAGCATTTCACAACAACTGTGCTGGGAATAGCACAATGGATGGATGGATAACACGAATATGGCCCAAGTTTCACAGGGGTGGCACACCCACAGCTGTGATGGAAGTCATTGCTTTCTTATTACTTGCTGCTCTTGGCCGTGTCTAACTCTATGGAATAGTCAAAGCCTTCTATGGGTGTGTATGTTTTGTACACACACAGCCATGAGATCTGATCTGGTAATCTCTGTGGCAAGCTGTTTTCCCTGGCTTTTCCTAAGCAGGCAGAGAGGAGTGGCTGATGATGATGCTGGGAGGGGGATGGCAGACTGTTTTGGGGAAAGAAAAGTTTTATAGGGTAGGTCCAATCCTTTAAGGATTTTATAGGATGTATCCTGTTAAAGTCAGCGGTCCAAAACTTACGATCATGGATGTGACTGGGGCCACTTTAATGCCCAGTGTAAACTGGATCAACCTCAGAGGCCACAGAATCTGCCAGGGACCACCAGAATACCGGGTGCTCTGAACCTCCCTCTCCTGTTTTTGGTGCACCAGCGATCAATGAGCCAAGCATTGGAGAAATCCACTGCTGTTCTCTTAGGGCAGGAGTGGGCAATAAATTTTGCAGAGGGGCCACTCCACTAATTTTGGTAAGTCGCCGCGGGCCGCACCTTTCTACTAGATCAATGACACCCCATTATGTTCTTTCCACAACAAAGTAATTGCACTTAAGAACAAGCAACTGAATACACGTTTCTCCAAAGCTTATCTTAGGAGGCAATTCCTATTGCAAGTCATTTTGTGAACACGTGTCAAATTTGTAACAACACAAACGCTAAACTTTTACTTACAGCTTGTGGTCAAGCACTTCCTGAACTTCCTGCTTCTGGCCACGTGACCGGAAGCAGGAAATTCGGGAAGCCACCGGCCGAAAAAGCTCCAATTGAAGGTAGCTTAAGCAGAGCTTGGGTTGACCTGCTTCCAAAGTGGGTGGCCCATCCCGGTTCACTCATAGCTACGCCCCTGCATGGAGGAAGATTCTATTAATTTCCTCAATTGCCGGGTATCATGACGGGCCGGACAGAAATGGTAGAGGGGCCGGATCTGGCCCACAGGCCATAGTTTGCCCACCCCTGTCTTAGGGCAACTTTCCAAACCCTTTGTGCTGTGCCAGATTAGCCAACAGCATGGCACAAAGTCACCCTCTCACAAAAAGTTCCCTGGAATCTTCAACATCCCTGCCAAGCAGACAGAACCTTGGTTTTTAAGATCTCCTCTGAAAATCCCACGTGCAGTAAGCTGCATGGAACCTATTTTATCTTCAACTGGTGGGTTGAATCAGCCCTGTTGGGAGGCTGCAAGGAATCGGATGGGTGTTTCAAAGTAGAGGCTTGGTCTATGAAGCCTTCTAGAGATCATTGTACAAACATCAATTCATGCATATGTCTCTTTATATAGACCAGGATTTTTTTGCAAAATTTCCCTTCCTCCTGTTGGTTTAAGGTCAAACATATTTGTTGTGGTTGTATAAAGCCAGAGCAGAGTAAGCTGTTCACTCAGCGGACAGAAGAAAGTCATGAAGCTTCTGGAAAGAAGTGGATGTCCACCTGAGCAGCTGTTTCCAATCTGAATTTCATTTCAGTTTGGATCAGTTGTAAATACCAGCCTGTTCCTTTGAAATGTAACTAGTGTTTGCCCTGGTCTGATGGGACAGCTGTGCATTGTTTGTTCCTTCTATAGCATCACCAGAGAATCCAAACCATATTATTCAGAGCCACTGGCAGAAACCAGCTGTCCTTATTCCAGGCAGACTATTGAAATTGTTGTGCTTGTAGCAGCAACTGTGCAGTCAGGTACATTTAGGAAGCTAGTTTGGTGACTTAAGCCTGGATACTGATCGGTTCCTGTCAGGACAGGTTTTGGTATGGAATTCCACGAAAGGAGGTAGGTAGAGCACGTGTGAGATCCAAAATGCATTGGTAAGAGAGATCATAAACTCTGCATTGCCATCCAGGTTGTGCGGTTATTTACTCCCCTTGTCATTTGGATGTGGGAGTATTTTACTCCTATTTGGCACTCACTTTGCACAGGTGTAAATAATGTAGATAACTATCCAAGGTGCAACAGATCATAATTAAATGTGTGTGTTGGGGGGGAAGGGTGTACTGAGAGAGAGAGAACGATTATGAGACAAATCCTGAGGTCATTGCTCCATTTTTACTAAAGCAACCTCCAAAAGCCGGGTGCCAGCTAAACTCAGTTGGCTTCCTTTCTGAGTGACCATGGAGCAGAGCTGTTAGAGAATGTCCTTTACAAAATTCATCATATCCTGTGAGAAGGTGTTGGTTTTTCAATGAAAAAAACAAACCAAAAACTCATTTTTAAACAATCAAAACCTGCAAATTGTCCTGAAAAAATGTTTTGCGTTTTCTATTTCCATTTTTTGTTGTTGAAAATACAGCCAAAATGAAAATTTTCGCTTTGGTCAAAAATGCCATTTTTAGGCCTAAAAATATTACCAAAAGAACTTTTTTGACCAGCTCTATGAGTGAATCATTGTGATAGGGTATAAACCCTGATGCCTGATAGCAATTAGCCAGCTGTCCTGCCTCATTTACACCTCACCCCTTTCTGAAGCTGGGCTGCCAGAGATTTGAGTAGGAGTTTAACTACCAGTGACAGCATTTCTCCGCTACATAAATTGCAAAGTATGTTGGGCAAATGCACCTGTAGTACTGGCCAAAGGACAACACACAGCTGCGCGTTCTTTGGAATCCTCTGCTGAATGTTGTAAAACCACAGGGCAGCCCAAATGCTGGAGTGGTGGTCCAGCAATGCAGCAGCTAAAAGAATTAGGGTCAAATTTAGCCACACTAAAGACTAACCTCTTGCTCTGGCTACCCTGCAGCTGGGAGTGTCTCCCCCAGCTCAGATAGACAAATGTGATAGCTCTGCTCAGACTAACACACATACTCTGCCTGAATACAAGCCTGCCTGGCCCCTTAGGACCATGGTCAGGGGGCTAGCTTATGCTATTGCCCATGCTGCAGCAGCCACACAGCTCTTTTTAGCAAAGCAAGCATGTGTCTGTCTACCATAGGCAGTGGGGCTACTTGCTCTTCAGCTGAGCTTGGCAGAATCTACCCTTGAGCAAGGAAAACACCCTTGATAATTCCCAGAGGGGATACAGCTGTGTTAGTCTGTACACAGCAAAAACAACAAGAGTCCTGTAGCACCTTCGAGATTTGTTAGTCTTTCAGGTGCTACAGGACTCTCGTTTCGACCCTGGACCGTGTGAATTTAGAGTTGATTTATAACAAGGAGTGGCGCCAATTCTGCAATCTTCCTTATCCAATGGTTGTGTTTCCTGCCTGACGACAATGAAAACCAGCAGCACTCAGAACTGCCAGGTGAAACAACGTGACTTGGGGATGCTGGACCCTCACCGGGGACAGAAGGGGTGCTGGAGCTCTGGTGAGCCCCCCCAGTTCCTATCTGGTAAAGTCAGACTCTGATTCTCAGCACTTCCCTCCACCAAAGTGCCATTGAGCACAGCTTTGAAGAAGGCTGTCAATCTGGTCAAGAGGAGGGAAGTTGGGAAGATGCTATGATCGGGGGCCATAAGCAAAACGGAAGGGCCTACTGGAAATGTAGTGAGAATCACAGGTCAGAATGATCATGTGGGCGTGATCTTGTACTCCCAGCATATCCTCAGAGTGAAATGAAAGGAGAGACAAGGAAGAGGTGCTATTCAAATGGCTGTGTAGAGTCCCATATGGAGCTGCTGGTTTATCTTTGTTTTCATTACGTTTTACCACCACCACCACCATGATATTTTGTCCCCGCTATAAAGAGAGGAGCTATTGACCGAGAGAGACTGTAGAGTCCAGAAAATGGGAAACAGCTTAGCAGATAGAGAGCAATAACATAAACTAGTACCCACAAAGGTCTTACTTACTTTTATTTTATTGAGGCTCATTTTAGATGCATGTTAGGAGTTATAATGGCTCCTATGTCATTGGCATTTAATACCACAAGGCCCTTTGGAAGGGCTTAGGGAACATTTTTGCCTGTTTTAGTGTTTTGCTTGTTGTATTTTGCCTTGTGCTTGAAGTGGAGTCATTGACAAAAAAGTTGGAATCTCACACACTCCTTGTTGGGGATGCTGATGGTCAGTTAGAAATACTGGCTTCCCTATGGTCAGGGCTTACATTTAGGACAATGTGTAATAATACATACATCCAGCTTACATGTTCAAAGGTGTCTATTGATTTTTCAGTATCCAACTTGAGATACTTTAAATAAAATGGGCTGATTCTGAGAAAATGCTGAGCATGAATCCGCAATAATCAGGCTTCCTTAAGAGGGATCTCAAGCTGAGCACCGGAGTATTGAGGTCTATATGTGAGAGGAAAGTCAAAGTACGCTGTCCAAGGTTGTTTGTTTCTATCATTCAAACCCTTCTGCTAAAATGTTTCTTTCCAAAGAGTCAGTGTTTAAAATGCAAGAACAAACCAAAAAACCATAATACTCCACAAAATAATTTGTATCAGATTTCAACTATTGAAACCTCACCATTGGAGATACAAAAAGGATTCCTTGCCACATCCCCCACCAAAAAAAATGTAATTTGCTGGCAAACTAAAAGCAACACAGCAAAATAAAAGTTGGCTTGGTTCTTAAGTACCAAAAGTTGTTTTTGAAGCCTACAAAATTATGACATCATATTGTAATTAGTAGGCAATTTAACAACATTTAAACAACAATTATATCACATTTTCAGCCCACTAATTTGCACCACAGCTGTTCCCTTTGCCTCCTTTTTTGGAAAAATGACTGCGGAGCTTTAATGATGGCAAAAAATAAAATGAATGTAAAAAGCAACTGCTCACACAACAATAGATATGAAAATAGCCTTGTTTAGTAGTCTATGGTGAAAATTCTATGGTTAGCATTTATGGCGAGATAAAGGAAATGTATGAGGGAAACATCATTACTGTGATGTTACTTGGCAGAATGTGTAGTCTGCAGGTCTACAGCATAAGCTACCATAAATGCATTCATCTAAGTACATCCTCTCTTGATGTCTTGTAATGGGTTACTCTAAGGAAGTCAGTTAATTTGTTATGGTCATACAGTGTACATTTAATTGACAGCATAATAGCCAGGAAAATATGGAGACAGCATCGAGCTTTTAGGGATGACTGCATGATTCATGGTTAACACAAATCCATGGGTGGGTCATCTTAGAACAAACAAGAAAAGGTGTATTGTGTATATTTTCCTTCTCTGTTGTACAAATGAGTCCATTCAAACGGATTAATAATAGTTCCAAGGTAACAAAAAGTCTAGTTTCTCCCAGCTGACAGAAAGACTCCTGTTGACTCAACTCCTTTTTTTGCCCTCTGTAGTCTAGAGGTGTTGGACTCTCGCATTGGGTCATACTCAGCGTTCCTCTGGCATCTGATGCTTTTCTAATCTCCTGGACAGCAGGAAGGAAGATAAGATGATCAAAGGACAGATGAAGAGAAGAAAGGAGCACTAAGAGACAGCTAGGGAACTCCCAACAGATTCCTTGCTGTTTCAGAGAATGTCCCTCTTTGATCATCACTCCCTAGTTCTAGATTTTCAAAGGACCAATCTATAAATATCAGTTTTGCCTAAAGCCTCTTCCTTATCCACAGACTCATGTTTTTCTCCCTTCAGTCCTTGCCTCTGTCCCATCTTTTTTGGAGTTGGCCAGAAATGTTCCCTGAATGTAGCCTTTTAGGGGAAGGGGGTTTTCTTTGGAGCCATGCATCCCGCCTTTCAGTGTGCGGGGTCCTCTCTGGCATTAGTTGATGCAGAAATAGCCACTGCTAGTAGTTGCAGCTGGCAGCTTGGGAAGGATGTTTCCCCTTTCTTTATGTCTCCTTCTCAGCTGCAGTCTTGTTGCCAGATCTCAGCCCCAAGATAAAAAACCTGAAGGATAACATTTGGTCTGGCATACAGGCCAAACCAGTAGTGTTTAGATCTCAGTGGGAAGCTCTCCACTTCTTCTATTTAACATTTTGTCCCTGGCTGAAAAGGATATCCTCTAGTGCCCCAAATCCACCTCTGAGATCCTACAGCTTTCCAAAGATGGGTTGGCAGTGACCCCGGCTCTCAGACTGTATTCAGGTGCCTACAGCAAGTCTTGAAGTCCCTCTCCACTGCAGCAAACACACTCTTGTAAAGCGTCTTTTGGTTTGTCTTCCCCTAACAGCTCCTCTTTTCTTTTGGTTTTAGGAAGGCAGTTGCAAAATTGGTAGCTTCCTTCCCTCTATAAATCTATCTTGTACTCATTCATGACGTACACATAAGTACATGTTGTCCCTAGAGTCACAATGCATACAGCACATAGCCTCTTTTCTCAGAGAAGTCATCCCAAATGTCAGATATCCATAATGGTGTATGTGAAAGTCCTGAAACTGTCCTCCAAATCAGCCTTCCTAATGGGCGCCATAAGTTAGGCCATCTGTCAGACATTATGGAAGAGCTGTGGAAACTGCCATGGCTCAGGAGGTTGCATTTCGCTGTTTTGCAACTCAGGCTGTTCAGGTGAGAGGATTTTTAACCATGACTGCACACAGCTGAGACAGGACTGAGGCATTTTCTTGCTGACTCTTCCAAGTCCTCTTCATTCCTCTGCCTTAGACTGCGCTTTCAATGCAGCTTGTAGTGTGCTCCTTTCTGAAGCTGGCAGCAGCCACAGCTGGTTCACAAATAACATCAGTTCCCAGATCCAAATTACGCTTCTGCTCTGTCCTTCAAAAGTAGTGAGCTATTTGGCAAAGACTTAAAAAACACAGCCAAGCATTTGCAGCCTCCAGCCATAGCTCCCTGCTCTACCGCTTTCATCCTGCTTTGTATTTTATTCCCAGAGTAACTGTAGATCGTTTGGTCATTGTTTCCTCTCTTCCCACGTTTCCTCTGGGGTTATTTGAAGACCCAGGAATATCCACCACACTAACAGGGCCAAATTTTGCTTTCAGATACCCCTGCATGGCTCCAAAAGGGCCTATTTTGGCCCCTGGAGGCAAATTTATCCCCCCACATCAGGATAAAATTGTCAGCAGGTTTCTCCTGAGCTGTATATAGCCTCATCGTACTGAAAGGGAGATAGCTTTCCAGCCCTGCGTGTCAATCCAGTGTGAGGATCCAGGCTTCTTCAGCTCTGGACTCTCAGATCCAGAAACCACTGCAAAAGCCACGAACCACTATGCTGTTTCCCATATTGTTTCACGATCCCCAAGAAGATGAGATTCGTAGTGCATTTTGGAGGTTTCTGTCTTAGCCTCATTTCCTGAAGCAGATTGCAGACAGAAGGCTATCCTTCTAGGTCCTCCCTCCTGAATCCTTTCTTTGTTTGATGGGCCTGAAAGACATTTATGTTTGCATGCCATTGTCCAGCAGTCTCATACCAGCAGTTACTTCAGTTTTGCAGACAAGCCTTTTTAGTTCTTCATTCTCGCCTTTTGTGTTGATTTATCCCATAAATTCTCACAAAGCTGTGGACAGTCTTATTCTACTGTGCTGCACTGTTAAGGGATACACATCTTCCCTTCCTGGACAGTCTCTTTCTCTGGGTAGAGTCAGAAGATTCAAAATAGTATGTAACTATGGAATTACAAACTGCATCATAATACATATGCACGGGGAGGGGTGGGTGAATTAAGCTTGCACTGTTTGTTCACAACAGAAGAATGTAGATTCAGGATTCCTAGGCTCAATTCTGGGCTCAGTAGAGGAGTGTGTTCTAGTGGTTACAGACCATTTCTGCTTCGGCCTCCAGCCTATATCTGTCTCCCCATACTCCTACCGTCTTACACCATAGACAGGGGAAAGAAAGTAGACTTTCTTTGATACTAGCGTGTGCTAGAGCTGTGCACTTTTTGGATGCAAACTTTTTTCCCCCAGCCCTCCTTTTTTCAGTGGAAAAAATGGAGCAACATTTTTTAAAAGTAAGGAAAAAGTGGAATTTTTTTCCTCACAAAACAAAAGAAAATTCTAAATAAAGTATTTCAACTAAATTAAATTAACATTTTATCAAAAACAAATATTTTGCAAAAAATTCTAATTAAAATGAAACCTTTTTTGCAAATTTTTCATGGCAAAATCATATTAGTTTTGACAAGCTTCTAGTGTGTGCAGACCTGGTGTGAGAGCCTCCTGCCAGCTTGCTGACTATACCAGTTAAAAGAAGCACGGCAGTATAAAAAGGCTTTGTTCCAAACTGGGGAGAAGATTCCCTTAGCATAGGTGCGGTAGGAGACATATGCTGCCCTTCAAGGACTCTCTTGAAATCCTTGGCATATGCTGGAAGGTAGGGTTTGGTGAAGAGGAGATGAGTCAGGAGCAGGGGGCCACATCTGGCATAGGGCTCTAGCACACAGCTCTTCCAAGACACCCCAGAGATGCTTCCAGAACTGGAAAGACCCCCAAAGCTATGTAAAATAGGCCAACGGTTTCCCCATCTGCTGGACCAGCCCAGGATTGGGAGGGCACAAAAGTGTTTTAAAGCCATCTTCATTCACCCTCTACCTGGGTTCAAAAAGTTGCCATGGTTTTTACCCTGTCCTGGATAGTAGTGGAAAAGAAAACCTCCTCTAATTAGACCAGGCTGATTAGAAATCATGGCACTCCATACCCTGCCCTGCTCTGCTTTGTTTCTGGGGTGAGCATGCCTTCTGTACATGTACACCATTCTCTCGGTATTATCCGTCCTTTCAAAATTTAAACCAAGGATAGTGGCAAGAAACATATCTCTCACCAATGCAGCACCCGTTCTTTATCAATGAAGGACAAACCCTGCAGTCCTTACTCAGGTAATACTCCCATTGACACTGAAGGCTTGCTGATTTCAATGGAAGTTTTGTTTGAGTAGGAATGGCTGGAATTGACTCCACTTCATTAAACCTCACTGTTGTGCATGTTTTTCCCCTTTGGTTCATATAGCTCATGTGACTTCTTATATCCATCATTCCATTTTTCTTTCCTATTAGAGTGAAATTGGACACAGCCCTCCTCCTGCCTACGCCCCTATGTCAGGAGTAAGTATCTCACAATCGATCTTCATCCTTTAGGTTTTTCGTCTTTTTAATCTTACTGTTTCCTCCCCTATTCTCTTCATAAATTGCCCAATTTACTCCCGGGCCAACAATGACTAAAATTTATACATAAATTGGCCAAACATAGAAAGTCTCTCTAATCCCAATCTGGATTCATCAGGAAGCCCAGAGTTCTATGGTACCATGCATCCAGAATGGCTTATAATAATTCATAAAAAGGATCTAGGTAAAGTATTTGTATGATTGTCTGTTTTGTCATGATGCTGAAAGTGACATGCTCATCCTGACAAGCAATTATTAGGTTGAGATGATGTGCCAATGGGAATGCATTTTACCAAGCTAAAATTCAGTTCAATGGAAACTATATATAGTTTACATGACCACTCTATGACTGTTGCTACTTGTCCACGTGCTACAGTCCCACAGTTCAGAGATGGACTTTTCTCTCCTCTCTGGAGGAAGGTTGGCACCAGGTCAGGTTTAAGGTTTGTTGTTAGGAGAGCATTTGTTCTTGACAGCCCAATAGTTAAGGAGAACTATACTTGATGGTTCCTGCGACTATGTATCTCATTATTGGGCCTCGTATAGATTAGGGATTTGCCCTTCCAGCTACTGGTGGCCAGCAATTTGTGTAGTTGCATTAGTGTAAACAGGCAAACCATTATTGACTCAGATGGAGTTCCAATCTGGCTGAAAAAAAGGTAGCACCACCAGTGCAAAGAGAGGCTCTGTCTGTCTTCACCAGAGGTTGGACCTGTGGCTGTAATGGTGGCAAGCCTCCTCGCTTAGACAAGGCTTTGAACATTCAACAAAACGGAGCTTTGAGCCAACGTTGTCATGAAACCAAAGGAGCCACTAAGTCTTTGTTTTTAGTCGGGTGTTTTATGTTGTCTTCTCTCACACTGCATTGTCTTTCTCACAGAATCAGTTTGTGTACAGAGGTGGCGGCTTCGCTACAGAACAAGGAGTACCTGTGCCATACAGAGCTGTCAGCTGCATAGCTCCAGAGGCGCCAGCCATCCAGGGGGCCACGGCAGAGATCTTTGATGATACTTGCTGTAATGGTACGCTACGGAAGCAGGTGGCTGCCCTCACACAAGAGGACAGCAGCACTCAGAGATACAGCGCTGACCCAACAGTATTTGTCCCTGAGCGGGGCCCACGGGGTGAACTGGATGAAGATGGGTACATGACTCCGATGCGAGACAAGCCCAAAACAGGTAAACATCCAGCATTTTGGGGGTGCAAGATCTGTGACTGATCTAATCACAACATTTTGGCTGAAATACACAAACACACACGCCGAATCCCAGCATGTACTGTAGCTAAATTCCTTCCATGATTTCCATTGGAGATGTTTTTATGGACTTTCCTCTGTTCCTAAAGACCTTAAAATATGCTGCTGGCACTGCTGAACAGCTGCTAAATCCCATTGCCTAATATATAGAGCTAGATTGTGATTGTGATTGGTCCTGCACTGGTGCCCAACAGAGAGGAAAAGAATGCAAGGAGCTTTGCTCATCTGCACCCAGATTCTGCAAAGCACTTCGATGAAGCAGGGCTCAAGAGAGATGCGAGTCAAAAAGCTTGAATAAATTATCTGATTGGATTGTTTGAGATTAGTGGCTGTATCGTCCTGAGAGGAGGAATGAAGAGTTGGAGGTTAGGCTATGGCCCCATCTTACGCCTATGGTGAACAACAGAGTTGCTCTGCAACATGGTGTAGCCTAACTGATAGATTTTGTATTGATTAGTCTCTGAGACTGCAGTGGTCAATGGGTGGCTCCAGCATCCGGAAGATAGCTATCACTGTTATTAGAATGAGGGAGCTGAGGAACGCGCAAGACACAATTGCAGTTTATCACAAGCTGATAAACAGTCCTTCAGAAAATGAGATATGGTAGCAGATAGAAAGGTAGTGCAAAGTGACTTGCCCTGTGATTGCCATCACTCACCACTCCTGGAAGGGGAACCCCACAGTGTCAGTCAGTATCTTCCTCAGCATGAACCTCATCCCCTCTTCTGGAACACAGAACAGTTTATACCTTTTATAATAGAATCGTAGAAGATGGGGGGGAAGGGACCTCAGGAGGTCATTTAATCCAACCCCCTGCTCAAAACAAGACCAACCTCAACTAAATCATCCCAGTCAGGCCCTTGTCAAGCTGGGCCTTAAAAACCTCTAAAGATGGAGATGCTACCACCTCCCTAGGTAACCCATTCCAGTGCTTCACCACCCTCCTAGTGAAAAGGTTTTTCCTAATAGCCAACTTAGACGTCCCCCATTGCAAGTTGAGACCATTGCTCCTTGTTCTGTTATCTGCCACCACTGAGAACAGCCTAGCTCTGTCCTCCTTGGAACCTCCTTCCAGGTAGCTAAAGGCTGTTATCAAATCCCCTCTCACTCTTCTCTTCTGCAGACTAAACAAGCCCAGTTCCTTCAGCCTCTCCTCATAAGTCATGTGCTTAAGCCCCCTAGTCATTTTCATTGCCCTCAGCTGAACTCCCTCCAATTTGTCCACATTCTTCCTATAGTGGGGGTCCAAAACTGGACACAATACTCCAAATGAGGCCTCATGAGGCCTCTAATGCAGCCCAATATGCCTTTAGCCTTCTTGGCAATAAAGGCACACCATTGACTCATATCCAGCTTCTTGTCCACTGTAACCCCCAGGTCCTTTTCTGCCAAATTGCTGCCTAGCCAGTCAGTCCCCAGTCTGTAGCAGTGCATGGGATTCTTCCATCCTAAGTGCAGGACTTGGTTACATTGACATATTAATATTGGAATTTCACCTCTGTATCGTAAATGTACCTGGTATATTTATCCTTGGCTACTGCGGAGTATCACACATTGCACCCTCTCCAAGTGTAGCAAGAGTCGCCCTGGTCCATGCTCCCTGCAAACAATGGGCTGAATTGTCACTGCCTCGCACCTCGTGTGGGGCTCTTCACTCACTGGAGTATAAATGACACGCAAGGCAGTGGACATTCAGAGCTATTATGCCTACTTCCCAATGAGGTGCGCACCGCCCCCTACCAGGAGCTGTGGCTTAAAGTCACTGTTTAGTGCATAATCTGATAAGATGGTTTGGGATCCTTCAGGGTGAAAGATAAAAGACAAAATCCATTCATGAAGTGGATTGGATTCAGTTGTTTTTGGACTTGAATGCACTGGATACTTCTGACATTTCTTACTGCAGATGTCCCCCATCAGTGGGTTTTTTTTTCCTATCGTTAACCTCCAAGCTATTCTATTTACAGTCCACTACTCTTGTAAACAGCTCCGTTGACCTCCTTGTCATGCTGCCGTTTCTACATCTGATGTGCTTTGTGTTTGACAGTGAAACAGTGTATCTCGTAGAGCTGTTTGAGACCCAAGAGGTCAGTTAACAAATGGTTACCAAGGCGTGAGTGCTCCAGGCTCTGACCTTGGGAGAGAACTTGCTGACTGTGTTGCGTTACTCCAGAAGGGGCATGCAGAATCTCCTATCCAACCAACCTCCTGACATTTTGTTCCCTAATGGTCTCTGTCCACAAATGAAAATCCTTTGTGCTGTTGCGTGACAGTAAATCCCCTCCTCTTCCCTCCAGGTACCACCTGCCATAAACCTTTCTGCATTTTACCTGTGACTTGCAGTACTGTTTACATCACAGTCTGAACATTTTATATTGATTTCACACAGTCCTACTCTCGATTCAGTGCTAGCTCAGGAACTCATCTGTGTCCCTCTCCATGCTAATTAGAATCTCAGTTCCTCTCCGTTCTGAGGCCCTCTGGCCCTCAGTCGGGGCAGGTTTTAATCAGTCAGAGAGCTCTGTTTTTAATAAAGCGGCCCTGCGGGGTTAGACTGTGGAAATGTTCGTAGTACACAGGAGACTTAGCTGGGAGATGAATAGTAATACTAATCTAGTATTTCCAAGGTAGGGTGCTGAAGTGGTGGTGAGCTGAAGTAACTTTGACAGGATCGCAGAGAGTCAGTGGCGGAGACAGGCCAAGAGCCTGGTATCCTCATTCCAGTTCTGTCCATTGGAACATGCAGCCAACTCTTCTAGGGAGACAAGGTGGCCAAGGCCCTGGGTTCAGTGATATCTGAGCACAGCCACTTGGACAAGTCACTTAGTCTCTCTCTGTTTCCCATCTCCAAGCACTTTGCTCCACTCTTGTCTGTTTAAGTAGTAAGCTCTTTTGGGCAGGGACCGACTCCCATTATGTGTCTGTACAGCACCTAGCGCGGTGTGGCCCTGGTGTCAGTTAGGGCCTCTCAGAGACTATCTGATACGAATAAGTGAAGTGTGCTGTAACCATTGGCCTGAGCGGCCAGTCAGAGATGCTTGCTGCTGTGTGGACACACCACCTCCTTCGTGTGTTGACATGCCTTGTCTCATTTTTTAGATTACCTGAACCCAGTAGAGGAGAACCCATTTGTCTCTCGACGAAAGAACGGTGATCTTCAAGCTCTGGACAACCCTGAGTATCACAGTGCCCCGAATGGGCAACCCAAAGCAGAGGACGAGTATGTGAATGAGCCATTGTACCTCAACACCTTTGCTAACGCCGTGGAAAACGTAGAGTACCTGAAGAGCAACGGGCTTCCTTTGCCAGAGAAATCCAAGAAGGCCTTCGACAACCCGGATTACTGGAATCATAGCCTGCCACCACGAAGCACCCTCCAGCACCCGGACTACCTGCAGGAGTACAGCACAAAATATTTTTACAAACAAAATGGACGGATCCGGCCCATCGTGGCAGAGAACCCCGAATACCTCTCTGAGTTCTCCCTGAAACCTGGCACTGTGCTGCCCCCACCACCCTACAGACATCGAAACACAGTGGTGTAGTAACAGCAGTATTACATACGCGGAGAGAGAACCCCTTCCAGCTCCCGGTCCTTTCTTGCTTCCCTTTCTTTCTTTCTCTCTCTGTCTCCTGTGAGCTTCCTCTTTTTGCCAGTTCATTCACTTTGATATTTCCAAGTAGAAGGACACCTTTGAGTCATTTGCTGATCGGGTTAGGAACCTGGAAGGAAAGAAAGAAAGAATGAAGGAAGGACAAAACCTGGCATTTCTCACCTTTCACAGACCCTGAGGGTCAAAAGGTCAGACAAGCCAGTGAATACCAGTAAAGGCCATTGGCAGTATTGCCTGCTGTCAAGCTAGTTCTCAGTGATTCAAGTCTGATGCTGTAGGGGAAGTCACACAGTGTCTGTTTCTATCAGCAGGAACTGAGGACAGCCTATTCAGCATTCCTGGAAATCGCAATGCAGTGCCCATTAAGGGGGAAAAAAAGGACAACTTTTATATCCCATGTGATAGCATAATAATGGAGATTTGCGAATCCAATTTCTTTCTCTAACACTTTCTATCCTGGCAACTGAAAACAGATAACCCAGCTTTTCATTGCCATTCATTTCTTCATCACAGCCATCAAAGAAATGACTATGACGAGGAGGAGGAGGTGACTTTTGTCTCTGGCCAATCCCCTCTTAGCCACTCCCACAGTTTTGCCCCATTTCCAAACCACAGAGACTTTCACTCAAAGCTGCTGTGCACACCATTGCAATTTTTTTGTACCTGTCTCCCTGACGACAAGTATTTTAAACACAAAACTCCCGTCAGGAAAGAAAGAAAAAGCCAACATCCTCTTTTGAAGCTAAGTGAGAGGCCAAGATCTGCGATTTGTACACACAGAGTTTCACCTTCATGTTTTATAGCTACTGAATACAACCAACAAAAATACCCATACAAATTCTCCTCTTTCATCTGTTCAAATAGTCAGGGATGCAGTAGGCGACACTGAGGACAGAGGAAGGAGAGTGTAATACGGTTCAGGAAACCTGGTGGTGTTGTAAGGGGTAGCCCACTGGGGAGTTCTTTAAACTGGAAGAAAGACACTGGACTGGGTAAAATGCACATAGCAGTTCACTGGAAAGTTAGTTTTGCACTTAAGCTATGATTTTATTTGTCCCTGCTCAGAACTGTTTTCTGGATTTTGAATGAAGCAATATGGAAGCGACCAGCAAAATAAAAATAATTTTAAATTAAAAAATATATAAAGGATGACTGTGGAAATGCCAAAATGAAGCAAGTCTTTGGAACAGTACCCACTGGTTCTGAGGGGCCAGAACACTGACTGCTTCAGAGAATACAGTGAAGGAGTAACCAGTTCGAAAGCTACTACACGAAGGAAAACGGAGCAAACAGCAAAGGGGATCTGGAGAGAACACTGGCCAGGTCTGGCCTGGGGCACAGCAAGGACTATAGTTTGCTAAAAGAAGGTTTTAAAAGTCAATATATGCATGAGACACGGAGCTGTCAGTCAAAAATGTAAATAAATGAGTCGATCTCCATGCACTTATTTCCCATTCGTCAACCTCAGCTTTCACAGAACCTTTGGTTTATTCCCCCCATGGCTGGAAATATTTTTAGCCAGAGTTTTTAAATCATTTTATTACTGAAAGAGGAAGGCCAGATGAAGTGGAAGAGCAGAATGGGGACTGTGCCCTGCTTTTGATGCACTAAGTTTCTAGCTGTTCAGGCTTTTAAAGAAAATACATCTATATAATTAGACTCAAATTCGAGGCGGGACAACAGTATTCCAATGAATGCACTTTAGTACTATTAAAATGAAGAGGCTTGGTATGATGGATCCCAGTAACAGGGAGGAACAGTCTGGAAGCACTGTGGATTTTCCCTTAAATCCTAACGTTTTAATGGACACCCACTAGGAGCTTTGGCGAGCTCCCTATCAGGGAGATTTGAACCCTCAAATTTAAAGCGGCAGACTGGAGTGTAAGCTACAATCCTCATCCTCCGTCTGCCATTTTGAGTTAATTTTAGGAGTTGATGTCATGCAGTGTTACACAAGCAGCCAGCGGTTGCTTCACAAGGCGACATCACGTAACTGCCTGAGCCCTCCCTATTCCCAGGGCTGCCATGCAATAATTACTGAATACGCTGTGTCCTAGAGCTCGCTAGACAAAGCCAGCTGCGGGTCGGAAAGAGACCCTCCGTTTCAAACCTGGGTTAATTCTTAGTCTCGTGCTTTGAAACAGAATTTTTGACTGGTCCCTACGATGTCCATCAGGATTTCAGGTCAAGGCTGGTTCAGCTAATGGGGCATTACGAATTAGGTGCTTCAGCAGTTGTCAGTTTGAACTAGCTGAACTTAATTACCAGCTGCTGGACACTTATTAAACCCATAAACCTTGTATGTAGATAAATGGTTTATAAACAACAACACAAAGTCTTTACAGCTATAAAAAGGAGGCATAGTCAACCAGTGGCCACGTAATAAATCAGTGTGTCGTGGCAGAATGAAATGAACAGCTGACCATTAAAGCCGGCTAGATGATCACAAAAGCACCATGAATCTGAAAGATGGTCTTTCTCGGCGGAGAGATCTCTTCTGCTCCTGATGCCTGCCCATAACGCCCAGTGATGTTAATGAGAGATACAGGCAAGAACGCGGGGCGCTTACATCCCTCAGACCGACCTTCAGAAATGTACACCTGTGGGCGCACTCAGTGTGTGGAATGTTAAGCACATGTATAAACCTGCAGGGCTGAGGCCCTCTTGAGAAGTGAGAATGGACAAATGATAAAATTCGGGGGCAAGTTTTCTTTTTTATGTCCCTTATGTGACTCAGAGAAAGCTGAGGCGGGCGAGTTGGGGGGGGGGGGGGGGGGGGGGGGAGGAGGGTGATGAGGTAAGAGAAGAGTAACTTCTAATGGAAATCGACATCCAGGTTGTGTGTTTGTGTTTGGAGTAGTGCACTAAAATACTAACTGTGAAGAGATGTGCGCACCTTGAACATGTCGAAGGCGAATCGCTACAAGGCTCTTAGACTCCAGCTGCTAGCTGAAGGTAGAAAACCTCTTTATGCTCTTTGATAAGTCAGTAATGTCAACATTAAAACAAGCCCCATTGAATAATTGAAGTGTGAATATGTTTGTTCTTTAACAGTCTAACTTTTTTGCCCAAAAGCTTGAATTATTTATTTACTTTTTAATTTTTGATTGTGGATAAAATATACTGTCACATGGAAATGCAGAGGCTCCTTTCAGGAACATGAATTCCAGAAGTGGGCTCACAATTACAGTCTGAGCTGTGTCAAATGTGTCTTTAATAAAATAGTTTAATATAACAGATCTATAACAAAAGAAAATTCAGGCTGTGAAAAAATGCAAAGTAACAAATGGCTGCCATTTATGTATCTTAGGTTTCTGGTTTGGGTTTGTCCCAGTGCCAAAAATTGCCTTTAACAATTCATTGCTCTGGATACAGGGTATTGACCTATGCTGTGTTAAATATCTAGATTTGTTTTTTAATCTCAAGGGGTGATTAATCTTGACCTACGAAGTCTATAGTAGGTTTTGTTACAAACATTCTGAAAGTTTGCAACAGAAATATCTAGCTACCTTATCACCCCTTCTGAGCGCCTCCCAAGAATTAAAGAAATAAAATACATCTGGCAATGCTAGGTTTAATTTATGTATTATTATTAATGGTTATTATTATCTTGGTGGAAGGGAGGCTACGTAGCATGGTAGTCATCTCTGTTGTCATCAAATTTTTCTTTAGAAAGCAGATACTTTTCACCAAAAATTTCATTTAGTTGAAAACTCAGTTTTTCCCATGATAAACATTTTTGACAGAAATTTTTTGACCATCTACTCAGATTCTAGACCTGTCCCTAAAGCCTCTGGTCAGTTTTTATTTAATGACTTTTATCATCATACCACATGCACAAAGCAAACTGAATGAAAGACAAACGCAGTTGATTTTTACATCTCTTTCCAGGTTAGGTGTTACGTGTAATAGTAAGTAAACAAATTTTAGACAAATGTGTTATGTTTGTGTGGGACACCATCTGATTAGATTTCAAGCTCCAGCATCCCTTTTAATAATTTGGGGGAGTGGAATTTGACTAGATTGTAAACTGACAGCATCCCTTTTAACTCAATTCCTTTAAAATTGACAACTGCAAACAATTCTTTAAATAGAGTTTTGTTTTGTTTTTTTGTCAGTGGGACTTACCTTGTTAAGATCAAAAACAATGGAAATAACCAGAGTCTTAGTTCAAGGAGAGCAGCTCTAGAGCTCTGCTGCATGGACTAATCTCAGTCCAGCATCCTTCCTATTTGTGTTGAGAAATGCTGTGTGAGCACTGCTGACTGTTTTGCAGCTTTTAATTGACTAATGATGCCTCACCTGACTTCAGAAGTTGTAAGCCATCAGCCTGTGCCGTTTATTTCTGTGGGTTGATGGAATGGGAGGGAGGAGTGTTAAAGGGACTCCTCCCAGAAGAGGCTGCAGATAATTCATGTTAGGGTTTATTGGGGCAGAGCAGACTGGTATGCACACATCAGTGATCCCAGTCCTGCATCCACTGAAGGCAACGGGAACTGGATTGTGACCTAGATGGGAAACTTTCCTTCTCTCAATGCTTTGCAGGAAAGTGAATGCTTGCAGTCTGCATCTCGATTGCCCAGCACCTTGTGTCTTCACTTACATCTGTGCAACATGGGTGTGATATATAACCTGTGGCGTAAGTGTTGAGAGATTTAGTTACTCTAAGGCATCTTTGTACACTGGGGCCTGAATTCTCATTTACACTGAGGTTCTTTTACAGCACTGTGGCATCATAAAGGGACTTAAACTGGTAAGCTATAAAGGGGTCTTGGAATCGCTCTGAATCAGGCCACCTCGATTCTGGGGCCATGTCCTGACTGTGGTGTAGCAGCTTCAGGGTTGCCCTAAGTTAAGCTTTGCTTCTTACAGCTTCCTGTGTATGTGCTTTGGGAAGCTGTATTGAAGCCACCCTTCTGATCTGCCCCAGGGGCTGGGCCAGTGCAGCAATCGCACAGCAGGCGGTGATATTCGCCAGCGTGGTATTAAGAGGCCTGGATTAGCATTTTACATCTAGTCACTTTTTCATGGTTGTAAGTGGGTGGGTGCAGAAGTGAACCGGGCATTTCCCCATAATGGCTCATTTCCTCTTTTCATTTACATAGTAGGTTACAGTGACACCCACTTACACTGGTGTAAATGAGACTTAGGCTCTTTTGTTACCAGGGCACTGGCTGGCTTTTAAAGAGTTACTCCAAACCGATGCTGTCGCCTTTATTTTTCACACTGTAAATACCCTTTAAAAAGTAAGATCTTTTCCGTTGCAATAACAACATGAAACCTGTGAATTTAGTTGTATCAGTTTCCTGCTCACTTTCAAATCTGCCACTTGTAGTTCTCTCATTACCATTGACCTCAGACCCACTGCTGCTAACATTTGGTGCATCCATTGTAATGCAACCACATCTGTTTGTTTGAGAAAGATGCGCCTATGCATTATTGATGGGTGTTCTTTCCCCTTTCGTTTCATGCTTCATAAGGTGGTAGAGACTGTTGCAGTCTAATAGGGCAGCCTTTGCACAGTGTGGCTTTTTTTCAGATTTTTTTAAAAAATAGTTTTTCAGTGAGCTTTATGTAGATGGGTAGAAAACGTTATTTGTTCAAATTCATTTTTAAAAACAAAGGACAAATGTACAAAAAACATTCTGTGACTGGAGGCACCAGTTTAGATGATCCAATTTAATTTGTCGCCAAACATTTTTTTCTCCTCTTTCACTTGCTAGTTGGTATTCTAACACTGAGCCGCTTCTCTCAAAGATAAGGGCCAGTGTCAGATATCCTTACGCATGGTCAGATATCCTTACTTGCAGGCAGAACCTTACTTTGGAGCTCTGATGTCACTGGGATTACTCATGTTGTAAGGTTTCGTTATTATTTGGCTATCAGAACAAATCAGGGATTTGTGCTAGGTATTGTGCACAGAGGTCCCCACCATTCAGGAAAGTATCTTAATCCAAGCACTGACGGCAGTGCCATAGAAATTGGTGGGATTTATGCACATGCTTCAAATTAAGTTGGTTCTGGCCCCAATTATCTTGCAATTTTGGGTATATGATAAGAAGCAATAACGGGGGAGAGTCGTTAGATGACCATGATTAGTGACATTGGTCGCAACTGCCCAGTCACATCACAGCAGAGGTGAACTTTTAGGAGAGGCACAGCATGAGTAAGCATGCCTAAATCTGGTCCAAAGCAATGAAGGATCAGCTCCTGAAAGGAATTTAGGTGCTTAAATCCTGTACTTGCTGTGATGAGAAAGCAATTTCATTCTAGTTGTTTCAGATGAGCATTGTTTGCAAATACGTCTTTCATGGTGGCGTGAGAGCCATGTTACCCTGCCCACCCTAATGGGGAGGAAACATTGTATTTCCCATAGCACTCCATTTCTGGAAAACCACAGTAACAAACCGTGAATGGTATTTTATAAGTAAGTGTAGATATGTAAGCCGTTCTTTTGAAGTAAGGTACTATGAAATATGTAGCATAAACTGGTACTGCTGTTAAATGGGTCGATTATTAAACTGAGCAGCTGTGTGAAGGGTAGCTAACTTTGAATGCACTAAAATAACCCATCCTTTGAAGGTGACACGATTTAGATGACCTGTGTATTTTCATATGTTGATCTTTGGAAGGGCTGGATTGAAATACATAGAGATGGGCCCAAAAGGTGACCCCAGAAATTAGACCTAGTGAAAATATTTTTTAATGTTAAATAAAGACATTTTTAAAATGAGAAAAGAAAGCAAAGCAGGCAACGTTCCAGAAGGCTTTTTTTTTTCACCCGTTTTTCAACCAAGTGTAGGTTGGTTAAAATGTGCAGGTAAAAATATTACAAATTTCAAAATTTTGAATTTAGACCTGGGGCGGCGGGAGGGGAACCTAGAAAAATTACTATTTTTCTCTCTCTTTCAACACACTCTAATCCAAATAGGGCACTGAAACCCACTCCTTAACCTCACCTCTACTATACATTCCTCCCTCTGAAGGAGGTCAAGGCTGTATGATAAGTAGACTTTCAAGAGTTTGACTTCCATGGGCGTAGGATCAATGGCTGAGACCAAAGGAAGGTCACACCAGGGGAATGATGAGTCTACACAAATTGATTCCCTATTCACAATGCAAGAAAATTGTTTTCATTATCCTTCCCCTTCCTGCCCCAAACCACGTCTTCTCATCAAAGCATTTCCTTACAGAGTCAACATGGGGTGCTTACCTAGGGGTACGTGAAAAGGCAAACATTTAGTGTTAGGTTTTTTAGCCAATCCCATGTGTTCTTAAAGTGTAAAAATACAAACAAAAAGCTCTCTGCCTTGTGAAGTACCTTCAAGGAAAAGAGAAGCAACATCCCATTGGAGGACGACATCCTCACTCACATGACACACTGCACTCAGCGTTAGCTACCTTTTTGAAACCAACAAAAATACGACTGTATGTTACTTTGAAAATGTGAATAGTATTTTTATAGCTTGTTTAAGACATGGCTAGTTGCATTTGTAAATAAGGATAATGTTGCTTTTATTTTCCTTTTGTGAACATCATTGTTCAGAACATCCTTGTCTTTAGGGTTGATTTGTATATAAGTAATTTGCTTGTGATTTATTTCCTTTTTTTTTGTTTTTGTTGGAGCTATCATTTTGACATTGTGTGTGACTCTGCATTTAGCACTATTGTGGTCCAGTCAGACTTTCTGCACTTGCTTACACGGTAGAGTATGCCAATTGTGTGTGGCGTAATGTTACTTTAACCCTTTGTCTCATATTTCAGCTATGAAGGCTTATGCACTGTTAAAATACATACTGACTTGGGTTAATATTAGCTCTATATTTTAGTATTATTTCCCTTTTCCTTGATTTTTTCACAGTATTTTTTCCCTTTGGAGGCTGGGGAGAAACCAATGGCTCTTTTCTTTGTGTGCTTAGGATCTTCTTTTCAGTGTACACACTCCCACTGGTGATCACGCTTTTACCTGTTTGTTAAGACAAATGTAGATTGAGAGCTGCTTTGCCTCATCCCCCACTGATCCTCCCAGCTGAACAATTTGAAAACTGTTCTGCATTTTTGTTACATGAATCTGTCAGAAATATATTTTTAATTTAATATAAATGAAATTCAATAAAATATTAAACAAATGTTCACTTGTGTGCCTGACATCTTTCATCAATAGGTGCATGATTGCAGTACTTGAGTATGTCTGTCTGGGCATGATGTAAGAAGAAGGGTAAATAGCCTGAAACTGTCCATTCCTCCCCCCCCAAACACACACACACACACACACACGGAAGATGGAAAAGGAAATGCAAGATTGTGCAGTGGAGACAGCAGCCTGTGCACAATTGTCACTCTATGCACCCAGGTCACTAGGGGAAGAAATTACACCTCACCAAGCCCCAACTGTATCAGCTACCTAGGAAAGTCCCCCTCCCCAAGGGATTAATTTATTATTACTCCACTGCCAATGTAGAGAAAGGATTGAAGTGGGAGTCTCCCATATCTTAGGTAAGTTCCCTAACGCTAGCCTACACTGTCAAGTAATAGTCATTGGGCCAAGGAAAGCACACAAGAATAAAGATGGAGGGTGGTGAGAGCACTCCCTTACGCTGTGGAGAAGGCCAGTCCCTGCCCCACTGAAACTTATTTGTAAAAATGGAAGCGCTTTAACAGGAGCAATTGCAAAAGGCCCATAATAGCCTATTCCATAGACTCGTCACTTGTGTACTGCTCGAAAGTGGAGGGACAGATCCAGTTCAAGGCTCTTCTAGCCAGTCTACCGGGGAGAGGGGTGGGGTTGGTGGAACTGACCCAGGGTATCCTACCCCTCAGGTGCATAGCATAAACTCGGATGGGAGCATATCCCCTCACAGCATTTTACACAAGTCGTCCTACGGGGCCGTTGTCAAAGTACCCCAATCCAATTTTTTTTAAAGACGGCATGACAAATTCATTGTAATTTTTGGGAGTCAGTCAAAACAGTTCGGCAAACAAATCACCACCAGTTTCAGGTTGACTGACACAGCTTTTTTATTTGTGGCAAATAAGCTAACTGTTCAGGGAAGAAATTCATCCAGGAAGTTTAAACAGTCCTGATCCATTTCACTTTCTGCCCTTGTGATTAAACTTACTTTCCTTTAGGTGAAGCAGCAGCATCCCTTTGGTGACATTCTCCTACTGAAAATTTCCAGCCTGTAGCACAAATGGAAACTCTGTATGCAGTCCCTTGAGCTGAGCCAGCTGTTTACTGGGCCAATACCCTGGCATATGTTAGACCTACCTGAAAACTGCTCTAAACTGCCCGAGATGCCATGAGAGGGGGCTAGGGCCTCTGTGTAATCATGCAGAGTGAATCTGGGCTTTTGTATTGCTCAAAAATCAGCCTACCCTTCAATCCTGGATTGAAAGATGGAGCAAACACCAGCCACTTCACCCATTGCTAGGGTGGGCACCAGAAAATACCCTTAACAGCGCTGGGCATGGTGGGCTTCAAAAGCCTGGATCCATATGGTGTGGCCTGGCCACCTCACTAATTCTTAGTGGTGCAAAGAAAGACAACGTAGGTCTCCACGGCACAATGGGCGTACACTGGGATTACAACCAAGTCTCTAGCGTGTCTGGTAATCCACATTTGAAATGCTAGCCAGCATGCAGACCCCCAACACAAACCTATGGGACTCAGTTGCTAATTGCAATGAAAACAATCAGGCCTAAGAGACAGAGCACAATGAGCAGCAACAGCAGCGAGACTGAAGAGGAAAATCAGATTTGAACAGCTATCGAAGAACATCCCCTTGGGCCTGTATCGAGGCTAAATGTTCGCCTGTCTTCAGATTGTCAGTAATTGCCCGGAAATCCCCCCCCCCAGTCAATTTAGTCAAAGTAGTAATTTGTCAAATTATCATTAGGTATTCTATTAGCACCTGATAACATGCAAACCTCCCTGCCCTACTGCGCTGCTAGGGATTTCACCACGCCGTGCCTGCCAACTTTTGCAGTTGCTGGTGAGACTATCGCAGAGCTCAGTTAAGAAAGTAAGTTGCTAGTCAGCCTAGTTGCAGAGAAAAGCCTGAAAATATGACACCTCCCCACCCCCCAATGCTCATAATGCCCACTGGAAAAAAAAATTGTAATCTCCTTTCTCGGGGGCGGGGGCCCCGATTTTTGAAACTCTGGGGTTGGCCACACTGCCATCGCTCCAGCAGCCATGTCTTCAGCCACAGCATTGTAGGGGAGAAAGCGTATCCGGAGCTTTACACTAACGTAACAGTATTAAGCAGTCAGGGCTTTCCAGTGCCCTGTGCACTAAGTGAAACCCCTGCTTCTAGATCAGCTGCAGGACACACTGGCACCATAACACACGGTGTCATTGTGTGGGACATTTCCAGCCCACTCTCCGCTTCAGACTGCATCACTGGCATTGCTAGCTGGAGGTCAGGCTATTCAATGAAGATTTTTTAAATTGCATGAAGTGGGCTTTTCTGGCTGAGCGGGAAGGTGCTTGTAGGATTTTACTCCAGTGTGTTTGTTTAAATTTACATTTCAAGCTGTTTTTAAAGCGCTGTTAGCGAGCTGGGCAGGTAATCTCTGCCATGGGTGTCAAAGGGGCTATGTCTAGATTCTGTTACTTATTAATAACCATGGTACGTCAGTTGCTACTACATAAATACAAGCACAGTCCGAATGGGAGACTGGTTTGCTGTGTGCCTTGGCTGGATCGTTTACAGGATATTGTGAACCATCAGGCCTCGGTCACCTAGGGTGAAAATTATTGCCAGCTGATGACCATTTTGGTTGAGCTTTCCAAAGACGCCATAGCACTAGAAGTTATGTTACAGAGGTTAGGTAGAAAAAATAAGGCTGAGCGTTTCTGTATCAAATGAGTTGCACGCAGCCTTGTACCTGGTTGGCAGGTGCCTGTATCACAAATGCTATAGTCAGCATTAAGTCCAACCTGCCAAACATCAAGAACTGACTCACGGACTGAATGGAACCTGAAATACTGGCTCCTCGGGCAAGGCAATTCCTCTAGAAGAGGACAGAGGCCTCTGCCAGGGAGAGTGGGGAAGCCATTCTACAGCTGCATTGCGACTAAAGTGTGACCATCCAACTCTTTGGTGGACACTGCCCACAACCTTAGGCTTTGCCTAAATTAGAAGTAGCACTGCATCACCTTAAATAGTTGAGAAGAAGTTTAAATCATACGCAAATGAAGTTATCGCCTTAAAGCATAGAAGTGTGATAAATACAAGAAGGCATAATTCTGGCCTCATACTGGTGTAAAACCAGTGTCACTCTATTAAGCTCAATGGATTTACTCCCTATTTACACTCATCTAAATGACAGCAGTATTGGGTTAACACTCTGCATTGGACAGAGACAGGGTTACTGTTGGTTTTGCTCTATACAGATCAGTATTTGTTGCCTCTAGGCTGGATTCACATTCCAGAGTTTAAGGCCTACTTTCCTCTCCATGCAAGTCAACGCCTGTTAATGCTAATGGGAGTTCAAGTAAACATTGAAGGGAACCAAAAAAACAGACCCATCCATGTGTGAAACCTGACGAGTTGTCTGAAAAGGCCTTCCCCAAAGTGTAATATTGTCATTTTGTTAGCTAAATGGCCACCATGCCAAATAGCCTTCTGAGACACCTATAATATTCATCCAAGTCACTATCAGCTTTTCAGTTCAAATTACAGAGATAAAAAAAGACGTGCAGAACTGATGTTACAAATGCCAGGATATTATCTGCGACCTTCGTCCCATATCCAACCCTCCCTTCACAGTCCTTTTCACTCAAGAGTCACCCCATTGAGATGTAATCTCAGGGATCTGCACAACACAAATGTACTAACTGAATGAAAGAGGAGTGGGGAAAAGTCTTTCTCATTCAAAGGTTACCATCAGAAAAGTGTAAGCAGAGCAAATGCACTTTATTAATTTTCTTTCTCCCTCTGCAAAAATCTGTCCAATCTGCACAATTAAGAATGGGGAACAAAGCCCTAGATAACCAGTTGAAGATGCAAAACAGAAAGATTGTCAACCAGATAGCAATTTTAAAGCTATAAACAGAATGATTCACCACACGATAGCAATCTAAAAGATTGTAAACCAAATGGTTCACAGGAGACATATGAATACTGAAATACCTCCACTTGCAAATTACTCTCAATATACCCACCTTTCCAAAATATTGTACCTGGTTCCTCTTCCCATTTTCATTAGAGAATGCTCCCCATTTCTCATGGGAGTGGTTACATGCATGGCATGACATGTGACACAAAGGACTTGTGAACAAAATCAGACACGTGGAGCAGCGATGGCAAGCTAAGTGATCTGGATTCTATTCCCAACTAAACCGCACAATTCCCCCCAGTTATTGATTCTCCTTGGATGAATCATATGTCAACTTCCCTCTGCTTCAGTTTTGCTAGCCATCAAACCAGGGTGATCATAAGTACCATAAATGACTTTGAGTATCTCATCTAAAAGGAAGTTTGTAAATGCACAGCAATGTTGTTTTCTCCCTTTGCTAGTTAAACTCGAGAGTATACCAAACGGTACGTAGGCTGAAGGGCAGAGCATAGGAGCTAAATGTTAATAAGCAGTGAGAGACGTCGGAACACTATCAGATTAAAAATCAATCCTCCATTTATAGTACCAAGAAATCAGAGGTATTGGGAAAATATGCTCCCATTTATATGAGTGTAAAGCAGCAGTTAAGACCATTGAAGTCTATATTTTACATAATTATAACTAAGGTCAAACAGCAGAAAAGTGCAGGGAGGTGTTTTTTGCAGTAACTTTTGTATTGTGTTGCAGTGTGTAGACACATTATTGGAGGCAGTCAGACATTATGGTGAGAAGTGCCCTATAGGAACCTTGATAGAAAGTGTGAACAGTGAAACATGGGGCTGTCTTTTTTGTATTTTTTCCTTTTGTGAATATTGGTAATTTATAACCTAGAAAGTAAACTGTACCTGAATGAATGATCAGAACAAATGCATGAATGAATGGATACATAGCTCTCACAGAACACTTTTCCTCATAGCTCTCAACACACTTTACAAAAGAGTGTCAAATATCAATATCCCGATTTTTACAGATTTAAATACATCTGATTACCAAGCCCAAGGCAATAATGGCACGTCAATATGGAGACATAGGCATTGACACAATGCCCATGGGCAACTTTAATGGGCATTGGCCTGGGCCCAGATTGTGATCTCCTACATGTGTATTTTTGTTTTCACCCTTGGATTTATTCCTGATATTTCCACAGACATTACATCTGCTCAGTGTTTATTTGAGGGCTGAGCGTCTTTCATTCAAACAACAAACTTCCCTTGAAACAGTCTGTTTACCTTTTTTCTAGCGTGCTGGCTGGTGGTTCGTTCCAGTCTGTTATCCTGTTGTGAAGTATTCGATGGCCATACTCCAGATTACGCTGCTTCTGACAGTTCATCCTGGCTGTAATTCCCCAT
This sequence comes from Mesoclemmys tuberculata, assembly GCA_007922155.1. NCBI lineage: Eukaryota > Metazoa > Chordata > Testudines > Chelidae > Mesoclemmys > Mesoclemmys tuberculata. The sequence goes on along the minus strand of ML675620.1, from coordinate 7,278,115 downwards.
TGCCATCTGGCTGTGCTGTTCATCACAATTCACCCTAACGTGAAAGGGAGTGTTAAGAGAATGGGAACCAGATATTTTTTTTCTTCTTCGTTCAGGGCCCAGCCCAGTGGTCCTGCCCAAAAGCCTGAGTCAATGGCTTCTGCACATAGGATCGCCGCATTTGTCCAGGGCGGTGGAATCGCACCCCCCCAGGACATCCGCACACTCACTCCTATAACACTTAGTTTAGTTAGAAACAGACCCAAGGCCCATTCAAGGCAATGGAAAGCCTCCCATTGACTCCAGTAGGCTTTGGGGCAAGCCCATAGTCTCAGCGCAAGGACAGCGCCTCCTTTTACATTTAGGAGGTGTCTAGTATAGGGTGGGCACCACACAAAACAAATAATCATCATGGCAGCACACGCCACTGCCCCCTCTCCCCCAGCTGGGTTTGGGGGCAGTCTACACATGTAGGCACAGAATGACAGGCTGAGGCCCCCAGCCCACACTCCCGTCTGCGATGCTGGACTCAGTTGCTGCTGTGATGCATTACTCCTGGGCACGCATAGAGAGGGCAGCAGTTCCTCTGCAGGGCTTTCACACAAATACCTGAGTGTCCTTTTTAGCCCCTTGGAAACATACTGGCTAACCGTCCACGTACACGCTGGTACAACGTACCCGCTCTGAGTCTGTCAAGGCTGCTTCCGTGGGGAGAGAGTGGACAACCAGCCTGATCAAACATTTGTTCGAGTCAACGGGAGGCTCTCCGTCAATGGATCAGACCCCAGCTGCACTAGAGAACAAGCTCCAAAGGGCCAAACCATTTGTGCTCCACTCAGATTATGCAAATCACAGAGCCCAGAACAAAGCTGGAACAAAGCTCGCGCAACTGAGGGGACCTAGCCTTGGACTGACATTCCAGAGACGATAAGACAGCTACAGAGTCTGACTGTTTTCAGCAAACACGGTACACGGCCTCCCCGATAATCCTAGCAAGTCGCAGACTCAACTGCTCCTCCCTCCCCCCTTCAATAAACAATTAATAAAATAGAAAAGAAGCGAGCCTTCCCTGCACAGAGTGTCCCAGACCCCTAAAATAGAGACGAGCGAGAGGGTTCATATATAGCCTATTAGGGAACGTGATGCATGATGGGTTCCCAATGGTAAAAAAGCAACACAGAAGCAGCCATCCGCAGTGCACAGCAAGTGTTACTGGTCCTGCAAAACCCATGAATTACACTACCCCTTCTACCTATGAGCTCGCTAGCGCCACGTATGCCAACATCTGCTTTAGAGACCACCCCTGCACCAGCCAGACACGACATGGACTGACGACAATGGCCACTAAGTCAGGGCCTACAGAAGTCGAGGAGGTTTCATGAGGGACCTGATCAGGCCAAAGCTTCTAAATAACAGTGCTCAGGGGAGCCACGCACCTTCCGTACAAATTGATCTATCACCGTGTGTGCACCACGGTACTGAGCAGAGCTCCTAATCTACCGCTCCCAGTAGACGTGCCTTCTGTGACCCAGTGCTGTGGAATGAAAAGAGGTCAGAAAGCGATGGGTGGAGAAGCTGTACATGAATGAAACACCACTTTAAAATTCGTAATAGAAGTGAGTCTACCTACCGATGTTACAAATGACTCTGTGTTCGCTCTGCTCCAATCACAGAGCTGGATGTAACATACTATTTCGTAGGATTATTTGTGATATAACACTCGCACAAAAGGAATGCAATTGCACGGAGTCCCTTAAGTCAACCAATTGACCGCACGGCTGTTTTCCCAGAGATACAGTGAATGACAGAGCGAGAGTGTGTGTATAATAACCAGGCATTCTGAAACCATTCAAGCTTTAATTCTCACAAGTGTCAAAATGCTCATTATGTATGGAATATAAATTTGTGCTGCAGTAGTAGCCCTTTTATGGGCTCATTCACAGATTGCATACAGTGAAGACTTGTAGAATACAAACAGCGACACCCTAGTGTTGGGGATGGAATAGGCTGGGAAAGACGTCAGCACTCATCTGCTGATTGGGGAGGAACCTCTGCAGATTTGAGCAATGACGCTGCAGCGCCAAGTTGCTGCAACTGACTGTAGATGGTTAGAAGAACAGGGATGAGAATTACTACCTGTATTACACTAGCACCTAAAGGGCCCCCAGCTGAGCTCAGTCCCAGTGCTGTATAGACACAGCAAAAGACAGTCCTGTCCTGAAAACCTTACAGTCTAAATAAAGACCAAGGGCTGGAGGGAAAACAGAGGCGAAAGAGCTAGATCCACAGAAAGACTTAGGGACCGAAATTCAACATTTATGTGCTACTGCCATCCTCAACACTACAGCTCACCTGCCACCTACCCTGCGGGTGCGGAAATGCTCCTAGTCAAAAGGCAAAGCCCTGACATTGCCTCACAGCTCAGGAGCAGCTCTCAGCCCCAGCTCACGCGTAAACACCAGCAGGATTCGCAAACGAGCTCTTCTTCATCTGTTTCCCAGGGGTGGTGCCTGAGAGTTAGATATTGAAATGCCTAATCCTATTTGTACATCTAGCCCGAAGAGGCTCGCCCAATGTCACACAGGAAGGCAAGGATGGGAATAGAACCCAAGACTCCTGAGCCCCGGTCCAGTGTTCTAGCCACTGGATCACACTCCCTTTTTATAGCTGGGCAGGGAGGGGTGAAAGAATAGCATGGAGAGAAGGCGCAGAAAGAGAGAGAGAGAGAAAAGAAGGGAGACAGACTCAGGAGGCAGGGGGCTCAAAAAGAGGAGGATAAAAAGAAAATAAATAAATGCCCCCCAGCTGTTGAGGCAGGCCTGGGAGAAAGTGAAAGACGTGTCCTCCGTGCCACTTCAGAACTTACTAGTATTGATTAATGCCCCAGGAAGCTTGATGCATGTTTTCAAAACATACCACAGGCAGACAAAACAATTGTTTCCTAGAGCTGTTTTCTAAGAGGTTTTAGAACCCTTAGACCTTATTCGTTACCTGCAGATCATCTTTATTTGCCCCTGGACTTTCCCTGTCATTTATGTTAAACAACAAGAATAGAACATTGCCGTCTCCATAGCCCTCTCTCGCTGCATCCCGGGACATTGCACAGTGCCTTTCTCCGCAGTAATAAAGGGTGCCTAACATTAAAATTGTGTTATCTGCATCTGAAATTAGTTGGTGGGTCTCAAACACACAATGCGGTGCTGATTTAACTCGAAGTGAGAGTTTAAATGAATTTCGTTAAACCAGTGCCCCACTGGTGGATTGGACATGCCTATATCTGTTTAAACCTGGTTTAGTTTAAAATGGTTACGTTTATGCTAGACCTCACTAGCACACACTTAAACCAAAGAAAAGTACTCACACAGCCTTTTGCACCAATTTAACTAAACTGGTGCAATCCGGCATGTGGTCAGATGCTTCAGTCTAGGTTCCACAAAGGTGTGGCCACTACAGACACCATCCTCATAATTGGTGCCACTGGTACCTTTGTTAGTATTGTTCTCAGGAACCAAGCACAGAACAAACATTAAGCTCCCTTCCTCCCTCCCTCTCCAAAGAAGTGGTCAGACTTGAAGGCCTGTCGGCAGGGCAATGCTTGCAAGTGGTCCCTGACTGCTCTTGCTAGATGTCCTTGAAAAGAAAAGGCCAGATTCTCAGCTGGTCTAATGGCACGGTTCCATGGATTTCCAAGAAGTCAAGCTGATTTACACTGGCTGAGAAGCTGACTCCATGTTCTGATTTGCAATCGTGTCCTCTGGATGTTGTTTCTTAAGCATGGCACTCAGAAGTTCCTATATGCTCTTAGCTCTCAGAGAAACCAGCTAACATTATAGCCCTGAAACATGTGCGGGAACTTACTTACTTTTATTCTCTCCATCTCTTTCTCTCTCTTTTTGTCGCTCATGCAATGAGGCCAGTGGTGCCGAGACCTAGAAACCATTACAATTATACTTCATTTTAACATTAAAAAAGCCTGGGCACTAAATCTTCTGCATTCCAGTGAAAAGAAACCTAACAATTATTCAAATGTTATTTAATGAAATTACAGCAATTAAATGCAAATTTCTTGCATGTTTTCCACCCCCCTCTTCTTCCTTGGCTTGCTTCGAGTTCTTTCAGACATGACATCACCTCACATCCACCGAAAGCATCATCCCGCCATGCCCACAGCTGACACTGCCTTTTCATATGGTGCTGGAGACACGCAGAGGCCCAGTTGTCACTTTCAAGATGCTCTCATTGCACTGTTTTGGCACTTGCAGGAGCCCAGTGGGTTTGTGGGCTTCTCAAGACCCCGTTCCTCAAAGCATAGCTCACCCGCGGCTAGTCTTTCCAGAATGACACAACCATTACAGCTGACTGTAGCTAAGATTTCTAATGCACATTTAATATTTGTCCTCTCCAGTCGCCACCAGGTATATGAAATGTGATCAAGCTATTTGGAGTCAGCAGCCAGTGTGCAACATGCCAACCTAAGCAATTATGTCCAGAATATAGACTGGAGCTCTATGCATTGGGTCTAGCTTCTTTACTGATAACATTGATCCTTACTTAGCATTTGGGTAGCACCAAAGAATTCAAAGTGGGTAAATTACAATCCACATTTCATTGCTGGCTACCCAGCTACAATGGAGATGTTGAGTGAACATGCACCAAGTGGAGCACGGATATAGAAAAGAATCCAGCCCAGGAGCTAAAATGACAGTGCTTTGCTGGGGCTCACTGTTGGGTGACCCTCAAAGGTTTGCTTCAGCTCCAAGCTTTCAGAGGCTTCTCTGCACTGGCCCATAAGGGTCAGCTAAACTAGACTCTCATGTGATACCTCCTGCTTCCAATTAGGCCAGGAGTACTTCAAAAGTGGCTTCTCTCACGGCATCTCAGCACTTCAAATGATAATCCTGACCCGAACCCGAAAGTGCAGAGGGGGGAAAGGAAATGACACATCTTAAACCAGGAAGTTGAGTAAAAGGCTTCATTCAAGTTTTGTATCTGATCTGACCCAGATCACCCCCTCCATACAGAGACCTGCTCTAGCTGGCTAGGCTCTGCTCCTATTGAAGTTGAGATGAGCAGGACTGGGCTCATGTTTTAGGCCTTGATTCTGGAAAGCATCCTTATTCAGGGCCACACATGCTCAAATTTAATCTCAGGTGTAAATCCCATTGAAGTCAATGTAATTTAAGCACATACCGTTAAGCATGTGCTTAGCTGCTTTCCTGAACTAGGTTTGCCTTGGTTTCCCCTGGGGAACGATGTCTGCTGTACAGATGAAATCTTCCACAGGGAGCCTTTAGCTTCAAACTCCTTGGTTAATGCAATGAGTTGTGGCAAGTGACCTAAATCTAAATGCACCTCCCCTGAATCAGTCTCTCTCAGTAACTGTATTATCAGGACTCTTGAGAGCATTTCAAATTTAGTGAGAAACAGGAAAGGTCATTTGGCTCTTCAAGGCGCATTTTAAAATACTCTGATCTCCCTGGATTGTAACTATTTGTTTCGTGAATGACCTCAACATTTTATACTCAGTAGCCTGGAAAGGTCATTTCACAGATATATTCAATTCTTTTAACTGTAAATGTAGGTGGTTTCCAATGTTTGTTTGGAATCCGTTCTTTAACTCCCACATCTAGTGTCAAGGCAGTGACACTGGTGCAAAAGGAACCTTGCCAAAATATCAGTGTATTGGAAATATGTACTGCATCTAACTGCCCTCCTTGCTGGGAAGTTCTTTATTAATTATTATAGTTTGATTAAGTCGTGATTCATAATTTGCATGTGTATAGCAAACAATCTCTAAATGCTTTACACAGACGGGCACATTTTAGCTGCATTTCCCAGATGGAGAAACTGAGACACAGGAAGGTTAGATGGCAGATTTGCAACTACTCAGAAAACAGGTAGAGCCCGATTTTCAAGATGCTTGGCACCCCAGCAGCGCTCTTTGTGAAGAATAGAAGCAGCTGGATACTGAGCACTGTTGAAAAAATGTCTGTAGTTACACAGTGGGTCAATGGCGGAGTCAGGAGAAGCACCTAGAGCTATCTTCTGATGCCCAGTCATTTAAAATCGTCACATCACCTTTTACGTGTGTCCCCTTTACTCCAGTAATAAACAATGGCGTTTCAGCTCTGCAGAGCACACCACTAAGTTAGGATCACACTAACCAAGCCAGTCACCTGAACCTCTGTGGGATCCTGTTTTATAGAAGAAGGTAAAGAGAGGCAAGACGGGCACCGTTGGAGAAAACAACAGCTGTCATTTGAGAACAATGTATTGTGTTCCGTCAGGGTCCGCAAAGCTTTGGATGGTACCAAGTGAAAACTTCATGTAATATGACAAGGTATAACATGTGATCAGGAGCCAGAGACCATAAAGAACCAATCCATGGTTCTGATCCAAAGGCCATTGAAAAGGGTCAATTGGAAGATGCCAACTGACTTCAGGATCAGTCCCTCAATGAACCAAAAGTTGAAGGGGAACAGCCAGGAGGATGATACGGACGAATAGAAATGAATAATGGTCCAGATCTTCAGCAGAGGTAAAAGAACTCCCTTGACTACAGCAGAGCCACCTCAGCTGATACCAACTGACAATCAAACCCAATGTGTCTATATTTAACACATTTTCTACTGCTTGATATACAAGCTGTCTTTGGAGCATTTGAGAATATTCAGTAAGAAAGGATTTTTAAATTGTGCATTATATAAGCTTAATTAATACTTCACACTTGAGAGCAGTGTAGATCTGTTCTGACAAGTGGGCTGAGACTGGCATAAAATAATTTATTGATATGATTACTGTAAGGTTTTGGCAATGCATCAAAACACTGGATTCAGGGCACCTACAGAAGACATGCAAGGGAACATGCAAGGGAACAGATTATTGCTAAATGCCTTGTTTTTCTCCGATTGAACGTTATTTAACTTGCTAGTGAAATTACATTGATTTGCAGCCCTGCAATGCTCATTGAGAAAGGCTGTACAAAGATTGTTGAATTCAGGTGTTCATTCCAATAGAGAACTGTGCAACTTACTATTGACAAACTAGTTTTCATGCTATCCTAACAGAGAAGTTACCTGAAGTTCTATTCCTTACATTAAATGGATGATCAAACATAAATGACATTCCTCAGGAGAGAAGATCTTATTTTTGCAGAAAAGATGTTCTTTCAATCAGAGAAAGATACTCCTGTGGGATATGAGAACCAGTATGCCAGCATCAGGCTTCATGAAAGCAAAGCAGATATGGTATGCACGAAAGCTTTACTCAGACAGCCTGATTCATGGCTCACTATGGAATAGACTACTGAAGAATCAGTTCATAATTGTAAAGCTTGTCTAATGGCAGCAGACCCCTGGATACTGCCACCAGACCCTTCGTGGCGAGTTAGTCTTCATTTTGCTCTTCCGTCATATCAAAATAAACAAGGAGTTATCTGAACCATAAAGCCTCAGTTAGGGCCCAAGCTAAGGCCCATTGAAGTCAATGGGTGTTTTTCTATTCACTTCAATGAGTGTTACATCAGTCCCAGAATTACTGTTAAGACTTTGTGATTAGTTTGTGAGCTGTGTTATGCCTGAAGAATAGACATCTAATAAAAAGGTCCTGGAGAATTCTATCCTCTGCAGTGGGCCGGAGAAGCCCAGCTGCCATGGCAGATCCTGGAAGAAATGGTCCTTCACACAGAGGCCTGTCCCATTAAAGTCTTTGTAGATCTGCCCTAGAATTCTAAAATGGATTAAATTAATGAATGGGGAGCCAGTGCAGATTGAAAGCACCAGTATAATATGTTCTGTTGATCTAGTCCTGTTTAGGACTAAGATACTGTGCAATTTCGCAACTGTTACTTCCCTATAAAACATACACTTGCCAAACAGCTAATGGGAAGATATCTACATGCCAGACTGGAAGCTTTGACACACGATTAGGGTAACTACATAAGAAAAGCCATCTAACCTTCTGGGAAGAAAGCCAGGCCTGTAGTAGGAGGTGGAGACCGAGTACAAGTTTGCGATGACAGATGAGAAAAAGAAGAACCTTTGATTCAAAGCGTGAGGTTAAAAATAAACTGGGGGCAGTGATGTTACCCAGTCCAAGGAGGGGATCTTTCCTGGGAAAGGCTGAGGGCTCAGTCACAAGCTTGGCGGAGCACCCCGGTAGAAGACTAAAATACGGAGCGGTTCCAGGAAAAGGACGGGTGCAGCATACTTCATCCATGGAACACGCGGAAGGCCTCTTAAAGAGTCACGACTTGGTTCCAGACCAGCTCCTGGGGTAGCTCAGCTGCCCGCATCCTCCTCCTCAGGCTGGACAGCATGGTTACAACGCTGTCCGGAATCACTGGTCAAATACCGAAGGGTGAAATCGGAACATAAGGGAGGTTGGCGACTAGCAAAGAACCTGTTTATTTGCTCCCATCCTCCCAGATGCCAGTTTTCCAGCTGCTAGGTGTAACAGAAGAAAACATGCCATTTCCTGATCAAAGCACAGACAAAGTAAATCTAAGACCTACTGGACTTAGAAACTCAAAGTGCTACGCTACTATCCTTTTCTTTTAGCCACATGAGCCCCCACAGATGTTGGTGTTTTAGAAGCATGCCAGCCTATTTATGAAATTATTAAACAGATTATGCATAAAATGTCTGAGGTAAATGAGAGGGCAGAATCATCCCTTTACTACATTTAAGAATGTAGAGGTTCACGTAGCTTTACACTGACCCTATACTATTTCAGGTCATGTCCAACCTGCAGTGCCTTTGTTAAAAGTCTTAAAGAAAATGTATTAAAGGCCTTTGGAAGTACTTTGTATGATACTGCACAATGGGGCTTTGTTGATGTTTGAGCTGGAGTGGGGACGTTTTACAAAGACTGCTATGGGGCTACTTTCAAACTGATCACTTAGTGCTGCAGCATTTCAGTCCGTTAGTGGTGGGGGACCTATTCTGTGCTTGTAGAAATGGAGTGACCAGGCAGAATAAAGTTGCAGTCATTGAACAGTCACCTCTCTGTTGCCCTGTGTGTACCTGTAAAAGTACCCACAACAGAGTCCATGTTAGCTCAACAGGGGTTGCTGGGTAGCTATTTTGGGGGCAAGTTTTATGCCCCGAGTGCTGTAAATGTGTATATATGGCACAGGAACAATGATGAACTCCCAATGGACCAAATGTCCACAATAATTAGCACGTGACTGTCGTACATTAATTTCTGTGACCCATACAGAGGCAATTCATGCTTCCAAGGACACTGGAAGGGAACAGTTCCCGTGTTTCTCCACGTGAGGAACCGTGATTGCCCCTGGCCCTTGTGCAGGATTGGGTCCAGGGACAATTGGTCTCATTCCGTTTACCCCAGCGAAGCAGCTGCAGTGACGTTCCTCCAGTTAAAAAGCAACACCACAGTACCCAGCCCTGGCTGCACTAATTCAGCTGATAACGGAGCACAGCCAGTTGGACCTCAGCACTATTCTGGCCCAGCCTCAACCATTGGTGAGCTGCTTCTGAGGACGCATCACTAAGCAACGCCGATGGGTGACTTTTACAAGCACAGGAGAGTTCTTGATGCTAGTTTGGGAACACCCATGAGTTCATACATGTTTGCGCAGTTGTAGTTTACCCATCTTGTTACTACTCACAAGCCCTTTAAGATCCTATGACCATGAATTCAAAGCCTATAATACGGTCTCACTTCAGCATTCTACATCATAAATAACATTTCATTGGTACTACATAAGCTGGAAGCAAGCAACAAGACTATCCACTCAGCCCTGGGTGAAGCTACAACTATGTGTTTAATTTCTCACAGTGCCAGGGATAAACGCAGGCTGTCGTCTCAGCACTAAGGGCACCAGGAAATCTTCTTGGATGTATTAGCTGGTAAATTTGCTGCACAGGCAATGCTGTGACTCACTCTGAACTGTCAGCATTTGCTACATGGCTCTAACAAGACAACCGAGTTTGACACCGGCCAGTCTGAAGGCAACAGGCCCTACAGGCAAAACAAGGGTCACCAGTGCATTGTGTGCACCATGCGGAGATGAAGTGTATACCGCAGACCAAGCAAACACCTCTAGGGAATGCCCTTGATTTGTACTTGCCGTGCACAGCAAGTGGTAGGACAAGAAGAACCCATATTTAGCCCCGTCCTTGAGCATTGTACCTGCTATAGAACACACTGAAGCCAAGCGACCTTACAGGGCAACGCATCACACCCTCAATTTTCATTTGTCCTGGAATTTCCAATGCATCAGGGTGAATCCATTGATTAACCCCCGAGCCCCCATCAAAAAGCCCTCCTCCCTGCAGGACTGATGGGATTTTAAGGCTTCTTGTTACAATGCTCCACTGCTTGGCAAATCTCAGTGAGATGTAATCACATCAGTCTGTCTGGGTTTTTTTTGTTTGTTTTTTTAATAGAGCCTTACTGCTCTTATAGGTTACTCTTCCCAGTTCTCCATGGAGGCATACTGCGATCCTCCTTGGTGTCCATGATAATAGCCTGGCAACAGGACAGTCACACTTGACCTAGAAGAGATAGGAGACTACCTGCAGAAACTGAGCTCCATTCATTTTCAGCATCTGAGCCTCACAAAGGCTTTGACGCAGAGAGGCTGTGACAGACTGGCCTCAGGCAAACAGAGAGTGAATATGGAGGGGATCAACATGGACTCATTGAGAGCCATAAGCACATCCCAGGTAGCTGGCAGGATGCGAAGGTGGAAACTGCTAGCTTTTTCAGACCGAGCCACATGGCGCTGTGGAACCATTGCTAATTGGAGCAGCTAAGCAGACGCCAGCCTCTCCAGGCCTTTGGCATTTATTTTCATAGAAAGTGCTCTGGTACCACAGTGACCTTATAAAGGCCTAGATGGAGAGAGAGGCAGCCTTTTTCTGTGACGTACGAAAAGGGGATTGGAAACAATGAGCTGCAGAGGCTGGAGATCTTCATTAACTTAATTATCAGAAATAAAGGATAAGTCAACAGCTAAGGCTGAATGGATGAAAAATCTTCCCAGGGACATGAGCTTTAACAGTAGATGATAATATTGACCATCCCCACATGACATTTTCAGGGGAGGGAACATGAGAGAGAGAGAGAGAGAAAGCACCAGTCCCACAAACAGTGTAAGCCGAAGTGTTTTAACCATACGGAAACTCCATACAATAGGGCTGTATAAACCCAGGGTAGCTGCTCCGCCTTCTACCTGATTCCACCCATGGACAGCAGAAGCATCGCCTTTCCTCCCCTTGGCCGTGTGGGCAGGAAGGGATGGAGGAGGGAGATGTTGCCTCCGAAGTGAGTGAGGCATGGAATGGAAGCAGCGAGTCCCAGTGACCAGGGAATATTGGTACTGCCTCAGCTGGTGGGGTGCAACCTCTTGCAGGTCTCCTGTGGTGCTTACCCCAGTGGTTGAAATGTACTGAACTTCGAAAGCAAGCGAGCAGTAGAGAGGAAAGATGACCTGTGTCAAAGGCCCAGCATGTCATGCGTTAAGCACTCAGATACAGAGATGGGCGTGGCATAAACTTCAGTGAAAGGTCCTAAGTTTCCTCTTAGGTTGTTGACATTAGATATCACTTTATTATAATAGGGAACCTATTGCTCCCAAGGCATACAATAGGACATAGCATTGCCCACACCATTACAGGCAACAGTACAGCTGGCATGAAGAAAAAAAAGGGGCGCAAGGGGATGCTTTTCCATTAAATGTTTCAAACAAAATGAAGATTTGTCTTTGTTAGGTCTGAAATTTTTCACCGAATTTTCCAACAAAAAGTGTGAGAATGAAAAATATTCAGTTAGGTAGAAAACAAAAGTTTTTCCATTTGAACAGAATGCAATTTAAATTCATATTGGAGGGGGGTTTTCTTTGTTCCTCGCCATATTTCAAGTGGTTTGGTAGGGAAAAAAAAAGAATCAGAAAATTTAGGATGGCATTAACATGTCTGTATTGTCCAAAAAGCCATTTTTCTTCCAATTTTTTTTGGATCAGCTCCAACAAACAGAGAAAAGGAAAGATTTTGAGGGTACCCACTGCACAATTCCTACAGAGATTTATTCAAAAATTAAACCAACAGCATATCAAATATGAACATAGTGACACAGCACCACAGTGCTTCCTAGTGTCATCCTCTGAGCTATGCACAAATACATTTCAGTGAGTCTAGCTCTGCATCTAGTAGGATTTAATTTACGCTGTACTAATTATGCTGGTAAGGCTAATGGTTTGGGGGTTTTTTTGGTTTTTTATTTTTTGATTATTTTTATTGAGTTTTCAGTGCATTTCTAAAATAAGGATGAGTTGAGTGTACAGAAAAGGTCTATTAAACATGCAGAAACATTTGTATGGCAATATATGCTGGGCTCATATACTAGAAATTTAAGTACATATTTATACACATGCAGAGAAGGAGAGATCAGAAGGTCAAGAAACACCTTATGCTTCTCCAGGGAGTAGGAAGAAAGAGAAGAAAATGAAGCAGCAGGATATACAAGTTATTCACCTTGAAGGATAAACTTCAAAGCGAAACCATAAGAGGAAAGGAAATATTCTATCCCCAGGATGATTTCCTGCTACCAGAACCACACAGTGGCAGGTGCATATTTCTGATCCAGACCCAGGGTATAAACATTTGGGGTGAAACTCTCTGCTGAAACAACTCCTCTGAAGTCAGTGTAGCTACACAGGCAGAGTTTTGCCCCTGAAATTTATATTCTGGATCTGAATAGAGAGGATTTGGGAATTCCACTTGAAAAAACCTGTTCTTTTTGCAATTAGCCCATCCACCATCCCACCCCATCCCCAATAGTCCTACCACTATAACTCTTCAGAACAAGGACTGACTTTTTGTGGGGCATTTGTACAACATCCAGACCTCTAAGCACTACCCCAATAGAGATGATAATCCTGATCTGAGCGTGAAATACCACTTTTCTGCATTTACAAGATGTCTTTAGAGAGGAATTTAGCCCCTGCTTGGGTAACACTCTGCTCTAGTTTTCAATGCATGCTTCTCCCTCACCCTGTTCTTTAACCAGGGGGGATTCTGGCACAGTCATTGCCTATCAGGTTCAATTTACGGGTGTTCCCCGCCACCCCCGAACATTCACTGTCACATACAGAAAGCCATCACTTAATAACCTTATTCTGATGTTTTGTTGTGTAGGAGCAATGTTGTTTCCAGAAAAAAATGCTTATATTTCTGCAGCGTATGATGACTCTGAAGGATAGCCATGGTTTACAAAAACTTTTGCCTTTAGGTTAATAATTCAACTTTTGCCCAGATTACTGAAGATGGGACGGCCAGATCCTTAGGTGGCGCAACCTGGCATAGCTCTAACGTATTGACCTCAGTGGAGCTGTGCTGATTTATGTTACCTGAGGATTGGGCCCTGAAAAGTCATTACAGTTTGACAGCCATTCTGAAGTGGGTTGGTGGGTCTCCATCCATTTCCTAAAGGACAGTGATCTATGTCACAAAAAAAACATCTTGTACCTGGCACTGATTGTCCCCCTTTCTTGGTAATTTTAATGGTCATGCAAAGTTTGACAGCTGAATGTTCCTTTTCTCTCCAGAGATACCCTTCAGGTCCCCATGCACCAGTGTCTGTTACTTGTTTGTCACAAACATACGAGGAAATGGGGAAGGACTTTCACCCAGACCCTCAAAGGTAATTAGTTTCCTAACTGAAATCAAAGAAAGTTAGGAGCCTCAACAGTTCTGAGGATCTGGGCCTCTGTCCCCTCTAAGAAATCATTTGGCAAACCACTGGCTGTGCACTCTGTGAGAAGATCCAACTTCCATTAAAGTCCAGGGAAAAGACACGCCATTTTCCCATGGGAACTTAAGTAAGGAGGGGAGAGCGCTCTCTAAGGTGAGAGGATTAGTTTTTGATGCTGATTCATGTGCGTGTGGAGAGCTTGCTAAGGAAAAGAACTTGAGCAAAAGAGAAGAAACTCTGCTATCCCACCATCCCTGGTCCTGCTCAGAAATACGGCCAAGACTTTGCAACTCTTTAGGGTTTGTTTCTCTTTATAAAGACATGTCTACTTTACTTTTGGAGCTTACTTTACTCGAAACCGTCTGTGTCCCAAGTTCAAAAGACTTATAGCCATCTTAAAAAACAGCAAAGGGAACATATGCTACTGCTTTGGGCTAACTGTTGAAAGCAGCACAAAGGGACTGCAGTCTTTAAACATGAGGGTGGTGCAGGACAGAAAGGGTGACCCTCCCATTTATCAATTCCAAGGCAGCCACACAGTGTGTTTTAGTATGTATATATTTTCCTGAGAGTTTATGTTTAATGCTGTTTGCAAGGCCCAGCCATGATACCTGTCAGAAGGGAAGGAAACAACAGTGATAAGAAGAATGTTTGCCTAGTCTAATTAATACTGCACCCATCATGATGGGATCGTAGGCCCAGACTTTTAAAGGTATGTAGGGTGCTGTGCTCCATAGTGGTGCTACATCATTATGGAATCCCTCAGTAATTTGTGACTATCATTTACAACTTCTATGAAAATATGACATGCTAAGTAATATATGACAGCAAGCTGACTAAGTCAATTGAGGTTACTATGGGCGTCAGAGAACAATGTCTTTTTTTACTCATGGTCATGGGTCTTGGTCTCATGGATTGGGTAATGAGAAAGACCACATCACAACTAAAGGGCATACAATGCACTTTCATACAGAAGTTAGAGGACCTTGACTTTGCAGAAGACATCAATTTGCTATCTCATATTCATGGAGACATGCAAGCCAAAAGAAATGATCTCCAGGCCTACGCACAATTAGTAGGGTTGAAAATGATCACTGAGAAAACTAAAAGTATGAGAATCATCACGCAGGAAACACCAGTAACATTTTCTGGGACTGACATGAAAGAGGTCTGATATTTCATATATATTGGCAGCATTGTAAATAGAATAAGTAAAACAGGTGGAACAGACAAAGCCATTAAAGGCAGAACAACAAAATTCAGACATGCCTTTGTAACTCCAAAGCTGAGCTGGAGAAGCAGAAATCTTGCTATCCAAACTAAACTTCAACTATTTAACACCACTGTAAAGTCGGTCTTACTTTGTGGCACTGAAATATGGAGACATTAACACCTTCTATCTAAACTCCAAATTTCCATAAATAGCTGCCTAAAACAAATCTTCAATATCAGATGGCCAGAAAAAAAAATCAAAAACTAAGAACTCTGGATGAGGACGAAACAAAAACCAATAGGACAGGAAATTATGGAACAAAAATGAAGATGGCTTGGACAAACAAAGAGGAAAGACCTGGATAGCATAACAAAACAGGTGTTGGACAGGAACCCTGAGAGCAAGATAAGGTAGACCAAGGCTAATAAAGCAGAACTGAAAGATATCAGAATGACATGAGAGAAGCTAGGACTGCAGCAGGTAACTGGCAAAGATGGAAGGCAGTGGTGAAGGCTCCGGGTTTTCATGGAATAGAGAGGCATTGCTCCACTCAACATTGCACGGTCTAAATGACTGAGATGGCTAAATCCGATTATCAAAAATGACAGACCTTTAAGGACCTGATTTTCAAAGATATTTAGGTGCCTGAAGATGCAGACACGCACCTAGGCCTCAATCCACAAAGGGACTCCGGTTCAGTGCTGCAATGGCAAACATTAAGTGCCCTGTCACCTAGTGGAATCCATAGGCCCAGTTAGGCATCCAGGTTCTCCCTATACAAGGCATGGGGAGAGTTCAGCACCTAAGAATGGGATTCGCAAAAGCCCCAGCGTGCTGAGCTGGAAACACCTAAACTAACCACAGGACATGCCCAGGCGAGGGGTGTGGCCTATGCCCCAGCCCTCAAAGGGATTTAGGCTCCTAGATGTTGGTCAGAGGGAGGCGCTCCCTCAGTTTGAGAATCAGGGAGGTGAATCCTCTCATGGAGTTAGGTGCCTATGTCAAGTGAGCCCTTTCCAAGCAAAACAACCAAGCTAGAAGTGGCGTCTCCCTTATGCCCTCTCCTCAGCAAGGATGTGGGCAAGACAGGGTCAAATCCCACCTCTGCCTGAGCTAGAGTAAAGACTTGTTCCCAGGTCTCCTACCTCCCAGCTGAGTACTCTAACCACTAGGCTATTGGGTACAGTGGGGCAAGTGTGTCTGTCTCATGCCCTCTCTTGCTTTGTAAAATAATTATTCATTGGGCCAGAGGGAAAGTGAGAATAGGAGCCTACGCCCCGTTGAGTTGCAATAAGAGTTAGGTTTCCAAGGCCTGGATTCTAACCATCTTCATGCTTAACTCCTAGGTGCCCTGCCACCTAGAGAATTCTCAGTCCTGAGTTAGCCATACAATGGATGGGGAGAGTTAGGCACCCAAGAAAGGGATCCTCAAAGCCCAATAAGCTGCGCAGGGAACCGATTAAGCAAGCCAGGAGTGAAATAGAGAGGATAGGTACAGGGTTTAGGGCCCAGATACACAAAGGTACTGTGGCACCAATCCACTGTGGTTGAACTTGAGCATATAAGCATAAGACAAGTTTCTGCAGCTGGGCCTTCAAAATCACAAGTCACTTTAGAAAGCAAGCCAAGGAGGATCATCGGACACTACGGTAAACACTCCGGGAAAATATAAATTTTCATATATGTACAAAGAAACCGGAACAATATCTTAAAGAAAGTTGCCTAATTCTGACTGGCACCGTGATTACGAACAGCTCTGAACTCAATAGCTGTCCCCACGAAACCTCCTGAGTAGTTTCATATCAGATTAATGACGGCTGTGTTATTCATGCCGTCACTTCAACACAGACACATTTATTTTCACAACATTAAGCCGGTGGGCTTTCCATATTGGTATTATTCATGGGAGCTCACAAAGCTTATTTATATTTCAGTAGCACCTCAAGGCCCCAACCAGGATCAGGGCCCCACTGTGCTAAGGGCTGTCCACACACGTAGTGAAAGACAGTCCCTGACACAAAAAAATTACAGTCTGTCATGTTGTGGGCTGCAATCCAGGCTGTGTTAGTGCTTGCCCTGTAACACTGGGTACCTTAAATGCTCTGCTGCTCTATGTCACATCCAGGACATCAACAGCTAGCAGACAAGTTTCCCTGAGTATCTGTATGCTATACAGCCCTGATTCAGCACTGTAACCCCAACAGCCTAGCTGCAAAAGCCCCACCTGGCCTCCACCAGCATGGGTTATTACTAGACAAGGGACCCAAACACACCCCCAAGTCCCAAATTTCTCCAACACCATCTTCCCTGAAGTGTCCAGCCCTCTCCTGGAATATTTAAATGAGCAATAAGAGTCTATTGTTCCTTTCTTATCAATCTTCTCCTTTCCAGCAACGGCTGACTTTCTCTCAGTCAAGACCTTCCACAGAAGCACCTGGTTTCCCTTGTCTTCCTAAGTGAAAGATCTTTGCCTAAGCAGGTTTCTCACCTATAGTCAGTTCCCAGAGACTTTAACCCCATTAACTGAAGAACCCATCTTTCTCAGCTTGCAAGAAATCTGGCCCCTGGTGTCTGTCTAGTGATGGATGCCAAGATAGCGTCTTCTCGCTCCTTACATCTTCCTAAAGTTACTATTTTGTCCCCAGACTCAGGATGACCTCGTGCTGATCTTCCCTTCCTGTGGACTTCCCATCTCCCTGTGGATTTGTATGTAAATAGGGTTTCCATTGTTTCTGGTCACACCTTGCTTAACTTCACTGGAAACAGGTAGAGAGCTCCCTACCCTCCTGGCCGGGAGAAAATTATTTCATCAATTCCTCCTTAGCTGCCTACTTTAAACACCTTTTAGACACAGACTTTAAAGCCTAATTTTAGTGAGTATTCATAATTTTTCCTACAGTATTAATACATGCATTTCACAATATTAGTCACCTGGGTGTCATTAGCTTTCATTAAAGACCATACCTGATAAACTTTTATAATACAATAATATTGTATACAGTAAATTGATTTGACTGCTTATCATTTGAGGCTCAGATCCCGTGTATCTATAGCTTTCCCCCCCCCCACTCACTAGATAGGTGGCTTTGTTTACCTTTTATGCACATGAACCTTCATTGTCCCTGCCTGATGAACAGGATGGTCAGACAAATTCATATCCTTTGTCCAAGGCAGATTGAGCTTATGCGTTGCTTGCCGAACAAATTTTAAGAACATAATTCTAGCACATATCCCTAACTCTTTGTACACACCCAGTCCATACATCACACCAGCGGATTAATGATCAATGATTTATATAGTTTTCCATTGATATCTTCCACAGCATCTTTTAGATGCCAATTATGACAACGCTGTATTAAGTGTAGTGAGTATGTCAGGTCTGACAAGAGCAGTGAGCCACCAACGGGCCTCTGTGTCACATTCTCTAAACAGAGAAGACAGAAAAAAGGAATTATTCTTAATTCCATTTTGCAGGTGGGAACAGAAAAGATTAAGTGATTTGCCCAAGGTTTATAGTAGAGTAGAGGAGTCAAATCCAGAGCTCCTGAAAGAGGTAGAGTGTATATGTATATTAATTGACAAATTAAACATTTTGAAAATGAAAAGCTTGGTATAAAGGCCAACCAGTATTCTGAGAAAGCAGCTTCCCAGAGAAAAGGGAGTTGGTGAAAGTAGCCGGGATGAGGGTTTACATTATACCTGTTACTTGTAGGGCCCTGTTAAGAATAATTTATGTTTAAGTAAAACCCTTTCTGTTGATTTACACTGAAACTGTGCCTCTCTCTTCCTTTAAGTGCAAGCTGATGAAATACAAATTGAGTTTGAAAAGGTTTATCACAACACCTGCACGACAAGGCCTATACATGGCCCTACAGGCTGTGAATCACACAGGGAGACAGAAGTAAAATTCACAGTGTGCCTTTTGCATGGCATTTAAAATATTTCTCCACAATGCCCATTTTCTCTCCCCAAGATATACTGCATATGATGGGCAGGAGAGTACATTTTCCTGCAGCCTTTCATTTACATACATTGGGAGAGGGAGGATTTCTTTTCCATGCTTTACCTTAGGGGGAAGGAGACATGGACAATATTTCAGAAAGCCTTCACTCAGACAGAAGGTGCTTTATGGCAATAAGAGGGATAGATCCACATGCACTTTGCCTGAGGTTGACAAGAAAAACATGGTATCAGCCTTCAAATGCTGGGTTCATCGTGTAGGAACAGCTTGCTCCAATTTCCATCCAGCGGCCCTGCAGCCCTGCCAAGATGTCACTTTATTAAACCCATGTCGTTTGCATGGAATCAACAAGCACAGCGAGAATGTTACGCTCTTAGGGGGCTCGATCGAAATCCCAGTGATATCTACAGGAGCCTTCCATTGATTTTTGGATCAGGCCCATCAAACACTTTTCATTTGACCACCTCCATGTGTTTGCCAAGATGGGTATGCTAAGTCCTTACCCTTATTTTACAGATAGGAAACCGGGCACAGAAGGGTTACGTGGCTCAACCAAAGTCACATGGTGAAAACACAGCAGATCCAGGAAGAGGGCCTAAGTCACCAGTCTCCTATTCCAGTGCTCTAAGCATTAGGCCATCTTGCTTCCTGGGAGATATGACCCAACACAAGAGGACTGCAGAACCAGCTTCGTATCTGATGAAAAACTAGGCAGTGGCCTTGATGACTTGAATAAGGTCTTTTGGGTTTTCAGTCTCTAGTTATTATAAGCCAATTGCATGGAAACACCTTCCAAAGTTCTGATGTATTTTCCTTCTGTAAGTGAAGAATCATAACTAGGCAATTAAACTGTAATTATAAAGACTTAGGTAGACAATACAGATGCGTGCAAAAGCAGAGCAATTAACTTGGTTCCTGTGTATTAAGGAGCAAATGAAATTCACAGTCCACTTTTCCCTCAAAGTCCTGCTGCTCTCAGGCACTTCAATTCCTTCTGTACGTGACTTCATTATTTTGGAGTGAATGTGAATTACTTTTATGTTTGTCACTATTAAGTCTCACTTGACACATGGGCAGCCTTTTTATACAGCAAACCCAACATCTTTCGAATTCTAATTGATACATAACTGGCCCACAGCCTGGCCTCTTTTCTCACACAGACAAACTTCCACGGAAATCTTTGGCCAGATTCTCAGCAAGGGTAAATCCGTGTCCCTTCACTGATTTTGTCAAGTTACATCAGCTGACGATTTGTCCATGGGTTGGGTAAAGCCTTGAGTAATGACCCCAGGATATGGCTGTCATGCTACAGGGCTAGCTGCACCTCTGTCCCCCCTCCTGGTGTTTTCAGGTGCATGGCCTTAGGTCTTGTGCCTTCACCTCTCCTGGGGTAGATTTCTGCAATTCTCCCACTCTTAGGGCACCTCTCCATGACAGCTGGAGATGTACTAAGATCCAGCCCTGGGCTAGAGCATCCTGTGTATTGACTGCTTATGCAGCAGGTATGACTGAGTTCAGCACCTGCAGCTCTTCCCTTCAGGAGGCTGTGATCAGACAGCCATGTGAAAGCCAAAGCAAGCATTGTTTATTTTGTAGTAGGAACAAAGCTTTAGAGAAAAAGAATTTTAAAGCAAAGTCTATCTGTGAGGCTTCTGCCGGTTGACACCAAGGGGTCACACACACTCTCTTTCCTAGAATCATATCCTCTCCTGATGGCAATTCAACTACTTCTCCAGATACCCCATACTAGGTCCTGCGTCTCAGCCTAGTTCCTCAAAACAACTCTTTCCCTCTCTCAATGGAGTGCTGCTTTTAAAAACATGCCCCAATTCCTTTGTCCTTTGGTGTCCTTTTCTGGTCAAAATCAGTTTTGCTATGGAGGCAGCAAAAACATCAAAGCGAATAACTCTGCCATTGTCCCTTAACAACTCGCAAGCATTTGCTCAGAGATGGCTTATCTTGAGGCAATCTTTTCCTGTTTATTTTCCCCAGATGGACCCCTTTTGAGTTATCCATATAATCATAGAGTACAAGAGTCAATAGTCATAGAGTACTCGTATAGTCATAGACTACAATAACCAGGCCAATGTACAGTCTTTGTCAGTTATCACAGGACATCTCCAAATCATTCAGAACAGCTACAAGAGGAAGTTGAAGAATACATAGAATTTGGCTAATTCTCTACCATTAAAGTGGTTCACTGTTCTACAGAGATTACAAGTGAGGGTGACTGGCCAGCGGGAGAAACTACCAAGGGAAGTGATGGATTCTCCATCTTTAGATATCTTCACACCAAGACTGGACACCTTTCTTGGAGGACGCTTTAGTCAATCACAAGTTACTGGGATCAATACAGGGGTAACTGGGTAAAATTCTATGGCTTGTGATAGACGGATCAGATTAAATGATCTCAAAGTCCCTTCTGGTCTTAGAGTCTATGGAAAGTGCCCCTGAACTACCCTGACCCTTCATTCAAGCATTCATTATCAGTCCTTTTACTTGTTTTTCCCTTTACTGTTCCTGGAGTTGGTAGTATGCCAGAAAAGTCACTTTTTCTTGGGTGGATTGCTAATCACATGCTAACCTCCTTTGGTTATTGCTAATTCTGATTTGTCTAACGTGACTGACTAGAACAGGCTTGTCACAAGCTCTGCAATGTTTGCAATCTACATCCCTGATTTGCAGCACCATTAAAGGGTTGGGGCTGCTCTTGTGATGCTTGCTGAGGAATTAAGTCCTTTTTTATATCCCACTTCTCTTTTTTTTTTTATTATTATTCTTCTTCTCCCTCCCTTCCATCAGTGCATTCAAGAGCAGTTTCTTCAGCATCCCGAGAGTCAAATGCAGTTGCCCTTTGATACAACATGGCTCCAAAGGCCCACTTGACTGGGAGCAATAACGAGACTCGAGGTACATGCAGAACACCTCTTTGGCATCTGAGGGACATATGAATCAGACTGGAGAAAAGAACCCAATATCACTGCTGTCTTTTGCTGATCCTCTAATGTGACACGACCAGACCCTCAGCTGGTGAAACAGGGGCTCCCCAATTCACTTCGATAGAGCTCCACCGAAACACAGCCACTGAGGATTTAGCCCAGACTCAATAAGACCACCATCCTTCCGATGTCCCTCCCAACTCCCTCCTCCTACTCTGAATTCCTGCTAGAGACAGAAAACCCTGTGCCCACTGCCGTTCCCGAATTCAAAGGGTTTGCACTCTGTTCTCCCTGCCGTGGCCCAAAGAAGAGACCTATATTTTGTTGTTGTTTAAAGTCACACCCCTACAACATTAACCCCCTTGCAGCCATATGCTCTGGCAGGGCTAGCCCTTCCATGGGGGATTCTGTGATGCTCTGAGAACTCGGGGGGGGGGGCTGCTGTCCCTTTCAGCCACCTTTACACTTCCCACACGTCGAGCAGCTCCAGCGACTGCAATGACCGCCAGTCTAATTTAGACAGCCTCGACACCCTAAGTAAGTCAAAGGATCCCAGGGCTTCCCTATGGGCTGCTTGGACTTCTCAGTGCCCGATGGGCTTTAGCCACACTCCCTCCAACATCCCCAGCCCCCCCAGTACACCTCGGCTGATGAAGGGGTTTAGGGGAGGCAGCTTTACAGCTGGCTTCATAGTGCCTGCACTGGGGAAAATCCTCTCTGGGCTGGAGCCTGGACTTCTAGGACCGCTTTGTGCCACTCTGTTCCTGTCACCAGAACAGGGTGAGAATCTGCTCTGCTCTGCCTAACATACGGCAGGCTCAGCACAGCAGAGGATCAAGCTTGCACGGCTGACCCACAAAGCACCGACCACCAAAGTGGGCCAGCCGGCGTAATTTACCTCAGGTCCACTGAAGTTAACAGGATTCAGCTAATAGTCACCACCAGAGGAGCTGGCCCAGTTTGCTTCCTTTTCTTTACATCACCCATTTCTTTTGCGATGGTTGCAACCTGAGTGGGGCAGTAGCAATAAGATGGCAGCAGGGGCATGCAGCTGGGAACAGCTGGTGCTAGCTCACTGGGGGCCGGGAGCAGGAATATTTCTGTCCACCCCACCAGCACTAAAACAGGAAGGTTCTTCTAAGAAAAAGCAAACTGGGGTCCCGAGCTGCTCGGGGCTCTCAGCAGTTGCTTAGACTGCTTATACCTAGCTCTTCTCTGCTGCCAGGGCAGAGGAGTGGCAATATGGTGTGTGGTCTGAACAGCGTATCTGCTTTTTTAAAACATTATTTTCTTAACAGCAGCAAGATGCATTTTAAATCAGCCGGCTCTTTTAGAAATCACTGAACTTCGACCTGCGTCCGCTCTCCCGTTTGTAGGGAAAAAAATAAACTAGGAAACAACTAAACTCATCACAGCTGTCGGTACAGACTCTGATTCAGCAAAGCACTGAAGCACATATGCTCTTTGGGGCAGGGACTGTCTTCGTCTGTGTTTGTGCAGAACATGATAAATAACAAACCACAAACAATAATAATAATAAACACCTAACTTTCACCCCACTGAAGCTACTGTTTCATGGGCTTAAAGTTAAGTAATGGTTAAGTGCTTTGCTGAATTGGGGCCACAATCCTGTAATATGAAATTTGGAAAAGAGAAACTGACCCTTTCATTTGCCATAAATCACTCTCTCTGACAAGGCTGTATTAGTTTCTGTGATATATCCTTCCCCCTCTGGTCAAAAAACTTCACACTCATTATGGCTGCTATTTTTTAAAGCCTTTATTATTACTATGCAAAGAAATCCTGTATGAATTGGATCCTGTACGACACCAGGAAGTAAACAAGACCGTTGCAAGGAACAAAAAAAAACCCAAAAAGTTTCCTTTCAGCTATTCCCAGAGCAATCTGCTTTTGTCCTGGTTATACAAGGCAAATGTTGCCGCGCCCCATGTGAGGGCATTGCAAGGAGAAGATCAGAGGAATTAGAACAAAGGAAAATTTTTGCTCCTCCAGAATGGAAATGCCCCCGCTTTCTCAGACTTCCGTACCAATGCGAGCTCTTGGCAAGGCTAGGACTAAGGAGCCGAAGAGGAGGACTTGTAGTATTGTTTGAATGTCTGAAAGGCACACTCGTCTCCTTCATGGTTTGCTACTTTTGCACCCCTGTCTGTCTGCATTTCTTTGTTTTGCTCCCCTTGATCTTCCTGGCCTGGCTGGAGCGTGGAACTCTGGGGCTGCCCCCTCCTTCCTTTGTATCCACCTCCTGCTTGAAAGCATTGCACGCTGTGGCATGACAAGGAGGAGGTGACCTGAAAGGAAAACACGGATGTGGCTTCAGAACAAAAGGTTCTCTCCGGCGCTAGAGGATTGGACCAAACTATTCAGACACAACTTCGGATTAGCAGTGGATCGGCACACGTGCTGCTCGACACAGGCCCTGAGCCATTTGCACTGGAGCCATCTGTTACAAACACACACAAGGCAGGCAGACACAAGGGCCCAATCAGGGAGCGCGAGATGTGGATTGTTTTCTATGTTAGAGCTGTCTCGCATCATACTGATTGCACCGTGTCAGGCTGGCACGGTCCCCCTACATCGAGGGGACGTCCCTTTTACCCAGACACCAGAAGGGGAACACAAGCTATTTTCCAAACTGCAGCTGAACTATATTGTTAGGCAGCGTGAGAAAGGTCACTCGCTTACACGGTGAAGGCACCAGTTAAATTCCTTAGCAAATTCATTTTTAACACTACTGTTAAAAGGAACCCACATGGGAGCCTTTTCGTAGCAGATCGATTGTTGGTTCTTGTCTTCTTCAGTTCCTTCTGGCTGTTGACCAGCCACATTAAAGGCACACTGCAGAGCCGCAAATGTAAGATGTTTGTGCCCTTCACTCCCCCTTTGTTATGGGTGAAGGAAATGTCCCAAAGAGATTGTTTTGTATTGTATGTTTTTCCCTGATTGCTTTTTGTACCCCAGAAATATCAGGTCCTGATCTCCCTCTTTTTCTAGGGGGACTTAAGCAACCTTGTCATGACATCAACCTAGCTTGAGTTTGAAACCTGAGCTGCAGTTTAGGACTCTACCAGCCTGGGAAAAGAAAGGTGTTTTAAAATAGCTAAAACGGGCTTTGACACCATATAGCAGCTGGTATAGACAAGACACGCTGAAGCGATGGCTACCTCTGCTGTTGACCATAGCACCTTTAGAGAAAACAGTAACTGTTTAATGTGTTCCAAAATTACCTGTGTTCCTGGTATAAAATGGGCCTTAGTGGTATGTGAGAGGTATCATGGGACAACAATCTGTCAAATTAAATAAAAAAATCATAGGCCTCCGATACAAAACTGGTTTGCACAGCTCCTGGAATGACAGGGCATCTAGTTGCTAGCAAAGTACAGACAAGAGCAAACATAAGTGGTGTCTGTTGTCAGGACAAAGAAAAACTCTGAATCAGTCTGTCTGATATGACCCTTCTTCTTATGGCTGACATCTCTCACCATCGCGCCTCACACACAATGGGTGTGTCAAGGGGGCGTGAGATGTGCTACATGCCACAACTCAATACCACCATTTTGTAACACACACATCTGTGAGTCAGTATCACAAGGTGGTGATGTTATGGCTACCCTGAAGATATCTCAGAGTCTTTAACATGCTGCAGGTCAAACGTGGAGAGCGTGGGATCTCCTTGTTGGAATCTGGGTGGTCATGGGAAAACTGGAATGGGCAGGCACCATAACACCCAGGGTTTGCCTACACAGGAAAGTTATTCTGCTATAAACTAAATGTGTATCGTTACATTGGCATAAGTCCCATGTGGACACTCTTATTGCAATAGAAGAGGGGGTTTTACAGTTCATTTTACATTGCTTTGGAAGGAGTTTAACTTAAACAGGAAAAAAAAATCTTATTCCAAATAAGCAACCACATAGGGAGTTATACCACTATAACTGTAACTGGCAAAGCTTTCCCATCTAGACCTACGCTAACCCAGTGCCTTGTGTAGCATGTCTTGGATAGTGAACATTTAGCGAGAACTCCCTGTTGTTTTCCCCTTTTTGTATGTTACATAAAACAAACTGCTTAATTTATTGTAGCACAGAGAAGTTAATTTCCCCTAGCTTTCCATCAGTTCAACATTCCTGTCTCCCATCTCCCAGGATATTCTTTTGAGAGTCGAGAGCAGAGAGGGCCATACCTATTTGTGATAAGCCAGGATGAGCGAGACAAAAATGGAGTTGGCGATGCAACCTAACACGTGAGATGCAGCACTTTTCCCTCAGTCAATATTTCCACAAGCAAACTGATTTTCGTGCAGGTTTTCACCAATATTCAAGAGGCATGTGACAGAGATCTCTGAGCTGCCAAAGGGTTTAAGGCAAGGTATTAAGTTAATAGAACAGAAGTGACTATGCAAATGAGTAGATAAGTGTAGGCAATCATGTCTCCCTCTACCGGCAAGTCACAGTGACTATAACAGCATGCTACTTCTTACAACTCAAGGAATTACTTGTTTAGTACCAAGTGGCGGTGGCTTGTGCTTTTTGAGGCTGAAGGTGCTGAATTTCACCCCTGTTGATAGCTGTGGGATATGTATTAGAGCGGGAAAGAAAGTGGTAGTTTTGTTTCATGGATGATTTTGAGATTTCAAAATATGGATTCGTTCGGATTCAGAATGAAAACCAAAAATTTTGAAACAGCTGCCTGGCACCCTGGGAGCTCCACAGGTGGAGAGCTGGCCAGCTTAGGAAACCAGAGATCCCAAAGCTCTGGGCTGGAGAGCAGCTAGGAGCCTGGGAGCCCGAGGGTCTGGAGCAGTCCATCTGGTAGACTGCAGAGGCACCAGGAACTCTGGAAGCACTGGGAGCCTTGGATGCTGAGAGGAACATGGGCTGGGGCTGGCAGGAAGCCAGTCAGGTTGCCAATGGAGCCCTGCATGATTTTTAGTGGGCTGTCATCACACCAGCATGGTCATGGGACACATTTACATTTCAATGAATCAGCAAATTCCGAGGAAAAGCGTTTCCCCAATTTTCCCCCCGCAGCTCTCCTGGTATGGTGTTAATATGCAAGCAACTGGGCCAATACCAAGCACTTTAACAGCGTTAGCCCAAAGGCCACCACTCACCAGCATCAGGCGCTCCCCCCACAACCCAGACAGCAGCAGTTTTAGAACCTCCAGGACAAAACAAGACACGTATCTGACATCCACCAGCCCTTCCACTGAGTCAGCTTCGCAGCACAGCGGCCTGCTGCCATCATCAGACCTTCTCTGCTCTGAAACTCTGGCCTGTCACGAGCTTTGCTGTGGTGCTACTAGTGGCTGGCTAGCTTTCAGTCCCAAGCACAATCCTTCTGCTTCCTAACCCCAGGCCATTAAGATCAAGCATGAGGCATTCCTTCCAGTGTTTGATGGGAAACTGGTAGCTCTCTCAGAAGAGAAAATTCCTTTCTAAGCTTTGAGTTCTTGGTGAGTTGTAGCAAGTTTGAGAGGCATGTCTGGTCAGTTGTCGAATTTCTCTTGGTCCCTCCACTAAGTGAGGCACTAACACTGCTTTAGAGTGAATACAAGAGAGATGAGTAAGGCAGTTGTGTGTGCAGCCGGCCTAACATGGCACGTACTATACTGGGCCAGAAAGAGAAACCAGGTATGAATTTTCCTTCTCTCCACTTTCATCTGCTCTTTGCAGTGTTGCCAGATTACACAGAGCTACTGCACTGTAAAATGTTTTGCATTGCATTCGTTTTGATGGGAAGTTTATTTATTTATATCAGCAGGAAGAAAAGCAGGACACCGATACAGGCACATGGACACAGTAACTCTCTCATACTAGTCCAGGGTACTTAGCATGGCTTCAGCCAGCATGAAAAGCCTCAAGGGCAGCATGAGAGCTGCAGGCTACGTCCTATCAGCCTACACCTGCACCGTGAAAGTCAACAAGAGTTTAGTCATTGATTTCAATGGGCTCTGACTTGGGCCTCAGAAAAGAAACCATTTGACACCTGTCAAGGGCCACATCGTTCACTGGTGTATATTAGCATAGCTCCAGTTGACGTCCCGCTGCATCTAGGAAACATGCTTCCTTTTTCCTGGTTTAGCCAGGTGTAATGTACCAGTCCAAATCTTCTGTGCATCCTCATATTCCATTCGCATCACTGTCTTTCTCCTGAGACTGTTACACTGACGGATGCAGGCTCTGTCGGCTGACAGCAAAGAAGGGGATAAACCTCACCTGTTAGAAAGCAACTGCTCTGCCCCTCCCCGCGTGCGAGTAGATTATCCACTGCTTACTGCTGAGTTACGGTGCTATGTCCTTGCCTCTGGATTTCTTCTTATCCCTTTTCTCCCAGTCTACTCAGTCTCCAGCTGCCTTAAGCCCAACGGTGCTTCTATACCAATGCTAACAGAAGGGCAGTCTAGCACTCAAGGCAGTGTGACTAGGAAAAGGTAATTCTCCCTCAGTCACTTGATTGTTCCTGCCATCATAAAAGGCTATTTTCTTTCATTCTATAATCTGTAACCAGGGGCAATAAAACAGAAATCCGCATGCATGAAGTTTGGTTCTTCAGATAGATTTTTGCTGTTTTGCAGAACGCAAACTGTCAGAGACGTTTCCCTCACGTTATGCATCCATAATGTAAATCAATACACCTAGTTGTCTCTCTCTGTTTTTTAAGAGGCTGAAATACAACTGTCTCAACAGAGGCATGAACTCGCTCCCTGCCACCGGAATGAGGTGACAAAGTCAAAGCCAAGGTTTGACCCTTTACAGTACAAACTATTGTGCCCCAAACAGAAACACGTTGCTTAGGCATTGGGCCATGTGGACCTTGCGCAAGTCCCCTGTACATTAGGCCCGAAAGTGCCACTGAAAAAATACAGCCATGTTGGGTAAACAGTTCGCATGAAACCCTTATCTCACCGATTGGCAACCACCACAGCCAAGCAGCTTCCCTCCCATCCCCTGCACAATCAATTATGTTTCTGTGTCTGCTCCTACCATGCTGCCTAACTGTGAGGCTGTGATCAGAGATGTGCCTGCAGCCTGTGTAGACACACCCGAGGAGGCTTTGATCTAGCAGGAGCCGTGAAGCTGCCTAGGCTCTACCGGGTACGTACTCAAGCAGCTATTCCATGCTGCTGTAGCATCACTGGTACTGGTGCTGGCTGGATAAGAGCTAGCTCGGGTATGTCCCATGGGGGGCTGTAGTCATACCTTTCAGTTGCAGCCTAGACATGCCTGTGAGTGTGCATTCTGAGTAGCTGTCCCATCGGAGACAGAGAAGCCTCAGTAATAGGAGAGTCAATGGATGGCGGATTGTCACTTGGCCTCTCTGTGCCTCCACTCCCCATCTGTACAATGGGGACAACGTTACTTCAGAGGACAGTTGTGAAGACAAAAGCCATTACAGATTGCGCGGTGCCCAGGCACTAGGGTGATGGGGGCCATATAAGCACCATAGGTGGATTTGTCCCCTAAATCAGGGCTAGGGAGATAAGCTGCAAGGAAGTTTCTGCTTATTCTAATTTTGTACTTTTTTTAAGGACCAAATTCTGAACCACTAGTCACCCTGCGTAGTAGTTTAGTTTACGAGCAGTCCCACTGAAATCAAGGAGAGGTGGCTTTTTAGTTGCTAAGGCACCGAATGGAACTGAGGAGGGCCTGCGGTCGATACCTGGTTCAGTCAAAGACATCCTGCGTGACCTTGAGCAAATCCTACAGTCTGTCTTGTTGCCATGGCTGCCCACCTACAGCTGAGGAGAACACATCCTTTCTAAACACATGCATGGCTGTGGACTGCTCAAATGCTATGGTGCTAGGAGCCAAACATGTAGATAGGTACTCAGAGGGAAACTGGATTTGAAGGATAGGCAGCTATAAATACAGAGAAATCCTGACCCTATTGAAGTCAGTGAGGGGGTCTGTCATTGACTTCCACGGACCCAAGATTTCACCCACAGAATGTGAATTCCCTGAACACTTTTCCACAGAAGCAGTGTTTTAGAACCCAGGAAAACAGATGTTACAGTGAGGGATATTTCACAACCAGGTATGATTACCACACAAATCTGTGTCCTGGAAACCAGAGCACAGCAAGGTGATGCAGCCATAGCCAGCAAAGCGCCTTACATTCAAGGCATAATGTATTTTTAATGATATCTTTCGAATGTCCTTGATGGAGATTTTCCACTCCATCACCACCTCCTTTGTCAGTTTTAATGGATAGCATTGATTATGCGATTTGTAAATTTTGTTACCAGTCGGAACAGGATGGTGAAATGTAATCTTCTAATTGATTACATTTTGAAATTTATTAGAGTCCATGTATTGTTCTGGATCTCAAATATTCAAGAGGGCATAGCCTTGTCTTACATGAGACGGTCAGAACAAATTTAACATAAGGGTCATCAACATTGTCATGGCTAAAGTAACGGAGACTCCAAATTCAGCTGGGCCCATTATAACAGGCACAAATTTTATGTGAGTTGTCTCACATCAATGCAGTTGAGCAGTTTTTCTCCAAATGAATAGAGTGGAGAAACAATGGATTCTCATTCCTCCCATGTCTATAGCTATTCCATACCTGTATTAATGGGAATGGATGATTATTTTAAGAAGCACCATGTCAAATAGTTTAGACCCCAAATGTGATCTGAACCACCTTTGAAATAGTTATCTGGTCAGCAATGTCATTTGCATGGAGGATGGTCCATCAATGGCTATCAACCAAGATGGTCAGGGATGCAACCCCACGCTCTGACTATTCCTAGCCTCTGATTGCCAGAAGCTGAGAGTGGACAACAATCATCACTAGATTGCCTGTTCTGTTCATTCCCCCTGAGGCACCAGGCATTGGCCACTGTCGGAAGACAGAATACTGGGCTAGACAGACCATGGGTCTGATGTAACATGGCCATTCTTAAGTTTGCATTCTAAGGGCCATATGCAACCATCAGAGGCACCAGAGAACATGCTGCTTGTTACAAGGTACTAGAAAACCAGGCTAAAAAGTTGCAGGCACTTCGCTGTGTATAATAATTCAGTTCCCAGCTCTCTTACAAACTTCCCACAGGCAGTCACTTCACTTTCTCTGTAATAGGGATTGGAGCCTCACTCCACTATGAGCAGTACATAGTAAGCAACAGTCCTGCCTGAAGTGCCTACAATTTAAATAGGCACGATGGACAAAGTGTGGGAAGAGAAAGAAGCACAGTTCTACCTAAAGAACAGATCATAGGATAAGGGAAAGCATTTTGTTTTCATGCTGCTAAAAGGGTATTCCAGCATAGCAGGGAGGAAAATATGTAAAACTCTCTTTTTTAAAAGGACTTCTTAACATAATGTCCTATTGTGCTTAATGTCCCTATTGTCAAATACCTTATCTGACTATGAATAGCACCAAGATTTCTCTCATTTTTGTTTTTAAAAAACTAATTAAATGTAGGTTTTCACATCTTTTTACAAAACACTGAGATAATTCATATAAGCACCTGCTGTACTGATGGAAAACGCCTCAGTTACACAAACACCTGTAAAGGGAGCTGGCACTCAGACGTAATGTCCAAAGAAATCAGGACTTTGGGACAACTGAAACAAAAGACATCCATCACCCACACCTAAAAAAAAACCCTATCACAGATTTTACATGATACCCAAAATGAGATCGCTGAATGCATGCAGATACAGGATGGTCTTTGGGGTGGTTACTTCCTAACCACAAGCCATGAATAGGTGACTGGTAGTCTAATGTAGCTGTAGCCCTTGGCCCCAACTACGGTGCTGTTCCCAGCCCCAGGTGGGGGAGCACAGACAGGGATAAGGGGGGGGATCAGCATAAAAAGTTTGGGGACCACTGGCCTAAATCAGAAGGGTTTATAGTCCTTTATACATTTCCATGCTATCTACTGTAACTGCAGATAAAAACGTTTAATCCTTTTTTGAATTCTTCCATAACCTGAGGCTCACCTGTATCACGTGGAAGTGAGATCCACATGCTAATGGAGCATTAAGGAAGTATTTCTTTTATCAATGCAACTTTCATTTGGTGTCCATGCAGTCAGCTGTAGAGACAACTTGGTGGTTGGGAAGTATTCATTAAAGCTGCCAGTGCTTTATCTTAGCCCGCAGCTACACAACGTGCAGCCCAATCAGCACACAGCTGCGGCCCATGCAACATCCTCAGGGCCATACACAGCATATCTATTGTGTGGATGGGGCCCACATAACACAGAGAGCAGCACAGGTGGCCCACAATGGTACATAGGTTGAGAACCAGTGTTACACAAGCTGGCGAATGTGGCGTAGCACGGTAGCTACCAGCCGCAGTGCAAAGCACACCACGGTGGCGTGTAGCTACACATGTGGGTGAAAGGCTCCGGCAGAGGGAAGGCAGTGGGGAGGTGCCAAAGCCTTTTCCTGACACCTCCGCCTGACTGGACCCTTCGCTGCTGACAGAGTCTTTTCCAGGGAACGTCTCTGGCAGCGGGATACTACATTGCTAAAAATTCAAGTGGTAGATGGGGGAGGCACACCTTGGGCAAGTAGAGAGCTGTGTAGTACATGTCCTCGAGTGCATACCCCCACTCCTCAGGCATGCCTTTACTCTCCTCGCCTTAGCTGTGTCAGCAGCTATGCAGCTATTCATACCCCTGTCAGGCGGCTCCAGGTGTAGGCACTCTATACCACCCAAAAAATGCATAGGGTAAATGCATTTTACCATGTCCAAGATCCTAGTGAGATAACCCCACCCATATTCACCCAAATAAAAGAGCCAGATTTTCTGAAGATCAGCCCCCAGCAGGGATGGCTATAGCCAAATATTCTAAAGAACGCTGCATCCACGGCTCTCAGCTGTGCTGAAAAGCTGCCCGTTAGAATGCAATGGAAGTTCAACCCTGGGCAGAAGTAACCATGGCAGCTAAGATCAGCTCAGGTGCCCAAGCTAACTGTACCTCCATTGAAACAGGGCAAATGCTGATGGGAAGGCATTTTCAGCGAGTGCACCATAACTTTATAATCATACAGCATATAATCTTACAGCAATGCTCAGAGGGGCTCCAACCACGACTGAGATCCCAGCGTGCTAGTCACTGTACAGATACGTAGTAGGAGATGGTTCTCTGCCCTGAGAAGCTTCCAGTCCAATACCCAAGTCAGACAAAGGATTGGAGGGGAAACAGAGGCACAGAGGAGTGAAGTGACTTGCCCAAGATGATCAGTGGCAGATCCAGGAATAAAACCCATGTCTCAGCATCCCATGCCCTAGTCCACGTTGCCTCTTATCACTCTGGAATCTTTCCCACTCATGCAGTTACGACAGAGCTCTGGTTTGTGGTCCTTTGGGAACTCTCTTTTTACCTCAGACTGTGAAGGCAGTGGGGGTTAGAGAAGGGAGCATGTGACTCATCCTGTTTAGCTGGGTGGGCAGGGAGAAGGTTTTTACGGATCTTGATCTTGTTTCCAATCACAGCGATGTATGCTGTGTAGAGGGCTTCTTTGTGTCTGCACCAAAAGGCTGGGACAGACTCATTCCATCAAGTCAAATAAATAATTAAAATAGGAAGAGGTGAAATCTGAGCTGAATCCACACTAACTCCAAGCCCTAATTCTGAGGGGGTATTCGAGTTTTTTCTCACCTTCTTCCCGATGCTGACAATCTTTCAAACACATCAGTGTGGGGGGCCGTCCTGGGGGCTGTCGTCGGCACCGGAGCAGCTGCAGGAAACACAAGAGGAAAGCCTGTTTTCTCACCCGCCTCATTTAAAAACAAGGCTGGCAGTGTGGTAGGAGAAAGACATGGGCCTTTGAGGATGGTGCCATTCAAATTCAGCTGCAGGCTTTGCTTCAGTAGCTTGGAAGTGCATTTCTTAATGACCAGCGCCGTACATGACATTACACCAAATGAGCATTCATGCAGTGGCTCAGGGGGCCGCCCAGGTCAGCTGGAATGAAATCAGTCGCCAGTCAAAAGGAAAGACAACTGGTCTCACTAAGTGAGGGTGAAGGTCACTGTGGGGCAAGGTAAATGAAGGCAGACAGTATGATTGGCTAGCAGAGTTTAAAAAAAAAAGGATTGTTTTCAATACTATCAATCCACTCCCTTCCTTTGCTCATCACAGTAGCACACCACTCAGCCCGCTAATGTGAAAGCAAGTTCATTTACACATTAAAAAGACTAATTCATAGAGAAAGAGGCGAATGGAATGAGAGATCTTTAAGAGCTGCCTGTAAAAGATGAAAGTCCAGCAGGGACAATGCAGAACGGGAGCAGTGTTTGTATAAGGCAGAATTGCTCTGTACAAGCGACCCTACACTGCAATATCTATTTAGTCTCCATTTTCTCTCAGCCGATAGCCCTCCCTCTCATTGTGTGCATGGTACATTTCTTTATTCTGTCATGGCCCCCCTATATACTGAAGATTCTGTCCACAAATACCGAAGACTAGGATACACCACGGTTGTTCCTATTCTAGGTACAAACCAGTCCTTTTTTGCAGCATAGATGAATGTTGCCTGTATCCCCAAATTAAGCTTGAATTCACTCTCAGCCCAGCTGACTTGGGCAACTAAGGAATCCATCATTCCTCCCCATACTATACCTTTGCAATATGGACTTGCACTGTAAAGGCTGGAAGGTGCACCATAACTAATGTGCCTGCAAAACTACAGATGATTCTATTGTAATTTGTACATTCTGCACAATGGGGATCATATCAGTTTATTTCGAGAGATAACTAGCGGTGATTTCCACCAGGAGGCCAAGCAAGAGCAGTGGGGAAGAGTTAAGTTTGGTAGCAGGGACTTAAAACCTATCCAGAGAAAATCTGGAAATAGTTGGGTTTTTTATTTAAAACCACAACTTTCTGATTCCCTGGCTTTTAATTGGGTGATTTGTAAATCTTACTCAGAATTTCTTCACTTTCTAATGTACGGAAGGGAGCTGTTATACACTGGGAAATATTTGTTTGTGTGGAAATATAGGCAGAATCCAGGAGATGTAGAAGAATATTAGAGATATTTCTCATCTTACTGAAATATTGACAGTGCTTTCTGATGGAGGGAAGTTAAAAGTAATGGAGAATGAATTCCCACAGAATCCAGTTGAGATACCTTTACCCATCTCACTGCACAAGTGGCTAGACCATGGCTCTAGTCAATGTAAGGCTATCACAATTTGGCCCATGTTTTTCATTAGATTCAGCACCCTAATGGTAGTACATTTCCCCACTGTATTTACCCAGTTCACTTCAACCCAATGACCTTGAGGGACCACTCCATATTAGCATAAGGGAAAGACTTTCAGTCTCCATGTTCATCTATTTCTAGGCACCTTTGCTTAGAAAATCATTGATGGTGGAATGGGGACATGTGGTCTACTGGGAGATGAAGGGACAGTCTATTACGCTGGTGTTCCTCCCCCCCGGTCTCCTTCCCAGACGGGAAGCAGGGTGCCAGAAGCAAAAGCCTGAGACATTTACGTTATAAAGTAAATGAT
This sequence comes from Mesoclemmys tuberculata, assembly GCA_007922155.1. Lineage (NCBI taxonomy): Eukaryota > Metazoa > Chordata > Testudines > Chelidae > Mesoclemmys > Mesoclemmys tuberculata. The sequence continues at coordinate 7,242,804 of ML675620.1, read as the reverse complement.
TCTATTGTCCCCATGCTCATTTTTACCCAGGGAAAAAATGACTTTTCAACTTAATTAATGCAAAACCTGAGGAAAGAGAGAGATATGCAAAAATCCAGACAAAAAGATTGCAAGAGAATGAATTTGCTGATAATACAGTACTTGCAAAACAAGCTTCTGATATTCCCCTCTTGACACAGCGTCTGTTGTCTACCAGGGCAATCATATCCAACTGTAATTGTCTAACAATTGTTCCGCACTGAGAAAATAGTTCTGATTACAGACATTAACACGTTTAGGCATTAAGCTTCCTCACTGTAATTACCCTTGAGCTTCGTCTCACAAATGAATTAATATGCTGATCGCTTGGACTAATAGAAGCGGCAAAAGGGTGATGAATTGCTTCCAAATCAGATAAAATCAAGCATGACATCATTTAATTAATTTCGAGATTGGGGGGAGGAAAAAAAGGGGGAGGGTAATGCTGAAAAGAAACGCATCTCGCTCCCATGGAGATTTCTTCATGGCTAGAAACACGTCCATAGGGGAGGCAAAGGGGGTGTGTGGGAAGAAAGGAGTACGCACTGTGTGATCAGAGGATTGCTGTAGGTGGGAGGGTACGTAATTTGTGTATGTAAGTGTTCAGTGCCAGGCTGATATGCTGTTTTGTACAGGACTGTGATACAGGGGTATGCACGTTTCCCCCCTGGTATCACGACCTAGATCTGGTGCTGTGAATGAGATGACCTTGTTTAGTTTTCGAGCGAGTCATCCCCTGGCTGTCTTGTGGCCACATTCCGTCCATCTCATCTGTGACACTTACACAAGAATGGAAATCACTAATCAGGCACTGCTGCTCCATCCTGGTCCAGGTTTCCTCATCAGCATGGATTCCATACTATGCAGAGTCTCCATACCTGGTGTTATTGGGCGGAGGGGGGGAGCGGGTGGGTTGTAGGCAGGAGGAAGGGGAAAGGGTGCCAAGCACATGGTTGGGGAGTTACAGGATAAATCCTGATGTCCTGCTCACCTCATCTCTTTCCCAGGTTATGACCAGGCTGATAGGAAAAATGTGCATGATATCCCTAGATAAGGCTGCCACTGAGGAGAGAAGGGGCCGCATTATCACTGAGGAGTTATTCCCACTGATTTCATAGGCCTGCTTAAAAAGGGCCTGTGCTAGTTCTCTAAATAATAAAAAAAAAATGTAACAAAGTAGGAGTAAAATGAAGGGCTGTCGCTACAGAATGGGCTGTTTGATAAATTGCCATCACTCTCTCCTACTCAATACAAACCCACCACATAGATTTCTGCCCATCTAACAAACACACCGACGTGGTACAAGAGGCACACCGTACCTGATGTGGATCCAGAGGCAGCTTGCTTCTCATACCCAGGCAGGTAATCATCCATCTTCCCTTTCAGATGCCGCATGATTCGCACATCCTACACAAAAGATCAGCCAAGAGTGAAGTTACTTAGAAAGCAAGGATCTTCTTTGAAAAAGAAGATTTGGGGTTGTTTTAATTTTCAAAGACGACTATGTCATGGTGCTGTGTGTGTAGTATAAACACCCACACCTAGGTACACTGCTACTCCTAGTGAAGTCAGCTGGGTATACACATGTACATGTATATAAATGCACATATGGAGATATATGTGCACATATATAAAAAAGTGGAGTCTGTATGAACACACAGCATGTGTATAAACACACGTACCAGCTTTTTATATATGTGAGTATCTGTGTGTGTGTGTGTGTGTGTGTGTGTATTCCACATGCACAGAGAATACACTCGGTGTGTGCATTTGTGCACACCACTCCCAGAATGTATAAATACAGGTCTCTCCGTGCACTATTGAAATGAATGATTTTGCAACCATTGATTTCCATGCGAGCGAGATTGGACCCACAGAGTGTTTTACTTAGTTTTGTTTTGTTCTAAACTGAGCATTTAATTCCCCGCCCCCCTCTTCCCCCCCACATATACACACTGGGGCTATGGACCTACAAGACATAATAAAAAATTAATGTGCTAAATGTCCATGCTACAAGGTGCTAGGAGAAGGTGGACTGCTTTAACACTGAATCTGGTTTTCCCCTTTTTATAGGGAAGGAAGAAAATTTAACGCAACCCCACTTGGAGTTTTTCCCGACTTCCTGAGGTTGTGTGTGAAACCTCTTGTTCTGAGCTGCTCATCTCAGAGACTGCAATTTTCTGTCATTTTTCATATGCTTGAATGTTTTCATTCATGCTAATACATAAAGCCTTCCATGGATGAGTCTGCTTGTTCAATACTGTGTTCCAACCAAACCAGCTGGGAGACTGGAGAACTCAGGAAATGGGCAATAGAACATGGAGTCTGCCACCTTTAGGTCATTGCTTTTAGACCCTGATTCTGTATCTCTTGTGAAGCCTTCATCTCCCATTGACTTCAGGCTCTTAATTGGGCCTACACTACTGATGACCAATAGCTGTTATGTTGCCAGCCAGCCATTAAGTTTCACGTACGTGAAATGAGGTTGAGGATGTTGATCAGAGTCCTGTTCCTAGTAAACATGTCATTGAAGCCATTATCACAATTAGCACCTTTGTGGACAATGTCACCAGAACAGGCAAGTGTTGAATGGGTATTGTTTGCTCTTCAGTTTGCCTTATCTGGCAGGATGACACCATGTCTGTTGCTATAGTCAAGGTTGTATAAGCAAGGTCTCTGATCCCCACAGCCTTATCCCTTGGCAAGAAAGCTATTAGCACCATACACCCACTTTGTACAGCTGTAAATGACTATGCACACTGCAGGCCATGGAGTTTCTGGATTTTGATCCACCAATTTCTTACCATTGGAAGTAAGCCCTTCTGGGCCAAATTTGGTTTTTTTTTTTTAAAACCTCAGCTCCTATTTACGCACTGAAACAAGTGATTATGTTTTCAGAAGAGCTCAGCTAGCTGGATGCTCAATTGTTTTGATATTCAGGCCATAATATGTCAAAGCTATTGCATGCTGGCTACTTTTGAAAAATCTTCTCTAAATAAGATAGAACCTCTTCAAAATCTGACCCCAATTATGGATACCGAACAGCTGAAAATGTGGCCTTGACTCTTGAAAACATAACCCTATGCTACCAGGACCCAAGTTTTCCTGCTTGGGGGAGAAGCCTTCACCAGGTATAGATACACATATGAAGAGGGAAAGGATGGTCCAGTGGTAAGAGCATTACCCTAGGACATGGGAGAACTGAGTTCAAGCCACAGACTTCCTGTATACCCTTTAGTAAATCACAGATTGTGAATCCAGAAGGGACTGCTAGTCTGATCTCTGGCATAAAACAGGCCACAGAACATGCCCCACATAATCCTGTTTGAGCTTACTCTCTCTAGGCCTCAGTTCTCCATTTCCAAAAAGGGACTAAATCTACTGTCCCTCCTCAGATGGGTGGTACTCCAATCAGAGCTGGTTGGAACATGAATATTCTATCCCACATGAAAATTCAGAATTTTGGCTTTTTGGACCCCATGCAGGATAGAAGAAAAAAAAACTGAAAATTTTAGCAACACAAAAATCCAAAAACAAAAACTCCAAAACAAAAAGCCACCTCATTTTGGATCAGTGAAAACATTTTATTTTGATAAATTTGAAGTGTTTGGTTTCAGTTTTGAACTTTTTTATTTGACTTTTTTCAAGACAAAATGAAAAATTCTTGCACAATGAAAATATATATAAAAAAACATTCTGAAAACATCAAAATGAGATATTTTGACATTTTCTAAGCTTTCTTCCACTTTTGAAACAAAATGTAGTTGAAATCAATACAATTTCATACACAAAAATCACAGTTTGATTGAAAGAGCATATTCGGATAGAAAATTTCCGACCAGCTTGTGTTATGATGCATTAAAGATCGTAAAGAGCTCAGATACTATGGTGGGGGGGTATTATAGGTAACTTAGAAGGTGAGCTATAAATACAAAGACAAACGAAGCTCAGTGCCACTGTAAGAACTTCATGGTTTTGTGCAAGTCTGAAAGAGGGAGTCACTTTCCACAACATGACATTTGCCAAGCGATTAGGGCACAGAGAAACCCGATCTTATCCCTTTTAATATTAAACGCACAAGTGTTTAGAGGTCCTGTTTTATACATGGACAATACATGTTTCACAATTTATAAGAAAACAATTATTACCCAAGCCAATACTTTTCTCCCATCTAAGAGATCCAGAAACAAAAGGATCTGGGCTTTCCTTACTTAATAATTTTTTTGGGGGGGGGGTGCGTGGGGGGGGGGCGGGGGAGGAGGGCATAACTTAGCATCATCTAAGAGACCTTGAATGCACCAATCCTGTCAAGAGGATGTGGTTTGACTGATGCTATTTCTGCACCTAGCTACTACCCACCTAAGAGTAAGTGTCCTCATAACCATTCAGCAGAGTAGTAACCCGGGTGGGATAGGGGGGTGGGGAAATCTTGGCTTTGTTTCCACTTGTCTATTTGAGGGCAGTGACCATAGACTATAAGTGTAAACTGGGTGGGCATTATCAAGAGCCTAGCCAAGATACTCTATATCCTTCAGCAAAAATAGCTTCACAGAGCCAAGGAGCACCAGAATGAGGGCTCTTTAAGGATGATGCAGTACAGATAAGAGAGCCAGTACCTGGTTGGGGGGGAGGTGGCTGCTATTTCCCTGTGGCTAGGCAGTGAAAATGAACCTGAACTGTCCAGCTTGGCCCTAATGGTAGAGAGAAAGAGGATACAGCTGTTAATGTGGGTCTAGATTCAGGTTCAAGTTCCACCCCACAATACAGAGGCACACAGATCTTAGGTTCATCTCCAGGATAAGACAATGCAATGCAGTGGTAACCTCAGATGACGTTATTTTTAATCTACAGTGACCACACATATAGCACCAAATGAGACACGGCAGGCCAGATCCTCAACTGGCACAAATAGGGGATGCTCCACTGAAGCGGAGGATCCATCCTTGCCTCTTTAAACACCTTATGTTTGGATTTCTGTTTGCAGTATGTTAATATTCATATATTTGTATGCAGCCAGCCTTTGGAGCATGCAAATGTCCTCTAACTGCAATTTCAGCCTGGTCAAGGTAACAGACCTTTTTCATTACGTGCTTCCAAATTTCCAATCTATCCATGAATGTGAAAAATCTGTGCTAATTAATGCTCGTTGTACAGGCCAATAGTGCAGAGAGCAGTTAAGTAGGTTCTGGGGAATTTGTTAAAGACACAGTGTCAACATTAATGTGACTTGGATTTTCCACACTCAGTAATATTTCATCCCGCTCTTTATAAATCAGACACACAGTTATTAATTAACACCCTACACATCCTTCGGTCTTACGTGATAAGGAGTTTAGCTGTTGGAAAACTAGCCAGTTCTCAGGAGGTCAGGGTACATGGAGGGGACGCTGCCACAAAGGAGGAAAAGGTTTCTGGCTACGGAGATGCAAGTTCAGGGTAACATGTTTGACATGGGACAGACTGTCTCATCACCCCAAGTCAGGAAGCCCCAAGCTAGCTCCGGTACTTATGTGACTCACATTACCGCAGTGTCTGAGTGCCTCACAAAACCCCTGTGAGTGGGGACGTTTCCTTCCCTAGCCAGTCTGTGTTCTTTGCCTCCCTTGGGTGCCAGTGCTCGACTCCTTCCTCAGCTCAGGAATCAGTACCGGGGAAGCTGTTACAACAGACAGCCACTGTCGTGAAATACAGAAAGGACCTTGTTTGAATCGCACGTCTTACAAAAATCCTTTCAGTCCAGAAATAGAAAGAGCCAAAGCTGCAGGAATCACTGGGTGAAATTCTAGGGCCTGTGTTTCGCAGAAGGTCAGACTAGATGATTGTAACAGTTCCTTCGGGCCTTAAAATCCATAGAACTACAGTCAACATCCTTGACCCCATGCTGAAAAAAAAAAATCTATGGGGGGTGGTTGCAATACAAGATTGTGTAAATGGCATTTTAAGTTTTATTACATATGTTACTGAATTATATTCAACATTGAATATATATGTTTACTACTACATTTGTCTAGAGCACAAGCATATTAGTTTTAATCTCAAATCACTTACAAGCAGATAGTAAGAATATTTATTTCAGGATAGGGGAAGATGATCTTATTTTTAAATTCAAAATAAATGACACCGTCATTTTAAGGGATGCAAAAAACTCCTAGAAAAGACATAAGTACCCTTTTTGTAAAATATGTCCTGTTGTTGCCGCTGCTAGCTAGTGATTTAGCAGGAAACACCCATGTATTCCTCAGAGTGCAAGGTATTTTCCAGTAACGTGTCTGAATGAGTTTATGAGGGAACACTGAACAAGTGTTCTCATTCATTTTGAGCTAAACTGCAGCTTCGATTGTGGTTATGTTCATTCAGCTTTTTCTCTTCATGCCAAACCCTGTTCATCACAGTGAGCACTCATTCCAAGGGGCTGTTTGCTTCCACAGAGCAAATTCTATTTACTCTAGCTTGAACCCACGCTTTAGAGTCATACAAACATTTTGATTGATAAAATGGAAAACTGGTGTATTTCAAGCATTCCTGGGACACTATGTAAAAAAAAAAAACCAAGCTAAAACGAACAGGCCTGGCCCCCTGCAACTGAGCCATATGGCCTCTTTAAGGAAGAGGATCCCAGGGAGCCTGTCAACATCTTGAGGACCTGAGGCATCAGAAAATGCCATTGACTTAAACGGACAAGGCTAAGCCCTTCTACGACGCTCAGCAGCTGAGGAGTAAAGCTCTGTATAGCTCCCTCTGATTTGTGTCCTAGATACATGTATCTATTCTGATTACTGAACATCTGGTAGCCCTGATATACTGTGCAATAATATCCCACCTATGTATGTGAAACCCTTATAAATACTGATTAAAATATAATAGTTTATTAAGACCATATCTATATCATCTGAGAAGCGATTTGAGCTGGTTTTCCTTCACATCCTTTTTAATAAAACAGAGTGAAATGCACCAACTTTTAAAAAAGGCTTCCTTGCCATTATGTAGATGGACCCCATCAGTGTGAAGTGGAATATAACACAGTTTATTATCACTAACACAGGAATGGACCATAACTCTAAAGAGAGAAAGCCTCGAGTGAGCTATGAAGGTCACTTTTGTGCATCCGGAAAGTCAATGTAATATGCCACCGACTGTGTTAGCCTCCCATTTTGGAGACAACGTGGGCTGCTTTCACTTTAATAAATAGCAAAATTGAAGGTTTTCAGATGGATCATTACACTGTTAGTCCTACTAGACTTGGACAAAATGAAAGCAAAAATTAATTCAGTTAAACGTATCTGTGTTAATGCTTCTCTTTTTCAAGCATCTTTAAAAAGGACACTAGACTCAAACATGCCACACCAATGTTTTTGATTCCTTACAAAAATAGAGAAGACAAGACCACCATTACCATGACTTTTGCCATTGAAACCTGCTTTTCATTTTTGGAAATAGTGATGCATCCACCAAATGGAGGAGGGCCTGGATATCAACCGCAGATGCCATTACCTGCATTATTTCGTTTCAGTCTGAACATTACCCAGGTTACCATCAGAGTTCTCTTGCAATCTGTGGCTTTTGATTCTAGAAATCTAGCCTCCCTTGAAACAAGGGTGCTGTGGATTTTAATACTTTCCAGGGGCTGTTAGGCCTGAGTTTTAAAAAGGCCTCAACCCAGCCTTTGATTTTGTGGGGTGAGGTACTTGTGTGTGTGTGCGCGCATGCACATCGGCACCAGGCTATATAACCTGTACTAAGAGAAATGAAGTTGTTAGTAATAACAGAGACTTGGGGTAAATTTCTGTTGTTAGTTAAAATTGTTCATTGGCTTTGGGAGCCTTTATTTCTACAGTCAAACAGAACTTTCTACAAGAGGACAGGCTGAAACCCCGTCTATTCCCATCACTGGCGGTTTTGAAGAACAGATTAGAGAAACATCTGCCAGGGATCTAGGTTTACTTGATCCTGCCTCAGTGCAGGGGTTAGATTTGATGACTTCTCAATGTACCTTCTAGCCCTACATTTCTAAGATTCTACCCCATCCCAGTTTCTTCCACCTCCTATCATCTGTTCTGATACCCAACACCACCTGACTTAAGTTTCTGTCCTGCCTTTCCCTATCACACATTACTACAGCAATAGCAATAATAGAGGATTATTCCTCATTGGCTATGATGCAAAGGAGCGATCAAGTGCACTGGGTGCTAGACAGCATAACGGGTTAGCATAGCAGTGCCTCACCTCTGAGGAGCAGTTTTCAAGTCCTCCTGAGATCAGAAATGCAAGTGTAACAGTCAGTGCAATGAGACCCTGATTAGGGTCTCCAGATGCTACTGCAATACAGATAATAAATGACAATAGGAAAACACTAAGCACTGCCCACAAACATTGCACAAAGACACTTGCTGCCTCCCAAAACAATTTCCCTAGCTCCCATTCATTCACAGCACAAAGGCACATTTTTGCATCCCTGGTGGGCACTGAATAGAGGCTGCAACAGAATAAGAAGGATGCTTTTTTCCTATCCCAAGTGGGATGAACATCCAGAATTGTCTGGGTGAACTTTAAACCTCCGATTCTGCTTAACTCTAGCCAGTGCTTTGAGTCCTTCTCTGTCACAAGATTCATGGATCACCACATTTATCTGCCCACTGCTGAGTTACATATAACCCAGCCATTTTACTAGATACATCAGCAGCAAAAACTTCTCTCTGTATTCCATCGCGTAGCCTTGCCAGGCAAAACTACAGCACCTGGGATTCTGGCCTCCCAATGTGCTGAGGCTCATCCTCAGAGACCCCTTTACAATGGTTGTTTTTGGAGCACAAGGCCTATGATTCATCTCCTCACCTCTCTCTTTCATAGGGATGGATACCCTCTGCCTGAGTTCTGCTCACACACACACACACCCCACCACCACCACCAACCCCCGCAGTTCTGGCAAGCAGATACACTACTACTATTTCCTGGGGAATTAAAGAAGGTTTTATTTGAGTAACAAGAGGATGAAGCAGACAAAAAACCCATCATTTCTCACACCACCACTTTTTTCCCCTCACATCCTAACAAGTCACACAATGTGGTTTCAGAAAGGCTTTCAATGTTGTAAACAGATTTTGCTTTTAAAATAATAATGAAATGCAGCTGGTTTTAAATCTCTTGGTCTCATTAAAAGGGGTAAAACTGTTAAAACACCAGTTTGACCATGTTAAAATTAGAAGATTAAAGCATATGGAAAATGACAAATGCTAAAAATGAAAATAGCTTCCACGAGGGAAAGCTGAACGACAGAGTCTGTAAAGAACCACAATACAGCATAACAACAAAAGTTCTATGGAAAGTTCAGATGCATCTGATAAAGTGGGTTTCTGCCCACAAAACTTATGCCCAAATAAATGTTAGTCTTTAAGGTGCCACAGAACTTTCGTTGTTTTGCGGAAAGCGGACTAATATGGCTACCCCTCTGGAACTCATAATATAGCATATTGCATATAACTACCCACAACATTGTCAATATGCTGACTCTTATAAGCTACTTCAATAGGCCTTGAAGACTGAGCCAGGCCCTCAGCTGGTGTAAATCAATTTAGCTCCACTGATTTTCACCAGCAGATGAGCTGGTCCTTTGTATATGCTTTTAATACAGGGATTGTGATAGCACTGTGCTAGCACGAACTCCATTAACCAAAGAGCTTTTAATAATGCCACCAAAATTCCAGGAAATTTCCCTCCCCCACCCCAAGCTTCAAATGTCACTCTCCCCCACCCAGAGATCCGTGGGTATCCTAAAAAGCTGTGAAGATTGGTATTTAGTGATGCAAAGAAAATGTTTGAGTTTATTAATCCCAATCGGGCATTTTGATTTCTCTCTCCAAAGCTTGTGTACCATGAACTCTGACTGCACTGTTCCACTCAGACAGTGCAAAATAACCCTTTATTCACATGCTCTTCCAGGGATGTTGGAGGAAGATACTCATACGGGTAAAGAAAAAGCAGGGTGCCACAAGAAAGGTGCATCTACAGGAGAAAAACTACAGGAACTGTGGCCAGGTTTTCAGAACACAGTGGTATGAATTGTTTAGACTAGCATCAACTGATCAACAACTGAAGCTGATCCAAATCAACATGTTTATACCATCCCACCTGATGTGATCCAGTCAGGTAAAGCCTTTGGGTTAAAAAGTGGTTTTAAACCACAGCTCTTGGTAGAGAACTGGACAGAGGCACAACCTCCAATGGGAGCTTCTGAGAGAGTTACTCTTGAAGCAAGCACGGGGGGGAGGGGGAGGAGAAGGCCAGACACTGCTACCCCCTTTGACAGGTTATGACATGTATGCCCACTGTCCCAGGCTGGATCTGCCAGGGAAGAGCCCATTTGTGGACAATAATGTTGTCAGTGCTAATCTTACCCAGGGACTGGTGACAATACGTCATCCCATTGATGTCAGTGGCAATGGGCCCATTGAGCCAAGATTTGGCCCAGAAAACACAAAGGGCTAGATTCACAAAGGGACCCAGGTGTGGTGATGCTCAGTGTCACCACACCCAACGTTTGGGTACCTAGGGGGAAAAAGATTCACCAAGTTCAGGTCAGCGCCTTGGTTCCTTGTACAGCAAAGGGGACAGACAGACGCTTTAGAATGGGATTAACAAAAGCCAGAACACGAGGCAGCATTTTGCCTAAACCAGCCGATGGGAAAAGCCATGCCAACGGCTGTGCGCTAGGGCCCTGCCCCCCACAGGGAGTTGGGTGCCTAAATCCAGATTGCAGGAAGGTGCCTTCCTCTGTTGGAATTCTCACCTGCAAACTCTCTATTGGTGTTAGGTGCCTACACCATTTTAGCAAGGAGGAGGACCTCCCTCATAACCATCCAGTGGGAGAGCCCGGTTCAAGCCCCCCACCTCATGATGTGGAGAAGGTATTCAAACAGGGATCTGCCATCTCAGGTGGGTGCCCTAGCAACTGGGCTATGACATATTCTAATGCTGGGTCCTACATCTCTTCTGTTGAAGCTGTTCCACTGTAGCTATATAACGAAACAATCAGAGAGAGAGAGAGAGAGGAGAGAGAGAATGAATCAGAATGACGGTAACCTGGTGCTTAGAACAATTGCTTTGGACGCAGAAGACCCAGAATCCAGCATGCCTGCTGCTCCAATGTTTTGGGTTTTTTAAAATTTATCCCGAGTGGATAAATTTCATAAGGAGGGGGGAGGGGGAGAGACCCCCGCTCCCACCCCAGCCCCAATCAGACTATCCTATAGCCTAGCTGTTAGGTGAGCGCTCACCTGAGAGGGGATGGATCCCTGTTCAAACCCCATCTGCCTTTTAGGAGAAGGGTGGGGACTTGAACTAGGGGTTGCCCACATCCTAGGTGAGTGCTGTAACCACTACACTAAAAGTCGAGGGCGATCTTTCTTTTCCTGCCATTTTGTGTAAGCTCGCCTATAGCGGCCTGATCCTGTAGGTGAGCTCGAAGCATGCTTACCTGATTGGGCCCTGCAGGTGAGTTACACAGTGGAACACCCATCTTCCCCCGCAGTTTGTGAATCGTTCTGGGGCTGCCGTGATCATGCGCAGAGGCTGGAACTTTTTTTTTGGGGGGGGGGGTAATAAAAGTCTATGCTCTGAGCAAATTTAGGGGCCAAAAAAGTTTGGCAGAAGCTGAGCAGGGATTTCATGAATCCCAGTGGGGCCTGATTCTGAGAGCGAGGCACCTCAAGTGGCAGTTAGGCACCTCAGTCCCTTTACGAATCTAGCCCAAGTAGTAGAATCATGCTAGGCCTACGGACAACAAAGCAAAAGTCCTTAGTCATATATTCCTTCTCTCCCCCTCATGTACTGCCAGACACAGACTAGTCCATAAAAGGAATACAATTTTTTTTGTGGGGGGGGGGGAGAAGGGAAGCAAGTAGGAAATGCCAATGTTACTGAGAAGCTACTTTGCTTTTTCAAATAATAAATGTGACATTGCATGCCCACACCCACACACACGCTATTTGGTGTACCCAAATGAGCTCTTCCTTCAGACTATCCACTGCTTTCCTAGAACATGTCTGATTTTATGCCAGTTAAGGCTTTGGAACCAAGTTTTGGACTAACTTAATGTGGAGAATTTCACACCTGCCTTGGGAATATTTTTGTTTGCTTGCTTTTGGCTAATTATAGCCCTTAAACTGTCCTCAGGGTTAGGAACTTGATTCAGGGAACCATTTGCAGTGCATAACAACAACTTTACTGAACTACTGACTTATGGCCAGTGTTATTATGCACCAGTTGACGGTGCTCTTTATATTACCTCTCTAGTTACATATACACTTCCACACAGAGTTCTCTCTTTTATATGGCACTCTCATAGAAACCAACATGAAGAGCACTTACCAAAGTGACTATCTGGTACTGGAGATCATCTCTCGATCTCTCTACAGCCTCAATTTCTTCCTTAGACAGAATTGGAGTGGCTATCCTTTGGGTGTGACAGTGGCATTTCAACTACAAATCAAAAAGAGCGAAAGCAGTGGTTTATTATTTCTGCTTTGCCCAAGGCCAACCTTAAAGGTAGGACACTGTTCCATGGGTGACTGGCTTGGCCCTCTGGTCCTTTTCATTTTAGTTCTTCTAAATAATTGCTAAGCAGCCCCAGAAGTTAACTACATTGAGCTTCATCCTGCTATTGGTGTAGTTCTCCTAATGGTCCTCAAAAGGGGAGCGGCATCGGGACTCTTTTCCTACTCATTTATGCATTCCTTATTTCCCCCCCAGCCATTTGCAGCAGATTTCGCAAACTCTCAACTGCTGCAGATATCATTGCTATAGTGTTCAGGAGACATCTTAATTTCTATAGATAACATGGTATTACTCCTGGCAAGAGAAGCACCCCTCCCACAAAAAATTTTTTTATTTATATATGTGCATTATTCTGTTTGCAGACTGAACAGCAATCCAGACAACATCATGCTAACCTGTCCAGAGTCTGATTTTTATAGCTGAAGAACAGGCTGTACAAACCTTAGGTCATTTTCACCCATTGTATATTGATATATGCCCATCTTCCGGCTGGCAGCAATACCACCTACAGTTTCCCCACACTGACCATCCCTGCCAGCATGGGATGATGTACATATGGGACCAACTGGCAGATCCTGGGGGCATACGTGCATGCCTTTGGAGCATGCCTCCTGGGCCCAGAATCCCATGACCTTGCACCTCGTTAAGTTATTTACAGTGGAGCCAAGGGGTGGTGGGAGGGAAGAGAAGATCTCCAGTTGGAATGGTAGAAGCTCGCCCTTTGCACAGGCGTTAATGACTGCATTAGTGCAAGGCGGTGAAGAATCAGAACGCTGAGTCTCAGTTCTCTGCCGTGCCACTTCTCCACCTCCACCCCAATCCTGAGCCAGCTAGGGGTCAAAACACTTCCCAGATATAATTTAAATTAGCTGCAGGGCTGCTCAAATTTATGCCCCCTTACAGCCAATGGCTGCATTAGCCAAGGATTTGGCAGAGAAACCATACACATGGTCCTGCCCCACATGCACTCCCTAAAACCGAGCTGTCAAATTGGCTATGCCCAACCTGAGAATTTCCCTGTGGTAGAGGTAATCCCCAGCTGCTGCTTTAAGGTAGCTTTCTACCTGCTGCGTGTTCCTGAGTCAGCATGCAGCAGGTGACAAGGACCAAGAATTATGATCCTCATCTCCAACTCCCAACCCAGAATGATCTTCTCCAGCACTCATTAGGAAGGGCCATTAGGCAGATGCCCCTTGGCATAGCAGCTTACACTGTGTTCTTATGACCACCACCGAGCTGTGGGAGCTTGCCCTAATATTGGGCAGTCTTATGTGTAGAGTTGAAACAAATGACATAGAACGGGGAGAGTCCTAGTAATAAGAGTATCCTATTGTACGTACACAATTTTTCATTTGGGATCTGAAAAGCCAGGGCAGGACTGGACCTGAAATCACAGATCATGCTCATGCAAAGAATTTTCCTGCACGTGCCTAAATACAGCAGCTTGTGTGAACTTAACACCTTCCATCTTTAAAAACAGGTAGCACCAATACTAGGAACAGGGGAATGACAACTCTGCAGAATATTTAGAGTATATTGTTGAGGGACTTCCCAGTTTGTTTAATGTTCAGTTTACTCATTTTTTAACCCTTTGTAAAATTCCAAGTTTATCTCAGTGTGCATCTCCAAATACAGGATTTCTTTCATCACGAGTTAAACTTCCATATGCAAAGAGCAAAACATGCCCTTATGCAAGATGAAGAAAGGCAACAAAGCATCTGAAGCCAAGTCTTCATGAGAGAGCAGCTTGTGGATGGGTATCTGTAGGCATTCTCCATGTTGCACGGTTATTGGCCTCACTCGTCACACACCTTTGTGACCCAATCAGGAAAAGCACCATGTAAAGCTACTGAGATGCACGGGGTTACAGAGTTCCCTTGTATGACTTCTCAACAGCTCATTCCTCCCAGCACAGCAGAACTACAACAATTCCTTTAGCACCTTCCAGTGCCCAGAGAAGAAGGTAACATTTGGTTTCTTAATCACTTGCCCTCCCTCCCTGAACATATTTGCGAAGTTAATTCTCCTGCTGCTTTTTTTCTTGCCCAAGGTGTTCAAAATGATCTACCCCCAAGATTCAAACTAGACATTTCTTGAATAAATACTCTCTCTTTTTGGCATCAGATATCTGTGAATGGGGCCCTAAAGTTGTAAATCCAACTTTATTTATTTATGCATAACATTTAACTGAAAATCAACATTCTGAGCTGTCTGAATCCCTCAGTCTAATGGAGATGTATGGATAGTAAAACCTCCACAGGAACATGATATGGCAGGTTGTACAAAATCATCTGATTTAGCCTGCTGATAAGTTATTCACTATAATTATGAATCAGACATGCTATTTAAGTGTATTTCTGGAGGTCAAATTATCATAAATAATTTCCCACGCCATGATGAGATTTACTAATACATTATGAAAGCCTTATTGTAATAATGGCCTCAGTTACATCAATTTGTCATATTAGCAAACACTATCAAAACTTGCACCACACAAAGCCAATAAGACACTCTGTTGAGCAACATTTCGCATGATTTATATGTTGCTACTCTATTTTCAAATATTTGCAAAGAGGAAAGCTGCTAAAATAACAGAAATTCGTTAAGCCAAGAAACGCACCCACAGACTCACTATGTAACCATTTCTGTGCAAGTCTCAGAACCACAACTGTTATTGCAACGAATTGCAGAGGTGGAAACTGTCCTTCTCTACCCCAAAGCTTGTCTGATGCATGGTGCGGCTGGTTTATTACAGAATAGTAAATATATTATTTGTGCAGCAATACCGGGCAAGCATGGTGCTTTACGAATGAACCAAGTGACTGATCCTCACTAAGTTGCTTACAAACTACTTCGGATGCTGCAAACAATTATTCATAGACACGAAGGTCAGAGAAGAACATGAGATCAGTATTTCCCCAAATGGTGAATCCCAGCCCACCAGTGGGTTTCAGTAAGAGCCTACATAGGTGGGCCGCCTGTCATCGCCCCCCATGTCACTCCCTGTCGCATATGGCCCAGACACCTCTCGCCCCCAGTGAGGCCCAAGGTGGACCAGAGAGGCTGTTTGCTCTGGGTCTCCCAGCCAAGTGGCATTGCAAACCTGGCATATGGGATTGCAGCACCACTCAGGTATGGCCCAGCTGCTTCCCTGTCAGGCTGGGCCAAACCTGAGCGGAGGATCAGCTGGGTCTAACCTGAGCAGCCCTGTGATAGCATGTGGCAGATCTCAACCCCCACACAGGGTGCCAGGTCTGGCCTTGAGAGACACGTGCCATTGCTGCGGTGTGATTGCGGGGCAGGCTTGCTTTCCAACCACACTGCTCCATGAGGGATTCCCAGACAGCAGGGGCTGGGAGGGAGAGAGAAAGCAATGGGGCTGAGGGGTAGCTAAGCATAGGGCTTGAAGGCCAGGGAGCGGGGAAGTTGTCTACCCCTTGATACAGGGGAAGACGGGGGTTGTGTGGCCATCCTGCTGTGAGGCATCTGTGCAGTTTTCGGTCTCCCCCCTGACATAAAAGGATCTTTGAGAAGCTAATTCTCTCCCTGGGCAGACACAGCCTAGGGAACGGTTCTGTGTTTTCTTTCACTTTGTGTAAGCCTCTCTTCTACTTCCCTTTAAAGAAGCGATGTGACGACCAACAACAGGGCTGTAGCGAGAGCCCTGTTAGAGTTCTCTCTCTAGGAGACATGGCAGGGCTGGGAAAGCAAGGGAGCTGTAGGGGCAGCCGAGGACAGGGGAAGGATGCTAGCAGTGTAGAAAGCACAAAGTTGTGTGGCGGTTTTCTTTTAGGTTTCATTTAAAAAAAAAAAAAGTAGTAAATCATAGACACGCACAATGGTGAACCCCCCAAAAAGACAAAATGCTATTGGCCTTAAAGGTTTGAAAACCACGGCATTAGGTCTGTAGTCTGACTTCCCATATGCCACGGACTGGAGAATGCCAGCCATTAACTACTGTACGGAGCCCAATAGTGCATCGCTTTAACCTTACCATGGTGACAGCTCCAGTGAACACCTATAGGCATGACAATAACGAAAGAGATGGGGAAGGGGGAAACAGCAGGAGACATAGGATGTGTGTCTTGGGGAGGAAAACAGATTAAAAAAAGAAAGTTCATCAAGATCAAACATTTTGTGAGGCGTTTTGGTTTAGTCACGACAGAATTTCCCAAAAGACTTTTTGGATAGAAATGTCCTGACCAGCTGTGACTGGACGCAGTCTGCAGCACAGCAGCGAGATGCTGAGGGGACTCATCTCTTCCCCCATCACTTGTGGCTCCCTTCCACCAAGCCACCAGGGCCATGCATGGCCTAACGGCTTCCTCAGACAGCGCGATACACCCAGAATCCTGTGATCTGGTTACAGTGTTTCTTTGGAGGCCGTGCGATGGGAGCCTACAA
Source organism: Mesoclemmys tuberculata (assembly GCA_007922155.1). Lineage (NCBI taxonomy): Eukaryota > Metazoa > Chordata > Testudines > Chelidae > Mesoclemmys > Mesoclemmys tuberculata. The sequence goes on along the minus strand of ML675620.1, from coordinate 7,225,833 downwards.
ATCCAATCTCCGATTGCTCTGGAGACTCAAAAATAAAAAACAGAAGCTCTTTTGGAGCAACTGGGGAAGGGAGCAGAAAATCCATAGCTGAAAGAGCATAGCACTGGCCTGTCAGCAAAGGACTATAGCAGCCCTGTCCTATTCTGGGGCCCCCCTTATATGTGTCTTAGATCACCTTTAGCTGATGCATGCTACGTAATCTCTAGTTAGCCTATGTTTAAAGGCATTGATTAGCCCACTTTTACTGGCCACACCACTATGTTGGCGGTGGTATCGGAGCCCCTGTGCCACTCTCCCTGCAAAGGTGCAATCTTGCAATCACCTTGAAGCTAGTTATTCTCGCTTCGTGGCCAGATTCCTTTGGTGGTGTGGTGCAAAGCGGCCATACAGCGCTCCGGATCATGCTCAGCATAGATGGCTTTTATTTCTAAAAGTGATTCTGCATCCCCTTTTCTACAGTCCACAGAAATGACTCCTTACTGGCTACTGAAAATGCAAGCTGTACCAGAGAGAGATTAGACTGAATCGGAGATCTTTCTGAAGCTAATGACGGGTTTAGGGCAGCTGGTCTCTGATCTGCCTACCTGCCTGATGGGGGGTAGGGAACGGTATTTTTATACGTGTTCACGCAGGACTTTTTCCTGCAGCTGGATTATTTAATGACCAGTGGAACATTGATAGTTATGGGGCTAGATGCGGCCCAGCCAGTGAAGGGGTTCCAAACTACATCCCAGGGGCATTTGCCTTTGAGAGAAGGCAAGTGGTCCTTGCATCATCTCCTGGCCCTGATTGTTGGCATGTTTAATTGCTATCTGGTATGCTGTACAGTTTAGAACATGGCTGCTGGCAGGGTAGCAATGAGAGAGATGTCGAATGGGAGCATTTCCTGGGGGCTCTGGTTATGTCCTTCCCTTTACTGTTCCAACTGGTCTATGTTTCAACCCACTGTAGCGTAGGGTTGTGAGTGCCCTTCCACCACCATAAGCCTCCCACATTTATGAGAAGATTTGCTGGGGCCCACAGCACTGAGCTATGTGATGAAGGCTGACCTACCCTGGGGCTACATAAAGACCGTTCTGTGCAATCACAAGGGAAATGAATTTGCATGTTTCAGAGCATAAAATATTCACTCCAGGAATCAGAAGGAATTTATCCACTGGTAGTACACAGTTGGGCAGGCATGTGGAGATTTTCCCCTTCTTCTCAAGCCTCAGTCTCTATTACTGCCAGAATTAGAATAGGAGGCTTCCTGGGGACAACACCCTGGCATAGCATGGAAAATCCTGTACTCTTGCGCCGCAGCTCCCAGCTGCAGATTTTGGGCCTCTAATGCCTGGCCTACGCTTAAATGTTAGCTAGGTTGCTCAGGGTCCTGAGTAATTTCACAGCCTGAAGTGCCACAGTTAAGTCAACATAGCCCCCAGACTAGATCCATCAGAAGAATTCTTCTGTCAACCTGGCTGCAAGATGGAAAAACCCCTTCCGTTGTTGTGGGAAGCATCTACATTGTGGTGCTAGGGTGGATGGGTGCACCACTGCATTTGTGCCACTGGAGGATAGGCATACCTAAAGCTCCCTCTGGATTAGGATTTAAAGGTGTTATCAGGTTACTTCCTAAGTGTCTAGTCAAGTCAAGCAATTGTCCTTTAGTACATATTAAATATGGACCCTCAGGACCCTCCTAGGCCTAATTCAGTTTAGCATGTGCTAAAGTACAATTGGTTCATTTTGACTAGCGTTTTAGGAGGGGTTAATTGATTGAGCGAGATAACAGGATCTAACACCAGGGCTGGCCATAGGCCAAATGGCACCCCCAAGTGAGGAACATCTTTGGTGTCCCCCTCCATTTGTTAAACTTTTGAATACTTTATTTTTGTATTGCATTTGTAGCCCATTTCACAACAATGATGCATGATCTGCATGCGCGATTTATCCCTGTCATAGAAGACAACCTGTAAATCTGTATTTATTCATGCCATACATAAACAAATAAAATTCATTTCCTCTAAACATATAGAAACTTTTAATTTTAAGAATAACTGAAACGTACTAACACCAAGAAACTGAACTATGCACTATCATTGGGTGGACCAGTATTAAAGAGTGTAAAACAGATAAGAGTTTGATAGGTCTCTCTGGTGTCTCCTTAGGTATGTCCTTTATTAATCACTATTTAAACTCTTCAAGTCTTAAAAACACAAGTACACAATAAAACAAGGTTCACAATATTCACTTCACTCTTCTATCTCACTGACTGGCAGGCGATGTCCTGCCCCATATATACCTGTGTGGTCTGACTGACATCATCCTAGGAGAGTCAAAGAAAATGTAGTTTTCAGAAAGTCTGGAAGGTTCCATAAGATTCTACAAAGGTCCAGAACATTCCAGGAATGTTAATGAAAAAGGAATCCACGTACAGAACACCTGAAGCATTTTACTTCACACGTTCTATTTTCCCTGTTGTCACGAACAACGAAAACAGCACCCTGAGCCCCGTGCTCCACAAGCACCGCACCCCCAGACAATCGCCTGGGGCACCTGCCCCTAAATCAGGCCCTGTCTAACATCTATAAATCCTAACCCGAAGAAGGCCTAACTGCCTCTTACTGCTTTTTGATACAATTCAATAGTTGGGTTATGGGCGGGGACAAGATGATCAAATGAAGTTACCCAAGGTCACAGAGGCAGGCAAATGCACAGTCTTGACTACAACTAAGACATTCCTGACTCTTTTTCACTGCTCTGATTGCTCAAAACAGCTTCTTTATTTTGATTCGGCTGCTTAATTTTGGGGGAAATTATGACAGGTGTCGGACTGACCGCACAGGAAATAAAGGCGTTTATGTATTCACAAATGAGCCTCCCCCATCACTTCATCTCTGCCTATAGGGACCTCTTCTAGAGGCAACGTGTAGTTCAATTTCCATGAGAGCAAGACAGACAAAAATAAATCTACAGCACCCTTTGTAATGGGGGCATAACCCACACAATCCCCTCCAGATCACTGGCTTGGGAGCTGCTACCAGTCACAGATGGATCAAACAGGAAGAGATCCCATTCAGGTCCAGTACACCACTCTCCCATGAGTCACGGTGCTATTCTGTCATCTCCGGGCCAGTCTTAGCCCTTCATTTCCAACAGCGCTCAAATATCATTAAAAGAAAAAAAAAATCCTTTTGTAAAGACTGTGGAAATTTTCAGTAAAATGAAAACAAATTGCTCTAAGTAAACCATTTGTCACAGTCTGCTTACTTTGCTGCCACTCTGGGAACACCAATTTGTCATGCTAGATCAGGGCAACAGCCGGCTGACTATATGAAATGGCAGACTGCCTTCTGGCTCTTTGCTTGCAACCAGTAAAGAGAACTTGGATCCCCCACCCTCCACTCCAGCCCTAGGGCTTTTGAAATGGGAGGAAGTATGGTTTTGTTATTGAGACACAGGCCTGGGTTCAGTTCCCAGCTCCTCCACAGATTTCCTGCATGAGCTTAACACAATGGTGCCCTGATCATGGATGGGGCATCTAGGCCCATGCATAATCCAGCTTCATCATTTAAGAATGTATGTGACCTATTTGAAAGGATGTGCCCAAGCAGTGATGAAAGCTGTAGGCAATCCTACAGATGGTATTGCAGGGGCAGATGCATCATTCAATTCTACAATGTCATTTAGAATATTTTCCATATTACTCTAACCCCTTTCCAATGCCTCCTTTTTATTATTATTGTTGTTGTTGTTGTTGTTGTTACCACTGCTACACATTGAACAGATGTCTTTAGTAATGTCCACATAAAAAACAAACCCCATCAACTGAAAAGGACAACAGACATACCTCGGGGTTATGGTCACATTGTATCTATTGCAGTATTGCCATAAGTACCCAAGATTGCAAGTAAGGCCCACAAAAATTATGATATTTGCTTAGAATCGTGAGAGTTCATTAACAAAAAATGGATTTGGGACTCTTTATTTGCCTTCTGGTGTTTGAACCTTTAGGGCATTGTTTCCCAACGGGTGTGCCATCAGGCCTGAGCAGGTGTGCCGTGGGATTTTTTTTTTTTTAAAAGTACTTGAAGAGCTCTCAAAAGGCTCATGAATATTCATGAGTTCAGTTGGCAACTACACAGTGGTGCAACTCAAAAAATAATTAAAGATGTCAAGGTGTGCCACGTCAGAAAAGCTTGGGAACCAATGCTTTAGGGCACATTCAGGTCACATTTCCAAGCTTCTTTCAGGAAGCCTGAGGACTTGAGTTAAAAAAACCCACCCAAAACCTGAGATTTTCACATATTGACATGACAGGAGAAGCTGAAGCTTTAAGGGAAAAAAAAACAAACACCAACTCTTGTGAGACTCAGGATAAGAGTCACAAGAGTTGGCAACGCAGCTCTCGCTCACTACACAGACAACAAGCCACCCAGACAGGTACCTCAGCAATATGTGAAGAAGGCAGGGCTGACAGAAGGGAGGAGAAAGAGACAAGTGTGAGGAGACATGGAATGGAACAAGGGCGGTGAGAAACCCCACACGAGGTCCGCCCCAGCCCCAATGGCTGGCTAATGAATAAGGAGTTTTCAGTACTTCCCCAGCCCACCACCCCTTCTCTCTTTGGAATCATACAGGGCTTTTGTGGATTGTTTGAACCGCAAATGTCAGGGGAGGAGGTGTCCCTGGAGCTGCCTGAGCTCCATGTAAGAGCATGTTTTAATTCCAGAAAGAGCACTGCAGGCAAGCGGTTTCCTATCATTACAGGCAGAGACAGGGTGCCACACCAGTGCAGCCCTTCATGGCACACAGGGCTCGACACACACCCCCCCCTCAGCTCCAGGGATTGAGAAGTAAACCGCTCCCAGCCAGTCTTTGCACAACACAGCTCTTCTCCTGGAGTCCAACAGATTTAATCCGCTTCCTCCCCAAATGCCTCCCCTCTAACTTCAGGAGTTCCCAGCCTTGCTCCGCCAGCCTGCAGATTTTTTCCCTCGGGGCAGGAGAGGTTTTCCCACCTTGGCACAGGGCTCCCTGCCCTCCCCATAGGCCCACACCCATTAATTCTGGCCTCCAACCAGCACCTCCCCAGCTACCTTTTTTTTTTTACCTCAGCCCTTTCCCCTGGGCTAGGACCGCTCGGCAGACAGCAGCATTCCCTGTAGTGTCTCTAGGAGCCCCTCCTTCCATCTGAGCTCTGTATCCTTTACAGACCCAGGTGCTCAATAGTCAGTTGACTGCCTAGGAGGCTGATTGGCAGCTAATTGCTTACAGGTGGGCTTGTTTTCCCCCTAAAGCAGCCCATAGCACAAGCCTAGGGCCTGACTCCCCTTAAAGGGGCCAGCCACCCCATGACAGACAAAAATAGGTGAAAGTGTCCCTTTGTGAGCAAGACATGAACAATCCAAACAGCTAATTTACTCCTCTTCTTGCAGTTACTTCTGCTCTGTTTGCGCCTCCGAACTTGGCTGTTTCCTCAGCTGCATTTAGTGCCCGGTCCCAGAGCTCAGGCAATTTTACAGCCCCGTAGCCCAAGCCGGCTGCCATCAGCCAGCTGCCATCAGCCAGCTGCAGGCATTTGATTCCAGTGTAGACATACCAGTTAAGTCCAAGTAATGTGAAGCTATACTGTGCCAGAGAGAAGAACCAGGTCAGGCAATGGCTCCTGGCCAAATACATTTCATTTCCCATTAAAGTTTTCAAAGAAAACAAAGTCTTTATTTTTGGCAAAAAAAATTCCACACATTTTTTTGGGGGTTGGGCTTGATTAGAAAAATATTTTTTGACAAAAT
>ML675620.1:7202640-7220046 GCA_007922155.1 Mesoclemmys tuberculata | reverse complement strand
GAGGGAAAGAAGGTGGCTCTTTGTTCCAGTCTTTTAAGCAACCCCAACGAGGCTAATGGTGCACAACCTGACCAGATTCACTCACGAAAGCATCAGGGAAGGAAGGCAGGAATTATTGCAAAAGCTTTGTCCAAGCAGCACAATGCAAATTTAACCTTGTGTTCCCCCACCAAACCCAGGTGAGTTTGCAGAGGGAGGACCAATGAGAAAAGTGCAGTGTAAGGACTCAGAGATGTATCAGAAAGAGGCGGACTCTCTGCAAAGAGCATAAATGCTTCCTTGTTCACAGCACCTGGAGACCCAGCAAGTAGCAGAGGGCCTGTAACCATAGCAATCAGCTCCACTGAGAGAGACCCTTATTATGCTAAGCACTGAGGTACTGGAAGATTACGTGGTTCTAATGGGGATCTTGCATACTGGTTGTGCTGGTTACACAGGAAATTCGCTTTCCTAGTTATCCTGACTGCTGTTTTTCTATGCACAGGAAAAGCAACCACATACCTTCAATCTGAATAACTTCTATTTTAAATGAAGGAAAAACCCTCTCGGGAAGTCTCTCTGGGAAAAATCAGAGCGGCCTCAGCAGGCTTCTCGGTGTTTAAATGTATGGTACCCAAACAGCAACTCCGGAACACTTACCTAGCAGCACGTTTGTCAGTCAAACTATTGTTGGTCAAGGGTGTGAAAAAGCACCCCCAAGCGCCATAAGTATTACTGACAGAGGTGCCGGTGTGGACAGCGCTATGTCGGTGGGAGATGCTCTCCTGCTGGCATACCTGCTCGCGCTCGTTGGGGGTGGTTTAATTATGTTGACGGGAGAGCTCTGCCTTCACAGCAGCTAATGAGACCCAGTGGGAGTTGCTTGAGGCAGCTTTTGCCTCGCTGATGGATATCCCGCTGTAGACCCAGGGTGTCTGCCATGAAGCATGTTGTGGAGAATGGCTGGTTCTCCAGCCCCAACCAAACCCGTACAGAATGTAATCAGCAAAATAAGATGCACCGGGAAAATGTTCAAGAGCCAGTATTCCCCTGAGCTGGCTCTAAAGGGCTGGACTTGCCTCTGCTGAGAGGAGACTATGCCCTGTTCTGACAGGATGGGGTATAACTTGTTTTCTTTCTGTCGACTACATGCTATACACGAATGGGAAAACTGGGGCTGAATAGTCCAGGGAGATGCGGCAGCGCCTGTTCTGAGTGTTGCTGGCGTTCAATGCTTTATAGTCTCAGTTTTCATGAACCAAGGGTAAAGCTAATGATATGCACATCAAGGCTATATTGTAGCAAGGATATAACTAATAGCCTTGAAGTGGATGAGCTTTGTACTGTAATATTTTGGATTCAGTGCTGGTACCATGGACATGATATATTGATCTAAGGGCTTTCAAAGGCTGTGAACATCAGCATTATCTTTAGGAGAGATGTGAAATTTAAGCTTTAAACTGTTAATAGAAAAATTCTACAGCAGCTCTCTTACTGTAAATTCAACTTGCAGGAAAGGGCGGGGGGGAGGAAAACAAGCCAACACTCTTTATTTTGTTACTTTCCACAGATGCTCCCAGAACATCGAGATGCAGTTCAGAAAGCCAGAGTGCAAAGGATTTACCCACCTTCTGGTCTGTCTTATTTAAAAGCAAAATCCAGTCACCATGATTCAGTAGGGGAAAAGTATAAACAAAAAAGGAAACAGGACAAGAAACTTCTGCTACACTTGAAAATTGTGCTGAATTATGGCTTTGGCTTTTGTTTTGTTGCTAACCCCAGCAGTACGCTGATCAGCGCTGTGCAGAGCGAAATATTGATGGAGTATTAGCTAAACACAGACTTCAATTGCTTTGGATTCTCTTCCTCCTCTCTGTGACAAGCACAGCATGGACAAGCCACTCCATTCACTCATGGGTTATTTTTTTTAAAATGTAGTGATGACACTTAGTAATTAATTGCCTTAAATTAATTGAAACGTAATCTCGATCTTGAGTATTTCTTGGGTGTCTCTCAGCTTGATGGTTAAACATTGGCATGTCAGGGCTAGATTGTCCTTTCAACTGGACAGGGACATAAAGGGCAAGGAGAGGTACGCAGCTAAATATAGCTCAATACAATACTGAACAGATAGCACCATAAAGGACTAAACTAACAATTTATGCTAAGCTAGCTGTTCAAGCTTGTATTTAGGTACAGCATTCTTAGTACCTTTTCTAGACCTGAAGAAGAGCTCCGTATGGCTTAAAAGTGTGTCTCTCTCACCAAGAGAAATTGGTTTAATAAAATATATTACCCCACCCATCTTCTCTCTCCAATTTTAAAGTAATTGGTCCAGTAAAAGATATTACCTCACCCCCCCTTGTGTTGCTAATATCCTGGGACTGACACGACTACAACACTACAGACAACTTTGAAATTGGGCAGAAACAGCCTGCGAATCCCTGCAATGAATGAAGCTGGTGATATTCTAAACAAAAGAGAGAGCACTCCAGCTGCTTGTCGCTGTTTCCATCACTTCACGCTGCCTCAACAGACATTCTAGGATTCAGAGTGACACACAGACAGAGCTCCAGTTCTGGAATCTGGACTCATTGGGATTCCAAACAGTGGAAGTGTGTTCAGATGAGCGGTACTGGTTAATAATCTGCAAACTTTTCCAGCATTCCACTGCCTACTGTGGATTTTTTTTTTATTAGTCCTAGGAACCCCAGGGAACTTCCTCAAATAAGAAGCCAAAAGCAGTCTTAGTCATCTCTAAACCAACATAAATAGACGGAGCCAGGAGTGACTTAGTATGGTCAACAGGCCAGATGTTGCACAAAGCCACAAATACAATGCGCATCTTGGTCTTCTGCGCATCTTGATCTTGACATGTTGGGAAGTCAAATCATTCTGCTCTCTACATTCAGTCCCTTTTTACCTCTGTTTTGTCCATTGTGCTAGAGGGAGAATTTATTTTAATGGATTAATTTATCCACTTCACCTAGGGAGCTGAAAACATGTTGTGTTGTCCCTTGAAAAGTCATTTCGACCAACGGTATTTCAGTCACTTTCTCAAAATCTAGAGATGGAGCCATCTGGGTCTCAGAGGTGAGATCTGAATGGCAGCATCTAATTCACTAATGAGCATGCTGGGTTAGCACACAGCATTCAGAGAATGAGAAGGCTGGAGTGTACATGAAATGACCTCAGTGGGCAATGAAAAGCATGACACAAGCTTCAGAAGGGGGTAAGGAAACCTACCAGTAACAGGATACGGCTTTTGTTTACTAAGATGTGTTACGGGTATAGCAACCTCTGCCCCGTTAGATCATATTTCCACCCAACACATTGTGATGCAAGCATACAAGAGTCTCTTTTTATTCTTCAGTAACTTACAAACTTCCCAGGAAGTAGGTGGCTGATGGCAAAAGGCTAAATTCTCATCTTTTCTGGTGCATAACTGAGCTTGGAAAGAAGAAGTTATGGGGTAGGAATAGAACTCTTTCCCCCAGCCCTAGTACAGCAGTGGAGCCAGTGTGAAAACAACCCTAGAGACAGTGTACCCTAGAGCATACAGTACCACACTAGGCCTCTGGAAACCTGGGTTCTATTCCCAGCTCTGCCACTGGCCTGCTTGGTGACCTTCTTCCCTCTATGCCTCAGTTTTCCCTGAAAATGTTCCTGTAAAATGGGGATAATGATCCTGACCTCTTTTGTAAAGCATGCTGAGATCTCCTGATGAAAAGCACTACATAAGAGATCGGGGCTATTAACATGGAAAACCTGCAGGGCGTTGCACCCAACGACCCATCCTCAATCTCCTCTTGTTGCACAGGCATAGTCAAGCAGCCACAAAGAACTGGACATGGGGGAGCACAGGAACTGCCAACCTGCTGGGCTATTTCCCCAGATCTTTCCTTCCCATCCTGCACAGCAGAATGCCGTTGAATTTTGTTTCACCTGAGGCAGTCTGTGACTGTGGAGGTGGTGGCTGAATTTGCCTCAACGGGTGACAGAAAGATAGGTCAGAGCAAACCTCTGGAGACCACAAGATAGAGCAGCAAGCATTACACAAGGCTAGGTGCAGGGTCCCAGAAACAAAGAGGGACTACTTGGCAAGAAGGTTGTGGCCCTACCCTAATACGGGATTTCTTGCCGCAAGCTCATTATACTCATGATGCACAAAGCACACCGGCCAACGACCAATTTCCCAGGTGTTCATTTCGACCTATCATTCTTTGAGGGGTTTGGCTTGCCACTGCCTCAGCTACAGCCTCTTTTCTCCTGTAGCATGTTGGGTGTAGAGTGCAAGATCCAGATGGTGCTGGTGGCCTGTGATATATATAGGCACTCAAATTGGATGATCCGATGTTCCCTCCAAGCCTTAACATCTGTGACCATGACTCAGCAAAGGTGGTTAAGCTAGTACCACCCTGGTTTAAAAGACAAGTGGATCATGACTGGGCTTCCTTGGGGTTGCCAGTGTTTATTTTTCTCCTTGGTTCACTGAGGCCCAGGTTTGAAGGCCTATGTCCCTCCCCCCCGGACTGTAAATTCTCAGGGATGGGGAGGAGCCGTCATTCACTATGTGTATGTACATCAACTAGCTCAGTGGGTCAAACCTTCCGGTACTAACGCAATATAAATATTAAATAACTGTAGCAGTACTAATGAAATTTGAGGTTATTGATCAGGGCAGTTTTAAAATCTAAATATATAAATTACTGACTCCTAAATGCAAGTTAATTAGTCATAAGTACAAAGAGGAAACAGAGTATAGGAAGAATTACCTAACGATCAATTTCTTAACCAAATATTTAAGCCCTGCATGGAAAATTCTCACTCAAAGGGGAAGAACACTCCAGGATGTGACAAAACACAGTACACAATAAGAAAGGTGGCTGATAATCAGCAACCCTTAAACCCATAACACAACAGTAACACCTGGCTTCTGGTCCCTGTTCTCTCTGTATAGTCTAGAAGAGCAAACAGTCAAAGCAATGAAATTTAAATGCTAGCAAAATCCACACCATAAATCACAGCAGTGGCAGGGGCAGGGAGGATGGATCAGCATACAAAAGTGATGTATTTTCCTAAGCAGTGACCATTAGTTACATCACGGTCAGCCCCAGTACGAGTTAACAATTCAGCAAAGCTCTTCCAGTTAGCGTACTGCGTGGTATTGGAGAGTGGGGTGCACAGTTCCCAAACAATGTTTAGCGCGTGCTTCTCTAGCTTAAAGAACAAAGAGGTTACCTTTCTTTAACACAGAATTATAAATACTGATTGACTTGAAACCAGGTTGCACAACTTCCTGAACACTGCTGCCATCTTTGAATTCCAGTGGAAAATCCATTTGCTAGAAATGAAAGTTGCCAATTAAAACCAGAGTCTGTTTATGCTGCTCTGGGGAGGAGAAGGAAGAGAGACAAATAAAAGGCAAATAATTCAGTAAGTGATCTACATTGCGCCACTACAGTAGGTAAGCATGGTTATGCTACTAAGACTTTCTCATACAGCTCTTCCATTGGGGGAACGTCAAAGCACTCTGCAACCATTAGTGATAGCTGCAACACTCCCGATTTTATTCACAGAAGAGGAAATTGAGGAAGAGAGACAAAGCAAGCACCATCTTTTCTAAAGAGCAGCTTCCTTTTAGAGGTGCCTATAAATTATACCCCTAGGAATCAAGCTGAGGCCCAAACCCTCAGATTTATATTCCATCATTGAATATGTGGGTGCCAAGATGTTAGTGAAAAGGTAAATGGACCCGGACCTCGTGCAAACGTTCCACCAAGTGACCTGCCTGGGTCACCCTGGAAATCGGGTTGATCCAGGAATAGACAGCATGGGCCTTCTGACTCAAAGTCCCACACCCCAGCCCCACGGTCACCCTTCTGTCCCTGTCAAATGGCAGTTTTTAAGAATGTTGCCCCATTACTCACATGGGGCACTGGCGTCACCAGGGTCCACGTCTCTGAACCCACAGCTCTTATCACAGGTTCACTCACTGAAAAAAAAATAAAATAAAAATAAAAAAAGGAAATGGGCTTTGAAATCAATATATGTGGTTTGAACTGGACATCAAGTATTCTTTGCCAGCAGGTGCACACTTGGGAGCAAATTCAGCCCTCGTGTAAGCAGATCAAACTCCCATGGCAGATGAGCACTTCAGTGGATGTTATCGACCTTTTCAGAAAAATTAAACCACAATGCAACTGGTCCAAACTCTCCTGAGTTCCATTGAACTTTCCTGCAGCACTGGAGATGCAGGGGCAAACCCTGCATTTCCCAGACTACAGGCTGTTTATGGTATGTGACGGGTTAATCAGTGTTTGGTTTTCCAGCTCTGTACATTTTCCCTGGTGTTGTATTGGTTCAAGTTAATGCTGGCCCTTATTTACGTCTCTCAGAGCATATCTTTTAGGAGAAGGGGAAAGACACTCAAGATGTGCTGGAACATTGCTAGTTACAGCAGTATTAAAAATGACTGTCAAGCACCCAGAAAGATGCTCAACAGTGGTTGTGACATGTCTATACGACAGCATAATTCTGCTCTGATTGTTGGACAGGGACAAAAAAAGAACAATTAAGCAATGGAAGACTTGACATCATCTAGTAGAGATGATTTAAAGGTAACTAAATTAATTCTGCCATGATGCCAGAGCATGAATTAAGTCAATGCAGGATTGAGTCCTTCAAACTCTGATAACCCTCAAATCATTCAATGATTCTATGAGAACGTATCCCTTCCACAGGGAACATGCGTCCCCATGTTAAGTAGAATTTAACAGAATAAGAACTTTACTTACTAGATCTCAGAGGCGTTGGCCTTGTCTTGCTGAAAGCTTTTTTCTGCAAAGGAAAAGAAAAGTCCCTTTCATTGCAGAGCACTCTGAAATCTACCAGAGAAAAGGTCAACCCCACTGTATTCTTTTTTCAAACATTTCACTTCCAAAAATGAAATTAACTTTCTTATTAAAGTCATTGTAATTCCCTTCCCAACCACACAGCCAAGCAATGTTAATATTAATTTTAATTCTGAGGACTGTATAAAAAGGGCAATTTTTTTCATTATTAAAGGAAGAGAAAAGCCTATTTAACATATCTAAATGAAGAATGTAAGATTTATAATGGCATACAATAGAAATCATGTAAAAGCTACAAGATGGTACTATTCTCTCAGGGCTTTTATCAAGATAGTTCTTCTAAGTTAAGTGTGAAATCCAATCAGAAATCACACAGAATTCAGCATTCAAGCACTGTTGTACTGTACATAATCTTGCCTGTGATGGTAAAAGTTCTCTATTTATAATTCCATAATTTAGGTGTGTCAGGAGCTAGCACTCACAGTTATTACGTGCTGCATTTTTAGGAGTTAGGAGGAGTTAAGTATTGCAGGAAACCAGATTACAGACTGATTTGTGAGGCTGCTGAAATAAAAGACAGGATGCATCAAAAAAAAAAAGCGATATTGCTAGCTTGTCAAACCTGAATGGGTACATCATGAATGGGACTTCAGACCTGGACTTGCATATATTATTCATGGACAGTTTTAGCCACCTCATACTTATGCTAAGTGATAACTTAGCTGCAAGTAACGCCACTGGTTCCAAGGGAATTAAAAGCCTGTTCCTATTCCACTTGAAGTTAGTGTGAGTTTTGTCATGAACTTCAGTGGGAGCAGAATCAGGCCCTATTTGCAAAGGTCATTGTAGTGAGGTTCCTCTACATAGCCCAGGCTCTCGCCATAGAATATTTGCTTCCAACACACATTGGGGGAAATTAGTCCAATATGGGAAATGGAGTAGCCTTCCACCCCCCTACACATTTGTAGTGGACAAACGTGTAAGTGACTCATAGCCCACGTGGGTATTTACTAACTGAAAACTTCCTATAAACTCAAAGAGCCAAATGAACCCAGGCAGCAAAAAAATTCCCCTCCTCTACTCCCCTGGTCTGTGCTAGCAGTGAATTACTACCCCCAGCATATTGGACGGTGCACTGGAAGGGATAGAGAGAAACCTCCAGCAATTCTCCATCTCTCCCTCCCCACCTACTTGTAGGAGAGAGTAGACAGGTCCACAGAGGCCCTTAATCCTTTATCCCTGGATTCCAGGTCTGGATAGCCCATGCAGGGGACATCACAACGTACATACCTCCTGGACGTGGTCTAAAATTTCTCTATACCCATGCTCTGTAGCTGTGCCTATCACAAGCCCATGTTTTACTAGGAAGGAATCTTGAAGGTCAATATCTCAGCCTATAGAGATGTTTGCATAGTAGAAAGGGATTTCCAAAGGATCCGTCTGGCCATTTTGAAATTACGGAAGTGGGGGGAAGGGCAGTAAAAAAAGATACATTCAATTTTTGAATTCTGAGTCAGAAAGAGCTTTAATTTTAAAACGGGAAATGGTTAACTTGTAAAAAAGGTCTAATCTCTTTTGGAATTTGGGGAGTGGAACCAAAGAAAAGGTAGTTTAGATATCTGCATTCAATGAAGTCAATGGCAAAATTCTTGTACATCTCAGTGGGAAAAGACTTTGGTCCTAATTTTGAAAGAAGTGTCATATTTCATATAATAAGCATTGGTCACTACTAAAAACTTGCTAATTGCTTTTGAGAACTATATAACGTTAGTTTAGTGGGCCAGATACACTAGTTGTGAGCTAGTTTGCAGTGCTTCAGCAATTAACTTAACTAGATGGTCTGATTGGAATTGTTCCTATCAATGTATGTATGCATTTATGGAAGAGACCAGAGTAGCAGAAAATGAAAGAAAGTCTCTTGGGGAGATAACATGCATGTAAATAAATAAATTTTAAATTATTGTTGTGTTAAACACATTAACAACAGTTCACATATCAAGTCTTCAATTAAAGAATTTTCCCCTCTGCATTAGTTAATACGATCACTATTTTTGTAGAACTGTTCATTATATTAATATATCATTATTGTACTCTTTGTGTCCACTCTCGTTAATTGATTTATGTATTGTTTGTCCATGATGACTAAAAATAATGACAAGTACATTAAATACAAAACCTGTTAAAATTATTCTCTTTAGACCAGACCCTTATTCGAGTTGAGTACAACATTATTCCACTAATATTCCTATAGAAACAAATGGGGCTATTACTATTAGAGCAGTAAGGTACTATTACACATTAGTAAGGAACCCACAGTCAGATGTTAAGGGTTTAACCAAGCTCCGGTGGGCACAGTGGTAAGACTAGAAATGTAGTCCAGTGTGTCTTCTTAAAGGCTTTTTCTGCGAGCCAAAGGGAGGGACACTGTGGGGTATCCTTTGTGGACTTTTGCATAGAAGCTGTGGAGTGTACCATCAATGACCACTGATGGGCAGTATACAGGAGACACAGAGTTCCCCAGAATCTGTGCAGTCTTCCTATGGTCTTACCTCCAAGCAGAGGTATAACATTTTAACAGTGAGGGTAAGTAACTATTGGAACAATTTACTGAGAGATCTGATGGATTCTTCATCATGTGAAGTCTTTTAAATCAACACCGGATGTCTGTCTACAAGATACGATCTAGAGGTTATGGACTTAGCACAGGAATAATTACTGGGTGAAATTCTATGGCCTGTGTTTTACAGGAGGTTAGACTAGATGATCTTAATAGTCCCTTTTTGGCCTTAAAATCTACAACTCTATGAAACTCCTTAGTTATCCTATAATTGGTCCTTCCAGAGGAATTTTAAATGGCTGAGTACATCTTTATGAGGTCTCAGATTCTTTCAGAAACTGAAACGTCGCCAATACTTACCTGCTGTTGGAACAGGAATTTTAAAAACCGTGGGCCAGGTGCTAAGCTGGTGTAAATCAGCATATTTCCACTGAAGTCAGTGGAGTTACTTCAATTTACTTCATCTGAGGATCTGACCCATGTCTATTGGCACTTATATTTCTCAACTTTCCCATATTACAGACCCGAATGTATGCCTCATTAGCCTCAATAATAGCAGCTATGAACAAATATGATCTCTCCCCTGCCTACATCTTCAGTGCTCTTTTCTGGATTTTCCACAGCATTTTCTTGATAATTAGGTTATATCTAGAATGTATCATGTGTACTCCTTGTTTTCAACCCATCCCGCGGGCACTTAAAGGGAATAATCAAGCTGAGAGCTAATCTGTAAACAAACAGACTTAGTGAGGTTATGGCAACAGGATAAGAAGGATTTATACTTCACGAGGAAAAAAACGAATACAGATGGGTACTCAAGCTGTGGGTTTCACGGTTAAGCTAAGAGTGCTGTGTTAAGTAGGAGCAAGGGAGTCAAAGATCTTTAGAAAACTATAATAGCAAATACTGGAAACAATGCTACAAAAATATTTATCCAGTGAGACAATATGGGGGGCGAAGACAATAGGAAAACTGTTGATTCTTAGTAATATGTTAGGCCTTTATTCTCCCTCGTTACATTACTTTATTTATTGGCTATATAACATACATTTGTAATGCCTGTGCAGAGCCTAGCACTAGCATCATGGAGCCCTGTTTCCTGACCAGGCAATAGAAACTTTACATAACAATGACAACAACAAACAAAGGTGCCCATCCATTGTGCCAGGTGCCTTTACAATATTTCAAATATAAATTCATCAGTCTAATTCTAACAGAATGGACATAGCTCAGATAGTTACCCAGTGCTCACCATAAACATCACCACTGCCCTCCTCTGTCTTCATAGCCCACCTCCTGCCTGCCCACCCAGGAAAAGAGACACATTTTGCTGCATGCCAGGGAGTTGAACAGATCAGGATAGCCCAATGGTAATAAGTGAGTTCTAATATCAAGGGGCTTTGCATAGGCTTGCCAGCAGCTCCTCACATATTTATTCCTAAGGAATTTCAGCTTGAGAGCCTCCAGTGATCTTAGATGTGGCAGTGGGATGTGAGCACTCTCTTACCCAAATCATTACGGGACTCTGATGTCAGTGGGACAGCAACACCGAAAACCAAGGGAAATGTCGCGCCTTAGATTAGCCGTTCTCCATATGCTTCAGTCAAACCCAAGCTATTGGGCTCAGTACAGAAGCACCTGGATGACATTCTCTGGCCTGAATTATACAGGTCAGACAAGATGATCTAAAAGACCCTTCTGACCTCAACATTTATAAAGCTATGAATGAAAGCATATAATCTCCAGTGCAGTGATGTAACTACACAACCAAGCATAACAGGATGAAGTCAGGGCTCCTCCATGACCTAACCAGTTCTTAACTTTTATTATTATCATCACTGGGATTTACTCTTCTTTGTCACTAGGGACTTTATCAACTAGGGGCTGAAGTCAACGAGAGTCATCTCCATCTGGATGAATCCTAAGATATGGTGATGAACATACCTTTCACACAGGCCTGTAGATTTCCATTAAGAAACCAAAGTGAGCTGTTAGCTTTGCAGACTGAATCCTTTTTCACTCTAGATATATGGGGGAGGGAGATAGGGGAACAGAGGGAATAAGCCGTTCCGAAGTGGCAAGCCATCATTTATGTTTGTTTTCTGGTGGCTTTCTTGAATGCAATTGTTACTCTGGATTTGGAACATTGTCTGAAAAAGTTTTAGAACTTTGCTGCCTTAGCCAAGAGAATTTATTCAATGTATTCCAGTCACATGTTGTTGCTGAAAAAAAGGAGACTGGCTTTTTATTTCTGTCCTCTCAGGAAGCCTGCAGAATAATAGGTGAAAATCTGTTATGAATATCCCCCAGTTGCGGAGATAAATATTTTGTAAATATCTCCCCACGCACATCTTGCAAATGTTACATTTGCAGCATAAAATGCTGCATGATAGCAGGAAAGAAGTTTCACTTTTTATTAAGTAAAATAAAATCAAAACTAGCAGGTAATTATCTTTGTTTGATTTCTTAATAATACATGAAAGCCTAATGGAATGCACTAATACTGAAATCACTGCTTAAAGCCATGACTAACAGCAATATCAATGCTCAAGAGATGAACTCATCAAGCTCCAATCAGACTGAAAATAAAAAGAGACACCCATGTTTTTTTCTCCCCATCCCTCGCAAAATGTAGGACTTAATTTACCACAGTAATCATACAATAAGCTTTTGTGTCTCAGTTTTGCTCTGCAAAGTCCCCTCTGTCCTGCTGGCTGCTGTAAACAGGCGGCTAAGGATTCTACCCCCCAGCACGGGATTCCTTAGCTTTACCCCCACTTACTTCTTCTCATGGTGGAAGGGCATGGAGGAGGCATTTGTTGGGACATGTTGGGTGGGAGAGGGAAGAGTACTGAATCTGGGCCATGACCAGGAGAATGGCTTATAGAGAATCATACAGTCTTTAGGGCTGCTGTGATTTATGACTAAGGAAGCCAAAGGGGCCTCCAGTTGGCCTAACATTAAAGGGAAGGGGGAGGCCTACAATATTTCAGCTAAATCCCAGTCTTTGGCATAAATACTCCCACAAGACCTTAACCTAATATAACAGGCCCTTCTCTAGCAAGCCTAATAACCCATTTACTGCTGTCCCCCAATTGGCCCCCCATGCATGTTTCAAGTTAATAAGCAACACATCCCCAGCAATATTATATTCCTATAATGTCATTTTACCTCTAGCACACATAAAATTAACCACAAGACTGGGTCATTGGCCACAAGATCAAGTGAGGGGTCAACAATATCTACACACCGTCCTCCAGACTCACCATACAGCCCTTTAACAGAGTCATCTGCAGGTCTCTCGAGGCCTCCTAAGTAAGGAGAGTAGACCACCGTGCTCAGAAATCCCTTTTGCACCACAACCACTTACATCTACTGCATTCAGCTCAGTGCACGCCAAGCACAGAGCCACTCTTGGGTAAAGAAGAGAAGAACACTTTCAGGTTTAGATTAATAAGAGGAGGTGGTGCTAGCTGTAGTAACACCAAGGAATGTACGAAACTCTTAAATGTAGCAAAATGTAGTACTGCTGTTTGCATAGCTGGTAAATCACTCATCCTGGGAGACTAGGTGCTCCAGTTAGGGCTGGCTGGCATAGGGGCTGGGTTGGTTTTGTTGTTGCAGTCTTTTGATACTTTCATATTTGTTTTTATTTTAATTATTTATAAATGTGACGAGAGCCATTTGGGAATCCAAAGCAATCCAAATAAGTTCGTCCCGTTAGCTCACACAAACACACACACACCACTTCCCTAATTCGTACCGCTCCTTGGTAGAGACGCTTGCATCGAGAGAATTTAATGCTGCCTGGGAATCAGACGGATACAATGAAATGAAAGTTGGTGGATACAGCCAGCACGTGGGCTCGCAAATTCTGTTCTGAGCAAAACATTTTACAAGAGAACTGGTCTGCTTTGCATGCACGGGCCCAAGCTGCATGATAAACAGTTTCATGGCGGACACAAGATGGCTGCCTGCAGTTTACAGCACTGCATGCCCACGAGGAAAGAAAACCCTTGGGGGGAGAGGGGCGAATCACCTCAAGCAGGGCTCAGATCACACACAAAATACAGGAATCACTACTGAAATGACAGACTCTAGAAACTGAGGCCCCAATCCTGCAAAAGAATCCACGTGGACATAAAGGATCACTCAGGCCGAGCCCCATTCACTTCAACAGTGTGGCACATAGGCTCAGATATCCATGCTCACATGCACCATCTTGGATGAGGCCTCAGCTAACTTGTTCTCACTACAAAACAAGGAACAGACAAACCCAGAGCTCACCTGATCGTTGGAGCAAAACATCCCAATTCCCAGAGCCCATTTGAATGTTTCAAACAAAAAGGAATGTTTTGTTGGAAAATGGCCTTTTCCTGCCATTGTGAAAACTGCTGACTTTCAAAAAAATCATTTTTACAATATTATTAGACATAGAAATCATTACCATAAACATTATTAAAGTTGTTTTCCAAAAAATTTTAACAGCCATTTCAATAACAGATGTGATAAAAATTTGGATTGATGTTTGGAAAAAAGCAAAAAAACCCCGGAAAGGGTCAGTTTCAAACCATACAAACGAGAAACATCATAAAAATTTCACAGGATTTTTTTCCCTTCTCCTTGAACAGCTCTACCCATTCCTCCTTGAAACCTCTTCAAAACCCTTGAAGAGATTAAAAGCTCACAGCATCACAAGTTACTTCATTGTGATGGTATTAAACAATTAGATTGTCTGAACAGTCACAATGTCACAGACAATTTTCAGCACAGTTTTTCACCAGTACGTTTTTGGCCAAAAGCCTTTGACTGCATTTTAGCATTATCTCAGCACAAGAGAATTTCCACTGCACGCCAGCTGAGACATATGGAGGGCTCAGGATAGTTGCAGCCATGACTGAGGACGTATTTGGTTGTCTGGAGGAGGAATTACATGCAGACCTTTGTGCTGTATCCCAGATATCATATGAAAAAGAGAAGTCTGTATACAGCAAGAAAGATCCACGTTCCAGAGAACAGCTATTTAGGTTGCTGCCTTATTTTGCGTGAGATAAAATCAGATCCAGCTATAGTCACTAATGTATTATGTAATTCTCAGGAGCTGGGGACATCGCTTGGTGTTATTTACTAGCTAACCAAAGGATTGCTCTAACTCCCACTGATTTCAATGGAAGTTACATTTGGCCCCAACTTTGTGTCAAACTTGTTTGCTTCTTTATGCAACCCTCCTTTGGAAGTCACCTTTAAATAAGATACATAACAATGCACTAGAAAACTATATGATATTATTGGTACTATGGTATTTTTAATGTGATCACATGGTGTCTACCTGGCTTTTCCTTTAGCTTTGCATTATAGATTAACTTGATGCGATAGATATCATAGTTTTGAAGTATATATAGTATGACATGTTTTTAAAAGTGTCTAAATATATAGTTACCCCACAGCTGTTTATTATAGCATGTCAAGTTTAATCTCTCCATGAGACAGATTTATTTTTTTAAAATGTAATATTTTAAAGCAGAAACAAATGAAAAGACAAACAAATTTACTTTCAAGACAGCTCTTTTTACGGTGACGAAACCTGAATTACTCAGTTCCAGAGATACTGGGACTTTCTGTTACAGCAGCAGTTTCCTATGTCTTTCAGCACCATGGTCAGTGACCTTGGAACCAACTACATCATCAGGACTGACTGCACTGAAAGAGCCAACATTCACCAGAGCATCCAGTTCTCTCAGAAAATAGGAAGTTTTATGCTCCTTTTTCCAAGAGTCCTTCAAGGAGGAGGACTGTGCCACTTCTCCATCGTTCCAAAATGGCAGTGGGATGCATGGTCTGATTACAATCCCAGCCATACCAATATAAATCAGCAGGAACTATGCTGAGGCCAGTACAGTTTTCGTTGGCATAAAAATTTGGAGAGCAGAATCAGGACTTTCATCTCCAAAGTGGAGACACAGATGGAGGACAGAATGTGATTTTTATATTTATGAGGCCTTAAAAGTGAGGTGTTTTCCAGTTGGGATTTGTTCTTTTAAGTTACTGTACAAGATCCAAGCCAGATGGAGTTTTTTGGGTTTTTTAAAATTTTTCTTTAAAGTATTTGAGAGAAATTAATATGACCAATAATAATAGTAACTAACAATAACCACAATAATTTTTTGTTCTTTATATAAACACCATGGCATCTGTAGGAGTTTTACAAAAGGGGATCCATGCAGGGAAATTCACAGCCAATAGAGCTAGTTCTGTGAAAGTCCCTCTTGGCCCCTTGCAGTCAAAGAACTGAGTGAACAAGGTGGCTGGAGAACACTGCGCTTCAGTGAATCTGGTTGGTTATGAAGCCATTAGAAAATGGTGAAAATCACACCAGCCCTTAAGCTGCTCCATCTTGTGCTGGTGGGCCCCAAGACTGAGGAGAAGTTTAAAGGTGGCTTAGAAACCATCTTTGCCTCCTTCACCTTTGCTTCAGCATAGGTGGGGATTTGGCCCTGTACTTCCAATAAATAATTTCACAAGTGCTAATAACAAGAGGAAAATCTATCATCCAGCACTGGGCCCATAGCTCATTACCGAGCCCTTCTTTGCACATAATAATGAATTTCTGCAGGCTGCTAAGTAATCAGAGCACTCATAGGCATGTGGGAGATAATTGTCTTATTCTCAAAAATAAGAGGTAGAGGAGAGTGAAGTGACTAAGATGGGGTTGTCTTGTCCACAGGAATTGGAGTTCATGAAGAACACATTGCTTTTATTTCAGTATTCAGGGCAAAAATTAGTACCTTGAGACCTCAACCAAGATCAGGGCCTCATTATGGTAGGCAATGCACAAACCCATAGTAAGAGACAATCCCTGTCCTGAAGAGTTTACAACATAAGTAGACAAGACAGATAAAAAGTGGAAGGGGAAACAGGGAGGTGAAGTTGCTTGCCAAATGTCAGATGACAGAGCCATGAACAGAATGCGGGTCTCCTGCCTCCCAGTCCAGTACCATCTCCACTAGGCCACACTGATTCTTAGAGGACTAGGTAGACTGCAATTCTGTTGTTAAAAGGCTTCACAATCAGAAAGACACAGGAGGCTTGTCAGGTCGAACAAAGGACAAAGAACACATTAATTGAGTTCTCCACCAGTATTTCAACTCCTCACATCCTCAAAAGCATGGATTCCCTCTCAAACAGTAGAATGGTGAGTACTTAAAAATAATCTGTTCAGCTTCTAAAAAGAAGCACCAGTCTGATTAGATTGTACTAATCAATTCTTATCCAAACTGTCCAGTTGGAAAGTGCTATGGAATTTAATAGGGATGAAACAAACAGGATCTAAAAGTTTTGATAGGGTTCTCCATATAAATCTACAGACTTTCACAACCTCTAGTTAGACTCATAGACTCATAGACTCATAGGTCAGAAGGGACCAATATGATCATCTAGTCTGACCTCCCGCACAAGGCAGGCCACAAAACCCTACCCATACACATTTATAACAACCCCGAACCCATGACTGAGTTATTGAAATCCTCAAAAGTGAGATTTGAAGACCTCAAGCTGCAGGGAATCCACCAGCAAGCGACTCATGCCCCATGCTGCAGAGGAAGGCGAAAAACCTCCGGGGCCTCTGCCAATCTGCCACGGAGGAAAATTCCTTCCCGACCCCAAATATGGCGATCAGCTAAACCCTGAGCATGTGGGCAAGACTCACCAGCCAGCACCCAAAAAGGAATTCTCTGCAGTAACTCAGTTCCCATCCCATCCAGCATTCCCACAGACCATTGAGCAGACTTATCTGCCGATAATCCAAAATCAATCGCTCAAATTAAACTATCCCATCATAACATCCCCTCCATAAACTTATCAAGCTTAGTCTTAAAGCCAGATAAGTCATTTGCCCCCACTACTTCCCTCGGAAGGCTATTCCAAAACTTCACTCCCCTAATGGTTAGAAACCTTCGTCTAATTTCTAGTCTAAATTTCCTAATATCCAATTTGTACCCATTCGTCCTCGTGCCTATA
>ML675620.1:6756914-7202630 GCA_007922155.1 Mesoclemmys tuberculata | reverse complement strand
CCTGATGCATCCTAAAACCGCATTTGCTTTTTTAACAGCCATATCACATTGGCGGCTCATAGTCATCCTGTTATCAACCAATACCCCAAGGTCCTTCTCCTCCTCCGTCGTTTCCAACTGATGCATCCCCAACGTATATGTAAAATTCTTATTATTAATCCCTAAGTGCATGACCTTGCACTTTTCACTATTATATTTCATCCGATTACTATTGCTCCAATGTACAAGGTAGTCCAGATCTTCCTGAATAGCATCCCGGTCCTTCTCCGTGTTAGCAATACCCCCCAGCTTCGTGTCATCCGCAAATTTTATTAACACACTCTCGCTCTTTGTGTCAAGATCAGTTATAAAAAGGTTAAATAAGGTCGGTCCAAGAACCGATCCTTGAGGGACTCCGCTAGTAACCTCCTTCCAGCCTGACAGTTCACCCTTCAGCACGACCCGCTGTAGTCTCCCTTTTAACCAGTTCCTTATCCACCTTACAACTTTCACATTCATCCCCATCTTTTCCAATTTAACTAACAGTTCCCCATGCGGAACCGTGTCAAACGCCTTACTGAAGTCGAGGTAAATTAGATCTACCGCATTGCCCTTGTCTAAGTAATCCGTCACCTTCTCAAAGAAGGAGATCAGGTTGGTTTGGCACGATCTACCTTTAGTAAATCCATGTTGCAATTTGTCCCAATTACCATTGACCTCCATGTCCTTAACTACTTTCTCCCTTAAAATTTTTTCCAAGACCTTACACACGACAGACGTCAAGCTAACAGGCCTATAATTACCCGGATCACTTTTATTCCCTTTCTTAAAAATAGGAACTACGTTAGCAATTCTCCAGTCGTACGGCACAACCCCCGAGTTTACCGATTGCTTAAAAATTCTCGCTAACGGGCTCGCAATTTCACGCGCCAGCTCCTTTAATATCCTCGGGTGGAGATTGTCCGGTCCCTCCGATTTTGTCCCATCAAGCTGTTCAAGTTTGGCCTCTACCTCAGATACGGTAATATCCACCACCACATCCAGATTCCCGTTCGTCATCCCTCCATCATCCCTAAACTCCTCACTAGTCTTATTAAAGACCGAGGCAAAGTACTTATTTAGATATTGGGCCATGCCTAGGTTATCCTTAACCTCTGTTCCATCCTCAGCGTATAGCGGCCCCACTTCTTCTTTCTTTGTTTTCTTCTTATTTATGTGACTGTAGAACCTTTTACTATTGATTTTGATTCCCTTCGCAAGGTCCAGTTCTACGCGGCTTTTAGCCTTCCTCACTTTATCCCTACACGTTCTCACCTCACTAAGGTAGCTTCCCTTACTAATCCCGCCTTTCTTCCACTCCCTGTAAGCTTTCTGCTTTTTCCTAATCCCCTCTCTGAGTTGCTTGCTCATCCAGCTTGGCCTGCTACTCCCGCCCATGGTTTTTTTCCCCTTTCTTGGGATGCAGGCTTCCGACAATTTCCGCAGCCGCGACTTAAAGTAATTCCAGGCCTCCTCCGCATTTAAATCCCCAAGTTCCTTCGTCCAATCCACTTCCCTAACTAATTTCTGTAACTCTTTGAAATTAGCCCTCGAGAAGTCGAAAACCCTAATCCCAGATCTACGTTTGTTTATCCTTCCATCTAATTTGAATTGAATCAACTCATGATCACTCGAACCAAGATTGTCCCCTACCACCATTTCTTCTACGAGGTCCTCACTACTCACCAAAACCAAATCTAAGATGGCATCCCCTCTCGTAGGTACTTCAACTACTTGATGAAGAAATCCATCCGCTATCACATCCAGAAACATCTGACCCCTATTATTCTTGCAAGCACTCGTCCTCCAGTCTATATCCGGGAAGTTGAAATCTCCCATAATCACACATTTCCCCTTAGTGTTTACTTCGTTAAAAACATTAAAGAGGTCTCTATCCATATCCAAGTCAGACCCCGGCGGTCTGTAGCACACCCCAAGCACTATCTCAG
Organism: Mesoclemmys tuberculata; assembly: GCA_007922155.1. Lineage (NCBI taxonomy): Eukaryota > Metazoa > Chordata > Testudines > Chelidae > Mesoclemmys > Mesoclemmys tuberculata. The sequence continues at coordinate 7,200,663 of ML675620.1, read as the reverse complement.
GGGAAGCTCTAGTAGCTTTTTTACCCAGTGTGATTTTTACCCAGACAGACTCCGTCTTATCCATTCCATCACTTCTCATTTCATTACAATTCACCTCATCATTGACGTACAAAGCTACTCCACCACCTCTACCTTTCTTCCTGTCTTTTCTAAACAGCACATAACCTTCAATACCCGTACTCCAGTCATGAGTACTATTCCACCAGGTTTCTGTTATCCCTATAATATCCGGTTTCACTTCCTGCACCAGTAGCTCCAGTTCCTCCATCTTGTTTCCTAGGCTCCTCGCATTAGTGTACAGACATTTTAATTTTTGACGTTTGGCGTCAATGACATTCTTTCCCCGGTCACGCACAGACCTTCTACCACCATCATCACCCGTCTGGCTAGTTGCAACTCCGCTTTTCCCCCTTTGGTCAATTCTTCGGTCCACTAGGATATCCCCTCTCACTTTGCTTGCTTCCCTCTCCAGGTTAAGTTCCGGCGTGGAGATCTCCTGAACATCTCCCAACCATCTCCCCCAACTTCCTAGTTTAAAGCTCTCCTAATGAGGTCGGCAAACCTCCATCCTAGAAGTCCAGTTCCCTCCCTGCTTAGATGAAGTCCATCCCGAGCGAACAGTCGTCTGTCCGTAAACGCTTCCCAATGACCGTACATCCCAAAGCCCTCCTTATAGCACCACTGCCTGAGCCATCTGTTAATCATCATAATCTTGTCGCTCCTTTGCTGCCCCGCTCTAGGAACCGGCAAAATTCCACTAAAGATCACCTGAGCCTCCATTTCCTTGAGCGTCTTCCCCAGTCTGACATAGTCCTCCTTGATACAGTCCAGGGAGCGACTAGCCGTATCATTCGTTCCCACATGAAGGACAATCAACGGATTCTTTCCCGCTCCCGCTAGGATCCTTTTCAGCCTCAGGTCCACATCCTGTACCTTAGCCCCCGGCAGACAGCACACCCTTCTGTTCTCCCGATCAGCTCTAGTTACGGGCCTATCTATTCTTCTCAGTAAAGAGTCTCCAATCACGTAGACTTGCCTTTTCCCGGCGACAGTGTGACTCTCTGGTCTATCCCCGGCACCAGCTGGCCACAAGCCCTCTCGATTCGTCTTTGCCCTCGCAATCCTCCTAGGGCTCATACCGGTTGTCGCCTCCATCGACTCCTCCCCTCCTCCCGCAGGACTAGCCGCTCGCCTCTTTTTCCTTGCCCTCTCTTCTACAGCGAGCACCAGTTGTGCTCCATCTTCATTTTCCAATGCACCAAACCTGTTCCTGAGTTCTATTTCTCCTTCGCTGGCCCGTCTTTTCCTCTGCCTGGTTCTCCTAGTCACATGCTTCCACCGTCCAGGTTCCTCACCCAGCAGCTCCTTTTAATCATCCTATTGAATTTGACAGAGAACTTCTGTAGAATTCTATAGAGTGGTTAAAAACATATAGAAAGGAGATAATTTTCTACTCAAGACTACAGATTTACCGGTTCCAAGGCCAAAAGAGACCACAGCGATCACCTCGTCTGACCTCCTGCATAACAGAGGTCACAGGATTTCCCTGAATTAATTCCTGTTTGAATTAAGCATACGTTTTAGAAAAACATCCGATCTTGATTTTAAAATTGCCAGTGATGGAGACTCTGCCACAATCTTTGGTAAACTGATCCCATGATTAATCACCCTTACTGTTAAAAATGTGTATCTTATGTCCAGTCTCTATTTGTCTATCTTTAACTTCCATCCATTGCATCATATTATACATTTGTCTGATTAAGTAATTTCTATAGCATCCTGTAGGTTTAATACTCAAGGTGAAAGCTTTAGGGCTTTCCCATTAGATTCTGCAAGGACCCTTTTCTTTCTTTTGAGAGGGAGCCCTCAACATTTACTATGAAACCTTCTCAGTCTAATACATTGACCATGTGGCTTCTTCCACCTGAATCTTCCACAATTAGGCCCTTCTGAGTTGGCCTAGCCTGCTAGTGGCAGAGAAGAGCAATCTAAAGCTTTACACTTAATGTTTAATGATGGGCTGTATTTTCCTTTTTCCAACTCCCTCTTCTCATCAAGGATTCATTCCTGCCCCTAATTCGTGGTCCTCCAGGAGAAGCATCTGTAATCCTCCATGTGCCATGGTCATACTGTGGCAGGTCTCCATCAGTCAGAAACAGGAGCCAGGCTGCTTTGGAAAGTGATTTTCCTACATGGCTAGCAGGATCTACAGTGTTTAGTAATATGATGCCTCTGTTCAGAGCTGCTAGCCCTGGGAAAGGAGAACTGAGAACCAGACACAAACTCTAATCCCACATGTGCTGTCACCTGAGGTTACTTTCTGAAAGAGCCTATACATTCAACATATTTTGACATAAACTCTAGACCCAAATTACTTCGATTGCCTCAGTGGAGCTATTTTTATTGTGCAATTTGACCCTTGGTAGCATTTGTGGCATAGCATTTTTATCAGGATACTGCTGACACAGCGGGGTCTAGAACTTATATCCATCCTTACGAGCTTCCTTTACCTCCAAGGTGTGATCCATGTTGTGCCAGCAGCTTTGTGACTAAGATTGTATATTTCTAGGCAGGCTCTGAGCCATTGTCAGAGCGAGGGCTGCCAATTTCACATACATCACGTCCATTTCCACTTCCCTTTTTTCGCTGTCTGAAGGGTTTATGTCTCCCATCCATTGACAAAGCAGCCCCTCTGAATGCATCCTGACATTCTGTAATTTAGCCAAAACTCTATGCTAAGTTTATCATCTGCTTGGCTAGGGGGAGCTTTTTCCACACTGGGAGCAGCTATAATTTCCTGTAGAACTGGGGCATAAAATGTCTTAGAAAAATCCAAAATCCTTAATGCTGCTGAGTACCAACAACTCCTGCTGAGGTCAGCTGCAGTCTTGGGTGCTCTGGATACTGCAGAATTTGTCCCAAGAATAATATCACTGCACTTAACTACAACTTCAGTGGAATCCCCTGCCCATTCTCTCTCTAGTCTTTGCAACTTCCCTGGGCTGTCAGATCTGTCTCTGCTCCGTCAGTTCTGTTAGTTTATTATTTCGTTTCACTCAGATGCCTCCCTGGTGCAACTCCCCTGTAATCACTGAAGTGACAGAAGGGGAGAATTCGGCCCCTTTTGCTGGATCTGTTGATTGAGGCATTTGGTAATCTACTGCCAACGTGGAAAATTTCTGATACCTTAAACTTCTTAACTGTCCGTCGTGGCAACCCAGCCCAGCAAGTATGCAGCATTAACATCAGCCCTTCCACAAATCAGGTAGGATTTACTTAGCTAGTTGACTTATGTCAACAACCCAAGTGCCTTCAGCGCCATATATAATGGCCTAGTTGAGACTCTGGGTGACCATCCAATCCAGCTCTGCTTGGTACCTCCTTCGTACTTTCACAGGCCCTGTGGCTAGCCCCTGGCATAAGTTGGAGTAGTCTCAGAGCTACTTTAATGGCCCCCAACAGAATTGCTGGGATGCAGTGTTCTCTAGCCACAACCTCCCTTGCCTCTGTCATGCTGCCAACGTTGGGGGGTGGGCGGTTGGCGTGCAGCCAGGTCTGATAGTTTTACACTAGCCAGGAATTTCTGTTTGGCAGGGGATTCCCCAGCTGACCACTTAGGACAGCTTTAAAACGGCTTTGCACATGCACGATAAGTGCAAGTCCGCTGCTTTTGAACGTTTCTGTTGGGTGAGCATGACTGTTTGTTTTTGAGATAAGAGGTCACTGCTGGGAAGATCAGATTCTTCCCATTCAGCCTGTAGCTTGGCTGTCAATTTATCCAGTGCTATGGCCTTTAATTGCCTCACCCACGAGGTTACTTACGGACCCGTAGTCCAACATGTCTGACCTTACGAGGACAATCGATCTACCCTCATTTCAGACTCTTTTGCAGAACAAATTCCTCCATGGCCACTAGACCTTTTTAGCAGGAATAAATCAAGTGCTCTTAATGTAGCTATTCAGAGAATCATAGGACTGGAAGGGACCTCTTGAGGTCATCTAGTCTAGTCCCCTGCACTTATGGCAGGACCAAGCATTATCTAGATTATCCCTGACAGGTATTGCAGTATTATGTGATGTATCTGGTTTATGTGGAGCAGTTAAAAGCTGGGTTATTTTAAAAATAGCCTTTCCATTCACCTTTTCATAACAGCCGGGTGTTTTGGAGAGGTTTTTTTTTTTTTAGTTTAACAGCAACATCACTGGATTATGATACCCTTCCTTTCCACAGTGTCTGGTAGATAGAGAACCATGGAATGGTCTTCTCTGGAGACACCAGAGAGTCTCAGAAACAAGACTTGCTATGGAAACCTGGCAGTGAGCGTAATCTTTCTGTCACTTCCCCTTTATAGACTCATAGATTACAAGGCCAGAAAGGACCATCATGATTATCTAGTCTGATCTCCGGCACAGTGCAGACCACAGAACATCACCTAGCCACTCCTGTAATAGATCCGTAACCTCTGGCTGAGTTACTGAAATCCTCAAATCATGGTTTAAAGACTTCAAGTTACAAAGAATCTACCATTTATATTAAATTAAACCTGCAAGAGACTCGTGCCCCATGTGGCAGAGGAAGGTGAAAATCCCCCAGGGTCTCTGCCAATCTGACCTGGGGGAAAATTCCTACCTGACCCCAAATATGGTCAGGGTTTAATGAGTTAAACCCTGAGCATGTAGGCCAGACCCACCAACCAGACACTTGGGAAAGAATTCACTGTGTAACTCAGAGCCCTCCCCATCACCGGCCAGTGGAGATACTTGCTGCTAGCAGTCACAGATCGATTACATGCCATGGTAGGCAGTTCCATCATACCATCTCCTCCATAAACTTGGCAAACTCAGTCTTGAAGCCAGTCAGTGTTTTTGTTCGTACTGCTCCCCTTTAAAGGCTCTTCCAGAACGTCACTCCTCTGATTGTTAGAAACCTTCATCTAATTTCAAGCCTAAACTTGTTGATGGCCAGTTTACATCCATTTGTTCCTGTATCCACATTGGCATGTAACTTAAATAACTCCTCTCTCTCCTTTATAGTTATCCCTCTGATGTATTTATAGCGTGCAATCATATCTCCCCTCAGCCGTCATGAGGTTGGGCTAAACAAGACAAGCTCTTTGACTCTGCTTTCATAAAATAGCTTCTGCATTCCTCTGATCCTTCTTGTAGCCCTTCTCTCCACAAGTTCCCGTTTCTTAAACATGGGAGACCAGAATTGCGCACAGTATTCCAGATGAGGTCTAACCAGTGCTTTGTAAAATGGTATTAACACTTCCCTATCTCTACTGAAAATACCTTGTCTGATGCATCCTGGGACTGCATTGTCCTTTCTCATGGCCATATCACATTGGTGGCTCATAGTCATCCTGTGATCAACCAATACACCCAGGTCTTTCTCGTCTTCTGCCACTTCCAAATGATAAGTACCCAGCCTATAGCAAAAATTCTTCTTATCCCTAAGTGACCTTGGCACTTTGCACGATTACATTTCATCTCACTTCTATTATTCCAGTTTTCAAGGTTATGCAGATCTTCTGGTATAATATCCTGGTCCTTTTCCATATTGGCAATGCCTCCCAACTCATCTACTGTGTCTTTTAAAAAAAATCAGTTTAATCTAATGCAGGACCACAGATGCTAAAATGTCTTAGTCATAACTGTAAGGCCCTCATTCAGGAAAGCATCCCCATTTAGGAAAACAATTAGCTATGGGATTTTTAAATGTGCTTTCCTGAATCAGGGTGTAAAGCCACAGATTCATAATTCATAATTAAAACCCTCTGAGATCTACAGATGAAAAGTGTGGTATAAGAGCTAGTATTATCATTATTCTATAATGTACCTGGTCCTGCAGCCTGTCCTCCCAAAAGTAGTCCTCATTAAATCCATGGACTATTCTCATGAATAAGGCCTGTTGGATCCTCCCACTATCAGTGTTCTAAAGATTCTAATCTACCCAACAGCTTGAATGATGAAAAATATATTGTATTTTACACTCCATTTTAGTCCTCTTACTCACGGCAATGTTCCCAGCTAGATTCATTAATGAGGCACACGTGAGGAATTCTGGGAAGTTGGACAGAGTATTTGCCATTCAACAGATTATGAAATCTATCCCTACCAGGAATAATTCATATATTTGTATTCTGGAAACTGACAGAAACTGACAGAAGTCAGAAGACATTAAAGGATTTTCAAGAGCTAGAAATACTATTTCTTTTAAAGGAGGTTTTCCCTTAATTTACATAGTAGATGTGAGATTAAGGAAAATTAGTTCCTCGTATTAGTTTTAAAGCCTCTGTGAATATAAAAATAAGGGAATTTGTGCTGCACATAAGTAATTCATGGCATTCAAATTTCCAGGCATCTCCTAAAAATTCATTTAATAATCAGAATTTCTTATTTGTTTGTTTTTCTTCATCTCTGGAGAGGAAGCAGAAAGACCCTTAGAGATATCTCACTCTCTTTTCTCTTCCTTCCAATTAATTAAAACTTTTTAAAAAAACTTTTCCCCTTACAACATTGTTTATTTTTCATTAGGGCTATTACTCAGTCCTGTCTCCAGCCACCATTTCTTCTTTGCTGCTGCTATTTGAAGCTTAAGTTAGCACAACATTTTAGTTTGCTCCCTGAAATGAGGATCACATTATGTCTGAATAGCCTCTATGAAAGGATTCTCATTCAAACAGGAATACAGTGGGTAATTATCATTAGACAAACAGTTTCTTTTACAAGACTTGGCATATTCATGATTGCCAGCTCCTTGTCAGATACTGATCTCACATCCTGTCACATCAGTCATTTTGGATGTTCTTGAATAAGACAACGCACAGAAAATTGCATGTGACCCTAATACAAAGTAACATGGGAATTTAGCTTCAGCTTGCTCACAATATTTGCCATTTTAACTCTGCAATTTTACCTTTCAGATAAGGGGTAAAAAGACATCAATAACTTTCCCTGAGAGTTTGACCCAAAGCACGGTGTACTAAATGGGAATCTCAAATGGGCTTTGGATCAGACCCTACAAGAATGTTCGATGATGAATTGTGTACATGCAAGAATAAAGAAAATGTAGGAAGTCCAGAATAGACACTAGGCTGGGGATGTTAGTTAACATGAGGACTCGATTTTAGACCCCATACCACCCAAACTAAGATGCACTATGGTCTCCTTTCATTGCTACTTTTGAATGTTTAAACATTCTCTCTCTTTCTTATCATAGAATTATAGAAAGGTAGGGCTGGAAGGGACCTTGAAAAGTCATGAATTTCAGCCCCCAGCATTGTGGCAGGACCATGTAAACTTAGACCATCCCTGACACCTGTTTGTCCAACCCTTTTTTAAAAACCTCCAATGATGCGGATTCCACAACCTCCCTTGGAAGCCTATTCCAGAGCTTAACTACCCTTAGAGTTAAGACATTTTTTCCTAATAGCTAACCTAAAACTCCCTTGCAGCAGATTAAACCCATTACTTCTTGTCTACCTTCATGGACATGGAGAACAATGGATCCCCATGTCTATAACAGCTCTTAACATATTTGAAGACTTAGCAGGATCCCACTCAGTCTTCTTTTCTCAAGACTAAGCGAGCCCAGTGCTGTTTTTTTTAGAAACTTTTCATCACAGGTTGGGTTTTCTAAACGTTTTATCATTCTCATTGCTTTCCTCTGCACTCTCTCAAATTGTCCACAATCTCCCTAAAATATGGCATCCAGACATAGACATGGTAATCAAGCTGAGGTCTCACAAGGTGCCAAGTAGAGTGAGACAATTACCTCTTGTGCCTTACATCCGACACTCCTGTTAATATACCCCAGAATGATATTAGCCTTTTTTTCAGCTACATCATACTGATAACTCAATTAGCTCCCACTATAGTCCCCCGATTCTTTCCAGCAGTACTACCACCTAACCAGTTATTTTCCATTTTGTACTTGTGCAGTTGATTTTTTTCCTTCCTAAGTGAAGTACTTTGTACTGATCTTCATTGAATTGCACCTCTTTGATTTCAGACCAATTCTCCAATTTGTCACAGTCATTTTGAATTCTAAGCCTGTCCTCGAAAGTTCTTGCAACCTCTCCCAGCTTGATGATGTTTATCTGGTGAATTGTTGGGTCCTCACATGTTGGTATACTCAATTAGGATCTTAGAGACACTCCAAATTCTGTATTGTTCCCTCCCGACACCTCAAGCAAATGTTAACAAATGTTGGTCCAACTTTCCATTAAATTCCCATTTGTGAGGAGACCCAGGCAAAGTTCCTTCCCGTAAGAGAATTGCTTGAGAAAGTTACGAACTGAAAATGGCAGATTAGAACAAATTAATTTGCAATCTTAACTGCCACAGGGCTATCTGCTGTTGTCAGACTACTCACTGCATAGCTGAATCTCCTGTTGACTGCAATGAAACCAGGATGTCACACATTTGTGAATTGAAATGTTCGGTTTCTTGACAGCGTATTCAGTCAGGATCCAGTCTTAAAGCCACAACATGTATATGTTCATGTTATATATACACAAAAATAGATGGAATCGATAGTACATATTTCCCTTATATGCTTTTTAGTCAAAAAGGATGGATGGATCTACATTACTTTTTAAATGGAGGATTATTTTTCCAGTTTGGGACTGGATAACTCCGGAGAGTGGTGATGGGTTATCAAGCCTCTCACCTTCAAAGGCTATATTGTGCCATCTGTTGTGTGGAACTGTCTGCTCCAGAGGCAGTTTCCTCTGCAGGAGAACATGGGATGTGGACCACTGAAGTCCCATTTTCTTCCTTAGGCAGAAGGAATGAAAATCTAGCCTCTCTGGGCATACAGGGAGGAAGTGGGGCAAATGGAGGGAGCAATCTCTGTGATCCGCACAAGCTCATGGATTGTGATTTTCCCTGATCCTTGCACTGGAAACGTAGGTGTGCCATGAAGGTTCTGTGTTCTCTCCTCCATGCAAAGGTCAGGGACAACCGGAGAACATTCCATCCTGGACCATTCGCATGTAAACAACACTGAACGAAACGCTGTCTCCAGGACTATTTTTACATGAATTGGTGATTCTTAATCCAGTTCCAGACTGACAGATGCCCATATCCCACGAACCACCACCACAATTGTCACCCTGGCAGTTTTAGCAGGATCTGAAGAGTGACGTATTCTCTTACACCTGGGAGTGGCCCCTCCAGGTTAGAAAAAGTACACATTGGCAAAGAGGACATGAGAGGTTTGCCCTGCCTCTGCCCATGCTATGGCTGTTCTGGGGCTAAAGAGAGTTCTTCAGTCTTTATCTCTCTATTGATCCAATTGTCTCCTACCCAGGTAATTCCTGCATGGGTGGCTGCAAAACTGCCTTGTTTGAACCCAGGGAATTTTTTTCACATAGTTTTACCAGGGACAGAGAGGCTTCCAGCCTCTTTATCTATGGTTGCCTATGGAGCTGGGCAGAATTTTTCATCCAAAACGTTTTCCATCAAAAAACTTCTTCAGTCGAAAGGAAAAAAAGGAAAAATTTGGAAAATTTGAAATGGTTCAACATTCTCAAACGAAAATATTTTCCTTTTTCAGATGAGGCTCACAAGGGGATTTAGGCATCATTTGCAAAAAGATGAGAAGGCGGTCCCATCTTGTGCCCAATGGTTAGGGCACTGCTGGGATGCCAGAGACCCAAGTTCAAATGGCTACTAATGGCTACTAATATTTTAGCGAAGACTGAGGTAAAAAAAAAAAGATCTATTGGCCCCGTGGCCAACACACGCATTAACAAAAAAAAAAAAGGGTTTCCTCTTTAACCTTGTTCACATATTTTCAACTACATTCTATGCTGGTCTTCAGCCATCGTATGCCATGTGCTCATAGAAATCTCAAGAACTTTGTGTATTCCATATAGGATCTGTGGCCTAAGTCATGCATAAAAAGACTGAAGAAACCCATCACACTTTACTGAAATAGGACCCAGTGCGTATTGGAGAGTTATTTTTAATATTTTCAAGGCACCATGCCCATGATGCAAGGCATCCTGGATAACTATTCTGCGTTTGCTTTCACCTCCGTCATCATAACATCAGTGAACACAGCTTTGTGCAAGATTTAAAAAGTGGCGCAAGTTACTACAGTGCCTATAAAGAAGATATAATGAAGCACATAACAGCTTTCTGGTTCAAAGAGAGTGTTAGAGTTACTAGGCTTTCATAAAAAAAACACATGGCCAAAATGTAAAGGATACTTTGTTTCCTTATCTTTATAACAGAATCTGGTTGGTCTGACTGTTTGACTCGCATTAATTACAGTTGCCTGGTGCTAGTTCTGCTTGAATGCAGCTAAGATGGAATTCCAGTTCTGAAAACTGAGTTCCCATAGTTTAAAATAGCATAAACTAGAGAGTTACATGCTCTTTAGGTCTAAAATTTTTAATCAGCAAGCAAATATATAAAACACGATTTTAAATCCAACATAGATAAACAATATCGCGGCGGATTCTCAGCTAATATAAACTAGCATAGCGATTAGTATTATTTATTTTTTGAAGCACCTAGACGCTTCAGCTGAGATAAGGGCCGCACTGTGCTAGGTGCTACAGAAACACACATAGTGTGGGAGAGTAGTGCCTACCCCGTAGAGATTGCAATCTAAATAGGGAAGACCAAAACAGGAAGTATTCTCGTTCCCATTTTACAGATGGGGAAACTGAGCGATTTTGTGATTGGCCAAGGCAAGACAGACAAAGGAGGGGAGTGGAGACAGAGGCACGGAGGGTATGTCCACGTGGCAATAAAAGAACCGTCGCAGGGTTGACTTGGGTTTGGGGGGCTAAAAATTGCAGTATGGACGTTCAGGCTCTGAGACTTCACACATGGGGGAGGGTCTTCGAACCTGGACTCCACCTAAGCCCAACCTTCTCATTGCAAATTTTAGCCCTGCAGCCCCAGCCAATGGACCCAGATTCGGTCTCAGTGCCCTGGGTGTTTTAATCGCAGTGTAGACATACTCAGGGAGGTGAAATGACTGCCCTAAGGCCACGCAGCAGGTGTCAGAGCCTGGAATAGAACCCAGCACCCCTCAGCCCCAGGTCATTTCCCTAGCCACTGGGCCACACTGCCTTTGCAGAGCTCTGCTTATTTACACCAGCTGAAGATTTGTACCTTAATATTAACAATCGCCCATTAGGATCAACCTGACACTGGGCCAAACTTAGCTGTAGGGTATGGAGTAAGCAAAGGTAACTGCACTGAAGTCATGGTTAGAGCAGGATGAAATGTGGCCTGTCTGTTCTAGCTAACACAACTTGACAGTTTTCTAAGGGCCCGGTCCTGCTCCCATGGGTGTCCGCAGGAGTTTTGCCTCAAGGTGGCAGAATTTACATTGCTGGCCACCTTCCCCCACGATACAGGGAGCCCGTTCTCCAGCGCTGGCAAATCGCCCCGGCTCTACTCACCTCAGTGGGGCTAAACCGATTTACATCAGCCGAGTCTCTGCCCCCACCGACCCCCATTTACGCGCCCGTTCGTGATGGGATTTCCCAAAGTGCCGTGCCTTGCCCCGGCTCTGCTCCCGTTGAAGGCCATGGCAGTTCCACCACTGACGGGAAGGGGAGCAGAGCCTGGCATTCTTGAAACTACCCCCTTTCCATCCAATTTGCCAAGCAATGTTGGATATAAAACAGAGAGACTCTCAGCGACCGAGGGCTGAGCTTCCCTCACTTGTTCTTTGAGGATCAGATCGTTGCATGAGGAATTTTACAATCAGACAGTTCCAAATTGTCCTCATCAAAGTATATTAGTCTCCCTGTGAGCTCCATCTATTCTACCTGAAATATAGAGCTGGGATAAACTGTTTCCTCTCCATGGCTAATGCATAAATTCATTATATTGGCTTTTGTTACAAGCAGACTTGATCAGTGCATTGCTCTCTCCTTGCTTCTTCAGCAGCTATTGCCTTTTCAAGCAGTTTTATGGGCATTTGTACATAGCAAGGGACTGAGATCGTGGCTAGGCACCTTGGTTATGCCTCCTAAGAGTTGTCAACTGACCTCTACTTCCACAGGCTGCTACACAATGGGATTAGACCCTGAAATTGCTGTTCACACCATTCTGCAGTTTTTGGATTCCACATTTACAAGCCGATTGTCAAGTTTAAGACTGCGGTTCTTACATGTAAATTTCTTCACAGGTTAGCATCGACCAGCTTGTCTGAGCTCCTTAAATTATACATTTCAACCATATCTTAACTGCTGGGCGCCTTAAGACTTCATTTCACATATTATGCGTCCAATCATAACAATGAAATGAAACGTGTCTTGAAACATAGCCTATTTCAGAGCTGTGTGTTGCCGGGTTTTTGTGACGGGGATGGTAAATGAACTGAGCTGGAGTCAGACTCACTTAATACTTAAGGAAATGTAAAAAAAAAAAAAAAAAAAATCTTTAATTAGACTGATCTGAATTTTGAGTCTTTAAAGACAACTGAAACCAGGAGATAAAATTTGACTTATTGTTTGCAGATAACACAAGTCCCAAATTTAGCCCTATTTTTTGCCTCATTACCTCACATGTAATTGTTTTTCAGAAGTATTCACTGAACAGTTTATGCAAATAATTTTCAAACAGGGTTTAACACAAATGGTTCACTTTGATAGTGAGCTGTGTACGGGAGGTCGCCTAACACACAAGGTGTGGTTTCTGCACCATTACTGGTAAACTGAAAGGCTTTGTTCATGTTGTTTTTTAAACAGGAGAACACTGAATGAAGAATAGCAAAGAATGAAATCTCAATATGAGATGAATAATCCATGATTCATGGTAAATTTTGTGAAAACTTCCTGATTCACAAACATGTGAATACAAAGTGCTATTATTCATATTACAGTAGCACCTAAATAAACTAGCACAATCAGTAAGACCATCTGTTCCCCCCAAGGAGCTTACAGTCTAAAAATGGAGGACAGCCAAAAGGTGGGAGGGAAAAATAGAGGCAGTGAGGTGAAGTGACTTGCCCAAGGTCAGCCAGCAGATCAGTGGCAGAGCTGGGAATACGCAGATCTCCTGAGTCCCATCCCAGTACTCTATTCACGTCATTAAGATTTTATAAATGGTGGAGGACTGCATCAGGTATTGGATTTGCAGTTAAATGTGCAGATCATGGCTTTCATTCTTTGACCAACTTAGCTCAACCGCAGAGTTTCACGTGGCTTTAATTGCAAAAAAATCCATAGTGCACCTAAAATACAGTGGGAACAATGCCCTTTGGCAGGTCAGAATAGTTCATTTATTAAATGCTCTATGTATCAATTAAGGTGTTCTTATGGCTGGGAGGTCACCTAACACGCACCTTTAAAATGCCAGAAGAATAAAATGATTAAAACATTTGAAATATACTGTATGAAACCCAGCCAAGATACTGCTCTGTCAAGGTGACATGATTCAAACACATGGACTGGGATTTTCAAAAGCGTTCAGCATTGGCCTAACTCTGATCCTACTGAAATTCCTGATTAAATTCTTTACTGACTTCAATGGAAATAGAATTAGGCCAACACAAGGCACTTCTGGAAATCCCACCTGTAGACCAAGATTTTCTAAAGTGACTAGAGATTTTGGGTGCCCAAAGACACGTTCAGAGAGGCCTGATTTTCAGAGAGCCAGTGCTCAGCTCTTTGTGACATCGGATCTTTATGGCTTTTCATGCTGGGCACCCAATTTTGAAAATCCTGGCTGTAAAGCAAATATGCAGTAATGGAGCATGCAAAGTAGGAAGTATAAATGCTGATCTTCAGTTGAGCTGCTGGAACTCATGCTGCGGGCTATACAGTTTACATCCCAACCTCAAGACTCAGCCACACACAGGGCCTGGGGTGTGTGTGAAGTGTCCCTGAGATAAAAGGCATCATGCTTTTGCAAATGATTATTATAAAACCAACATTTTAATTACTCAGTTTTGAGACCTCTCCAAGGAATAACTCCATCGAGGTGACTCTAAAAAGATACGGCCTTGTGACTCAGAGATATAGCCAAGAACATTACCATTACAAGCTCCAAGGAGATACAATGAAAACTATTACAGCTACAGGAAAGGCACATAAAGAGGAGCATAACAATTACCTGACTCAGAGAGAGAGACATAATATAGAGTACAGCCGTTACTGGCCAAAAGAGAGAGACGTAATGAAGGGTATTGCAGTTACCTAGTTCTGATAGAGATATAATGACAATCATTAGTTATTTGGCTCTAAGGAGGACAAGTAATGTGCAGCATTATCGTCACCTAGTCCTGAAAAACAGAGAGAGAGAGAGGATGAGAAACTGGTACTGTTACCTGGCTCTGGAAGGTAGAAATTATTAAAAGATTTGCTGTTGCCTATGGATCTGCTTTACATGGCCAACTCAGGGAGTGAGAGAGAAAGAGTGGCAAGTTATGTAGCTCCTGGATATAAAGCCAGATCCTCAGCTAATGTTAACCAACATAGCTCTATTGCCTTCAGTACAGCTACACCAATTTATACCAGCTAAGAATCTGGCCCCTGCGATGCAGTTCATTTATCAGAAAGGAGAAGGTGAAGGAGAGAAACAACTCACTTTTACCTTTGCCTGGCACAGAGGAATGGGCAAAATGAGTATTTCTAGAGTTACTTGGCATAGCAGAAAAGAAAGGGTGGCTCTAGGTCTTATGTTGAGGGCACCCACAATTCCCACAGATTCTATTGCTACATCCCAAGGCAATGGAGTTCTCTCTCTTCATATGAAGACAGAGAAAGTGGGAGAGGGGGACAGAAGAATCCTTCTTCAGGGCTTCCTATGGATATGACAAGTGAATACGAGATCCAGCCAGGTGTTTCCTGGGGTGGAGTGGAAATACAGCCCATGAGTGCCTCTAAAGCAGTGGTTCTCAACCTTTCTAATGCCGTGACCCCGCAATACAGTTCCTCATATTGCGGTGACCCCAAACCAAAAAATAATTTTGGTGGCTACTTCAAAACTGTAATTTTGCTACAGTTATAATTCGGAATGTAAATACCTGATATGCATTATGTATTCTCATTGCTACAAATCAAACATAATTTAAACATAATGGTGTGCGTTCCAGCTGAATAGCGCTGCTACAGATGGTAGCGCGACTTCTCAGCGGCTAAAGCCATCGGAAATATGTATTTTCCGATGGCTTTAGGCGACCCCTGTGTTTTGGTCGTTCGACCCCCGCCGGGGTCGCGACCCACAGGTTGAGAACCGCTGCTCTAAAGTCACAGGAGAAGAAAATGCTTCAGAACTGCTTGGTACAAGAGAGCAGGAGGAAGAGAAGAGGTTGCCTGGCACAGCCACGAGTGAGAGAGGCAGCCTAATGAAAAATGATACAGTTGAATGAGCAATGTTCCAGTGAGTTATCTAGCAGGGGGGCACTGTGATAAAAAGCGCTAACAAACAGGCACCAGCTGTGGGAGCCATTGAAAGCCTCAGCCTCGCCCTACTTCAGCCCCGTTTCACAGTGGTGTAACTCCACGAGCTGCAACGGAATCATTTCTCATTCACCCTGGAATAGGCAAGGCTAGAACCGGGTCATGGAACATGGAGGCTGGATGGAATGGAGCGTGCAAGCAGAGAGAGCAGTGAAAAGAATGGAATATCTGGGATTTTTAAAATATGCCAACCAGAGATTTAGTTAACCTCCAAGACAGCAGGAACGAAGGAAAACAAAGTCTTTTGAGAAACTAAGGGACATAGCAAGACTGAGTTTTCCAGATAGGACGGATCTGCTAGCAAATAATCTTGGCACACATACTATGTAAGTGACCTGCCCCTTAGATTTCTACAACACTGGTTCCCAGCTCTTATCATGTAAAATTTTTGGATTTCATTTCCAAGTTTTATATCACTCCTAGAGCCTGATCCAAAACTCACCCAAGTTTGTATTGCCAATGATTTCAATGGATTTTGGATCAGGCCCCTAATTGGACTGCTTGCTTACGCAAAACTCCCACTGACCCCAAATTAATAACTTCATCTTTTGTCTGACTATTATTTGTGATCACAGAAAGAAAAATCTGAAATTCTGCTGAAAGCATTGACTCTTGCAGTGTTTAATTTGTTATGCACCAGGAAGAAAGATAATCCAGAAGTCCTACTGTTTTTCACAAATTACACAACACTATCAAGAAATTGCTATTATAATAAGCTGCAGGTGGGGGAAACAAAAAATCTGTCAAGGGAGATAGCAATAACTGAGGAATGCTTTGCTATTTAACCTCCTTACAATGTGATCAGTACCATCATCATTGTGAATATGCTAAAGCACAGACCCACAAGGTTTTTAGGCTCCTAACTTCCACTGAAATCAGTGGAAGCTAGAAGCCTAAATACCTTTGTAGATCTGGGCCTACAGATCCTCTATAGAACACACAGACCGAGAGCAGCTGTTCAAACCCACCCTCTTCCTGTTTTACTTTACAGGTAATTCAAAAAACAATGAAACATAAACCTCAACCTGAGATTCCTCCTGGAGTTTGGCTGTCCATAGGGGCTTACTCCAGGACTGCCTCCATCTTCGCTCCATATTTACATCTGACCCAATAATAGTAACACCTTGCTCGTATATAGCACTTTTCCATCACTAGAGCTCCAAGCACTTTACAAAGAAGGTCAGTATCGTCCCCCCCATTTTACAGAGGGACAAACGGAAAAACAAAGAGGTGAAGTAATTTGCCCAAAGTCAGCCAGTAGGTCAAGTGGGAGAGCCAGGAATAGAATCCGAGTCTCAGAGTCCCAATCCAGTCCTCCATCCACTAGGCCACATTGCTTCTGGCTGGAGCTAATTGAGACCATCTATTAGTGTAGCTCAGGAGTAATTATCCTTGAAGTCTAAGGCCAGTCAGCTCTGAAGTCATGTGTTCCTATATACGGTCTTAAGAATCTACTACCCTGTTACAGTCTCCAATGGATAATTCTTCAGAGCGAGTGGAACTGTTCACATTCAGACAATACAATACATCTGTAACTCTGACGGGGATCTGCTACTATGGAGACCCATTCTTAATCTGATCCGTTTTACCCACCGAGTAGATGGAAAGCTCCTGGAAGTGAGAAACATTCAACTTTCTCTTTGAGTGAAGATAGCTGGATAACTGGGTTGAACTGCTTCAGGGCTGACCTAAATGTTCACTTAAAGATCAAACTGCATTTGAGGTTCAGGGAAAAAAAATCAAGTACATTTAAAAAAAAAAAGTTCACTGTACCTGACTGTGTCCTGAAGTGGAAATGCCAGAATATTTGATCAGACCCTTTTGTGCAATATTTGTCCCAACCCAGAAGGAAAGCACTGGGAGTTTCAGATGAAAACCTGTTCTCATGAGATCCCCACCCTAATTTTGCAGATTGCAGAGGCTCAGATAAGCATCTGAACATTTGCCACACCTTTTGAAAATGGCCCATCCCTATTTTTAGGAGCTCTATAAGTTGTTCTATTGGCACTTGAAAAGCTTTTAGACATATTAGTTGATGGAAAACCACTGGATTCCTTTATGGTTTCAGTAGAATGGAAGACTTTTATCAGCATCAACCATGAGCAAACACCCAAACCGGGCACTGAAATCCTTGACTTAATACCAGTTCTTACCCTTTAACGTATAACTTCTTAGGAAAGTAAAGTGATATTTGCCTTTTGTCAGAGCCCGCAGCCTAAAACAAGTCTTTAAGTCCGCTTCTCTTGCTCACACTGAGTAGTATCTTACATCATGAGTCAGTAGTTCTCATTCTCACTCACACCACTCTGCCTGCATGAGATGGCCTTAACTGCACATAAAGTACATGTAAGGCTACTGTACACTTCCAAAGTGGTGTAAAACAGGCTTAGAGTAACTGAGAATCAGTCCCAATGGCACTATTTGTGATGTCAAACACTGCTCAGTGTGAGCAAGGTGGCAGAATCTGGCTTGTAATCATTTGTTAATAAAATAATTAATTTGCCAAATAAAATCTCTATCTTGGCTATTCCATGTAAATGAGTTAAAGGCAGAGCTGAACTTCTCTTGGTTCCCCATGGGTATTTCAAGCTGTTCTTTTATTAACAGTCCTTCTGCATAACAGAATATTATTCAGACAAACACAGAAATACCCTGCTTCCCTCTTTCACCACTGCTCCCAACTCTGACTTTTCTCCTCTAAGTCTGCTTTAATCATTCTCTTCTTTCCCTCTTTTCTGTTCTTCATGTTTCATGACAAGCTGAGTTTTGGTGTGGGGTATTTTTTTTTTTTTGGTGCCCATAGCCTAGCCCATGAGTATTTCAGTGCCTGAAATTTTATCAGTATGATATTGGTGCACACCAGCCACATACAGTGCCAGCCCAAAATCATAGAAAGGGCTGTTGTGCCATATGGCTACCAACCAATACCTATGCTAGATTTTCATTGTCACTACTTGTGGCCCTCTTCACCATCCCATATTGCAGGCAGAATCCAGATACAAGCTAAAATACCATTGCAAGGCTGCGTAGAAGCCATAGAGTTAGAGGATCATCTTTTCTACATCCACTTTATTTTTAAATGCTCCATGTATCACAACCATGGAAGGAGCTATCGTGGGCTCCAAGCCAGAAAAACACCTAAACACGTGCAGAACGGAGTACCTGAGCTGTCCCACGGAAGTCAATATCTTGCATTTGAGGTTATGTACTCGTTGAAACTTTTTGGTGGATTGCAGCCTTAGTTTCTAGAGTATCTTATGGAGGGCAAAAAACCGGTGGATCACTTCATTCATCACACACCTCTTAAAGGTTCCTATCTCCCTCCAGTGCTTCTGTCGTCTGCTTGCCTAGCCCTTTTCTACCACTCATCAGAGAGCTCGCTCATTATCAGACTCTCTATGAAGCAGTCTCACAGGAATATGGAAGAAGCAGCAGAAATGCTTCATTTGAGACGTAATGACAGGCGTCCATTCACTTATGTTCATGGCTTTTTGAGTTCAGTGGTGTGTGACACCTGGAAATATTTCATATTTTGTTCCCTAATTTCCTCTGCACTTCTTTGGCACCAGGAGGTGATGAAAGGATGCCAGCTTGATCGCTAGTGACCAGTTAAAGGAAATCACACCAGTTCAGCTTTAACTCTTACAGTTGTCTTCAATCAGAGCTACACTGAGGTATATTAATCATGCAGTCAGCTGTCTGCTTGCTCATACAGCTGGGAGAGAGAAAAAAATACAGGTCATGCTTTAGCGATCTCACGCAGTCTCAGGAAAAAATAGCAATTCGGGCACTTTGCGGGGTTTATGAAATGCAAGTACAAGCTCAGCTTTGCTACAGAGATGGCTGAATTAACTCTTAAAATGCTCCTGTTGCATCTTTAATTGCTGCCGTACATTTCCTGTTCAGCAGCTGGTGGTAACAAAACTCAGACCGAGTTCAGCGCTCTTGCAAACTCCAGTGTCACTGATGAGATACAAGAATGTCTCATTTGATTGTAAAGAATGATATGAATGCTGTGGGTCTCCAAGCCAAGTCTTATCAGCTGCTCTTTTCTGTTCTCTGTGCGCCATGAGACAGACTTATCATGGATGTCAATGGGTGCACAGCATTACACTTCTGTGAGTGCCCAGGTGCTGTCAAGCATGCTCTTTGCAAGATAAGGGCTTTATGGAGTACCGGAAGTCAAATGAGGAGAATTTAGGATCAGCAATTTGGCAACAGACAAGCTTTAATGGACTTCTCTTCAACCACAAGATGGGACCACTTTTAAGAGAGGCATAGAGAGAGCCAGGCCTGGGATGAAATCAGAGAGTGGTGAGGAGGGCAGATTGGACAGCCAATAAATGCCAGATTTCAAATTCTGAATACAAACTTGGGTAAGGAGACTTTGACTGTTCAGTGGAAAATGGGTGACTTCCTGACTTGGAGGAAAATTCAGAACCAGCACTAGCTTCCCCTTTGAAGAGCCTTTGAAATGCTTTGAAGAGAGGACGACAAAGAGAAAACTTCCAAAAAAACCCTCACAAAACGTCCTGTGTCCCTCAGTTCCTCCAGCGTTGGTTTAATTATCATTTTAATTAGCTTTTCCTTATAATTTTTTTCAGAGTAGGAGGAATGGAAATTCAGACAGATTACTGATGTTAGCCCCAGAGAGTGAACTGCATGCAGCTCCAAACAGCATTACCCTGGACATGTAAACTTTTCAGGAAATTCACTGAAGTTTTCAGGTTTCAGCTCTCATCTTCATCACATATGGCTTCAAAAACTAATGCCTGACAGTACCATATTCTGAAAAATACAATTATTTGCATATGGCAGATATTTATGCAGTGCAAGTACCGGAGGCTACTAGTACAGGCCAAGTGCTCACCCATGCGTCCACACACACATATTACACATTCATCCACAGTATACACATGGCCAGGCTCTCCCCTGCGTCCAGGGCTCAGGGAACTGGTTATGATTTCTTGGTTTTCAGCTCTGGCCCCAGAGCAGTTTAGAGCAACCTGGTTGTTCTTCCAACCTGCATCAGTTGGCTGTGGTCCCATATGGTTCCTACCTGCCTGGTCTCACCCACAAGCAGTTTCTTGCAGTGAGTGCTATGGAGTCAGAGGAACTGAAGCCGGCACTGTGCCATATAAAGCTTTCCGATCACCAGGAATATCCCCCAAAAGAGACTTAAGGGATCTTTGCACCACCAAACTGCACAAAAGGAGAAAAGTGGCCCAGATTCTCTGGCTCAGATTTTTAGGGCTGTACAAGAACTGTGCATTATGTTCTGCATTTGTCAAATACAAATCCCACAAAAATTTCACTTCCATTTAGGAGCTCAGGGGGTGCATTCAAAGGTTGCTGCAATCCGCTTGAAGTGGTGCAGCTGTCTTCAATCATGAACAAGAGCCTGGAAGATCTGTAACATTTCTCCTTTCTATTCCCCCCTTCCTAACGCCATATGTGATTAACAACCCCTTCCAAGCTGAGTTAGGAGGGAAACCCCCAGGAGAATCTGTGGGTTTTCAATGCAAGTGGGCCTTAGAGCTCCACGATACTTTAGATGAAAATGTTTGAGGATAAAACATTTTCAAAGCAAAATAGCAGCAGCACCCCATAAAGATACATTTTATGGAGCATTCTCCCTTGTTCTTTTTGTGACAAAGAATCTTCCTTGCTCCTCTAAAAAGGGCTTTGATAGAGTGATTTGGTCTTAGAACAGT
Source organism: Mesoclemmys tuberculata (assembly GCA_007922155.1). Classification (NCBI taxonomy): domain Eukaryota; kingdom Metazoa; phylum Chordata; order Testudines; family Chelidae; genus Mesoclemmys; species Mesoclemmys tuberculata. Next base: position 7,179,509 of record ML675620.1, on the reverse strand, counting down.
CACGTAGCACCCTGTCTATAGATAACAAGAATATCCAGAGTTACAATAGGTATTGCTAAGAAAAATAGTGGAAGGACTATTAAACCTCATGCTTTAAGGCTTAATCCAGTCTCTAAACATAAGGGATGAGGGTAAAATTTTATTCGGGGGTAGGGGGGTGGATTACTCCACATGGGGGTCTTGTACCATTCTTTAGAGCAGCAGATCCTGGACACTGTCAGAGACAGGCTAAGGGATTAGATGGTCCTTGGGTCTCATTTTGTCTGGTGGTTCCTATGTTCCAATGGTCTCTGAGTAGTAATGTGGTAGGCACAGGTTTCAGATGGATCTAGAGAGCCAGATCCTAAACTCATGTAAATCAGCATAGCTGTATTGAAGACAATGCGGCTTTACACTGAGCCAAGGATCTGCTCCTGTGACTTTTTCTGCAAAACTAATTTGCGTTGAGTAACGCAAGTGATTTCTAGGAAACCGTTTCCATGTGTAAATGTTCCTCTACATGAGTAAGAGAATCAGACCTTTACAGAAGAGCTGTCATTTACAATTATACTGCTAGGGCCATCTGAGCTCCTGGAAACGGATACGCTTTAAAAACCCACAGGCCCTGGGGGTGAATCTGACGCAAGTGAAGCACTTGAGCTTCTGCTTTTGTCAAGTTATGTGAGGCTTATGTGGAATTGCTGACTATGACAATGGAATAGGAAAGTAGGCAATACCACCGCTCCCGGTGATCCGAAAGAAGCCGCTGGTTACCTACCTGCCCCTGTCTGTTGAAAGCTGTAGGTTCTGCAGTCTTCTTGCTCTCCCAGGGAAACCGCCACCACCCTTGCTGCTGAAGGTTCTGTTTCAAGTGGATAGCCACCTGCTCGTCAGGATCTGCCAACAGAGATCTGAGGTTTCCCTGTTTCAACCCAAGTTAAAAAAAACAAAACAAAACACACAGGGTAGAAAATTTCAGCATATAACTACTTTATTAACATGAATGATAACCTAAGACAGAAAACCAATTAATAGCACCATGAAAAAAAAAGTTTATTTTTTCATGTCCTTGTAATACTTAAAGACACTTTCAGATCTCGGTACGATAGTGGGGGGCGAGGGGGTTACATACATTTTGAAGAAAATGAAGGGCCCCACTCAGCAGAAAATTGTTCGAGAGGCAGTATAGTATCTGTATTTTCTCCATAAATTTTCCTGATCTGCTATCATGGAGGCTACTCTTAATTTCAAGAGAGAAGCTGTGATGTATGTGGTTATGCTCCAATGAGACATTTTATTTTCTGTGCACCTTTCTATCTCTAAGAATTCTGTTCACCTTGCTATTCTAGTAGTCCCATAAGATGCAACTTTCATTTGAATGTGCCAGGATAGCAGATATTACATAGGCACCCCTTATATTAATGCTCCTTTTATAAGTGGTTTATACATTATAAGGAGATAGTTTAATAATGTTTAAACAATTGTTTATGGATTGTTAGAGTCCAGCATGGTTTATAACAATCTGTAACACTGCCTGCTGACAGCTGTCTATGACACATACTTCTCATGTCTGTAACGTGTCCATTACATCAACCCTCTATAAAAGCCATTTAGAAACAGAACACAAATATAATGCATGCCCTGTTTTATTCTCAGAATGTTGCCTCTCAATAACAAAACAGGCACAAAAGGAAACAAACGAGTGAGTAAGGAAACATGACTCTCGGCCCCAATTTCCATAAACTCCACATCTCCCGGACCAACTCTCAGTGTCAGAGTAGTAGCTTTTCATACACGCATCGGGCCAGCCTCTAGCTTCCGTATCCTGAGCTCAACAAGGCAATCAATAAAGCACAGACTGGATAAATCTCTGACATGTTATTGCTAGCCTATTAGAAATGGGCAAGAAACTTGATTTTTGGTCTGGCATCTCATAAGACGCCAGTTTCATTTGTGGTCAGTCACAAGAGACCTATTGTAAAATAAATTTATTTTTATAGAAAAGGAGTAAATTTGTCCCATAATCACCAACATCTAGCTTTCATGTTAACCTTTTTATGTTCTGGATTGGGGCTACCTAGTCAAGAGATGGGCATCTTGAGTACTAAAAAATTTGAAACCTGCACTGGAATCTTGAGTTTGAAATATCCGTACAATCCCACATTTCATATGGATCACTTTCCATTAAATGTTTCAGGCTAGCTGGGTGGTTAAAGAGGCATTTTAGTCATCCCCTTTGCCAGCCAGTCAGAATACAGTAAGATGATCAAGTGCCATCCGGGAAAGATACAATACGGGAGAAAGAGGGATGGGGATCAAATGCGTACATGGGCAAACATTGGCAGTGCCCATCAATTTGATGTCACTCTCCTCTGTGAATGCCCTTGACTGGCTCACCATCTGCATCAAATTTAAATAATTGGTCACCTCCTTTGTAAATCTACACACCCCTCCTTATTGTCATACCTGACCCCCTCTGCTTCCCCAGCATTCCCACTTGTCTAACTATTTGTTACCTTCATCTGTGCCTTCTTCCAGGCAGCCTGCTAACATGGTTTGACCTCTCTAACCGGCCTGATCTTCCAGTGAGTTCACTCTTTCCACGCCGGCTATAATGAACCATACTGATTTGTATAGAAAATCCCCCTGGTTTCCCTTCCGTGACTCTGTCTGTGCTATCTGAGATACTTTATATGGTTCCCATTACCAACTGAGCACCTCAGAATGGTGAATGTATTTATCCTCACCATGCCCCCTGATCTGCCCACCTCAAAGCAAAGAGGAGTGACTCAAGCACATGGTTTCCATCTCGTCAAAGGGACAGGAAGCTGATTTTTTAAAATCAAAAGGTGCAAGCCATTCCATTAGAACCCTCCCTCCCACACACACACAATTTTAGACAGATTTTGAAAGCTGACTAAGGGATTTGCCTGCCCTGTTCCCATTAAAACCAATGGAAACTGGCTATCCAACCCCCAACGTGGCTTTGAAAACCTCAGCCCTGCAAGAATTCCAATAAACAATATTTTCCCAGTCTTGAAGAAAGCAAATTAGGGTCAGGATCCCCAACAAAGGCAGTCAGGGCCAAGGGTCAGAGTGGGGGCAAACACAAGGCTATAGGAGTTCATAGCCAGGTTCCAGGCCAGGGTTGATACCCAGGGTCAGAGTCCAAATCAGGACTGAAGCCAAGGTCAAAGCCAGGAATAAAGGAGCAGAAACAGTCCTGGCAGCTATAAGAGATCCACACTATTGCCTGAACACTTCCTAGGCTACCCCTTGGGTTTATATAGGGCAGGGAGTCAGTCAGGAGCCATGCTGCTGCTGTCTGTCAAACCGTTGCGGCGGAATTTCCCATGGTCTGCATCCACAGCAAGTCGTGGGTAGTGGAGCACACACTAGTTACAGCTCCTGCTGGATGGTAGCCTGGAGCTGCCAGCTGCTTGGTAGCGCTGTAGACCTTGGCTCTAGACCCCCCCCCAGGGCCTTACAAATAGAACGTATGTGGGCACTCCTGTTTCCACCACTTACGAAACAAGAAACTGTTGGTAACAGATGGAACAAGCTGTAACAGTGATAGAGAGCCCCTGGGAACAAGTTAATCAGGATGATATGAGTGTATTTAAATTCCAAGCATTGTTAGCCAGTTTACATGTGTTAATGGGGGGGAGAAGATCTGCTTACATTAGGCACAGAATGGCTAAAAGTACTGATTAGATTACCCCAAGCAAGGGGCATAATAAGGAGAGCAAAGGGCTCTTTCTCAAGTGCATACCCTATGATACGGTAATATGAGAGTTTGCCACAGGGTTGCTCTGGGCAATGTACCAATGTAGCCACCAGAGCATAAGAATGAGATGCCAATACGGTAAAAGTAAAATAAGGAAACATATTTATACACACAGAGATGCTATGTTCAAAAATATGAACTCTGCTCTCTTCTAAGAAATATTATGCCTCTTTTCTTAGGTTGAAAGCATGTTCGGAGGCAGAAAGTAGAAAGAATATAAAATTAATCCTCCTACTGAGGAAAATGGTTTGTTTGCTGAAGGGAGGAGGGGAAAGATATCTTCTTTTTAAAGTTTTGGGGTTTGTATCCCATCTGGAATTTCAAATATATTTTTTGCAGAGTAATTCTTTGAACTCCACATTACGAGTTTTTCATTTGTGTTTTGTGAAAACAATCCTTGCATTCCTTTGGAGCTGGCATCCCAGGTTCTCAGCTGAATTTTTTTTTCACTGGCTTCCAATTTTTATGAAAAAGGAAATCTATTTAAATTTATGACTGCAAATTAAAAGGTTCTAATGGATTATATTCTGGGAGGAGATTACCTATTTCCTGGTACTTATTACTGCAGTGTCCTGTGCCCCACTGAGATACTGAAGAGGACATTGCATCCTTTAAATAAAAAAAAAAAAACCCTGATCCCTATCTTGTATAAATTGATGAAGCTTAATTGGAGTTCTGCCAGTTTACACCCACAGAAGGTCTGGCCCAAAGATTTCTAGTGCAGAGCAAAATGCTAAAGTGATCAATTAAGAATTTACACTTGCACATGACTACTCAACATGTTTTGGACTCCATTGTCTGCATTCAGCTCACCTGTTAGTTTTGACATGTAAGTGTTTACGTTTATTGAGAGGTACCCAGTTGCATTTCAAATGTCCTACCCTGGCAAGATAGAACGTTCTACTCTTTTGTACAGTGAAGCAGAATTGGAACTTGTAAGTGTTAAAAGACTTACGTTTGTACAAGGTTGGAAGGAATGCTCCAACAAAGAGTTGGCACACAGGATGGGCCCAAGTCAGAACATGGCAGACGATAGGTGAAATATGGTTCAATGGGAATTTTGCTCTTCACTTCAGAGAAGCCAAGCTTTTACCCCATGTCTCTGAACTTCATTGGATGTTTGGGTACAGATCTGGGGATGATCAGCTGTGCCAGGTTCATAGACAGAGGGAACTCTCAACATGGAGAGCTCATCTCAGACAGCTTGGCAGCACCTTTCTTCACCACCCACCTCCATCATCTGGGCCCCGATTTGGAATATCAGATTCTTTGTGCTCAGGGAGGACAACTCTTTTTATGTTGTGAAGCTGCTCCAGGCCCCAGGCTAGGAGTGTGTTTTCCAAACTGAGCATCACCTAGAGTTCATGGTCATACAGAACAAAACTAGGCCTTATGCTTGGTCTATGCCCAGATTTTGTGTGCATGCAACTATTTTAGTTAGGGGTGTGATTTTTTTTTTTTTAACCAAGATAGCTATTATACTTTCAGAACCTGTCTTAAAACTCTCCTTTGCCATAAGGCCTACAAAAAAAACAAAACAAAACTTTTGACTATGGCTAGGCTGCTGGGGTGCAAAGACAACCCCTTATCATGCCCATCTATATTGTCCCACAGTTTCCTTATACTTCACCATCAGTCTGTCCTTATCTTGCTGTTGGCTCTTGTCTTACACTTAGATTGGGGCAGGGATCATCCTTTTGCTCTGTGCTTGTACAGCACCTAGCACAATGGACACCTGGTTCTTGAGTGGGGGCCTTAGGCTATATAATACAAATAAAAATATTTTAAAAAATACTGGTACCAGGGCAGATGAAATTACACCAGTAAAAATATGCCTTATTCTGGTATAATTATTCCCCTGCCTGTGTGGGGATAATCTATGCAAATAGAAGTACATGTATATCAGTATAACTGCATCCACATGCGGGGAGGGGATGGTGAGTGGCTTGTGCCTCCATCTCTACCAGTTAACACAATGCAGCTTTTTGCTTTAGTCAAGGCCTTTGAGCCAGTGCGGTGCATGTCCAGTTGATTTCAATGGCTGTTGTGCTTGCTTACGCCCAGACTGAATATGACCCTTAATACAAGTTGCAAAAGGATTTCAGCACATAAGCCTTTGGGAACAACAGGCACTGTTGTCAAAGAGAAAGGAATTGGACTGGATTGATTGGAGGAGTTCTGTGAGGTTGGCCGAGCTGCAGTTGATGACACTGAGTACCAGCCTGCAGTTGATAGTACTGTGTTGGGTTTTGTTTCGTTTTTTTAACATTCTGTATCTCTGTACAAAATTATATTTTACAGGATCTGCAAGCTACTTTATGTTCTTAACTGGTTTCCACTTGTTCTCCGTGGACAAGAAAATACCGTTATTTATCATTTGTATTGCAGGAGCACGTGTAGGCACCATAGCCCTGTTGAGTTAGACATTGTACAAACAGAGTAAAAGATGCCTCTTTCCCCCCAAAAAAGCTTACAATCCAAATAGACCATTGCTTGAGTTCAAAATGTCCTGACCATTCAGAATGGTTAATCTATAGGTGTCTTACATGGAGCAAATCGTCAGCCAATGTCAACTGTCATGGCTTCACTGAGGTCAACTGAGACCATCTTTCCTCAATGCACCCATGAGCTTATAAATTGTTGCTAAACTTAAATAACTGCACACTAGAGTTCACATGGTCTCCCAGTTCAGAGCACCCCACGTGGTGCTGTCATGTGACACTGTCATGGGAAGTGGAGGTCAAGATAGGCCAAGAGACCCACTTCTGAACATCACAGGAGAGAGAGATTGGGGCTCCCAGTTCTCAACCCCCTATTCCCTGGCTTTTTCTAGGAGGAAGTCTCACCTGTAACCATCTCATTCTGAAGCTCCACTGAGGCCAGGAAGAAGCACGAGTTGTGGCTGGTTCCAGTGAGGCAGTGAATAACTGGGGAAGAGCAGACTGCATGCTGGGAGGAGGAGAATTGGGCGTCAAAACCCCACATCTGGACTGGCTGCCACCTACCAGATGATTAAGATGCACCCATTTGTTCACGGTATGGGGCAGCCATGGCACGTAAAGATCATCACAAAGTACTTTCGTTAGGTTTATCCTGGCAGTTAAGTCTCTAGTAACTTCAGCCCTTCTCATTACCTCGGCAAATCTCTCTCAGATAGAACCCGGGAGTGGCCGCCATTCTCCAGCTTCCATATTGCTTGGAACTGAACTCCAGCACAGGCAAGATTTCATTGATATATCCCCTGAAATTACATATTGATTCCTGAGATTGCCATGGATAATATCCAATTATTATACATCAGCTGTGTCAAGAAGTACAGAGTGACTGCTGATTTTAACAACCCTGGAGGAATACGTCCGTGGCTTGGCCAGTGCTGCTTTTTCCCTTCTCTGCAGGTTACCAGTCTGAGACCTTGTGCTTTTGTTATGGTCGGAATTGATTACCGTAATTCGCTGTTGGCTGAACTCCCAGATCATGTTCTACATCAGTTTTGACTTGCACATAATGCTGTTGACAGGGTTTTTTATGAGTCCAAAGATTTGTTCTCATATTACACCTTTTCAAGCATCTTTATCCACTGGCTGGCAGTGCCTTTGTAGTTGAAGAGTTGAGTTTTACCAGTCACATTCAAAGCTCTCCACAAGTGTTCCCTTCACTTCCTGGCTGATTTCTGACAGCCAGATGAAATCGCATATGGCCAGATTTTCTAATGAGTTAACAACTGGTATGCGCCACTCGGGTACCTCAAAGAGGATATAATCTGCTCACCAATGCTCATCTGAAAAACCCCTTGGTGTAAGGGAACTCTCTGTTGGACAGAACAGTGTGACTGCCAGGTCTAGGCCAGTGCTGCATCTGGCTTAGAGGACACATGAGGAGTATAAGAGAGCAATCTACGACATCAGACCTCCACCCACGTAGGATCCCAAATCAACAGTCCAAATGAGAGCTGCCCAGAAGCAGCTCTCATTGATGTAGAGACCAGCCCTCAAAATCAGGGAGCCCTAATTTACTCCCTGCCACCTTCCCCACTCCGCTGCCCAGCAGACCTCTGGTGCGTGGGAGACTGTGACCTATATTCTATTGGAACGGTCCTGGGAGAGCACAGCTCCCAGATATCACTAGTGAATAATGGGGGAAAGGCATTTGGGTCCTTATTCAGCAACGCACCTAAGCACATGTTTAATTTTAAGTACACATTTAAATTTCATTGCATGTACTTAAGAGTTTTGCTGAAGAGGGACGTGCTTGAGCACGTGTTTAATGTTAATTGATTGACCTAAAACCAAAGTTTACACTGAAACCTGGTCTCTTTGCTCTGAAATTTTCACAGACTTCTTAGCAATATTATTCATTTTCACTGCACTGGCATCTAGGGGCTGAATCAGGGCCCCATTGAACAGTCTAAGCATGGGACAAGACACAGAAAATGAAGATAAACTAACAGACGAAGAGGAGGAAACAGTGAAAAGCACATATTGTAAGCAGCAGTATCTTTATCACTGCTTTATTGTTATTGGACAGTGCTCTGAGATATACTGCTTGAAAGGTTTTATATAAACATGCCAAGTGACTGGCTGATTGATAAGAAAAGAGTCCTCAATTCTTACTAGCAGATTCAGCGTTGATTGCTTGTGTCGTATCAGGCAATGTTTGACCTCCGCAGAATTTCTAAAAGAAAATTCTCTTTCTCGACGTCTTGTACTATCAGCTCACAGATCAGAGAGAGGAGAATAAAAAATATGAAGTGCACCCAGATAAAGAGATCAGGAAAATTCATATAGAAAACCAGAAATACTGATAGCTGGCATTCTAAGCTAGTCACATAAATAGTGGGGCTCCCATCTATTACAATTAGAACTCAGGCATCAATTTTTGTCTCTGTCATGCTAACAAACAGGGTTAAAAATGGGGTGAGCAGCTTCCTTTTAAAAAAATATAGCTGCTATAACAATTACTCCTAGTTACCAGCTTGGGGCCTGTGGCCGCCTGTACCTCTGTGTTCACCCCTTTTACAGTGTTCACCCCCCTATATTAAATTTTGTACAAATCTTACTGTGTAAGGTACCATTTGAAAACTCATGATTTGCTGATCATTTTTATCCTGGTAAAATACGTGTGGCAACATTGTAATGCAAAGATCTAAGATTCCACTGTATAATGTTACTAAGCCATGCACCAGCTTGTTCTGGAGGGCAGTCAAAAACAAGTTCCCCAGAGACAAAAGGCCAGCCCGCACCTTAGCCAGGTGAGATCAAATGGACCATCACCTGATTAAGTGGCCACTCTTTGGCAGGCGAAAGGGTGTGGTAAAAAAAATTGACATTTTGACAAAGAAGCAATTTAAGGTTCTAGGCCACACAGATTTTGTATCCTGAACATCAGCTGGAGAGGATTCTTGGGCAAGAGAAATTACTATAAGAGGAGATGGCAGATGCCCCAAATTATCTATCCCTTGTTCTCTACCCACAACATCATTCAACACCTGAAGAAAAAAAGGAAACAGCATTGGACTGGGGTGGTGGGAGGGAGATCCTGACAGAGAGGTTCAGCCAGCTAAAATGGCTGGAACATGTGATGAGAACTTTGCTTTGTAGTCACTTAGCTTGTTAACTTAGGTGTTACCTTTTGTTTCCTTGTAACCAATTCTTATTTATATGCCTTGCGGTCACTTAAAATCTATCTTTGTGTAGATAATAAATTTGTAGTAAACCAGTGTGTTTAGATTGAAGTGTTTGGGCAACTCCATTTGGGACAACAAGGTTTGTGCATATCATTTTTGATTAATGAAATGACAGACTTTATATGAGCTTGTATTGTCCAGGAGAGTGCTGGGCAATACCAGACGCACATTTCTGGGGGAATGTCGGGGCCTGTGAGTTTACTTGTGTTGCCCTGCCGTGTAATTCATGGGTGTCTGGCTATATCACTTATAAAGCGTAGGTGGGGGTGCTTTACATACTGGAGGCTGTGTGCCAGCAAACCAGGAGTGGCTACTCTCACAGCAAAGCAGTGTAAAAAGCATCCAAGGATGGGGAATTAAGGGAATGCAGCTGTCCATCAGATGCAGATTGTAACCTATGTAACAGGGCCCAATCCTGTTCCAAATGCAGTCAGTGACAAAACTCCCACTGATTTTTATTGGATTTTTCCCCATCTGGATAACCCTTAGCCTCCTTGTAGAGATGTATCTAATCCATGTTACTAGCATTGGCTTGAGCTACTTACATCTCTTGTTATGTCTAATGAGAATCGATGAGGTTTAGAGAAATAAGCAATCCCAGTGTATACAAATTACTACCATATGCAGCAGAAGTGAAAGGTATTGATCACAAATCTAATGATTCCACATATGGGGAGAGGATCTTTATGAATCCCTGTTTAGTTACATTCATTAGGAAATCCATCCCACTAGACTTAACAAGCATGCACAGCATTAGGACTGATCATTCACTGCCAATGAGAAACAAATACTATTAGATTATGGATACAATCTTTTACATTCCCACTTGGCATCAGTTGCCATCACAATTCTTACCAAGGTTTATTCCATGAAAACCTTGGTTTTGATAACAGTTAGAGGCCTAGTTCTCCACTGGGTGCTTTCATCTGTAAGGAAGATTGAGAAGAAAGACTTTTTTCCTCCAGTTTCCCTGGCGTACTGTTTGCCATTTTAACTAAATGCTAATCTCTGAATTAATTCCAACCTGGCTTTGAACAGGTATAACTCCACTGGATCCAGCGGGGCTTGATCTTGAATGTCGGTCATCCTCTGAACAGAACTAAGATTCCAGTTTTGCAATCAAATCCAACAGCTCAGATTCCTGAGACCATGCCTAGTGAAGCAGGTTGCAAGATCAGGCCTTATTTCTCATTGGCTACCACTGGTGTGTTCTGTAGTGCCTGATGGACCCCCCAAAAGGATGCTCCTCAACTCTGAAATGGCCAGCCATTCTTGCCCCTGACAGTAGATGTATTACAGTTGCATGGGGCTTGGCTCCATGACAAATTGTAATGGAGGCTTAGGATTTGTTAATTTTCTTAAATTTTACATTTTACTGGGGTGAAAGTATCGGGACTCAGCACAATAGGAGTAGGTACAGTTCACGGTCAAGAATTGTGAGAACAGACCCTAAATATATCATAATATTCAGTTCTAGTAAATAGAAATTATTAATTTATAAAAAGTAAATACCTTAAAAATAAAAGACAACAATAGAAAATAATTGCTGCCCACACTTTACATTAAATTCCATTTTTGAAGGGCTAATGGATTATTAATGGCTGTTACAAACATGAACAAGGTGTGTAAGAGGGGTTCTGAGGACATCTGTAGTTGGTGTTATAGATGGTTATAAGGAACCTCTTAGCTATTAGAACGAACAATTAACCATTCATTAAAACATTATTGATAACCATTTATTAACATTTTTCAAGTGATTTTAAATGGAATTTTAACATTGTGTGACTTGATTTTCAATCGTTTCCATTAATTTTAGTGCCAGGTTCTGCCACACTGGCTCACACTGAACCCCCCGTTCAAGTCCACGGAGCTCTCCATTCATTAGGGTGCGGCTCCCCATGACTAAAGATGGCAGGACCCAGGCCCTCAGCAACTAGAAATTGCTTGGTGTTGAGATCACAGAGGGCCAGACTGTCCCTGGACCTTACACAGGTGTGTGGGCTGGGGTGAAGAGAGCACAGAGGGAGCTTTTCCCTGCATGAGTGGCCTGGAGAGGAACCAGAGAGAATTCTAATTCTGGCCTGCATCACAGAGATCCATTGGTACGGGCTAGCAAAGGGCTCACTGTTCCGTAACAACAACTCCTGAAAAACTCACTCCAGTCAGCACACTGCTTCCATAGTATTGATCTATAAAGAATGTCATGTGAGATCTCAAATAAAAGCCACGATCACACTTTCAGTCATGTCATTGTGAAATGTGTGTTCTGACACTATGGAAGGAGTTATGCATGTATACTGCAAAATATGGTTTAAATCTCTGTCCAAGGCAGAGCTGAAAAACAGGCTTCTTGCAGATGGCAGATATGATGTGCATCTCTCTGCCAAATGTATATTAAGCACTGTAAGCCAACACAATGAAAGCCCTATTTGCTTATGATATTGACAGGGACATGGTAAGACACTAGCAACTAAGCCACAGGGGGTTGTCCTCTCTCTGGGACCAAAAAAAATGAACTTTTATGAACATAAAAGGAATGCAAGGAGACTTTTTGTCAACCATTCACTGAAAAACACCCCAGTTGGAGGGTGATTCTTCATGAACACTTGGATCCTGACTTTTCGGGAAACAGCTAGCTGTGCAAAATAATTAACCTCTTGGGAAATATCTACTTTATTATATAGGAAAGATAACCATTGGAAAGCGTAGACACATTTTATTATTTTGTTTTATAGGTAACCATTTCTGTTATGGTCCTTACTCATTATCTCTCAGTCTTAATGTTTGATAATAAACCTATGATTGTTTTCACCCTAGATAAATCTCAGTGCTCTGACATTATATAGAAGTTGATCCTCAGTTGACTCAAACAAGTTGGCATGCACACCATGCCCTTGGCAAAGCGTGCGTGTGCCCAGTGGTGAGGGGCTGGACACAGCAGACAGCGTTCCGAGGATCCAGGGGTTGGTCTGCGCCTCGCACTCGCCAGAGAGAGGGAGGTCTGTGGCGACACGGAAGATAATGCTTGTGTGGCCAGGGGGTGTTGGTTTCAGGAAACTGAGCAAGAGCAGACACAGACAAGCCCACTTCATGCCAAGGGCAGGCAGTGGTGTGGCGCCTGGGGTCACAACGCTGCGGAGCATCACACTGCCTTTCCAAAAGCGTGGGGGTGTTCTGCCTCTGCTCTCCTGTGGGGCACAGTACTCCGTGAGGGCCAGACTTGGATTGCCCTTTGGTGCATCAAACAAAGGGGTTGCTGTCATGGACATGCAGAATTCTGCTTCCTGAGGCTCCCACAGGATGGGGTGGATCTACGCCTCCCCGTACTATGGGCTGTGTCTAGATGGCACACTGTAACCCTAATTATGTCATAATGAACACTTGCCAGGGGACTCTGAATTTCTATGGTTTTGCTTTAAAATCTCACCCTTCATATCGTATTAATTTAATTTTTCTTTTGGGCAAAACGGAATGATAGTAGAATGTATGTTCATGCTGAGGGGCCTTTGAGTTTCTCCCCAGCTGCTTGCACAAAAAAAGGACTGACCCAAAGCCCCCTGCAGTCAAAGGGAGTCTTTCCATCCACTTCAAAGGGATTTGGATTAGAGACTAACACCAAAGGAAATAAAAGCTACTGGCTGGTTTTAGTAAATATAAAGGCCCCAATTCTCCTCTCTTGCACTGCTGTATGTCAGGAGTAACTCCACTGAAGTCAGCTGAATGACACTGATGTAAAACCAGCATCTGGGAGAAGAGAATCTTACGCAAATGTTGCTTGCTTTCGCCCAAATTTTACAGTTTACTAAGAGTGACATTTTTCCCCTTCTTAAGCTGACTGTTCTGCCTGATTTGATTCAGCTCATGCAAGTTGTGTAAGATATCTCCCTGTGCTGTGTGATTCATTATTATGAGGAACCGAAGTGCAATCGCCCCTTTGCGAACACAGGGGAATCTGTTTTGTGTTCTTTTGGTTTGCGGCCAGTGATGAGTTCCAAGGCAGGAGCAATGTATGTTTACTCTTTGCTCTGCTGTCATTGATGAGCTTGTACGTTCCAAGGTGTTTTTTCACAGCTAATGGATTGTCCGATCGTTTTATTAAATAGAGGAGAAATGTTAGAAATAGCAACAATTTACATTAACAAAATGATCATTTCTGGCCATGTAACCTTAGTGAAGATGTAAGAAAACACAATAGCTGCATGCCTAGAATAAACATTCAAACATTAGGTATGTTTCAAGACTCTGGTTAATTTAGAGTTTATATAATGTCTCTCCAGGCTACTGTGAAAATGATTTATTATTATTATTAAAAAATAAACATCACTTATAATTTACTTCTCGATAGGTTGTTGCATCTAGCTAGATTCTTTTCTCTTCTTTTTTTCTTTTCATTACTCGGACAGATATGTGAATTTTGTGCTTTGCTGTAGTTTATAGTTTTATAGAGGAATGGTGTTTGATAAGGGTGTTTGTGAAGTGAATTGTGTGTGTATTTAGAAATGAAATGCTTATGGCTATTATATTTATGCTGTCTCTTTGGAAATGTCAGTTTTTTAAACAACATTTCTGCATGTATTCTATTACAGTGTCAGATTTAACCCACTCTGATAACTAGATGGTGGTGATCTCATATAGTTAGTGGGAAGTTGTATTAAATCATATAGCTGTAAAACAGAGAATGGAGACAAACTGATTTCTGTCCTGCCATCTTCCTTATTCTGCAGAATAATGTATAAAAGCCTTAAACTATATTTGTTAATAGTTACTAAACAATATTTAAACTACAAATGGACCTAACCAGGACATTGGATCCAGCCCCTCTGAAATCCAGAGTAACTCTGACCGACCCATGCAGCAGGCCAAAAACATAGGCCTAAATTGTCAATGGAGACTAATGATTTTGGAAGCTTTAATTTGTGGTTGCCCAACTCAAGACATTTTAAAATGGGCCTGTTTTTCAGAGGACAGATGCTTAGCCCTTTTGTACAAATCAGTCTCTACAAAACCACAGCATATCTTCCCAAAAGCCAAGGGTTGCTTGCATACCAAGAAAAAAAATTTTAAAGACTGCTTATAACACCTTCCATAACAGTATTATTTCTCCTACGACATATATTAAACATTTGAAGCGACCGGTGAACTCTCCCTGAGGAATTCATTTATTCTCTCTCTACTTATTCTTTTACAGACTGATAAATTAATTTGACCTAGTAATAGGAGTGGAAATGTAGACTCTCATTGTAGAAATGAAGGTCTTGAAGCCAAAGTAATAACCCGGGGCTCAAGAGATCATGGCTCATAGCCTAGTTCAGAACTTTGTCGGACCTTGGAGAAGCCTAGTCTCAGTTCTCCCCACAAAAATACTCTCTCCGCCCCCACCATTTGTCTATTTAACCCCTGCATCCCCAGATCCTTAGGTATGTAACTAACTTTAATCACGTTCTTACAGCCATTGACTTCAAAGGAAACACTCACATGATTAAAGTTATGCCCATGCTTACGTAACTTGCTAAATCAAGGTCTTTGACTAAACCTTTTGAGGGCAGGGACTGTCTCTGAGGCTGGGTCTACGGTGACGGCAGCAAATTCGCCGCCGTCAGATCGATTGCTCTGGATCGACCGAGCGGTCTGTGTAGTCCTGCTCAGTCGATCCAGCAAGCGATGCAGGAAAACCACCCCGGTAAGTGGCGTAGTGCTGCGTCGAAGGGAACGCTGTTCCCATCGGTGCAGTGCAGTGTGGACGGCGTGCAGAGAAGATGCCACGAAGTCGACGGGAGATACGCAAGTGATTTACCTCACTTGCGTATCTCCCGTCGACTGCCGTCAAATCCGGAAGGTAAGTGTAAACCAGGCCTTAGTGTGTGTACAGTGCCTAGCACAATAGGGCCCAGATTCTGGTTAGGATCTCTAGTCGATACTGTAATACACATCAGTGTATTAGTGCAGGTCCACACAGACTCTGTCTTAGCAGGAAGCCCCCAGGGCCCTTAACTGGAACAATGCCTCTTAGGCCACCAGTAACACACAGGACAAAAATATTCAGTTCTGGCAAAGATTTAATTTTGCTTACCTCGAAATCTTCTCTGAAAGTCGCCACTGTATTTCTGACCTTCTTCACTTTATCTGAGAGCTTGCTTCTTGATTCACAACTGGGAGCAGGAGAGATGGAGGTGACATGGATAAGGATTGGGTTGGTTTTTTCCCCCCAAGATCCGTTGTCAAATTTAGGGTCAAGAAACCAATACATGTTTTCCTCTATCTACATTACATTGTGTCCTTATCAGTGTATTTCTTTTGAGACAGTCATTTCCCCTTATATCCCCTCAGTATGTTGCATTCCATTTCTTTTTCACACACACCCTTCTTTTTTTCTTTAAAAGGAGATTCTTTGCTTTTGCAACAGTTATAAGGTCAGAAGAAGGAAGCTATCAATCTACAAGTCAAATAAAACTGCTAATATCCCTTCACCAAAGCCGCCAGTTAACTCCGCTTTGGAGACATTAGCCTCTCCCAAAGTGAGAGATGTATGGCAGTTCCCCTCCCATCTGACCTTTTTATCTTAAATGATGAAGTTAGCACTCATGAGTGCGCTAGAAACTGAAGCTGTCTCATTAGCTATATTCTGTAAAACAGACATCACAGAAGCCTTAGCATCCGTATACTTTTCCTCAACAGTATTCTCCATGGAGTCTCTGTAACTGAGACTTTTGAAGGGACATTGTCAAGTCAAGTTTATGAACTTGATTAATTTATTAAAAGAATAAACTTTCTGGTGGAGTAGCCTTCAAAGAGTATGGCCTAATTTAAAAACTTCCTCTGAATATTTAAATATTCTTTTTAAATGGTTATAAAGTGGTTTTTGTTTGTTTTTCCTTTTCCTCTGATTTTTATAAGGGTCTTTTTCAGCAGAGGAGATTAGGTGGGCTCAATAGCAACACAGACAAGTGTGCATAGGTTACAGCAAAAAAAAATTCTTGGGGTGATAGCCCCAATTTCAATTTATAAATCAGTAAGTAAATATGAAAAGGTCACCAGCATGGCTTATATAAAGTACTGAGCCAGCAAAGCATTAAAGCAGATGCTTAACTTTAAGTGTGTGAGTAGTCACATTTAAATCAATGAGATTTCTCACATGTTCAAAATTAAGCATGTGCTTAAATGCTTTGTTGGATATGAGTTTCAACTTCAGTTTTTTCATACACATAGAAAACACAATACATTATAAATACACTCACTGCATATGTGAAAGGTTAGTCAGAGAGATGAATTAGTAATCTGAGCACAGAAACCAAAAATTCCTGAGTTCCCATATCACTTTTGACTCCAGTTCCACTCTGTGACCTTGGAAAAGTCATGATCTCTGTGTCTTCAGGCTTGTCTACACAACCATTTAGTTCGCAGTGAGCTTGGATATAAATCTATCCTGCTACACGCTATGTCTTTGTATAGACCTGCTGACATGCACTAAGTTCTTTAGGGCTGTTTGATCCACTTTGCTTTCAGAGTGGGCTAGATCAAAGAGTGCTAAGGAACAGTGAATGCACGTCAGCAAGGTCTACGTGGACACAGACTACGGCAACACTGGGAGCTCGGGATGAGATTCCCAGCTCGTTTTAGACATACGTGCGCTAGCTCTCATTAAACTAGCATGTTAAAAATGACACAGGTGTGATAGCTCTGCAAGTGGTGACACGGCTCGTACCTCGCGTACAAACCAGATCCTATGGGTACATACCGAGGGCAGCCAGCCCATACCACTGCTGCCCATGCTATGGCAGCTACACCGCTATGTTTAGCACGCTACGCTGATGAGAGCTAGGGCATGTCCACTCCAATTGGGAATCACAGCCCAGCTCCAAGTGTAGATATAGCTGTAGCGTGTGGCAGACTAGCATGGCATAGATTTGCTGCATACTAAACGTAAGTGTAGAGACGCCCACAGGTTCCCTATCTGTAAAATGGGGACAGTAAAATGTATGCACTTGCCTGTCACGCAGCTGTGCTCTGTGGAGCAATCAGCTTTGTCCGAAAAGTGCATACAGGATGCAAAGAATGGTGCAGGTATTCAGTGTTGTGTTATGATTGTGAGAAGGAAGTATCTCAGAGTTGTAAATACCTGTATAACAAATTGAATGTAGTCTGCACGAGGAAATAAAAGATTTGAAGGGGAAAACATTCCCTTTTTAACAACTTGTCGTGGACATATATAATAATGAGCAGGGGGACACTGACTGATGTGCAAACACCAACACAAAACCTTCTCCCTGTCTCGATTGCAAATGTGGCGCCACTGAAGGGAGTAGCTCAGCTCACACTGACCTCAGTGAAATCAGGATTTCATCCCTGATGGTTCATGGCCCAGGGACCTCTTGAAGCCAACTGGCAGAAGACACGGGGCATGCATAGGGTTTGACAGGGATCCCCTATGTGCAATATCTGCCAAAGGATGGCATGTGAGGTCTCTCTCCTGAACGCCAGTAGCCCACTGGCCATCATAATCATTGTGAAATGCATGTATGGGTAACATCTAAGGAGTTATGTACCTATATGGAAAATCATGTTCCTAACATCTTGGAGTTTAGGCAGGTCATCAGGAGGTGACATACCTTGGAAATGTTCCTTCAGGCAGGAGATGACCGACACTTACCTCCCTGTCTGACCATTTGTGTGTGGTAGACTGTGTGCCTCACAACAGGTGCCTATTTGTGTACTGAGCCGCATGCGGCCTGAGAGATTTGAAATCTGCAGGAGAGGAAATCCTAAGGAACATACAGGCAAAGGAGGGGTGCATTCTGTGTGTGAATAAAGAAAGGATGGTCTGGTATATCCCGGAGTGCAAAGAGACACACTGAATCTTTCACTAAGGAGGCCAACTGACAGCATGAATGTCTCATGAAAGGAGGGTCACAGCCACCTGTCTGTAAAGCGCTGCAAGGATTTTGGGTGACCAATAACTTTCAAGACACGAGTATATGTTAATTAAGTCTTATGGTTTTATTTTATACATAAACATTTTTTTCCGATACATCTATGTGGCATTCCTCGAATCTCTATGCTTTGTTAATTAAACTTACCCTGGATTTTACTATAAACACATCTAAGTGCTGTGCGCTCCGCAGAGCGGCCATCTGAGGTGGACTGGTAAGCTCTGGTGTGCTGTTTCCTAGGAAGCAGCGAATTTGTGAGCAGCGTGAGTGCCCCATGGGCCAGAGGTTGGACACCTCCAGTGACATGCTTAGGGGGTTCGAGGTTTGGAGTGGGCCAATCTGTAGAGTGACAGTGAGGACCTGAGAGACCTAGAGAGGACAGCTTGCATTGCCCATGGCTGGTGGGGTTGGGAAGTTGACACATAGCAGGTACAGAGGAGGCTACCTCGTACTAAGGACAAGTGGTAGCGAAGTGCCTCAGAGCCCTGGGCACCCCCGGGAAGCATCATTGTTATATGTGAGGGTTTGTCCACAGTCCTCTTACGGAGCTGCCCCTTCTAGTCTTTTTAAATTAATTCTTTGTCGCTGTTGCAAGATACAAGGATTTACACACAGCACTGGAACAAAGTGCCTTGGGAGGGAGTGGAAACTCCGTCACCGGAGATTTTCGAGTACAGATTAGACAAACACCTGTCAGGAATAGTCTCCTTATTATGTAGTCCTTCCTTGTGGGCAGAGGATTGAACTAAATGAGGTCCCTTTAGGTCCCACACTTCTAGGATTCTACAGCAAATATAAAAAGACATTTTCTGTAGTGATAACAAGGGCACAAGCTGTGCTTAACTTTAAGCAAAATACATTTTATAAATGGGTCCTGTAAGAAATATAGTACCTATTTCCCAAATGATCTCAGAACAGGCCAATACAGGCTCTTCAAACTCCCCAGGTAGTTAAAACTCACTGAAATCTGTATATTAGTTACACATGATGGGGGGGAGGGCATTAATCATCCTTTCCCCCCATTATTTATTAAATTTGATATAAAAATGCCTACTTTAAAGCTCCAACAGCATTGATTAATGTTGACATATTCTGCAAAGTGTTGGTTAATTCAGACGGGGAGGGAAGGGTTTCTTAACCTTAAAGAAAATTTTAAAAATTCAGGCTACATAATTGCTTAAATAATCTGGAGTACTTGTGGGAACACAAAAAAAAAAAGGTCAAATATAACATCTTCTAGGGAGAGGAAAGCTGTATGGAGCAGTTGCTAATATATCATTTTTAGAGGATTCTTTTTAAAACATGGAAATAGCTGATTTTAAAATTATAGCCCTCAATCTGAAAGGTAATCATAATCTGAGTATCATTGAAGACAGACTTATTTCCCTACTGAAGAAACAAAATTGCCTTCTTGCAAAAGAATCACTATTTTTAAAGAGCATGACAAATCGACAAATTAAATGGAGTGTGTGTGGATCAGCTATATTCCAGCTCTTATTCTAAAAGCACACAGAGAACCTCCATTTGAAATCTCTTCTAAAACTTCGGATACAGAGATCTGTTTTCACGTCGTAGAAAGGGATGGAGTTGTTGTTTCAGGCTAATGTCTCCCTGTGGTGCGATTGGGTGATTTTATAAGGAATTGACGTCTGTGTTTCTATTTCAATTTAAACCAAACTGTACAGTAGAAAGTGATTTTAATGTAAGTACTGCATAGCACAAGACTGAGAAAGAGGGATGGCGGGGGGGTGAATTAGAGACCAAAATTACTGGAGCTCAGGCATTGCAGATTTTAAAGGTCTGACAGAAGTTTGGCATCACTTACACTGAAGATATAATCTCTGCCATCAATGTGTATCAGTGGTCACAGAACTGTATAGCTATAATCTTAACTACTTCTTCATTGCCCCTCCTCCAGTGATTGATCCCCAAAGGTCAGATCTTCAGGTGGTCTCTATGAAATAACTGCATTTGGCAAAGAGATCTGCATTGAAGTATAGAGATGTAGGGCAGATCGTCAGCTGGTGTGAATCCACGTAGCTCCCACTTTGGTCAAGCAAGTGCTGCCAGGTCATTGCAGTCAAAGATCTGGCCTGTGATTCATCAAGCTCAAGTAGAACAGAACTTACTGACCTCATGAGACCTTTTTTTATCCCCCAATCTGACATACTCATAGGCTGATTATTGATCTTCAAGTGAAAACTCTAGGGCCAGACCTCAGCTGGCGTTTATCAGTGTAGGTCCACTGAAGGCAATAAAGCTGGGCTGATTTACATCAGCTAAAGATTAAAACGATTTCATTGAAGCAACATATTTCAATTACAGCTAAACTTTCCCTAAAGCAACATACAGAAGACAACAATATTTTTAAGGAAATGCATGGGGAACTGTGTAGCCACTATAGAGACACATTAGTGGAACCATGCAACTGAAGTATTCCCTTCCCTTCAAATAAATATCATACAGTAGTCGCTATTAAAAAGTACAGATAAAATTTGACAGCACTCTTGTAGCTGAGATTTCACAGTATTCTTCTGTGCTTAAAATAGGGGAGCCATGAGATCATTTGTACCTCGACTCTGCCTAACGTGATCCATCATTACCATGCCTGGCAAGATTGAGAGAGAAGACCGTTTGTCTTGGCCATTAGAGTCTCATAACAGTATTTGTCTTTCCAAAGCATAGCCGATATCTTCATTAGCAATGGAATTGGATGGGTGGTACTTGTGAGATTCCTTTCACTATGAATGGGGAAGGTATCTCCCAATAGAGAAAAGCTGGTGAAAAAATGTATTTTAATTTTCCATGAAACGTTTCAATGAATATGAAACATTTTCACTGGATATTTTGGATTTTTGTTGAAAAACTGAAGGAAAAAAACAAAGAACAAAAGAACTTTTCCAATGAAAACAAAAAAGTGCTCCTGTGAAAATTTCCATTTAATGAAAAAGCCATTTTTCCTTGAGAAGTTTTGATAAAAAGTTTTTAAACCAGCTGTAGCAGAGATGTCTCTTACCTTGACCTTACACGGAACACAGGTAGTTTGTAGCTGAGAGGTAGCCTTTATAGATCTACTACTAGTGTGGAGTGTCAGAAATACAAAATGGGGAATAACTGGCGAGGTGGTAGTCCTGCTAAAAAGGATCTGGGGGTTCCAGTGGATCACAAATTAAATATGAATAAAACCCATGACGCTGTTGCAAAAAAGGCAGATGTCATCCTGGGATGTGTTAACAGGAGTCTGGTCTGTAAGATGGGAGGTGATTGTTCCACTCTACTCAGCACTGAAGAGGCCTCAGCTGGAGCACTGGGTCCAGTTTTGGGCACCATAATTTGCGACATATGTGCACAAATTGGGGGACATTCTAAGGACAGCAACAAAAACGATAAAGTGTTTAGAAAATGATGACCTATGAACAAAGGTTGAAAGAACTGGTCACGTTTAGTGAAGAGAAGATTGAGGGGTGGGTCCTGGTAACAGTCTTTGACTATATAAAAGATTATTGAACAGGTTAGACAAACGCCCATCAAGGATGGTCCAGGTATACTTTTTCCTGCCTCAGCACAGGGGGTGGACTAAATGATCTCTTGATGTCGCTTCAAGCTTTGTATTTCGATGATTTTAATCCCTGGGAGAGAAGAAAGCCCAGATCTTCTGAGTCCCACTCCAGTGCCTTAACCACTAGACCATATCCCTGTCTCTCGAATGCTGTCTTCTGTCTGTTAAGACCAGAGCCAGCTGAGAGTCATGAACTGAACAGGCCCCAGTCAACACAGGCCTAGTTCACCATTTTGAAGGAAGAGAGATGCCTCACTTGACAAGGTGGTGTTGTGCACCCCTGGAGTAATGCGCTGAGGTACCAATGGCCTTCAATCCATTCCAACACCACCAGGCTTTGAGGTCTAGCTGAACCATCTGAATATTTGGGAGGTTTTGATCTGCAGTCTACTTTGAACATCCTGAGGGATGATCATATGTCCATCCTCGTTGACCAGGGCAGGCAGGTGCTGAAGCGTCTTATGATCACCTTTCTGTATGTGATGATTGTATTAGACGTTCTATAATCGCCCCAGGTGCAGATTATGTTTTGACCATGCCGTAATTTTGAAAATACCAGATGTATTTCTGGTATTTGGATCTGGCTCTGGCCAAGTACTGCTTGATCTTCTCCACGGCATCTCCTGCTGTCTTCTTTAAACTTCATGCCCTCTTTAATGGACAACAAAAATCAAGCAGGTGAATTAAACTATTGTTTGATGGTTTTGATAAAGAATAGCTTTAAATTGTGGTTTGATGCAAGGAAAAAGAGATAAAACAGTATGAGCTGTAAGTTCCAGCACCACCTACTGACAGCAGTGAAAGGAAATAACATGTGATTTTTATGCATGTGATGTTGAACACAGGCCTTTGCAACTTCAGGAGGGGGAAAGTTAGTGTTTGGCTCACTACACCACAATCTGAAGCAATATTCAGAAATATTAACGTCACTTTCACTCACTTTATTAGTAAAAGACCAGTTTTTGCTATTTTTGCTTTTATGGAGTCATCCAAGTTTTTGAAAATCAAACCCTTTTCTTTCCTTTGCTTCACACTTCAACCCTAAAAACAATCAAAGAGTGCTGAATTCCTTCTGTTATTTATTTTGCTCTTATTTATTTGCTATTTTGCTTTTTATTTTGCTATTTCTACTGTAAATATTCAGCTAGGCAGATAGAGGCACAAAGCTGGAAATATATGAATGCCTGTTAACTGCTCAAAAAAGAAAGTAGCGAGGGACTCAAAATGTCAGAATCTAGAAGAATGAAAGTGAAAAGTGACCCTCCATTTCTGACCCAAGCAGCTGCAAAGAAGGCATGGTCATATAATTCAAAGTCAAAAGGGCCAGATTTTCTGCTGTGTGTCGCAAAGTGTGCGGGGACAAGCTGTCAGGGAACTTGCTACAACTCCCTGATTCTCTGACCAACTCCAGCCACTTGAGATCTGCTCTAATTTGTGCCACCAGACTATGGCCTCCAAGGGAGTCTGTTGCTGAGCGTTTGGATACTCCCTCAGAGGCCCACTTTTGTTTGCTACAGCTGAGTGCAGCCTGATTAATTCCCAGCATACACTGGCGGCAGCCGAGCCAAGCCCTCATTGCCTCCCCTAACAGTATTTCACTGGCTACATAAAGCCGAGCTCTGCATGCCATGTCAGTTGAGCAAGCAAACATGACACCAGGGGTCACGTTCACTGCTGCAAAGGAGAGTTGCGAAGCAACCCTTTGGAACATGTCATCAGAGACTAAACTAAAGAAATGTGTCCAGTCCAGCTCTGAACAGCAATTTGTGTAATGCTATAAATGGTGGGTTTGGGGCTAACAAGACATTTCCATAGAAATCTCTCGTCATTAAAATATTTAAAGGGCTCGACTAAGGGTATGACTAGGTCTTTCAGGGCAGGAAATGTGTGTTTGCCCACTTTGCCGGACTCTCCATTGAAGAGCATTATCTTTGCAAATGCCACATCTTCAGAGACTGAATTTGATAAAACTGCCCACAAAGAAGTGAGAAGAACCCAGTGATCACCATTTCTCTTCTGCAGTATGCAACTGAAGTTGCACAGCTTTGCTCTGCTGTCAATGACTGGCCTGCAATGATTACACAAGGTGCATGGGAACAGAGAATCAGTCCCATCAAAGTGTGGGCCCTACCTTCATGGGGAGATTGTTTCATGTGCCATTGCATTTGCAATCTCATAGTGTCTTTGTAGCAACCACAGCAATTCCTGACATGAAGAGTAATAGGAAAATATTCACTATCTCCTGAGCTGTCTTTTATGCAGTTTGGCAACTGGAAACAATAAATTTTGTGAGGAATGTCAGCAAGTGCTCCATGGAGCACAGCTAGAGAAACATTGTTACATGCTAGAGAGCATCATCAATAAAACAGAAGGAAAAGAAAGCAATACAGTACGTATCTCTAATCAACAGTTAAAAGACAGGAACATGATGGAAACATCTCCCATAGCTTCCTTTGTCTCTAAGGGTACATCTACACATGTAGACATACCAAAGCTAGTTTTAATCTAATAACTTGGGTACCAGAGCAGCGAAGCTTTGGCAGAGTGGGCATTAGCAATGGCTGTACACGCCCAGGTGATTATTGGATCCCTAGGTAATTACTCGCAGGACTAGCCCTTGCTGAAGCATGGGCTGCCATGTACTACTGCTGCAGTACCAGAGAAGTCTAGGTTAAAAGGTAGCTCAGGTATGTCTACACGAGCTGAAATCCTACCCTGTGATTGCGGTGCACACATACTTTTACTGGTGAAGCATTCAGGTAAGTACTTCTAGCAGGTCTGGTCATGAGCAGTTGGTTAGTGACAGCCAGGAGCGATTGTGTTAGAACACATTCTGGCTAAATGCTGTTTTCTACCGTCCAGAGCTTCTCAGGTTGTGAGAGAGCAATGTCCATGACCCTGAGCCTGTAGGAAAAGGAGATCAAGACAGATGATATTTTGAAGTGATGGATGAGCGGCTAGTGGAGCTCTTAAAAAGAAATGACCCCGAGGAGCAGGGTGATATTAAGTGCGCTGTGCCTTGCAGTCAACAGTCTGGGAAAATCAGTGGAGGAGCTTATTGTCCGGGGAGGGAGCAGACAGCAACAGATCTCCCTGCTCCCTCGCTTACAGATGCTGCAGGGGAGTTCTGTGGCGGCACAGGACTTTCCACCCAGCAACAGTGCCTGTAGTGACTACTGGGGAAGAAAGAGGTGCAGCTACTAGGCTGAAGTTAGACATTCATATAATGCCGGGAAGGCTCTGATCATTTTTGGTGGTTGTCACCCCCACACCAGAAAAAACGCATCTGCTTAAATTAAAAGTGCCCCAATTCTGAAGGGCATGGAAACAGCTGAAAAGGGACATATTTATTAAAGATATAAAATATGCATATTCAACAAAAAATAAATCCAATAATGGGGTTACTCCAGTTACTGCAGCCTCAAGGCTCCAGTTACTTAAGTACACAGAATTTACCAAGATTATTTTATTGATGCAGTACTCGATCAGTAATTCAATTACTATGCACAAATTCACATTAAGCAGCTACAGAGTCAAAAGATGCCTTTGGCATGCTTCCCCAAAATGCACGTTCATGCAGTCTTCATATAGCCAATATAATTACATTTATGTGTACATGTAGCAGAACGAAGCGTTTTAGGTAATAGGACGTAATTTTACAAAGACTTGGTTTTTTTAAAGAAGGAGAGAAAAGGAATCCACATTGAGAGATAAAGAATATGATGGAGACAGAGAAAGGGATAGACAGAACATACTGATACAATGATGCTCATTATAGCAGATCTGAAGACCTGTGCTGTCAACAGGAGTTTTTCCATTTGGTTGGGAGTGCCCTTATCAAGCCTATTTAGCCTTGCGCTGGTTTGAGGTTCTGATGAACCTCCTAAAATTCAGCTGGGAGCCCAGATGAGCTTGTTCAAGGCCTGTGAAGTGGTGAATGCTTTCTGCTCTGTTGCCCCCATTCCTTCTCTTCCTTCTCCAGAGGTCTTTGTTCTGCACCACCTCATGTTCCCAGTTCTCCACTGCCCCAGACTCCACATGAAGGTGCAAATCACATCACTTAATGCACTACCAGAAGGCACTCAGATACTACAGGTGTTTGCACAGTTTAAGAATCCATACAGAACAGAACATGCTCCCCAGCCAATCCTTGCACTCATACTCTCTGCAGAACTCCTAAGGACATCAACAAAGTTCAAAGGATGGGGAAAGAGAGGAAATGGGGACTACCAAGGGCCTGGGAGATCCAACAGTCAAGGGAGCCAAGACCCGCACCCAATAAACTTTTTGGTGGGACTATTCTCTTAACACCTTGTCAGCCGGATTACATTTTGAGCTCGATGTCCAGAAATCCAGTTGTCTCCTGCCATCCCTTTGTAAGCCCATCAGCACTGATGAGCCATTAGTATTTAGAACCCTAGTAACTTTTAACATTAGATCTTGATCATCTGCCCTGCGCTTCTGGGTGATAGATCTTGACTAAATCCACCCAGAAAACTAATATTTCTCTCTTCCTTTTTTTCAGTTATTGCTTTGCTATCAGGTAAAGGGTAAGCTGAGGGTTACCAATAAAGAAAATGTGCAAGCAACACTAATAAAAGATTTGGCTTTAAAGACCACACAATGATAATTTATAAGGGCTCATAATTTTTACAACCTTCTACACATTTTCAGATTTACAAGCATCAAAAGTACTCAGTTGTGCACATATTTGCAGTAGCTTCGCATGTAC
Source organism: Mesoclemmys tuberculata (assembly GCA_007922155.1). Classification (NCBI taxonomy): domain Eukaryota; kingdom Metazoa; phylum Chordata; order Testudines; family Chelidae; genus Mesoclemmys; species Mesoclemmys tuberculata. Next base: position 7,152,842 of record ML675620.1, on the reverse strand, counting down.
AGTCACTGTTAAGTCCATGATATGTTTAATATCATCTTGGACTACAGAGCTGTAATCATTTTAAAATAATTATGTGCATCAATGCAGACATGAAACTGAACATTTAGGGCCAAACCTGCTTTGCTTTAATGAGTATTCCCACTGAACACACTAAGGGGAACAGAGTTTGGCCTTTAGTAAGAACTAGGAAGCTCTGCAATGCAAAAAAGTCATCTCATTTGCATGTAAATAAACAAAATGCTTGCCAGCCCTTTGCTAATGGAAGTTCTCCTTACTCTACTGGATTCTCAAGTTTTCTTCCTGGCGGTTGTCTACACAGGAAAGTTTTTAAATCAATAGGGCAGTATACTGAACTAAAAATGTATACATGGGGTTTATAAGAGTGGCTTTTTGTGGTTTAGAATAAACCTCTTCCCAAACAACTTAAACTAAACTGGTACGACCATATCGGTTTAAAGTCACACCTTAGTTTATACCAGTATAGATTTTCCATATAGACAAGCTCTCAGTGTAGCCTAAAGGCAACAATTCAAGGTCCTTGAGTGCAAAAATAAATGTATCAGGCCGGACATCCATCTAGTTCAGCATCCAACAGCAGCCAGCACCAAAGGCTTCAGAACCAAGTGCCAGAAATGCAGTAATGGAATAAGTTTCCCCCAGGGAAAGTTTCTTCCTGACCTCCATTAATTAAAGATTAGCTTTAGCCTTGAAGCAGGAGAGTTTATATTCCTCCAAAACCCTACCTTTTAAAAAAATTCTTATTACTATAAATCTGGATAGTCTTGTTATTCATACAAATATCTAATCACCTTCTGATTCCTGCTAAGTACTTGGTAGTAATGCTATCTTGTGGCAATGAGTTCCACTTGCTATGGTGGGTTAGTAAAAAAAAAAAAAAAAAGTCATTTCCTTTTAGCAGTGTTAAATTTAAACGTTCCCCTGGTCTTCAGTGAATGTTTGGGGGGGTTTCAGGGTCTGCTCTAGATGCCACAGACTGGAGGGATAGACAGACAGATGAGAATGAGACAATCCCATTACCTGAAAACCCAGAACTCGTCTTAAATCATTCCTTTATATAGCTGCTTATCTCTAAAATTTCTTTATACATCTATGTAAGGGGCATTTTCCTACCAATTAATCCCAAAGCTACTGCAGAATCTTCTCCGTTTAGAGAAGGACTCTTCTGTAGCAAGCATGCCCTACTCACGCAACGTTTGCATTGCCTGAAGAGTTTGTTGGAAAACGATTGCAAAATTTACTTCACCTTGTATTCAGTCTTCTCTATTAACACTAAGCTTTCAGGAGCTTGCTCTCTCCAAGATTTTAGGTACAGTGCTTCTCTTTCATTGTTATTCAAATCCTAGACTCACGGTGCTAATCAGTTCCTTAGCTGCATTCACTCCAATGGCACTGATGTCACCTTTGCCGTTTTATTTGGCAAGGACACCATTCAAACCGTGTGCATCTTGCCTCAACAGTAGCTCAGAGATATTATGGGAAATCTGACGGGTATTACAGTGCAATGATAAAACCTGCACTTTCCGTTGAGTTCACAGGGTGAGCACTAAAGTCAGAGGCAGAGGCCGAAGCCTGCCCAGAAGTTCAGGCAGAATGATGATCAAGTCTGGGAGAAGTGGGTAATCTCCTGACTAAATGTGTGATGTATTGTGCAATACCATCTCAAAGTGCCTCAACAAATAAGGGAGCTGTCAAATACACGAGAGGCAGCATCGCCCAGTAGACAGATCATTAGGCAGTGAGTCAGGAAACTTGAGTTCTATTCCTGGCTCTGTCAGTTGCATGCTGCGCGACCTTGACCAAGTTGCTTCACCTCATTTCCCCTCCAACCTTTTGTCTATTTAGACTAAGTTCTTTGGTGTATGGGACCATCTCATTATTATGTGTTTGTACAGAACCTAGCACAATTGCACCTTGATGTCAGGGTGTAGTACAAAGAAATAGTAAACTCGGTGGGATCTTGCATTGTTTTTGCATGGTGACTCATACAGAGATTTTCCAAAGTGACTAATAATTTGGGGTTGCCAATTTCAGGGAAACACCTCCTATCACTACTAAAGAATATGGAAAGATTCTCTCTTACTCTGTGAATGTACAGCACCTAACACCAAGGGGCCCAGGTCTCATTTGAAGTCTCTAGCCCCTATTGCAATACAAATACTAAATAATACTTTGATTACTCTCAATAATGTAAGCAAAGAAATAAAACTTACAGAACCAGCAATTCCAGAAAGACAAAGCCGGATCCTTCTCTTCTTCTCCTGATCCCTGTTCCTTTGCATCCTGCCACTTTCTAGATGTACTTTGCTGTGCCAAACATCTGTTACAAAATGGACAGAGGTACATTAAGTGCCAACCCAATAAAAGCATCAGCACCCATTGGCTTCAACGTGCTTTGGATCAGACTCTAAATGAACAGGAAAATGTTGAGTAGGGCACCAGACGAGGCAGAAGTGGTCCTGATTTAACATCTCCTTCATCAGTGCAGCATTGGCCTGCTATCTCACTGCACTGTCGGTCCTGTTATTAGGCCAAATCCTGATGCCTGGGACTTTAACCTTCACGTTTTTGGCACAGTGGCGACAGTTTTATTATTAGAGTGAACCTGCCAATTGCTACAATAATCCTTATTAAATAAGAAGTGGCTACATTTTAGAAATGCCACTGCAACAGGACTAGATTCAGTGCAATCCCATTAGAATTGTATTCACCATGAGCAAGGCAAGAGAGCTAGGTAATAAAAACAAAGCCTTAGGGAACAGCAGAGAAAAAGGTTCTCATATAACAACATTGATTTATTTACCTATTTAAAAAAATACCGATTGACTAATTAATTTAGCATTCAGCAATAACCTCAAAAAACTGCATGGTTCTTTCCTTTGTTTGTTTCAACATCACCTGTATAATTTACAGGCATCTAAATTAATTATTTTTTAAAATCACAGGTAGCTGTAGTCTGTTAAAATGCAGAGTCTTATTTGTAAGGTGCCCTACCAATAGCATCCTGTGCAAATTCATTGAGCACATCACCACGTTAACAGTCTCACACGTGCCAAGATTTGCATGAAATAAGCGGTTATCAGCAATGATGATTTGCCAAGAAAAAGATTCTTCAAGGCCCCCTTACAACTAATGACAGATGTAATGTTCCTAAGTTCTAATTTATTCCAAGACTGGGCAGACGCGTAAGGAAAACACATTGTGCATTTTACAAATCAGTTCATTTAGGCACATTAAAGGGGGAGGAGGGAAAGCACAAGGAATGAATGTACTCCATCAACTCTGAATTTAACAGTCAACAAGTGTGGCAAATAATCAGACAGACTCGCTCTCAACTGTGCAACTTTTATCCTCAAATCCAAAGCAGAAGGCACTAAAAACTCACACATTACCCAGCTCTCCTATTCATTAAGCATTTCACCATGACCTAGCCTATGTTTCTGCCCATGCAGAATGATAGGGTGCCAAGACCTCCATGCCCAGCCCTCCCTCAGGAGGCTATGTGCATTATGGGTAGAATTTGTGATTTTAGGTTTTAGCCGATAAACTCCTGTCAAACATCCGATGCAAAAACATGAAACACCACCAGAAAGTCACCGGAAAGGGTTGCTTGCATCTAAGGGCTTGTCTACACACAGCAGTAAAGCAGACTATGGGGGGTGCGCATTATTTGGCCCATGTAGAGCATGCTGGTGCACACTGAAGGTTTGAAGTCCTATGTTAAAGTTCGTGACGGAACATCACAAAGAGAGTACTCATTACAGTATATACTACTGTAACGGGTCAAGTATATAATACACATTGCTCATAACCATGTATGCGAAGAGGAAGCCGTGAAAAAAACCCTGAGGTTTGGAGAGCTCCACAAAATTTAAAAATCGCTAAAACTAAACTCCAAAACCAATGAAAATAAGACATGCAGAAAAACGGAAGCCCGAATTACACGGGGGGGGCGGGGAAAGCCGCAATCTACCCCAAATCCAAGTTAGCAGGAAGTGGGCGGAGCTTTGGCTGTGTCTACCCAGTGCCCCAGCCAGCACAGGTGAGCTGGTATGGAGAGGGAAGCAACTGCATAAGGAAAAGGGCTGGGGCAGAGACTGAGTTGTGACCCCTCTGATCCTGTGCCAAAGCACTGCGTGCAGCCCCTTACTCAGGGTGGATTGCAAGGTGCCAGGCCAGCCTTGAGGGCTGAATCTTGGACCTATGGAGGCCAATGGCTGGCAAGTCCCCCAAACCGCATGAGGAGGGGAGATGAATTCTCCGCCCGGACAGGGAGCAACAATGGAACCTCTCCCGCAGGAGCAGAGCTGCATTAGTCCATAGGGCTGCTGGGTCCATTCTGCACCGAGGGGCATGGCTGTGGGTTCACAATAGTCACTGTACCCCAGAGGCTGCAGGGAGTTTCGGTCCAGTTGAACTCCATACTATTCAAGGGCTCGGTAAGGCCTCTTCTCTTCCTGGCTCCTCATCTCCTTTGCAGTGGGACCACACTAGTTCTGTATTAAAGTCCTACTGTGCCTGTGCAGGCAGGGACCAGGAGATGCCCCTTAACGGGTGGTGTCAAACATCCTAAAACACGGTCAACACCTGCTATCTGGACTGCATTGCCCTTAGATGTGCAGTTATGGCCCGTTAAGACCAATAATTTGAATGAGCTGGAGACCAAGGGCCTCATTTTGATATCATTCCCACCAGTGTAAATGAGGGGTGATTTCACACAGCTAACCCCAGTGTGGAATTGGTGCAAGTGAGATCTCCATCAGGCCCAACATTTGTCAACATCTCTGTAAGGTTGCAGTGAGAGCGCCGTGGATAAACTGCGTTGGTGAAATTTATTTAACAAGCGTTTTTTAACTCCATCAAGGGCGACAAGAACATGAAAGCATGCCTTTGTCTTTTTTAAAGGCATGTCCATTTGTATATGCAAATTAGATGCACCCTGCGAATCCAGGCACTGGCAAATTTTTGATCCTTCTCCACTTCTGCAACCTCTAATGAATGGTCTTTTGTCCCAGAATGAAACACAGGGGGATGTGACCTCTTCGCTACCCTGCTTTCTTTACACAAAATGTACTTCCCCAACAACTGGGAAACCTGGTACTGTCTCACACCAAAATCCTGGATTCAACCATCCTCAAGTTTGGGGAAACTTCACAACCAGAGCCAAAGTTTCTAACTTGGATCCATCTCTACAGAAAACCCTTTCAAAACTCACCAAGTGGTTAGCAAAGGTTATATTTATTGTTTTATTGTTCTCAGCAAGTTTTCATGGCATTCTTTCTTCTGTCTGATGCTAGATACACGTCTGCCCCTTGTCACTGGCAAACTGAAATCTCTGCTAACAAAAAAAATTACAAAGATCCTCATGCAGGTAGAAATGTCTGAGTTGCAGGAACCATCAAAATATGGCCTGGTTGCTTTTGGTAGCACTGCAGATGGGGCTTGTACAGCAGCAGTTGAATGGAGATGCTCTTTCCACTTGATGCTGCAAAGGACAGCTTCTGCTTTATGCACTACCAGACACTGGCAGGTGTTCAAGGGTCTGTGTGCTCGCCACCCCTCCATTCTGGCTCTGTGCTCCATTTGAGGCTGTGGGGCACTACAGGGCGTAATAGCTGGTTAATCTTGCACTGAGGGGGTGTTAGCAGTAGCAGCTTCTCTTAGGGTGTGTGATTTGCAGGAAGTAGAAAGGAAAAGACTCCTTCCACTCTTTTTCCAAGCTGTGAAGTTTGCCCCATTTAAAAGGCACCCGAATATAGCCCTAAAAGTGTTAATTTCACATGGCTACTCTGAAATGCCTAATCTGCCGAGGAAGTAGTTGGCTGCAGGCTGTACGTATTAACATACTAAGCCTACCTAGTCGGCTCTTATGGTCTGATGGTTTAAGCTATAAGGTTCCATTTGACCCATCCACAGTGTTAACAGGCCAGCCAATAAATAAAAGATCCAAAAGATAGAAAATGTGGACACCTTACCCGATACCGTTAAAATTTAAACACTGTGTTGCTGGTACATTCTCTGGAGAGTGTAAAAACACTCAGATCTAATGATTTAAACTGATAAGTGAGATGTGTTTGGTGGTTTTGGCAGACTTTGTACATCTATAATTCAGAACCGCTACATATTTCACATTGTTTTTCTTTTCAACGTTGCCCTGAGTGAAGTTTTGTGAGTGAAATACTATTGCACTGAGACTGTTCTTCCCTCACTCAGGCTATAGTAAAGAGGGATTTTAGTGCTGAAGAAATTGTTCACTTACACCTGGCTTCAACATAAATCCATATACAGGCAAAAAAAAAAACCCACTACATCAAGCATTCTAAGGTTAGCAAATGTCTGTGCAACCTTAAATAGCCCCCTGGGGCATATGCATTCTGATATAATCCTTAATTCTATAATCATATAGAATTTTTCCACAGTATCCCTCTGCCTCACTCATTAACTGATAGCAGCAGGAGGTTGTGAGACAGACTCTCTGCCTGTCTCCCCCTCCAAATTTGCTGCCTGAGTCCTAATTCTCCCAGTTTATCCCTACACCCAGTTCCAGTCTTCTTGTTCAACTAGTCCCAGTTTCCCCTGTCCTGGCTCCTCTGCCCTCTCCGCCCTCCCCCAGTGACTCCCAGTTCCAGTCTTTCCCCAGGCTCTTTATTCAATGTCAGTCTCCACCACATTCCTCCCTGGCTTCTTGCCCCAGTTATCTCCCCATATAGCTCCGCATCAGATCTCTGTTCCCCACTAGCCACCTGGCTCCCCATCTCCTTTCCCCCATTTCTCTCACCAGCTCCCAATCATAGAAACATAGAAACATAGGTCAGAAGGGACCAATATGATCATCTAGTCTGGCCTCCTGCACAAGGCAGGCCACAAAACCCTACCCATACATATTTATAACAACCCCGAACCCATGACTGAGTTATTGAAATCCTCAAAAGTGAGATTTGAAGACCTCAAGCTGCAGGGAATCCACCAGCAAGCGACTCATGCCCCATGCTGCAGAGGAAGGCGAAAAACCTCCGGGGCCTCTGCCAATCTGCCACGGAGGAAAATTCCTTCCCGACCCCAAATATGGCGATCAGCTAAACCCCGAGCATGTGGGCAAGACTCACCAGCCAGCACCCAAAAGAGAATTCTCTGCAGTAACTCAGTTCCCATCCCATCTAACATTCCCACAGACCATTGAGCAGACTTATCTGCCGATAATCCAAAATCAATTGCTCAAATTAAACTATCCCATCATAACATCCCCTCCATATACTTATCAAGCTTAGTCTTAAAGCCAGATAAGTCATTTGCCCCCACTACTTCCCTCGGAAGGCTGTTCCAGAACTTCACTCCCCTAATGGTTAAAAACCTTCGTCTAATTTCAAGTCTGAATTTCCTAATATCCAGTTTGTACCCATTCGTCCTCGTGCCTATATTAGTACTAAACTTAAATAATTCCTCTCCCTCCCTAACGTTAATCCCCCTGATATATTTATATATAGCAAGCATATCCCCCCGGAGCCTTCTTTTGGCCAGGCTAAACAAGCCAAGCTCTTTGAGTCTCCTTTCATAAGGCAGATTTTCCATTCCTCGGATCATCCTAGTAGCCCGTCTCTGAACCTGTTCCAGTTTGAATTCATCCTTCTTAAACATGGGACACCAGAACTGCACACAATATTCCAGGTGGGGTCTCACCAGCGCCGTATATAACGGCACTAACACCTCCTTCTCCTTGCTGGAAATACCACGCCTGATGCATCCTAAAACCGCATTTGCTTTTTTAACAGCCATATCACATTGGCGGCTCATAGTCATCTTACTATCAACCAATACCCCAAGGTCCTTCTCCTCCTCCGACGTTTCCAACTGATGTGTCCCCAACGTATATTTAAAATTCTTATTATTAATCCCTAAGTGCATGACCTTGCACTTTTCACTATTATATTTCATCATATTAGTATTGCTCCAATGTACAAGGTGATCGAGATCTTCCTGAATAGTATCCCGGTCCTTCTCCATGTTAGCAATCCCCCCTCATTCCAAGTCCCAGCTTCTGTTTCCTCTCCTCAGGACATCCTAGTCCCAGTCTCTTCACCCAGTAAGTCCCAATCAGTTTCTCTCTTCCCCCTAGTCCCAGTCTCGCTCATTTCCTTGTCCCAATCTAAGCTATCCTGCTCCCTCCGTCTCACTTTTGTCACCACAGCATTAGATTCAGAAGGCTCCCTCATCCGCACTGCTCGAGAACACAGACATCGTCTCACTTCCTGCGCCCAGCATCCCAGTCTATAGCCCAAAGCAGCTGGGAGCAAAAATTACGGAAAAAGTCTGGCTTCATCCTTGCAGATGAAGCTGCTAAAATGGAGGAAGTTTCCACTGAGCACATGCAAACTGGAGTTTGTTTGTTTTACAAAGGCTTATAATTTGGCCAAATTTGGGCACATTTTCACAATGACAACAAATGGCCCATCTCTGACACCAATGCCAGCTCTCCGGTCCCTGCCCCAAGGCACGTGGGTGCTAGAGTTGTTCAAAGAAGAGGTCACCAGAAATTTTTCACATGGACAAAGCCATGTATTTTCCCCTTGCCTCATCCTCAGAAGTGGCTGAACTGCTTTGGCTGAAAAAAAAAAAAAATCAGCCAGAAGTAGACACTTGGCAAAGAAAATTTCATCCCAAATGGTTAAAATTTAGCAACTTTGTAACCACTGAAAGCAGGGTCTTATAATAGGAAATGTTGGGCAAACTTAATTATCACCAGCACTACCAGCTCTGCCAATATATTTCGCATCTATTTTTCCATACTGTATCTACATGTTTTTGCCAAATACCAAAGCTATTTTTGCTTTAAAGAGGCATTGCTCCCATGCAGCCCAACTCTACCTATCTGATCTTGCAACAACAACAGATGGCAATCTTCCAAAAGCTCAGAGACTGCGATATCGGAAACATAAGGAAACAGGTCAAATTCAGGCCTAGAAAAAGAAAGTGTAACTCCCACTGACTTAAATGGAAGTTTTGCCTACTTAGGCCAGAACAAAATTGGTCCTATATCCAGACTGCTGGATCATTCCAAAGAAGTAGCTGAACTATGAGGAAGAAAGCCTTATTAAAGATACCTCTTCTGTACAAGCAAAGGGAGCTAACAGAATGCTGGCTAAAGTTTTCCCTGTTTATCCTTTCATGATTTCACAATAGCAACACATGCCCTAGCAATGGTCAAGTAACCATCAGGCCTGTTTAGTGCTATTCTTGCCTACAGCTCATTCAGAATGCAATGTTTGCTCACAGATTTGAATACCCAGGATCTATTGTGTTGCCCTTTAAGTGGTGGCTTCACCTATCTAGCTATCCACCTGCTAGTATCTGAGTTCCTTCTACAGTCAAAAAAAGTAATAGTGAAGTCCCTAGTAGACTTCAGGAACTTTCTGATACTTCTCCCCTTTTAGGATCAGAACTCTGATTGGGATTGGGGCTGGGGATTTTGGGAGAAGAGGGTGTTGAGAGGGGATTGGGAATAAAATGGGCATTTTAAATGTGAACATCAATTACGGTGGAAAAGCTTTCTTAAAGAGGAAAGTTTTGCAATGCTTTCTGAAGACATTCAGATTCTGGATTCACCTTATCTGCTCTGGAAGATTGCTCCATAGCCGGATCCCCTTGACAAAGAGTGCTTTAACCCCAGCTCTCACAACCTTCGTCCTGAGCTCTTTGATCTCCCTTGTCCCAGAAAAGCACAGCTGTGCTGCAGGTTTATAGATCGAAATTTGGTCTTTGACATAGCTGGAGCCTGAGCCAGGAATCTGACCTCCAGTCGGCACTGTTGTTATTGTTGTTATATTCAGCACGTTCTTCTTGAGCGTGTCCTGGTAAGTGTCTGCGCTCAGAGACCTGTTGTATTAATTTAGATGGAATAAATGGGTCCGAAGAGTCAAAGGTATTAGCATGATCTTGCAACTGTTCAATATTAAACAGTTTTAAGCAACATATGGGGTTTAGTGTACAGCGAATTCAATCTGCTTAGTATCAGGGCAAACAATTAAAAATCTTTGTAACCTTTTATTAAAAGATACAGTAAAGGAAGAAAAATAGTTAAAGCATTTGAAATGTAAATTATTAAGTAAGGCTTTCATCCTAACAACATCCCTTGTTTCTGTTCTCTTTAGTTGGAGAGATTCTTTTGAAGGAAACCCCCTGCTTCACACTTTCTTAGATTGCATTAAAGGTGATGGTAACTGTCCTTTTGGGGACAAAGAGAAGGTTGTCAAAATGGGCTGCAGCTACTGTTACAGTTGGTAAAGGTCAATCCCATTGCCTGGAGGACAAAACAAGAGGGAAGAGAAAAAAAAAGTAAAGCTAGAAGCTTCATTTTCTATCTCTGGTGTTGACTTTCACTTGCAACCTCACTGATGGAAAAAAACAAAGGAGAGAGAGAAGGGTACGTTATAAATATAACTGTATGTGATTTTATTAGTCATAAGATTTGTAGATATATAATATATACACAAAAACACAATTTGCTATAGTGTGAAATTCCTTACTTGAGGTCCCAGTCCAGCAATACACTTAAGTACATGCTTAACTTTAAGCACATAATTAAATGAGTTGTAGACTTCAGTGGAAGTACTCGTATTTTTTAAGTTACAAATGTACTAAAGTGCAGTTTGTTTGCACTAAGGAACTCAAATTACTTTTGTGGGCCTTCATTTAAATCTACATTCTATGCTTCTCAGTGATCAGTTTAGCAAAATATAAGGGTATTTGTCCTCCAGGATGAGGGAAAAGAGAAAAAAGGGCCAAGGAATAATAGCAGAGGGAGAGAGAAATTCAGAGAAACAGTGCAAGCAATGGAGGAAAGATGTTTTTTCAGCCAAGATTTGAAAAAGAGATGGATTGCTGATAAGAAGTTCCCTAGGGTGGGGATTAAAAGGCAAAAGTTCTTGTGAAAACAAAACTGTGGGGAAGAACAAAGAGGAGGCCAGTGTTTGGTGAGGTTAATAGGGAGATATAAAATTTAATTAATTATGTTTCCAATCCTGTCTTAATCTGCAGCCATTTTATACTTGTATCTCTGCAGATCAACATCATAAACTACACAATGCAAAAGTTAATTTCAAAATTCATATTTCATAGTCATATTCTGTTACCAAAGGGGGAACTAATTTCAAACAAATGAAGTATTTAAAAAAAAAAACAACCAAACAAACAAACCCTTGAGACTGTTCATTGAATAAAAAAATTGGCTAAGCATTTAAAAGAGCTTTTGGAACTCTCACTTTTTGGATGCCCAGCCACAGATACTGATGCAAATTATTCACCCTCTCAGCCCTGGAAAAGGAAGAGACCCAAAAAAACCTCACTAAGCACTTTTGAATAACTCAGGCGGTGGGGTAGTAGGTTAGGAAGAAAATCAATATTGGTGGACTGGAACAAATGAAGCCAATTGATTTCACTGGGAGTTAGGTGCCTTTGAGAATCTGGGACTGAGTATATTAAATATGGCAGCATGAGATAGACCAAGATACCCCAGTCTACAACAGCTTCATCTGAGAAGATAAAGTGGCTTAAGAAATAGATGGAAAACTACCACTCCTCCAACACTATATCTATTCACCTTTTATCATCTTGCAAAATGAACATACCACAGACTGTTGCATCACTGTGAACTTCTTGGCTTCAATATCTTTCACCCTTTAGGGTAAAGAAAAATAAAAAACAAAGCCAACTACTGGCCAAAGCAAAGGAAATTTGCACTCTAGCACGCCTATTTTTACCAAAGAGTAATAGGAGCAACTTTGGAAGATCCTTAACATTTCCTACTGAATTTCTGCCAACAGGGGTTCTCTGACAATGCAGAAACAAACACAAACAGCTGCAATACCTCTCTCTGACACTGACTGCATCAACACTAACTGCCCTTTTTGGAACCTTCCCGGAAATGGGGCAGGAGGAAGTTTCTCTATCGAGTCATGATAGCTGACAAAGCTTGGGAAAGGATAAACATGACCCCTGTACATCTTTGTGGTGTCTTGCACGGTAACTACAAATAGGACAATCTAAAATGAACCTACCGTTCACTTCAGATCCTGGCCCTAAATTGTCCTCGTTTCCGCATGTTACACAGCAAGGATTCAATGAGAAAGGAAAGAAAACATCTACCAAAAAAGGGGCAAAGTCTATGTAAGGCAGCCTCCCACCGCCCCCTTAAATACAGTACATTCAGCTAGCTCCTACAAGCAATAAAATTTGTGAATTATTTCTCTATTCAGCTACCTACATATGGAGTTTTCTCTAGTTATAGCTTGGTTGCAATACCCATCTTGTCTCGGGTTCCGCTATCAGCCACATTTTCAGGCACCTTTTAGATTGTCTCCTCAATCATCCCGCTAACATATTTAGGTCCTGATGATGTATATGCCACAGGCACACCCCCAGCTTGCTGTTTTAAAGGCACCTATGCAGCGCCTCCTGGGAGACCAGGGAGGACTCTTACCACACTTCCAACATGTGCATGTTGGAGCGTAATTTCCAGGTTTGTCCAGCACTTTCCATGCCGGGGTACACAGGTGCTCTGATTTTTACCCAGTGATAAGATCTGGCAGGGGATATTTTGAGGTCAAAGACAAGCTTTTCACTTAAATGAGATCAAGTAGTAAAGAAAGAAAATGGAGGGAGAGAAAGGAAATGAATTGGTTCTGTCTTCAAAGAAGACTGAAAGTGAAAGTTACAGTGTAAGTGAAAGTTAATCACTTGCTGAAGGTCTCCAGTAATGCCAGGAGAGGATTAAAAGGCTGCATTGGCTAATAACAATTTTGGATTATAGCTGGCAGCATTTGTTTTTTAGGAACAAAATATTTCATCCAAAAACCTAGTTTCAACGAAATTTTGTATTGAATTTTATCAAGGGGGGATTCAAACAGTAAAACCGGATGACTTTTTTTGACTTTCAAAATATGTCATGGAATTATCGCAACAAAATTTCTTCCTGGTTTTTCAACCAGCTCTATTTAAGAGTAATGGGATGGAATTAAGCAAGGCAACATTTAGGATGAATATCAGGAAAAACGTCTTGAAAGTAAGACCTCTTAGGACTGTAGAATATCTCCCAAGGGAAGTGGTAGAAGCTTCACTGCTTAGGACATTTAAAACTGGACTGGAGAAACCACTAATTAATGAATGTAAGTGGACAAGTCTGCATTTGCAAGCAGGTGGACTAAATGACCTCAGTCATCTTTTCCCTTTCTACCTTCTGTGACCCTAGAATCTCTCACAAGTTACAGGGGATAAAAATAACATGGAAAGAAAGCAGCTGTTATTATTTAACATCCAGAGCAGTAGAAATGTAACAGGTGGATGGAGCAATTATGTTCTCATACGGTACTTGACACAGATGGTCACCAGGCTGTCAACTCCATAGTGTTTGCGTTTGGGTTACGTCATGTGTCAGTGTGACTGTCTGAAGTTATTTAACAGCTCTCTGGGCATCATCTACTTCTTCTAAAGGTTGTGATGGTTTCCTCTGCAGGGCCACTACTGTCTCCCAGTGAAGCCATTAGAGATTTAAATATGTTTGCTTTTTTTTTTTTTTATTAGGGCATAAAAAAATCAAGCAGGTTCATCATATCTATATCTATATATATATATATATATAAAGAAAAGCAGGTCGGGGTTCTTTTGTTTGGTTGGTTGGGTTTTTTGAGTTAGAATTTCAACATTTCAAATTTTGAAAAACTTTGAAATACTAAAACAATTGGGGAACACTCTCGGAAAAAACTTTCCTGAAACAATTTCCTTTTATTTTACCATCTGATTCAGACATTTTTGGAACAGGTTCACACAGGCCTCCCTGCTGCTCCCGGCCTCTGCTCCCACAAACCACACGCAGATCACAGCTTCGTGCTCCCACGGGTGCTCTTTATTTACAGGCTTTTCCCATCACCAACTATTTTCAAGCACAGTTCGGGCTCAGGGGCCACACAGTCTCAGCCTCTCGGTCAGGGCAGCTTCCCCTCCAACTGAGACTACTCTCTCATGGGCAATTCACTGGCCCTGGCCTGGCCTGGGCCTTCTGCCCTTGTTTCCTCCCTACTGAGAGTCTCTGTTAAGCCCCCCTATGAGCTCCTTTCCAAGAGCCTTTATAGGGCCAGTCTAAGGAGAGTAACAGCTGTTCCCTGTTAGTGCAGTCCCCAGGCTCGCTCAGCTGGCTCCACTCCCCCTTTGATTAGTGCTCCAGGGGCAGGGGGCTGGTTCAACTTTCAGTTCTCAGCTGCCATTGTCACAACTTGAATTTTGAAATGTCAAACTTCTCAAGTATAAAAACGGGGGGAAATTTAAGAAAAAGTCATCTCTTCAGACTGCTCTAATTGTAACTCAAATAAATACAAATGCTAATCTGGGATGTTCTCAAAATCTAAATTTAACCCCAAGCTCTTGGACTGAGGCCTAAGAAGAAATTCAGCCTTCAGTCAATAGCGCGGTACTCTAGTAACTTGAACAGCTCAGAGGATGCCATGGTATTTTTACATTGCAGAGCAAAGCCATTTTTTATAGCACTCTGCATTTTCGCTTTGGCCCCTCTGTATTTATTTTGACAAATGAGTGCTCGAGCACCGTTCTGTATCCCAGCGTATGCTCCTGTTATAAATTTTCAACAGGGTCCAACAAGGAGGGTATTTTGGAGTAGGCACAAAGCTACACAAGGCACATGATTCACAGCGAAACACTCTAAGGTCTGATCTCCCACCACATAATGTACCGGGGCAGAGGAGTCTAGGATGCTTTGGCCAGTTTCAGTGTTCTTAGATCAAGGTGTCCGAACGTCATGGAACCAATAGTTTCTGTTAGGATGGCTAAGAGGCAAATTGAGCTGTGCCTGCTATGATTCAAAAATCATCATCCCTCCTCCAGTGGTTCTCTGAACATGAGAGTACGTGAGAAAGCCAAAAGAATGATTCAATGGGCTGTATGGCAAAGTTATTGGAACTTCTCAAAGGTATCACTGCACCCCGGAGATTTAAGAGATTTGTAAGTGACACAATGAGCTTGTCAAGACAATTTCTTTTGAAACAGAAGCTCCCATGTGTGCTCCTTTAGATTAGAAAATTCAGGCTCTTGAGCACCTTAATGTGTTTTTTAAGCCTGGTGGCACTTCCTACTTAGTAGCTAAAACATCACAGCATAACGTCTTGTGACTCTAAGGCAGAGAATTCCAGGAAGATGTGCATGTGTCAGGAGAAAAAGGGAGCCTATCATTTTTGTTACACCTAGTTAGACTTGGAAAGATTTGGCCAGGAAGAATTTTTATAGGTAAATGTCAGTAAACATTGATTTCACTATACACACAAACCACCGAAAAATATTTTCATCGACAATAGAAATTTACAGATAAGCAAGGTACGAAAAATGCATTTAAGGATATTTACTTTATATGCTTTGACGTGTGATGTTGAGAAGTTATGTTTTAACAACTATAACACTAAATTTTTTAATCTCAATCTCTACTGTCATTAAATAACTATTGTCTGTCCCACTAGTTTCCCACAACCGTGCAAAGTTAAAATGTGCTAATCAACCAAGTTGAGAAGGTAACTATAATTCTACAGAAAAAAGACCTATCTGGGGTATAGATTACAGATGTAAACAGAAGATGCTCGGCTGTAGGTGGACCCATTGAATATGATATGCTTTTAATTTCTTTAACCTCTCTAAATTTTAAATTAATGGGATCCGGTACCTTTCAATATTACAGTACATGGAAGTAATGTTGAATGATTTAACCCTAAGTGTTGGATTTTTTTAAAGAAAAAAAAAGTTTGGTTTTTTTTAAATCTCAGAAAAAAATCCACGTTGGGGAAACTGATCAATTGCTGACAAGCTCCATTCAGGCAGGCTCCTTTCATTTTCATTCTGGATTTAATCCATCATGCTGCCTTTCCTTGTCAATGCAGCCGAGGAGCAGTCACTTGATAATGAAGAGCCACAAACGCTCCTTTCTGTGTTTGGAAACAAATGAAGTTCTTTAGGTAAAAGATAGCAGTGCTTTTCCTGGGGAATGACAGACCCCCCCCTTGGTTTGCTGAGGTGGAGCGGGACCAAAGTTAGGGACTGTCTAAGAAGTGCTGTAGCTCACTTGAATGCAAGGACACCTTGAGTGGAGGAAAGGAAGGTGATATCTTTCTTTTCTAATTGAACAGGACAGCTAATTGATCATGAGGATTTGTTAGAAATGCTGTTACAATGAAAATGCGTATCTGTGTCACCCAGGAATACTTGGTGTTTAATAGCGCTGTTTAGAAGGACAGTTCATTAATCCCAGGATACAATTTCCCTTGTACAGACATTTCTGAATGGAGCTTTTCTATTTTTCACACCAAATTCTCAGAACAGACTTAGATCAATGCAACTGTGGAACCTTTCCAACTTAACTAACATTTTGTGATCTTCATTTCCTAGGCCAGGGGTGCCCAACCTACGGCCCACCAGAGCACCTCATAAAGCCCGTGTCCTGCCTGAACACAGTATACTAACAGCTGATTCTTTAGCGTTGTCACCATGTTTACATCTTTTTAGTTCACACAAGTGTGTAAATAGACAACACTATATACAGAAACAATCTAAATACATACGAAACAAGCCAAACTTAATATATAAAATCAATGCAGGGGACTGAATCTTATTAACACAAGTAGAATCTGTTTGGCCCGCACAAGGTTATGCTTAGGTTTATGTGGCCCTAAGGATGAGCACGGCTCCCTAGGCCACGGACAGAAAAGGAACATGCCAGTTTCATAAGTAAGTTATTTTATTCCTATTTGTGAAGCAGTTCCTTACTCCAAGACTCCAGACTTTAATCTTCTCTCAGCTACACTAGTGTCAATCAGGAGAAGTGCCCTGTGCAAACTGGCATAAATGGGACTGGAGTCAGGCCCTCCTCTTGGATATAAACTCTCCTTAACAATCGTTTCCCCCATGGTGCTGACGAGGGTTGATCATCCACCCAGCAGGGCACTGATTGCTGCTCTTCCCCCTCATTCACTCATTTCCAGGACATTTCATATTTCATTCCAGGAGGAGGAAGTCTTCTTTGCAGGTATCAACACCTGTTTCAGACGATGTTTCTTTAAGAATCATTATTCATTAAGCTGATTTCCTTCCTCTCTTCTGGTAGATGTACTTTCCTGTTGCTCCATCAGCTTCAGCATGACTAAGAGCTATAATCATCTTCCATATTAAGGCAAACTCAAATCTGAACAGCAAGGCAAAGCGAGCAAAGTTAACCTTTGGAAAAAAAGTGGCTTTTTTTAGTCTGGAGAAGAGAAGATATGATAACAGCTTTCAACTACATAAAAGGTTGTTAGAAGGAGAAAGAAGAAAATTTGTCCTATCTTTTGTGGTTAAGAAGAACAAGAAGCAATGGGCTTACATTGCAACAAGGGTGGTTTAAGATGAACATTAGGAAAAACTTCCTAACTGTCAGGATAGTTAACCACTGGAAAAATTGCCTAAGGAGATTGTGGAATCTCCATCATTGGAGGTTTTTAAAAGCAGGTTAGAAAAACAACTGTCAAGGATGGTCTAGATAATACTTAGTCCTGCCATAAGTGCTGAGGACTGGACTAGACGACCTGTCAAGGAACCTTCTAGTCCTCTGATTGTACTAGAAATAGGTGTGTGTTATGCCCTGTGGTGTTGTGAAAACTTGTCTGTTTTTGCTCCTGTATTTGGCTGAGTAAATTATCCCATGTCTAAGAAAAATTCTTCTATAATTACTCTTTGCTGTTGCGGTTAAAGCAAATCAGTTGTGTCAGTCTCCCTTGTTGCTAAAACACAGGCAACCAGGTCATTAGTGACTGCAACATATGTTACTGTTTTCCAGGCCACTGGGAACTTTATGCATCTGTTACACATCCAGGAGTCAAGACATGATTGTTAATATCATGATTCCAATACCCTTAGTCAGCAGAAGTGCAATGTATTAGCTCCTGTGTTCGTTTGTTCTAGTTCAGTGGCAGTGGAGCTATGAGATCTCTCTTGATGGAAAGGGGGTATTGAGACACACTGAGAATTAAGCAGCAAATGGGGGCTGAGACAGACTAATATATAATACACAGACTAGACAAAGGAGTCTCACAGAAATACTGGAAATAAAAAGGTGGTGATTTGCAAATGTTATATCAATGAACATTTGCAAGCTTTAGATTGAAACCGCACATGAATGGTAGGATCATATTTAAAGCGAAACACACATTTTATTAAAAGAACGTAGCTAACATTCAGGGACTTCTGAAAATCTGGATTTTAGTGACGTGTCAGCATCCATCTGCATTTAAAAAAAAATCTGACTGAATAAATGTAAACATAGTCAACTATGGCTTTCACATACCCCTTCTCTCGCCCCAAAATGCACACACGTGCTTCCTAGCTGCTCACAATGCATTTTGCTTTTACCTCTGAGTGAAGTCAGACTGGTAGCATTTTTAAACCAACTTTGCACTGGTGTCAAAGGCTGCAGAGCAGCAGCCGAACCTGGCCACATGGAATTTTGCCATTGTCTTCAGTCTGCCCCTAATTTATTGTACAGTAATGTGCTTTCTTTTAATTGGAAGTTCTATTGTAAACAGAATATTTTCCAGAAGTATTGCTATACCGTACTATTTTGAGCCGCCTTAAAAAGGTCTGCTACAGGACAGTGTATTGCGTAGGGATCCCATTCTGCAAAAGAATTTGAAAAACTCTGTCTCCAACAATGTTCCAGACATAAAACAGTTCTCTTTAAGAAACCCGAGACTATTATGCCCTGCTAAATGACAAACCTCATTAGAGGGAACAACTTCCTTGCTTTTAAACTAGACTTTCCATAACTACTGATCTCCGGATAGTGGCAGTGCCTGGAATATTTAATAGAAATGCAACTCTTTCCTTTTATCTTTTCTGACAGTACAGTATTTTTAAATGATGTATGTGTTTAAAACATGTGTGTTTGTTCACACTGCCCTCCTGAATGAATATTAGTGGGGTGAACTTTGATGTTTCACTGTGACTTTGTTTCCCTACCCTATATTTTTTCCCTACCCTATATTGACTTTTTCTCTCTTAAAAGCTTGAAAAAAAAAAAAAGAAAAGAAAAGAAAAATGGTGCGACATTTTTATGGAATATGTTATTCGATGAATATATATTTTTTCATTTATTTACCCAGATACATACAGCTGGGTAAATGATTCACTATGTATGTCATGATATTTCTTTAAATAAAATACCTCTTCTTTCCATTATCTTCCTAGCTCTGCTGAGGAGTCAATGGGAGTTTGGCCTGAGTGTCCTCTTCAAAGCTGAGGCCATAGTTTATTTTTTATACTCTATATGGGTAAAATTCACCTCTGTGGAGAGGGCCAGTTCAATGCCCAGGCCCCATTTAAATTCCCCAATCCAAAGCCCACTGCTAATGGGCGTCTTTCCACTGACTTCAAGGAGCATGAGGCGAGTCCCAGACCTCTCAAAACCAGACCTAAAATGGAACTTGGGGCTTGCACAGGGGGTGTATTTTACCTGTATGGCCTTTATCAGCATGCACCTGAAAAGCCTTGTGGTTAAGATGAACCAGAGTCATTTCCTGGCTCTGACACAACTTTGCGTTAGGACCCTGGGCAAGTCAGCTCATCCCATTATGCCTCAGTCTCTGCCCGTAATATAGGAATATTGATGCACCTTTTCTTCCACCCTGTGTCCCATATCTTTAGAGTGTAAACCCTCTGAAGCAGGAAAACTATGTACAATGCATAGGGCAAAAGCATGGTGTCTTGAGTCACTACTGGAATATAACTATCATGGATTTCCCCTTCATCCCCTGTGGTGTGTTCTGGATTTCTAATGTATTACTCAGTTGCTCACTGAGACTTCAATACCGAGCATGGTATCTGAATATTTCTTCCCGCTGCATGGATCGGAAGCCATTTCCTCCCAGAAAGCTTGATTTGTCACACGACTGTTGTGCCAGTGAAAGAGCGTTGCGCTCAGAGAATAAATTTTTATCAATGTTCAACAGAGGATGATTTGGCTTTGCATTCCATCCATAAATAATTAACACCTACATTCATTTTGTAGACAAAAGGATTTTGTATTCATTTTGTTGACAAAGTGATTTCGTACCAGGAAGGAAACACTGTTTGACAATCCCTGCACATACTTCATTCTATGGAGAAAATGCATTCTGCTAGCTGTCCAATCAATTATGTAGACAAAAATGAATTTCATCATCATTCTGTCAACAAAATGCTAACTTGCTTAAAATATTCTCCCAACAAAATAAATTAACTTAAAATCCTTTTGTCCACAAAACAGGTATAAGCATTTAGTGAAGACTTGTAAATACTGTAGTCTGTTAGTTTGGCACATGTAATGCAAATATATGGATTAAATTAGTCAGCAGTTCATGGTCAATAAGGCAGAGGAGGTCTGGACTGTCATCTTTTCCCTTCACTGTAAGGTCAGATTGAAGTCAAGGTGAGTTATCTGGGATGCAGCACGTAAACAAGTGTAACAGGACCATACGACAGTATCTTTTCACTATTTTTATTTAGTCACTGCAGCAGAACAGGCCATAACTTTTAAATGCAACATGACTTAGCAAATCCGTCTGTCACTCAGTGTAACAGGAACTTTCATTCTTGGAATGGAGTTTTACAAGGAATTTCCAAGACAAACCTTAGAATAAAATAGCAACTTAATGATGGACTACAGTGTAAATGCCTTTGCAAGCTTTACATTACGGGGGGTAAAAACTTCATTGTTCTACTTCTGGATATTTTTCAAATAGAGTTTCCATGATCCCCTTATGGCATAATTTCCCCTTTCTCTGCCTATTGCATTCAGGAAGGTCACATGGTGAGCAACACTTCTCACTAAGTATCTACTGAGAACTGTACTCTAAACCAAAGTTTGAACTAGCATTGGCACATCTGAGTCATCTCCTTATAAAGAGACCAATGAGAATCTGTGGGAACCAGTTCTTCCTGTCTCCACAATCGGAGCAAACATATTCCCACTTTAACACAGGAGACCAGTTCTGCATACCCAAGGAAAATACAAAATAACTCCACTGAACTCCGAAGCAAAATTCTGCTCTCAGTATTGGCAATGCAAGTCTAGAATAAGAGTATGAGATTTATTCCCGATTTGTATCGCTGTGACTGAGACCTTCTTTACACTACGAAATTTTAGGAAAAAATGCCCACCAGTGGACTAGTGGTAAACAAAGGAAAGATGGTCTAGCAATTAGGGCATGACCTTAGGCTTTAGAAGACCCAGGTTCAATTCCCCACTCCTCCAGAGACTTCCCCTTTGACCTTGCGCAAGTCACTTAACATTTCTGTGCCTCAGTTTCTACATCTGTAAAATGGGAATAATAGCACTTCCCTACCTCACAGGGGTGTTGTGAGAATAAATACACTGAAGATTGTTTAGTGCTCAGATACTACAGGGATGGGGCCATAGACATATCATGGGTTTTAAAGCTTCTGGCATTTTTACCAAAGAACTAAGTATACAATGGTCATCCTTAAACATCTGGTAATTTACTTTAAGTAACTAACAAGGTTGCCTTAGTATTTACAGTACATTACCTTGTATTTCCCTGAATGTGATATAGGAAATACCTTGGATACGGCACATATTGAGTTAAAGGCATTAAGCTAGGACAGTGAAGCAAGTTTTTAAGGGTACCTACTCTATGTTTTACTATGAGCTGCCTGCCCCATTGTTATGCTATATCTTAACAACAAAGAAACATACAACCGATAGCGGAGCACATCTCTTTGGTATTGTCAATCAAAGAATCTGGCATGCCTATAGAAAAATTAATTCCTGCATATGCTTTTGCAATTTTTTTGATTAATGTAAATAGTTTCTCATCTCCTTTATTTTGTATTGGGCTTACAACTGAGTTAAGTTAAAGGTGTACAGTAACTGTACAGTAATAGGAGGAAAATACCATATTAATATTTAATATAACCCTTTTTTATGCATGTGAAAAGAATGAAAACCCATTCAAATGCAAATACAACCTGCAAAGTGAATATAGGTTTATGTTTTACCAGCAATGCCTCCATTTTTCTGAAGACTGACTTACTCTAAAGCAAGCTAACGGCGCCCATGTTTGTGCAGTTCCAGGCATCCACAAAATTCTGCCTCTAGTCAAAGCTTCACTCAGTACTTGAGAAAGTTTTGCAATACCATCGTATTACAATAGTCATTGAAATACACTGGGGATATTAATCTCTTTGCAGCCACATGTTATGTGCCCTCAGGGATGACACATCCTGCAATGTCTGGCCTGCCTTATAAAACTTCAACAGAACAGCCAAATATTTGGTATTGTTCCCTAAAGCCCTTGCCAGTGATATTTTTTCAGTACATGATTTGCATGCTCCTAGGGGTGCAAAATGGATTAGCTGGAGATTTTCAACTGAATTTATGGGAGTTAAAGACCAAATTCCCATTGAATCGCAGTGGGATTTGGGTGCCTAACTCCCATTAGGCTATTTTCTATTCTGATATTTTGATATTCCCAGTTTAAGCTATCACTTTCTTTTCACTGAATTCCAAGCACTGTGTAACAGTGACTAGATGCCTGATTCTTCCAATTCTTATATTGGTTTTACACTGGTGTAATTTTTTTTACTTCAGTGGAATTACTTCTGCTACGTACCAGCTCCCACAGAGAGCAGAATCAGGCACACATATGCTGCCGCATCTGTGTAACCAACTTATGGACAAAATACAGCAGCTATAATGAGCTGACCTATCAGATAAACCAAAGCATTCCTCCCAACGTGGACATTATATTGTCCTCTACAGATAGACACTAACACGGAACGGACACATGGTCTAGTGGTTAAGGCCAGCGCTCACCAGACATGAGTTCAATGCCTGGCTCTGCCACAGATAGCCTGTGGCAGGTCACTACCTCTCCAAGCCTCAGTTTACCCCCATAGTTATTATAATAGTACTCGTACTTCCTTCCTCCCAGCCTTTGCCTATGTTGCTTATTTAGACTGTAAGATCTTCAGAGCTTTGCTGCATGTTTGTATGGGGGGCTCTGACTTCCATGTCAGACTGTCATACAGTGAATAATAAACTGGTCTAGGGCTCAATGACAGCAGCCCGACTGACATGAGCAATCCTTAAATCACATAGGATTGGCACCTCAGAGCTCTTACTTGGACATATAGAGGACCAAGGCCCCTTCTTGCCTGAGACAAAGCCACCTCGTTTGCCACTCCAGCTGTGGGGGATGATGAGAGACGGGTTATTCGGACAGTTCCCTTCAAGTAGAACAGAACAAGATGGGTGTTGGTTCTATCCATCACTCACCAGTGAGAATAGCTGGCCAAGCACAGGGCATGGAAGTGAGCTGCTCACCAAAAGGGGTAATGTAATGTAACTTGGGTCCACCCCCGAGGAAGATGGAGAGCGGGGGAGGAACACGGTGACACACTCTGGTCTGCCCTGGGTCTGTGCCGCTAGGCACTGACCCTTACTCCAGGCAGACAGAGTCACAACCTAGTACCAATGGTCCAGTGAAACAGATTTGCAAGATCAGGTCCCTCACGAGGGCTGGAAACAACAATAGCTCAAACGACAGCAAATGACACCAGGCTATACATATGGGAAATTAAAGTGAACAGCAAACTCAAGACTCCCAGGAATGCATTCTTCTGATTCAGAAAACAAACTCCCCCAGTCCCCAAAATACTGGGAATTTCCCTGCATGAAGTATTTAAGAGGACATAAATAATTGGAAATTTAAATGGAAATAAACATCTGAATGTATATAAGAAAGGGAGGGGAGGCAAGCAATGATTCATTATTATAGCTCAAAAATCATTACACAGTCAGAAATTCCAAGGTAATATTATTTTCTCCATTGCTTGGATCACAAATCATCATTTGATTACTAAGGGGGAGTACTTGGATGGAACAGCAGCCTTTCTGAAAAACACCCCTGGCAGATGAATGACAGTAAAATGTATAGAGAATTCTTCTGCCTGACCATCTTGTATATCAGAGGATTGTGCGAAGAGCTAAACCTCTCTTGACAATTGCAGTGGCAGACGCTGTCCCAGATGGAGTGCGTTTCCATCCTTGCTTTTCATTATCCCTCTCTGGCAGCCAGCTGAGTGTCTATTAGCAGTGCAAGAAAGGTTAGAAAAGAGCCAGGCAAGTCGCTATGGATCTCATGCTGGCAGGTCTGTCTCCATGATCTGTAGAAAATGTACAGCTGTGTCATGCTGCTAGCTTGTTGCCCAAACTATCAAATAGAACCTTCAAGGATCACTGGGCTTCAGGAATAGAAAGAGACCATCCAGTCCAGCAATGCCTGGCCTCTATTGGCTTATCTTCATTTCACCTTCCAGCTCTTTTCACCCCAGCCCTTCATTTCCTCCCCACTGCCTTCCCTGGAAAGAAATCTATCCGGCGCTTCATTTCAATTGCCTTCTTTGACTCAGGCTTCACTCTCCCCATTAGACTCGCAGTGAAGAGCCAGACAACGAGAAAAGGAAAAATCTTGCCATCAAGTCAAACTGCTCACAGGGCAGGAGACAGAGGACGGGCAACGGAAGCAGACAGACACTGCAAAAGGTTGCTGTGTACGGAATTCATTCTCACTGTGACTGAGGTCAACTGGTTTTGCACACAGGCTGAGGCCGCTATCTATGTGGCACCGAAAGACAAAAAGGGACCATGCGTGCATCAGTGCAAGCACAGAAGCAGACTGATGGTCCATCTAATCTGGAGTCCTACTTTAGACAATGGCACTTCATCCCTCCTTGTAGTTTTGTGAGCTTACAATTACAGCGGGTCACGAAATTTCCAATGAAACTTTTATCAGGATGGGGGGAGCGAGAGAGCCCACCCTAGGGTAGCCAGTTGGCTAGGACACACACCTGGGAGGTGGAAGCTCCAGATTCAAGTCCTTGCTCTGTCTCAACTTGCCAGAGATTGGGAGACTCAGGTTTGCGTGCCCCAACCACCCTGCTGGGGAGTCATTCTCTCCTGTTGCAGCTGTTTCCCTTCACATAAATAACTAAATGATCACTGAGCCACCAACCCTTTGTAGCCCACTGGTTAGGGCACACACCACCTATGTGGAGACCCAGGTTCCAGTCCTTCCTCTGCCTTATTCAGAGCCTGGGCATCCCACATTTCCCAGGCTGGACAGCCCACATCCTAGGCGAGCACCCTCCCCAATCGCCTATTCCGGGGTGGGTCTCAGTTTTGTCCCAGTGTGTAACAAAAACAAATTCAAAAATCTCAAAATTGTGTTGTGAACTGTAGTTCTCGATTTCTAGTCAGCCTTTCCCCTAATTAATACTTTTACGTGCATAGTTTTCTGTAATTATTGTCACCACAAACTCAGAATGGGTGAAAACCACCCCTTTAAGAGGACTCATTTTGTACCTGAATCCCTATGAGGAAGACTGAGGAAGCTAGATAACAGCAATGGTAAAAGTTGATTCCCCTCACTCTTTCACAGAGCTCACATTCTTTTTCCTCCTTCTCTTCCTCTTCTTCCCCTTCTAGACCACACCCCTACTCTCTGTGGTACATCCTGGGAATTGTAGTTCCTGGACCCAAAGCTACACCAACCACCTTGGACCAAACCTAAAATGGAAACTGGTGCAGCTATCTGCACATATCAAGATACAACAACTAGATACAAGGCCCAGGCACCATTTAATCCCTGTAAATAGGACCTCAGTGATGGATGGGCCCTTTGCTGGTCATCTGCACAGGCGTGAATTTCACTCAGTAAAAAAATGTCTGGGATAGGTGCAGATTTTATTTGTAAGTATTTTGTTGTGTTGGGGACATCGTGTGCTAATGTTTTCACCTTTGGGCTGCCCAGATTTGGGAGTTCAATGGCTTCTACTTTGCCTCTGAGTCATTTGCTTCCTCACAAAACCAGGACGCAATTTGCCACAAAAGGCAATCTCAATTCAGGAAAAGCCCCCATTTTGGTTAGCAGGAACAATGAAGTTCAGGGGAAGAGGTGCAATGGAAAAGTTGTATGGGGAAGCTGGAACAGTGGGCTTATTTCTTCCCTGCCTTGTATCTTGTGCAGCCATTTAAAGTTACAACAAGTGAGACCAAAGAAGGAATAAAATGCTACCATTCTGAATATGTGGCATTTTGCACCCAAGGTGCATGAATTTATGAAGAAGGTCTGAAGAAGTTAAGAATCAGACCTAGGGTTTCTTCTAACCCATACCCCTGGTGCACCCAATGAAATCAGTCCATATTATTCAAGAGCACCAAATTCACCCTAAGGAAGGCACTGAGATGGGAACCTTGCATGCCAGGTGGAGTTTTCGGAGCAGGCTGAAAGTTACAAAGAATATTTCATTATTTATGTAGCTGGAAGACATTTGGATAGAGATTAATACAATGCAGTAAGAGCAATGACGGTGAGCATTTAGCACAGAGCTGTGCTGGCACACATCAGTCTTGACTTGGAACCCCCCCATCTCCCCGTCCTGGGCCGTCTCAGAGCACAAAATGTCAAATCTTAGTAGTTCTGTGCTAGGGGGAAAGCATTCTCTAGTGACTAAGTCGCAAATAGTAAATTAATTTCACTTGTCACCACTTGCAGATTTGAACTCCAGTTTCTAAGGATCAAGAGGCCAGATCCTCAGCTGGTATAAATGGGTGAAACGCCACTGAAACTCCAATAAAGCTAAGCTCATTTACACCCTCTGAAAATCTGGCCCTAGTACAACTGCATGATATAACCCTAGGACATGCGTTTTTCCAGTGGTATCTTCTCTTCTGTGGCATATACAAGCCTTTGTGTGTATCTCAATTACCATATCAATTGGTATGATTAAGATGCCAGTGTATTTTGTTCCTGGCATAGAAAAGTATCAGTTTTAAGTTTTCATATGGCCATGGCTTGTCAGTCTTTATCAATCTCAACTCAGAAGCCCTCGGGCCTCAGCTAACCACAGTAACATAGTAGATTTGATTAGCAATTTTGGAGAAGTAATCTAACACAAGATTAATGTTAAGTGGCCTAGCTAAACACAAGGCATTGAGGCATCTGTAAACATTTTCTGTTGCTCTTGATAGAAAGAAAACTGGAATTAAAGTAAAGAGACAGTATTTTATTTGGATGCTTTGAGGCACTTATTTACTTCGGATACTAACTACTCAGTGATTAATGTCTCAGTGAGCTGCTGTCCTCCTCAAAGCGAAAATGACTCGAAATGTCCTGGCTTGCGACTTCCTAATAGGTGACCGGACAAAGTTAAATTGTAAAATGATCAGTGCTCACGTCTCTTGCTGAAGACGCGGTCTACCTCATGTGAGAAATGTGATCAGGAAATAATCTGCTGCTAACGAGGTAACCTGAATCCTCTACAGGGAACAGGCTGCAGGCAGCGGTGGGCAGGAGAGTGACCATTAGCATTTCAAGAAAAGTTGGAAACCAACACTGGAGAGGCCGCAAAGAATTATTACAATTGCTTTCTCTTTCCCTGTTAATAACTTGCACTATGTTGCAGTATTGGAAGATGGCAGAAAGACAAAACATATAACCTATATTGAACTGGGTTAGTGACTTGCACTGGACCTTCTTGTTGTATCCAGAACCTAAAACATGCACTGCTTCCCCAGCTAAAAATAGGAAACCTGGTCCAGGGTGGCACTATCCTTGGAAATCTACTGAAAAGTCTCGAAGCAAATAGAGAAGTCAAGGCCACGGTTTTCAAAAGGGTCTAGTGATTTTGGGAGCCCCAACTTGAGATACCTTAAAGCCGCCTGATTTTCAGAATGAAGAAGCTCAGCAGTTTCTCTAAAATCTCTCAAGTTGGGCGCCTAATGTTTGTATTCAGACGTATTGGGCTAAATTCTTCCCTTTTCACAAGTCGTACTTCTCCTTCACGAAGAATCTCAATCATTTTCAATAATGAAAACATCAACATTCATTGCATAGATCTGCATTTGTTATGGCCAACAATAAAGAGGTTTTAATGATTTTGGATTTACTATCTGATGCTAACTGGTGTTGAATTTTAGAATAGCAAAAAAAAAAAAGAGCTTAACCAGCCTTCTAAGGACCCTGAATGATTTATAACTTCCCATGCTCCTGAGACAGATTTAAAACTCTAATGACGTTCTGCTGTAGGCACAGTTAATAAAGCTTGAATTTCTAATCTTAGTTTTTCCCCAAATGGAAGTTTTAACTAAGCAAAACATCCAACTGAAACGCTAGTGAAAGCAGAGTGAGCATTCCAGATGCCCCCACAGCAACAGGCACGCTAAAGATCTGGAAAGGGTCTAGAGCATGTAAGAAAAGCATGTAGCCATTGCTTGCATACTGTGGCTTGAAGTGGAATATTTATCTGTTGAATAAATAACTCTCACTGATTTACTAGAAGAGGAAAAAATCATTGTGCCTCTGCTCTCTCTCAACTAGGAACCACCTTTAACAAACAATCAGGTTGTAACAAAAATGAAAAGTCACCTAGCATTCTCTGTAGGCACCAGCTGTACATATAATTATTTTTACATCACAGCCATGTGGCCCCAACCAAGCCTACTATGCTGGGTGCTGCACTGACTAACATTAAGCAGCAGTCCCTGTAACAAAGCACTTGCAGTCTAAACAGATAAGACAAAAGAGCGGGAGAAAGTACGTATCATCCCATTTTACAGACAGGGAGCTGAAGCACAAAGATTCAGTGACCTTTTCAAGGTCACTGAAGGCTGTAGTAAAGCCAGGAAATGAACTGAGCATTCCTGCCTCAAGGGCAGGATGCTGAGAACAAGAGCATCCTTTCTTGACTTCCAAGAAGATCCTATTTTTCCTTTGCTTCTTTAGTACTAGCTCTATCCAAAGTCCAGTCCTGGAAAAAAGGAGCATATGAATCATCTCTCAACTCTCAAATTTACTTCATTTAAAGTGTGTCTCACTATAATTTATTACTGACTTAGCTTGACAAAGAAAGATGTTCCTCTTCAACAGCATCAGACATATTTTGAAACTACCATCAGCCCAGCTTAGTTTCAAAATATTCTTGCCTGCAGGTGATAACCAATTCAGCGAAGAAACAAAGACTAAAGGCACCATCCTGCATCTGTTGAAGTCAGTGGCTAAAGTCCAGGTGACATCAATGGCAGCAGAATTGAGTTCCTATTCTAAATGGAAAAAAAAAAATCAGATCTACTTTGATTTGAACCCATCAACCTGTTCTCAGAGATACTGTGGCCACCTTTCAAAATGTCTATGAATCTCATATCATTTGAAGGTGATGGTGTCCAAAAAAGGGGCCTTACTATAGAAACTATGTGATTAGCTGAGGATTTTTGCCCTTGAATATAAGGGAATATGGCCCTGATCCAAAGCCCATTTAAACCAATGGAAAGACTCCCAGTGACTTTGGGACAGGACGTAAGACATTTCATGGTATTTGGGCCAATGCTGCTCAGGCATTCATAGGCAATGGTCATAGTCCCACTTGTGGCTACTTTTCAAAGCTGTGCATTTCTAGTTCTTACTGTCGGTCTTTGTTCAAGTGACTTCTCGCTCTCAGATGAGGATTTTTTGTTTGGACGTGATTTCAGCCATAATCTTTCTACAGAGGGAGAGAACTCCAATTGTGTCTTAAGATGAATTCTCTCTCTGGTCTAAATCATAGTAATAGAGCTGGTTAGGAAAGGGCGGGGGAGAGAGTCGGGAAAGGAAATGCGCTTTTTTTTAAACCCAAAATTTTGAACAGTTTAAATTCATAATCACTTTGTGTATCATCATCCATGAGAATTTCCCAACGTGCTTCGTTAATATAAAATAAACTTTGCAAGATCCCTGGGAGGTACCGTATGTCTGTATTAGTATAACCCATTTGACAGTGGGTAAACTCCAGCGCAAAAAGCTGAAACAACTTTCCCAGTATCTCATCATAAGGCTTGGTAGACACAGGAATATAATCAAGGAGTTCAGATCAATGGAGTTACTTGAGATTTACACCCATGTAGCTGAAAGCAGCATTTCGCTGGGAATATCTTCTTTTTAAGTTTTTTTGCTTGAATATAACTGCAAATTATCTATCAAGGTGCTACAGCTCATTAAAAAGATTCTCTTCTCACACTGTTTTTCTTTTGGTACAACGCCAATGCATCAGTGTATAAAACTGCTGTTTAAAAATCCTCCAACGTCCCATCTTATCCCCTATGCAATGGTTCCCTCTCTCTCTCATGTGGTGATTACCCATTCCTGACCAAATGATTTATTATTTTAGTGACAGCAAGCTGCAAGAACAGACCAATGAAACTGGCTAAAATTGTAACCACTTTGCTTCGCAATTATACATGTGACAGTTTCATTTATCTACAAGTTCAGCAGCTTAATTTACACTACCACTTAACGCTTAATTGTGGAAGTGTACTTTTCTGCAATAATAGTAAGGATTTTTTTTTAATAAACACCTCTGCAATTAATTATACAACCTAAACAGCCAGTGGCAAGAAATAGTTGCGAGGCAAGAAAAGATCATGATGTTTCTGGGAAGAAATCAAAGCTGGATAGATGTAAATAATATTAGTTCTACGGATCGATCTAAGTCCCACTGAACCAGCAGCAGACTTAATGGTGTAAGGAAGAAAGAAATGCACACAGTGTGTATAAGATCAGTATTACCAAACTGAAGTCAGACCCTTCTCCCCCTTAAAAAAAAAAAAACACCCAGAAGATTGGCTTAAAAATTATGAGATCTTTTTTTAAATGGGCTCTTTTTATTTACTTTTTTATTTGCCTTTTGAGTCTGTAGGTGGCATTTGTATCATGTTTTCAAGCTTTTCTCTGAAGCCAGGTGGCTAGAAACTTTCATCAAAAAAAAAGATGAGATTCTCACCTATTCACATGACTCCAGGAGCTGGGGATTTAAGATAAAACACCAAATATCACGAGACTCACAATAAGATTACAAGAGTTGGAAAAACTGAGTTTCCCAGGCAATAAAAGATCAACTTTTAGAAGGTTCTTTGGTAAAACGGAAACTTTCATCTTTGCTATGAAGGAGCCACTTGGCCCACATTTCACATTCACTGAAACTGCATTTAGGGCCCAATCCATGACCAATGAAGTCAGTCAATAGAAGTCTTTTTCGTAATTTCAATGAACTTTGAATCCGGCCCCTATTTCCTTGAGGGTTTGTGGTAGTAATCATCTCTATTGTCAAACAGTCATTTTGTCCTTCCAGTACTGGTTCTCTTCCTTCCATTCCAGACAAAGCACTGGCTTCCTCAGTGCAAAGCCATTCATGCCTTTTCCAAACACCTTTAGCTCAGATCCTGTGCAGCTGGAGAGGGGAACCAGTGTGATGATTTTTTCAAGGGTTACAGTGTCTAAAGAACATCGGCAGCACTCAGGTGACATCCTTCAGAGAGTGGATGAAGATAAAACACTTAAGACATTTTGCAGATTTTGGGCCTAGTACTCTCACAATCCTTTCATTTTATGTGAAAGCAAATGCCAGAAGGGCCAGTACAAGTCAGTGAGACCTATTGTCTTGTCACACCATGTAGGATTGGCCCCTGGGCCTTTGCTGTCCCACAGAAAACAGACATTGTGAAAACATTTGCATTGTGCAGCTACCAAGAATATCAAGTATATTGGGAAATTTGTACAGCACATTTCGTAAATGTCTGTAATGGAATCTGGGACAGACAATCAGATTGGTGGACAACCAATTCCTCTGTACTAGGGAAAGTTTAAATTGATCTTTCAGTGACTTTGAAACTAGTTTATTTTAAAATAAAAACTACCCTATTTAAATAGCTGTGCTTTTATAGTCAGGCAACTGTTCCATTGCCTTAGAGAACAGGCATTTAATGTGTTCCAGCCAATCAACATAGATGTTGTATAAAGAGAAATTCCTTCTGAACAGAGGAGCAGAGTCAAGTCATAGAATCATAGAACCAGAAGGGACCTTGAGAGGTCTTCTAGTCCAGACCCATGTACTCAAGGCAGGACCAAGCATTATCTAGACCATTCCTGACAAGAGTCTATCCAACTTGCTCTTAAAAATCTCCAATGACAGAGATTCCACAACCTTCATAGGCAATTTACTTCAGTGCTTAACTACCCTGACAGTCAGGAAGTTTGTCATAATGTCCAACCTAAACCGCCCTTGGTGCAATTTAAGCCTATTTTCTCTTGTCTTATCCTCAGGTATTAACGAGAACAATTTTTCTCCCACCTCCTTGTGACAACTTTTCACAAGTCTTCTCTTCTCCAGACTAAACAAACAAAATTTTTTCAATCTACCCTCAGAGGTCATGTTTTCCAGATCTTTGATCATTTTGGTTGCTCTTCTCTGGACTTTCTCCAATTTGTCCACATCTTTCCTGAAATAAGGCGCCCAGAACTGGATACAATACTCCAGCTGAAGCCTTATGAGCATAGAGTAGAGCGGAAGAATTACTTCTCGTGTCTTGCTTACAACACTCCTGCTAATACATCCCAGAATGATGTTGGCTTTTTTTGTGTGTGTGTAACAGAGTGACACTATTGACTCTCCTTTAGCTTGTGATCCACCATGACCACCAGATTCCTTTCTGCAGGTCTCCTTCCTAGGCAGTCATTTCCCATTTTGTTTGTGCACAACTGATTGTACCTTCCTAAGTGGAATACTTTGCAGTTATCCTTATGTATAAGTTTATGTATAACTTACGTAAATGAGCCCTCTTTTGAGTGCTAAAATTGAATTTAAATGACTCATAGTCCGTGTGATGGCCCCCTCCATTGAAATGAATTTCAGACTAAAGGTTAAAGCCATTTCATCTAGATAAAGCCCAAGTACCGGCTGCAAGCAGGCAAAGCATAGCCGGGGAGAGCAAACAGAGACAGGGGAGTTAGTGATGCCATGTGTTACGTCAAAGTTCAGGCCCTTTCCACAGTGCACAGGTTGCAGAAGCACCCTTGCACAGCCTTCATGCACAGCATAAACAGAGTGTAGAGTATTCCATGCACCATGGGTTAATGTCACCCTGTCCTACTCTATCATGCTACAGAGCCCGCATCTAACATATTCATCAAGACCACTATAAAACAATAGAGTAATTGTACTAGAACATTGGCCCTGTATACGCGAAGCCTGGTTTGGAAAGAAATTCTTATTTCAATGCCAACATTTATTTTCAGTAAGAATTACAATGATCTCAGTAGAATTATTCAGGATTTGCTATGGGATAAAACAAAGCAGAATATGGCCCAATTTGCTTGAGACAGACAGGATGCAATTATGCAAACTGGAAATTGGCTAGACCCGCAATACCATCCCCTTCTTTTCTTGCCCCCTCCCCCGCCCAAAAAAAGGCACAGATTTTTTTTCATTTCTATGGGTCAATTTTTTCCATCTCATCCAAAACACGTCCTGTCTGGTGGCACAGAGACCCATAATACTGTGCTGAGGTTTTGATTCCATACCAGCTGAGAGGGTAACAGCTCCTGACTATGACACAGCACTTTCCGGAGCATCCTGGGTTTACCTTATGTTAGCTAATGAGATCTGCTCCAATCAGTGGAACAGCAGTGAAGGAGACAGAACCAACCAGAACTGAAGCAGTTTTCTGCCTTATGACTGGAACATTTAGTTATAAACAATCCACATAATAATTTGAATTCCTAGGGTCTGATTTTTCTCTCTCACACAGTTTTACACTGGTGTAAACTCAATTGATTTGAGTTGAGATGCTCCCATGTTACACAGGAGGGGCAGCAGACTTAGGCCCATTTACTGGAATTTAATTGTCTCAAATTATACTGATATTTAAATGTTTTATGTTCCTCTTAGCCTTCTTTGGAGCTGGAAATTTAAAAGGCAAAATTACTGCTTATTAACTTGATATATACTTTATCAGATTCAAATCTTTTGAAACAGCTCAAACTGTTTTGCATTTTGTTCTTAAAACTGTACTAAATGGAAAATATAATTTTTAATCATTTTTGTTCTGGGGGGCCAGTCAGACCTCTCCTTCTAATCTTCCCTAATATAACTGCATAATCAGATCACCAAGCATCGAACATAAACTCCAAGATCTCTGTCTTTTCTTATTCTTTGAAAAGTATGGGGAAGCTTTTCCCCAAGTGGGATTTGAACCACTAATTATTATGAATTAATTAGGAACAACAGATGCAAACTTTTGAACTGTTTGAGCCTTGTAGAAATTCCCAGGAGCTCACAGTTGTTGGAAATGCTGAGTTTTTGCTTTTGTGAGGGGAAATGGACTTCTTTCATCCAGAAGCATAGGATGGTATCAGTGTTTTATTTACCCATAACTGAATAACTAAGTAATGTTGTGCACAATCTGTAGAGTCACCATAATTAGTGTGGCTTTCCTAATGCTTAATTTTTTGTTGTACCAGATATACCTCATGAATTAATACATTAATGTAGACTTCCTAACAGACAATGATAGATTCCTAGCAAGGCTGATCTCCCTTATAAATTATATAATAGTCTTCCAAAATATGTGGCAAATAATTAAGAGCTACATTTTTCCTAACAACTACCCATTAGCAAAAATTTTTAAAGGCTAGGATACATTTGTATTTGTTTCTTTTATGATATCAGCTTACTTATATTAAGAAGGAATAGCCTACAGAACATTTCCTTATAGCGATTACACTAAATTAAGTGGGTCTTCCTATACATAAGACACTTTTTCAAGCTTTTGATTATATTCCTGGAGTATTTAATTAAAGAAGAATATCTAGGCACTTATGTATGCCAGCAGCTGTAAGAAGTCTGACCTGATATCCAGAAAAGGACATCCGACTAGCAGTAAATTCTCTAAGGAACAGTCTTTGCAGTGTCTATGTTAATTTCATCAGCTATTTGCCAACATTTGCATTATGTGTGATATTGGTTAGCAAACCTGGTCATAAAAAACAGGGAGCGGGAGGAAAATGTTCAGTATTTTCCTGATTTTCATGAAAAATGTTATAATTCAACTTTTTTTTTTTTGCGCTAGCTGGTCAAAAAACAGGAAAAAAATTCATGAACATTTTGTCTAATTCTTTTCATGTTTGTCATAACTTCAAATTTCCTCAGAATTCTGATATCTAAAAAATTTCAGTCAAACTCTTCTACTAAAGAGTCGTATTCTAAAGTCAGCCCACCAATGACTTTCAAGATCTCATCTGATTGACTTAAATTCATGCTGGAAAATATTCAGCAATGCAGGATTGAAGCTTCTTTTATGTTCAATTATTTGCTCAGACATTCATTTTATGGAACAAAAAAGGAAAATGTTATGGCTGGTCTTCCACTACTACAGCATGCCTGGCTCCTGTTCCTATGACATCTCGAGCGTCAGTTCTACTATATAAGAAAAGAACAAAAGCTCTGTTGAAAGTATACCTCGTATCAAGTTGATGAATACAGTATAAGCAGCATTTTGAATGGAAAACAGAACATCTGGCACCAATCTGGCACATAAATGGAACCTGTGAGATCCATGCAAAACCAAAACACAGAGGGTTCAGTCTTGCAGACTGCTTATAGATTAGGTGGGGGGTGGGGAAATGGGGGAAAAAAGGGGGAGTGAGCAAAAAATTAGCGAGGCAGCAGCATAGACAGTGAGCCCCCATACTTAGTTTGTGATTTTGGGACACATCTATTTCTACTGAAAAAAAAAAAAAAATCACTCTCCTACTGTAGAACTGGAATAAGGCCTGAAAGCAGTGACTAGACAGCCAGGTTGCTGGGAACATGTACTCTGCTCACAAAATGACTGAAAGTGCAACATCCTCCTTCACTAAAAAGCCACTGGAACAGAAGCAGAGCCCTAAAAAATCCACAGATATCCACTGATGCAGTTGTATAACTTACCATCTTTGCGGTTCATAGACCAGATCCGGATTCAAATGTTTGTGTTCACGCAGGACTCTAAACAAAAGATCTCTCTCTTGAGTGGCACCCATTGCCAATGGGTTTACCAGAGTTCATAGGCAGCCCGTATATGCCCTTCTTACATAACAGGCACTCACTAACAAAAAACCTCTTCTAGATTTGGATGCCGATTGGCCATAATCATGTAACCAATTTTAGCCCCAAACTACAGATAAGCAAACCAACTCAGACTAAGACCAAAACTCAGCTTTCAATGCAGAACTTAAGCCACACCCATAACAACATTTACGGTAGGTCTGAAAAAGTGCTATCTGTCATTATTGTTTGGTCATAAAAAGTGCTATTTGCCATTATTGTTCAGGCATTAAAAGCAATTAATACCCATGTGAAATGGGAATCTCCATTATTTAGAAGGACCAGTCATTTCAGGTAATACCCAGGGTGACCAACAGCAAAACGTGACAACAATAAAAAACAACAAAATTAACCAAAGACTTGTGAGGCTATTCCTTGCTTAACTTTTAATACTGTTCACAGCTATTTATGGAAAACTTACACAGCAAAGAAAGGAAAAGGAAGGCTCTGTGACAGCTCCGGAAGGCCAATAGAAAGGAACAGAGAGACTACAGAAGGATACTGATAGACTTAGGATGAAGTCATGAGTTTGTCATTGACGGAAATGGAGCCAGAATTTTACCCGTGGTCTACAGAACGTTTGACTCAATAGCTGTCAAATCCTCCTCCAAAACAGATGGTTAGCCATGAGACTCGTATGCTGAAGTTCAAAGGAGAATCACCTTTAATCCTACCATGCTCTTTTTGGGCCTGATTCTGAAAACCCTCTCTCAGGATACAGGATAGGCCCTTTTGTTTCTAAAGAGAAGCCGCCCACACCAGGAGCACTTGTCTATACAACATCAGCCCCTTCTAGAGAAAACATCACACCAAATTCTGTGTATCTTCTAGCCGTAATATCAGCTATCTTAGATAATAAATAAAATGATAGTTTGAGAATAGTCTGTCTAGAAAAATCAACGTCAATCAGTATCCACTGCTGTCATTTTATGAAGAACAGGAACCTCATTCACACTATAACTGCCCAAATTGCCAGTATGAAACAAAGCTGATGATAACGACTAGCTGTGCTATTTGGCTTGTATAATTTTTGCCTTTGCCTCTCTCCACAGGGGAGTTAACATTTATTGAAAGCAGCCAGTTAGCAATATATACAAAGACTGTCTAGATCTCTAATTTATCCCAGCATAATAAGCTTTACATAACAAAGATTGGCTTCAATGAAATAAAGCAATATTCCCTATAATAAGCCTTATACTATATATGTTTGTTTTAAGTGAAACCTCTTTCATTTGCCAAATTCACAGCGGTGTACTGTAGCCAGCCATCATACTTTTCAGGGAGAACCTTTCCAAGGATCTCAAAGCCCTTTATGCACATTAATTATGCACCTCCTATTAAAAAACCAAGATCACTATAATTGTCCAAAACCAGGGGCTGATTCTGCACAATCTTCCTCTCCCCCACTTACCTTGAGTCGCACCTTACTCTGAATGTAGTACCATTGAAATCAACAGAAGTACTTATAGAGTGAGATGCTATTCAGTATGAATAAGGGACACACATTCAAGCCCAAAGATAATGTAGTCTTTTGCAATTAACTGGGTCTGGAACTGGACTGGGTCCCAATGTCCTAACATGATTGTACGCTGTAGTGCTTTCAACAATTCATGGAGAACACTACTGATATTTTTTTTTATTATTATTTTAAATAAAGGACAACTCCTCTGTTGGGTAGATTTTTTACCGCCAAATGGGCAGACTGAGGTACAAAAGTTAATTAATTTGCTCTGGGTCACATAGCAAAACAACAGAAAGAATCCTCATTTGCAATCCCCTTGTTTAACAACTACGCAATACACTCAAGAAAAAACCTTTGTGAATGTTTTCCTGTTGCTGTATATACATTTTCAGTTTACTGTTCAATATATTTTGGTATATAAGTACAAGTACAAAATAGACATTAATATCTTCAATCTCCACCGGCAACTTTTCAATTCCTAAGTACATAGTAATGTTGAATCAGATTTAAACCTCTCTGGCTTTACAAATGAATATTAAGTGCTTCTTCTGTATTAGTTCCAGGGCAGTTATGAAGCTAGTAGCAACTCCAATAAGCATGTTTTCTACACAATTATATTAATCTAGTAGATAATCTGGAAATCTCAAATCAATGTAGAAATGACACCTGTTTGGTGTAGCTGTTTAACTTAGATTAATAGAATAAAAGAAAGTGGTGTACAATGCACATTTTATTGGAAAGGTGGTAAGTTACATGCATTCGGACTACTGCAAACAGTGCACTCACATTAATTTGTAAAGACAGCTAAACCATATTATTGGCAAGCCAGTACAAACACTTTTTAGGCAAACATATAGCGTCAGAATTTTTAAACCCGGTTTGCTCCCAATTCGCTACTGCACTTTGCTGATCCTTAGTATTGCAGGTACTTTAGTGGCCTGACTACCCCATATGCAGGCCCAAATCAAGTACTCAGACGTCTCAATGACTTCAGAATTGTGGGCAAAAAAAGGACAAGAAGCTTGATACCAGGAAATCACTTCCTTAGAATGCAACTCACCCATGTATGAAGGAGTCATTACAAGGTCTAAGCACCAACTATGGCCTCAAAATAGTGCTTAACTGAAACTCAGTCAGTACATTGGCCTAATTCTGTCCTTCTGTATTGCGGTGCATTTCACTGGCCCAACATGACGTACTCTTTCAGGGTGAAATTCATGCCTCTACACAACCCATACACCACTTAGATCTCTCTCAAACCCTGGTTTGAAGGCTTTAGTGATGCACAGATCTCATGCTGGCATTCTGCCCAAGGGTCAATGTCATCCTCCTTATGGACCAAATAATGGGAAAAAGAAAGATTTCAAACTTTACTTGGCTAAACAAAGAAATGACAGAACCTGGCTGAATTACAGAGATACCAGTGGGTAACAGATAACACAGTGATTATGTGATGCCTGTATCATCTCTGAATAACCGCAAAAAACTAAGAATTAGTCCCTCACATAGTGTAAATAGGCTATGCTAATTTACCGTCACTGAGGATATGGCCTTAACACTGTATCTGATCCTCTCTTTAACGAAACTGTTCCTGTCTGAGCATCATGGAGTAATAGAAGCTGGGAAAGCACAGAACAAAATGAGTTTGTCTACAAAGACAAACTTAACATGAGAAGATGCATGTTGATATATTGCTGAATGTGAGGGGAATTAGTAAGAAATTTTGTCCTATACTAGCAGGGTAGTGGTAAAATATTATAAAACTACTTCAGTTGCAAACAGCACAGTACGAATCTAAAGGGATTACAGAATAGTGTAGTACGTTTGACTCCAGGAGAACTAGCAAAAAGAGAAGAAAGGACTGGAATGCAGAGCCATTGCTCTATAGATGCACAAGGGAATCAAGAAATATTCTGTATGCATATATGTGGCTCTCATCACTGCAATATCTGAGGGTCTAGTTAATGGATGCTATGCTCACAACATCCCAATGCAGCTGGGAAATACCATCCACATTTGGCAGACGGGGAACTGAGGCCCAGAGCAGAATAAGAGACTTGGACAATATCACACAGGAAGTAGGTGACTGAACCAGAATTGAACCTCTATCTTCTGAGTACCGTCGCCCCATACCTCCATCCAGGTATGCAGCCATCACTGAGGAAGTCCAGCTACATAATGCACAGACACTGAGGCAGGGGGCTTCGACAAGGCCAAATGCATCATAGGTCACGATTTACAAAGTACACAGTTTACTGTGGTATTCCCTGAGCTGAGCTGTGCGGGATTACAAATGATCCAAGTCCAATGATCTCACTGTATAAGAGACTAACTTAAGTTAGCAAAAGCCAATGTCATAATTCCTATTGCAAAATGTACAGGTCCCTGCCTGGATTTTCATATGAAATTAATCTATAAACAAAAGACAAATCCTGGCCATGACAAATACCCAAATACTTATGTGTTGTCACACACTCTAAAGCAGTATTTACATGTGTGCACATCTTCAAAAAGCTTTCAGTAGCCTCCTTACATCTTAATCCTGAATTAAAATGATACCATTCCCGTTGAATCTGCATGGCCCACTCAACTCATTCACGAATTATCCGTAAAGGAAGCAGCGTTGACGCTAACAGTAGCCCTGCATTTACTCCCCTTGGAAATTAACAGCAAAACTCCACTTGGCACAGGACCAACCCACACAGAGGGCTGCTGAGAAGATGGTATTGAGACACTAACACAACTCCCAGACATGGAGCTTTTATTATTGGTGAGCCAATAAACTGAGGTGTTTTGGCTGGCAAGAACATTGTCCCCTGGATTCCTCAGGGGTGCTGGATATCAGCTGGTGAAATATAATGTTCTTGGGAACATTTGGAAAGAGACCCTCTACTTACCCTCGGTCTCAGCTGTTCGTCACACCAGTGCGAGCTTCTATTCACCCTTTGCAGCAGGAGAAACTGAAAACTCCTAAGAAATGCCACTCTATACATCACTTGATTGCATTTAAGCACCTCTCCCCCCAACACCCTCTTGTCTGGGTCTTCTCCTAGCCATGTCCACCTTTTCTCCTCCCCAACTGTACTCACATCAGTGAAGGACAAAGAGTATTGTTCAATTCCCATTACTAAGATCTAAGCACACTTCTCTGATGTGGAAGCAGCTCTATACAGGGGCTGAGTATAGACACTCAGGGATCACCACTCTTTTGGCTCCCAGAAATTCTCTCAGCAGCCTGTAAGATCTAGTCCTGAGACCCCACCTGACCTTTCAAGTCATTTGCGGAGGAACCCTTATTGAAATGCCAGGGTACCTCTGTGATGAGTGGTACTGTGTGTCAGGACTGAATTGCGTGGGCAGGCCTGCGTGGGGACAACAAAGCATGTGTCTCCACTTATTCTAGTGCTACACTTGCATGGGCACTAAAATCTTTACATTCTGCCCATTCGCACTTAAGCGCTGGGACCTTGGATTTTTACTACTTGTTTCCCTTTCAGAAGAACTCGCTTCTGAAACATCCCTGCTAACATCATTTTCTGTTTGCACCGGGAGCTGATGACCACCTTTTGGTTCCATTTGCAGCTCCCATGCCATCCATCTCTCACCATATTCCTCCCACCAGACACTTTTCAATTCAAAATAATTAATCGAGCTCTTTTGTCTCCTTTTACCAATTCTCCCTGGGAACACAAACAAGATGCAGAAATTAACAGTGCAGTAGAGGACAGAATTTACAAACCGTGTTCTGTACCACTAGGGCCATGTCTATATGTACAGTGAAGCAGCGGCACAGCTGTACCAATACATCTGCACTGCTGCAGCGCTTCTGGTAAAGACTTTCTGTGCCAATGGGAGAGAGCTCTCCCGTCAGCATAAAAAACACCACCTCTGGAAGTGGCAGAAGCTATGTCAGAATAAGCAGCTTTCCTGCTGATGTAATGCTGTGCACCCGAGTGCTTATATTGATGTAAATTATATCTCCAAGGGTGGTGGACATAGGTGGACCCCCTGAGCGACAGAAGCTTTGCCAACATAGGCTGCAATGTAGACAAAGCCTTGGTCTCTTTCATACAGCACCTCCAATTTTTCCCTAATGTTCTTACTGTAATTTGCCACCGTTATCCATTATGAATGTTTTCTGACCATGTACTCATACACTGCATATGTTTGAAGAGCCACAGTAATTTGGTATTGCTACCATTTCTTCAGTGGTATGAACTTAAGAAGAAAATTCAGGCAATTTATTAAACAGCTACAACAAATTAAAAACTGAAAAATCTTTCAGAATTTTGAAGAGGTTTTCATTTTTGTGGGGTTTGTAACATTAGTGACCATTTGGATAATGTCTAAAATTTTTTGTACAAAAATTAGATTTAAGGGGGGAAAAAAGGCCATTTTGGGGTGAAAATGTTTCATTAGAAAAATGTTGAGCAGCTCTGGTCATTGAGTATGTTATTTAGGTCAGTAGGCTAACTGTGGTGACTTTTCACTTTGTGAAGTACGATTTAAACTACTGGAATTTACATTAAATTGAGAAAAATAGTAAAAGTACACAGTAATTGTATTTATAATACCATCATCTAGGTGCTCAGAGCCTGTTATATCTTAATAAAAACCAAACCAAAATAGAAATGGACCCAAAACTGAATACTCCACAGGAAATTCAGATCGCTTTGTGATCTAGGTTTATCTTGAAACAGAAATGAAAAGACAATCACGCTCTTAAAACTCAACCAAGAAAAATACATGCAGAATATTCAAAGACCTCACTACCCTCCTTGAGCTAAGTCAGAGCAAAAGGGTGACAAACAGGAAAAATAAATGAAACCGTACTCATTAAAACTCGTACCATGGAAGACAGACTAGATACAAGAGACTACATTCCAGACGGAAACAGAGCTCTGTTCGCACAGCGTTCAGCAACCTCCCATGCTCCGTGACCACCTTAAAAGACGACAATCCCAAACTGCCTCCTTGAGATCACTGGATTCTACACGCACACTCTGATGTCATCACATTCTACCCTCTCGCTTTGCTCTGGATTGGCATGGGCAAGCTCCAAAAATAAGTGTAAAGCCTCAACGCAGCAAAGCACAACCATGTGAGGAAACCCGCTCCTAATTCAGCAAGGCATTAGAGCAAGTGCTTATGTTTAAGCACATTTTAAGTCCAATTTAAGTCAATGGAATTTAAATAGGTGCTTAAATAGGTGCTTTGCTGAATCAGGACCATTTTTGCATGATTTGGCTACCACTGCCGAAATGTAATGACTATTCAGGGCCTGGTCAAGCATGCACTGAAGACAATGTAAAGATGCTCACTGAATTCAGTGTGCATTGGATTACGCCTTGTATTCTCATCATGCATGAACATTAAATATACAAGTGTAAACAACATCTATTTGATGCTGAGTGAGCCTTAGGGAAACCAATGAAAGGTCTGAGCAAAAGAGAGGGTAGGCAGAGGTGGCTGGATGTCTGTCTGGTTCCAGTGAAGCCAGAAAGTATCTTAGATTAACTACGACTGGCTAGTTTGGGATTGCTCTTTATAACTGGAACAATCCTAGTAAACTCAAGTATCCAGACAACACCCTCCATTTCTGATTGGCCCCCCAGACCTGTCATCAGCCATAAGAGCTTTTGATTTGTGGCAGAATGGGTGAAGATGACTATTTACTACAGAAAAGATTTATGGTGACAAAGAAATTAAGGAATCTGCATGTTTTATTTTTCATATGCATGGGCCTCTGCTCCTTACAACAAGGTCATCTAAAAATAATGTGTGCCCTGGGGTTTTAATAGTTCATTAATGTATT
The DNA here is from genome assembly GCA_007922155.1 of Mesoclemmys tuberculata. NCBI lineage: Eukaryota > Metazoa > Chordata > Testudines > Chelidae > Mesoclemmys > Mesoclemmys tuberculata. Next base: position 7,109,523 of record ML675620.1, on the reverse strand, counting down.
AATAATATCTATGAATCTCAATCAAATGTTGAACAAAACAAAAGCTTGGAATTATTCCATAATTCTGATTGATGATGAAGATCTAGGCCTTCAAATAAATTGCTGTTTTATTCTGTGGACTCTTTAATATTAATAGCCATTAACCCAAGGGTAAATTACCAGAGGATCATCTTCTTATGTGGTGTGTCTATTACTGGAGGTTTCCAAACACTGTAGCCCATTATAATCCTCACCTAATTTCTTTGTGGATGAGTAGTCCTTTTCATCCACCCAGGAAACCACATCGTCCATCCAAGACCTTCTTTTTCTGCCTCATGTTCTTCTGACATCAACTTTCCCTTCCAGTTCCTGGAAATTTGCATCACCTTCTGAACCACTTACAATGTGTCCTGCAAATAAAATCTCTCCTTTCATAATATCTTTGGCTAGCATTTGCTGGGTTCTAGTTATTTCCAAAACTTTTTCACTGATTATATGGTCTATCCATGATATTTTCAGAATTTTTCTATAACGCCATAATTTGAAAATTTTAGTTTCTTTATTATTGATTGTTTAAATGTCCACCTTCCACAGCCACAATTTAACACAGACCAAATGTAAGTTTTTAAGAGTCAGAATTTAGTCTTCAGATTTATGTTCCTTCTCATCAGATGATTATTTTTCCAGAATGGCTCTTTCGCTCTTGCTATTCTGGTGCTGGCTTCAGTATCCGATCTTTCCAGTTCTGTAATGATGCTTCCTAAGTAGCAATAATGTCTCACTTGCTGTACAGCTGTGTCATTCACTGGAATCTCACGTTTTCCCTGCCTCTTTGATCTTTGCATACCACCATAATTTTTTCTTATCCACATTCAACTTTGGACATTTTGTTTTGTGATATTCATAAATAATCTCCACTAACTTGATCAGATCTTATTCTGAATCAGCCAACAGCACTATGTCATTTACAGAGCGAACGTTATTCACTCATTTTCCATTTACCTTAATAGTTTCTCCTGTTTCTTCAATTAATTAAACTCCTATTATAAATGTTGATATAAGTTGGAGATATTATTCAACCTTGACTCATTCCTCTCTTGATCGCTCTTAGATTACCAGATGATAGTGGAGTGGCAAGTTGAACAACAAATGTTTTTTGTTCAATATTTCCATTGAAACTCATTGATAAAAATAAGAATGCATATAACTACAGTGCACATTTGCAGATCTGGATTTGTTCTCTTGAAGAAAGTGATAGTTAAAGATGAAAGATAAATATCTTTTGATCTGTAAACAAGAGCATTGTTACTTTTATTCCGTCAGGACCAATACTAATCATGCACTACAGCCAACCAAGAACTCTTGCTAACAATCAGGAGGCACTGGATTCAATTCCACTTTACTGACAGCACGGGGAAGCCAATGCACAGTGAAGACTCTTTAAAAATCTAATTTTTAGAAAAGCATATAATAGAAACCTATTTAGGAGGCAAGGCTTTCAGCACACATGGAGACATAAGCCTAGGACTAGTTAACCTTCCAAAGATATTTATCAGTGTCAAATTTTACTTAGCACTGACTCCTGACAGCTGCTGCTCCACATAGCTTCTAAAATGTTATAGCACATTTTTGTTTTGTTGATAGGGGTGTGCAGCTGGGGAGGGGGACAAGCAGGGGCCTGGGTCCCCCCAATAATCAATGGGGCCACAGAACTCCTCGGGCTCTTGGGAGTGCCCTCCAAAAAGCAGCCACATTTTTATTCCTGTGCATGCTTTGTTGACTCGACTCTTTGTATGTGTCTGAGTGTTGATGCTCACATAGGTTTAAAAAAACCCAGATAGATATGGAAAGAAGGTGGGACATGTACAAACAGGGAGCTGCCATGTGACTTTTTTCTGGTCTTCACCACTAATGATCCTAGGGTTGGAAGGAAAACCCACTCTAGGACTCTTTTTAAGAGTAGTGGGGACAGAGTGGCAAAAAAAACCCAAGAAACAGTGCTTAGTGTGCTTCAAGACTACCATGTGCCTACTTTAAAATGCTTTGGGCCAGGTCCACAGTTGGTGTGTATTGAAGCCAGCGGATCTGTACCAATTTACACGAGCTGAGGATCTGTCCCATGTGTCTACATACACCATGAATCACAGGTACTGCTTGCACCAAGCAGTTACAAGGCCAGAAGGCCCCTGCGTGTACTCCATCATGGGATGGACTGATGCATCTGTTATCACATAATATATATTATCTCCCAGAAGAGGACACTGACCATTAGACATGCACTGTAGCTGTCTGCAGCAAGTGATGGGCAGGATACAGAAAGAACTTAAAGATAATACCGGGAGATAGGGCTTATATTTCACAGTCAGTGCTGTATAGTAGGGTCCTTGGAGCATGTGCATCAAAAATTTCTTGGAGCAAATTTGCCTGCAGTTACAAGAAGTTCTGTACCAGCACATGGAAGCTGGTGGATGACATTATAAATGGCTATGAATTGCCACTAGGAATGCCAATGAATACTCACTTGGCCAGGAAACGAGAGCAAGAATGACTCCAGAGCCTGGAGATTAGGGTACTCTGTTTGGATTTGAGAGAGCAATGTTCAAGTCCCTGCTCCAGTGACTATTTAATTAGTTATGTAAAGTGGACCAGCTTCAACAGGCGACACTGATGGAGCCCCACATCGGACTATTCCAGAGCCTAGGGATTAGGGTGTGCTCCTGTAGTTTAGGATACCCAAATGTAAATTCCTTCTCCACATCAAGCAGATGGGGGAATGGAACCTGGGTCTCACATCCCAGGAGAGGGAGCTCACCACTAGGCTACAAGCAATAAGAGGAGGACCACAACCTCCTCTCATCTTGTGAACCCATGCCTTTAAAAATGCTCAAAACTGATCCCCTCCCTATTTGCCAGTTCTCATGATATTTTGATTCAGTTCAGGTCAAACCAAATTTTCTTCCAATTTTTGGGAACTGCCAATGAACCAAAAATTGAGTTATTCACTCAGCTCTAGTGGTAAGAGGGGCAACAACATCACCACTTCTGCTTTCATCTCCTCCACCACCTCCTCGTGTGCGGCCCAATCTGTTAAGTGGCTTCTGAGTAGGCCTAGTGGCCCTCAGGCGAACTAGGTGGGGAATGCCTACTTTGAGTTGCCTACCAACATTTAGGTACCTGGGTGTCAGGACTAAGGGGGCTGTGCACATGTCTAGCAACAGATTTTTAGGCACCTAAAGGACATCATCAGTGGAAACTCAAGCAACTAAAGAATTTAGGTCTCTACAGAGCTTGGCAGCCGGTGAGTCAGTGGAATCAAAATGTTGGACTTAGGCACCTGAAGTGACAGTTAGGCACCTAAATCCCCTTGTGGATCTAGCCCTTTGTACCTCAAATCTTGGGAATCAAATGTAAGGACCGCTTGACTAGTGAGAGCATCCTCTATGAAGCTGTGTCCACCAGAATTGAAGCCTTGCTCTTGAGGAATCAACTCTGATAGATGGGCCATTGCATCCAGATCCTTCACCAGGTTGTCTTCTACCAACTCTCCATTGGCCAGTGCTCAAGGGTAGCCAAAGGAAACAGTATAAAGATGCGCTTAGGTCACCCTCAAGCATGGAGGCATAGACATTAACAACTGGGAAGAGCAAGCTGCTGACTGCTTGGTATGGAGCCACCTGGTTCATCAAGGTGTGTGCCATTTCAAGGCCCAGCAACCGACACCGAGGCAAAATGGCAGCAGCAGAGGCAGGAAAAGGAAAGTAACCTGGGGCTGCAAATTCCACTTCTCTGCACAAAAACATGGCCCCATTGCCAAAGAACATGTGCATCCAGAATCTGGCTCCTTGGTCACCTGAAGACCCACAAAGCCTGATGGACATCATCCTTGACTCGAGGGACTGCCACCTCCAACGGTGACCTCCAAGTAATATACAAGGGATACATTTTCAGTATATCCGATGAACCTGAAACCATAAGATCAAAATGCAGGAAGGCTATTCCAGTTAGCCTCATCATGCAGATCTGACATACAGCTGAATTTATTACAGATCATCTATTTTGGGGTCCCAGAGGGAAGAAACCAGAGTACTTATGTTGCATCAATCGGTGCTGGAGCTCAATCATGCTGCTGCAGAATTGCCAACCTGGCATGGAAATCTCATGAGTCATGACCTAAAAAATCATGATATTGATTTAAAATCATGCCACTTTAAAGATAATTTTGGGTCTTAAGTGGTATTCTGCCTTTGAAGCCTTTAGAGTTTACAATTTCAAACTTTTTCCTGCCCCACAATCATGAGAGCTAGAAGTTGTTTTTTTTTAAAGTACTCCTGAGCTTATATAATCACTTGTCTCCAGGAGCTGGGCATTTAAAGTAAAATATCAAATACTGTGAGATTTGGGATAAAACCATGAGCGCTGGCAACACTCATATGACAGAGCAGTAAGCAAATCAAACAATAGCCTCAAAAAGCATGAAAGCATCACAAACCGAGAACATACACCATGCACAGATTTTTTTTTTTAAAAGTAAAAAAAGCGTAGCATAACCTCAATACACATTAGTGGAAGAAAACCTGAAAAGCAAATGTGTTCACTGTACAGCACTAGGTGCACAAACTGTTAGGCATATGCACACAGCAGCCAGAGCACACCAAACTAGGAGTGACGGTGACACCTACAAATATGTCCTAGCAGATACAGCACTTTGTGACGGAATGATCCGTTTGCAGGCTAGACACGAAAAAGACTTTGCTCAAATTTTTGAATAATGGAGTTGGAGCTGTTATTACAAAATTAAGTTCCCTATAATTGCAGTAGGATCATAATACTGAAAAGCAGCATGCCTTATGCATATGTTATGAGTCATATTAGGGATGAAGAAAAGCAAAATCCCAGTTGTCCTATAATAGAGAAATATGAGCAGTGAAATCTAAGCCCGTCAACAAAGTGAACCATTTATGAGGCATGAAATACCTGACCGACCTTGGAGCAAGGTATCCAAGGATTTACGTACAGTGAGCAACTTGTGATGGTTGAATTTTATTCTAACTATTGGGAAATACAACAGATCCCTTTCTCACAACAGCAGCCGACTCTTAAATGCCACCAAAAAAAAAAGGTTTGCCCAGAATGGAATTCCAGAGTGTAATTACAGAAAATAGACCTCTGCTTGCCTGTCAGTGATTTGCACAGTTTGCTGTGTCAGCAGAGTTTAAACATTCCACATTTCCTCTTCATGAAAGCCATTTAATAGCAAAGCAGAAGCAGATGTCAAAATCACCAAGATAATACTGGGATAGAAGACCTGTGGAATGCATTGCTGGAGCAGAGAAATAAACCAAGAGAAGACATGGGCAGTAGTTCAGCTCAAAATCTCATCTCATGCTGCGTGTAATCTATGGATAACCAACACGTATGCTTGACATCAGCAGCAGGAAAACAGTGGGAACAAACTAAACAATGGAAATAGCAAGACGAGTATTACCACAATTCAAGAAGGACATTGATAAAGTGGAGAGGGCTCAGAGAAAAACCACAAGAATTATTAAAAGATTCAAACATGCCTTATAGAGATAAGCTAAATAGACTGAACTCCTTGAGTCTAACAAGAAGGTTAAGAGAAGGGGTGGTTTGATTACAATCTACAAGTACCTACATGGGGAATAAATATTTGATCACAGGCTCTTCAATCTAGCAGAGAAAAGTATAACATGGTTGGAAGTTGTAGCTAGACAAAGTCTGGAAATAGGACAAGTTCTTAACAGTGAATATAAATTATTCTTGAACAACTTACCAAGAGTTGTAGTAGATTCTCCATCATTGACTATTTTTAAATGAAGATTGGATAGTTTCCTATAAAATATGCTCTAAGAATTATTTTGGGGAAATTCTATGACCTGTGTTACATAGGAGGTCAGAATAGATTATCACAGTGTTCCCTTCTAACTTTGAAATCTATTAATACAGCCAGAAAGTAATGACAAAACAAGAGATGCATTTCCACTGTATATGACCCAATACTACTACTGTTTATGGCCTTTTCATGTACTTCTGCTGTATATGACCTTGGCACTACCTTTTACGTACTAAGATCTTTCTCTTGCCACAACGTTTTCTCATCTCCTATAAACTTCAAGGAAACAGATATCAAATAAACACTACCCTCATATCTCCAGAACCAGGCAGTCTAACAGAAACAGGCAAGGATTCCAAAACAAGACCAGCTAACACAGGGAATTGCAGTAAAAGAAGCAGCACAACAGTCCTTATGATCCCATAGCTTCAGAAAGAAGAGCCAGAAAACAAAACCACATGAAATGAAAGAGTGGAAAAGTTCCCTAGCAATTGTCAAGAAGTTTTTACTGCTTTGAACTACTCGATTCTGCAACAAGATATCTGAGAGATCTAGATAAAAACCATATATACATATCTGATGGGCCTGTATATAGCCCGCTAACAATAGTGCCATCTATTAGCAGAATGGAATATCTAGGTTTGTTATGGTTGTAAATTCATTAATGCAACATTGCAAGGGGCTTTCTGACCATCGCATTTAGCAGCATGGATTTGGGAGGAGAGTGCATAATTTTAGGATCCTATAATACTGGGTGTTGGTATTGTTCCTGAGGGTGATTTCCACGTGAATGCTAAGGATGGAAATCTCTCAATTCCCAGAGGTGAGCGAAATGGTTAATGGAACATGAAACTCTGAAATGCTGCTTTTTCTGCTGTAATGTATAAATTCAGTTTATTTGCCCTGTACCACACTTGTACAGCTAATTAACAAAATATTTGTAAATCTCATAGACTCATAGGTCAGAAGGGACCAATATGATCAACTAGTCTGACCTCCTGCACAAGGCAGGCCACAAAACCCTACCCATACACATTTATAACAACCCCGAACCCATGACTGAGTTATTGAAATCCTCAAAAGTGAGATTTGAAGACCTCAAACTGCAAGGAATCCATCAGCAAGCGACCCATGCCCCACGCTGCAGAGGAAGGCGAAAAACCTCTGGGGCCTCTGCCAATCCGCCCCGGAGGAAAATTCCTTCCCAACCCCAAATATGGCGATCAGCTAAACCCCGAGCATGCGGGCAAGACTCACCAGTCAGCACCCAAAAAGGAATTCTCTGCAGTAACTCAGTTCCCATCCCATCAACATTCCCACAGACCATTGAGCAGACTTATCTGCCGATAATCCAAATCAATTGCTCAAATTAAACTATCCCATCATAACATCCCCTCCATATACTTATCAAGCTTAGTCTTAAAGCCAGATAAGTCATTTGCGCCCACTACTTCCCTCGGAAGGCTGTTCCAGAACTTCACTCCCCTAATGGTTAAAAACCTTCGTCTAATTTCAAGTCTAAATTTCCTAATATCCAATTTGTACCCATTCGTCCTCATACCTATATTAGTACTAAACTTAAACAATTCCTCTCCCTCCCTAACGTTAATCCCCCTGATATATTTATATAGAGCAAGCATATCCCCCCGGAGCCTTCTTCTGGCCAGGCTAAACAAGCCAAGTTCTTTGAGTCTCCTTTCATAAGGCAGATTTTTCCATTCCTCGAATCATCCTAGTAGCCCGTCTCTGAACCTGTTCCAGTTTGAATTCATCCTTCTTAAACATGGGACACCAGAACTGCACACAATATTCCAGGTGGGGTCTCACCAGCGCCGTATATAACGGCACTAACACCTCCTTCTCCTTGCTGGAAATACCTCGCCTAATGCATCCTAAAACCGCATTTGCTTTTTTAACAGCCATATCACATTGGCGGCTCATTGTCATCCTGCTATCAACCAATACCCCAAGGTCCTTCTCCTCCTCTGACGTTTCCAACTGATGCGTCCCCAACGTATATTTAAAATTAATCCTATGCCATGCTTAATATGTGACCTTAAAATAATGTATTTCATCTTCTCTTGCATACTTTCCGTTTACTTAATAGAATAATAGAAAAGATGGAAAATATATATCTGGTGCACTACTCCATCCTGCGATCAGACTAGGATTGTATCTGACACTATATTCTCCACTTCACCATCCACTCCAATTTTAAATTTCCTTTGCTCATTGCTCTCCTGGGAATATCTAAAACACTGAGATTTTGGAACAGTGAAAGAGAACATGGGCCCATTTCAATGCACAAATTCACTCTGTGGAGAACAATGCTAAGATTTCAGAACGATGAAGTGATAAGGCTAACTGCAATGTGGAACAGTCAGTGGCCTCTAATAGGCTTCTGTATTACTAGCATATTGATATATTATACACAGTAACTGAGCTGCCAGACAACCAGATTGCAGAATAGCTGACAAGATAAAGAAACTGGAACCTCAGCCAGTCAGAGCCCTGCCCATTCATGAAATGGGGTGCAAATTTTAAAAAGCTCAAAGCCAAAAATGAAACAGGCAGTGCAATGTAAGAAAACCACGCGGCAACATTGGCTAAATATTTCATGCTTGTAAAGCATTTTGAAATTGTGCAAGACACACACTGAAAATGCTATTCTTTTATTGACTCGACGTCTGTTGTGTTTAGTAATGATAGATACAGCCATTGTCATAAAACATGATAATAGGATCCACATAGCCTGCTTTAAAATATAACCACCATCTCCATGTCAGCAACTGGTTTCTCCAAAGGCCGGAGTGAATGTCGCAACGGGAGGTCACTACTGCAGCAGCATTCGATTTTTGCTGTACCATCTTGGAGACACAAATTACAGAACAGAGCACATGCTGGTGCCCTCCCATTGCTGTGTTTACTCAAGCCCTTCTGTAAGCAAGTTCTGATAGCTCGGTACACAGCAGGAGCAGCAGGACACCATTTAGCTCACGTACTCTCGAGTAATGTGGTTCTGACACACCGGGAAGAGGAAGTCCTACATCCAATGTAGTAAACCAGATTTAATTATAGGCTGTGGCTTTTAAGACGCTGGCAGAATTGTGGAGGGTTGGGAAGAGGAATACACCAGTGGGCTGCCAGAATTCCTTCAGGCACTCTTAAGCGAGACATTGCTACCATCCTTTGGGGGGGAAAACCCATCTGTTTGGTTGTCCAAGGTCCATTGACAGGTGTGAAAATGATGAATAGGACCACGGCCATGCTAGGCTCTACTCCAGGCCCCGCCATAGGTTTCCAACGTGGCCAGGTCGCTTGTGGTAATATTTTCAAACTTATTTGCTTGCAGTTAGCTCTTTAATCCCACGTACAAGCATGTAAGCAAGCGGTTTGTTGATTTTCAAGAGCCACAGAGCTCTAACAGCCGTCAGGGTGCATTGCGTTTGCATTCCATCTTGAAGAATCAACCCAGTAATTTAGGTGCAGAAATTTAGACTCCAACTGCCTGATTTTCAGAGATGCTGGGCACCTCTTGCTTCTGCTGAAGTGAATGGGAGTTGTGGGTACTCGGCACCTTTGAAAATCAGTCCCAAGAGTGCAAGTGTTGGCTTTCATGGGTCCGTCCTTCAGTCCAATTCCAAGGACACAGGCATCCATACCACCACTCCCATCTTGATTTCATAAGCGCAGTGTAGCAACTACGAACAAAATTTACTAGTAGACCTCCCCCCCAGCAATAAACCTCCCCCCATGTCAGACCTGGGAAGCGTAAGGAGTTCAAATGGCTTTTGAAACGTGCCATACGCACCTGGACTTTTGGGACAGTAAGTGTTAAATGGATTTCCTGGGGAGTAGTTAATGCAAATTGCACAACCCCGGTTACACAGAAACCCAGGCTTTGGAAGCTACACCCTGCAGAGAGGCCCATTAAAGGTATGTCTACGCTGCAACTAGACACCTGTGTCTGGCCATGCCAGTTAACTCGGCCTCAAGGGCAGTTTCATTGCACTGTAGACGATCAGGCTCAGCGAATCCTAAGCTCTGGGCTCTTCCCCCTCTCACAGGCTCCTGGAACCCAGGCTACAGCCCAAGCCTGAATGTCCATGCTGCAATGAAACAGCCTCCTGAGCCCAAGTCAGCTGGCATGGCCGGCCGCAGGTTTTTAATTGCAGCGTAGACATAACCAAACTGGTGACTACCAGCTCCAGGAAACTGGCGATCAAAGGCGCAAGCTGCATGAAGAAATAGCTGAACTGTCCATTTGGGATCTGTCTCCTGATCTAAAAATGGACAGGGACTTGTAACCCGGGTGTGAAGCATGAAAACCTGACACCAACCAGAGCCCTAGGTTGGAGTGGGAAGTGACCTCTGGTAAGCTTTTTGCACGTGTGTATGTTCTTCTACTGTTCTGTACATGTTGTCTCTGTGGTGCTTTTACGGTAACGAAGGTGCTTGCTTAGAAAGAGCTGTGTGACAATACACGCTTCAGGGCCCTCAGAGAGAAAGCAAAGGGCAGGCGCTGGCCTTTGGGTACACTGGCTTGCTGGGGATATTTCAGTATGTCGCAGGAGGCTGTGCAGCCTTAAAACCTTGATGAGAAGAGAGACAGATCTGGGTCCTCACTTGAAAGGTGACAGCTGGGAGCTGGAAGCCTGAAGCGTGTGCCCTCGAGGGGCCACAGAGGGGGAATGCAAGCCCTGAGCCACCAAGATAAGTACATAAAAACCCAAGCAACTGCATAGTTTGATTTATGGTACCCTGGCGCACCTTTCCCCGATCTACCTTTTTGCCTATTTAGTATAGTGATCGTGGCCAGATGATTACCTAGCGAGATAAATTATAAACCCTGGGGAAAGGGCTGTCTCTCTTATTTGTTCTATACAGTGCATAGTTACTGTGCTACATAAAGAGCAGCAATGTCCCATGCAATTAGATGAGGGCAGTGTTTAATAACGTTAGTTAACCAGACAATGCTAGAAGAAGACATGATAAAAACCAGCCATATTATTGTCTTGGATCAGAGAACTGTAGGTATGGAAAAGCCAGACAAGCTATTAATGCAAGTCTGCATAAGTGCTTCTTGTTGGGAGAATTGAGGAAAGGATGGTAGGCACATGGCATGCGTGTCTTATGATAAGTAGTCTCAGCAGACACTCCAAGTGATGAGCCTTCGTTAACAATTCTGCAGGGACCCAGATCTGGACCCTCAGCCTAACTTATAGTTAGCACAAATGCTTCCCATCGGGTCAATATTCCAGTGCTGAGGCCAGGTCGTGGTTGCTTTCCTGAGTCATACCACAAATCAGTCACAGCCCTGTTTACCAGTTTTAATTTTTATCTACCTTGCTAAGAGCAAAGGGTGAATGCTGTCTACAGTCACTCATGAAGAATATCCCAAGAAAAGCATGCCACACATGAATCACGCAGGCATTATGGTGTGAGAAAAAATCCAGGCCATCTATAATTAATGGCTGTTCATTACAAATCTCACAGAGTTGGTACCTAAGACCTCGTGAAGCAGAGGTCCATGACAAGCTTGCCCGTATGACAGACAGGCATTTCTTGGCAGGAATTGATTTTTCTAGGGCTGACTAAGAAGAACTACATGAAGTTAAAGGTAAAGGAAAGTTTTCTGTCAGGTCATTTTTATCCTTATTAGTAGCTCCAAAAAAATTCAACAGTCTTGCACAGAAAAAACAAACAAAGACAGTGCTCCATATTTATCACAAATATTTACAGGGAGCTAAAGACATCTACATGCTGATTACGCCAACAGTGGCCATCACATTATCATCGCAAACACCAGGATTATTACTATTACTTTATTTAATTATGTTATTATTGCTGCCACAGAGGGAAATCTAAGTGCTTTATTGGTGAAACAGAGGAAATTGTTTTTGCAAAGAGATGGCATGCATTTTTATCTAGGGCGAATGTTGGTGATTTAGAAGAGAAAGGCAGAACTCAATTAGAATCAGTTAGGTTGGAACGTGATCATTAATTAATGTTGGAGCAGCACTTTGAAGATATAAAGCACTATAGAAGTACGAGGTGTGAACATTACTGTCTCAACCAAGCTTGTACAGCTCTGCTGAAAGGAAAGGAAAGGATAGCTTCTAAGTGAAAAAACATATCAAGTCCAGATATAGAGCTGTAATCTGTCAGCCCCTGCATGGGCATGCTGAGAGAGAGAAGGGTTCAGGAAGCATTTCCCTTCCAACCCCCTATGCACAAGGGTCCAGGAAGAAAACAGACCTTGTACCTCATAAATACTAGGGTGTCTAACATCCACAGTCCTGTTCTGTAGCATCTGTTCTGAAAGAGAGATACGTCTGAATACATACCACATATATAAATGTCGGATGGTCAGTGCGTCCACCATTGACTGGCACATTAGACCATGTCAACATTACCTATAAGCTAGTAGATTCAATAAAGTTGTTGTTGTGTACTGCAAATGTTTCACAGCATGAAGCTTCAAACAGCCACAAGGAGTTTTGGCCAGCTGTGTAGGCGACATAGCCAGGGCATTGCCTCTATTCTGTTTCTTGTACCAGTAGGTGGTCTTTTCTGATGCAGACAGTAAAGGTCACTCTTGAAAGCATTCCCCACATGCTGAAATGTGTTATTCAGTCTCTATCTGCCTGCACAATGGTTTAGAGAACCTCTGCTCAGCTGCTACAGCTCCTCTCTCCCCTCAGACATGAAAAGCCAAAGCTTGGTCCTGAATAGTTCTGCATAAAAAAAATAATTCTTACACTAGTCCCACCTCTTAGCTCTAAATGGAAGGCCTTGATTCTGCTCAAATTTATACTAGCATAAATCTGGCTAATGCTACTGAAATCCAGAGTTACAAAAGCAGAACGCTGATGGAAGTAAGAGCAGAATGATCCTGGAACGCATAGAAGTTTTATCAAAGGAAGAAGAAAGTAAGAGAAGGAAACTAAGAAGTGGAACTTCACTTTGAAGCAGTTGCATGAAAGAAAATTCTTGAGAGAGAGTCATACTGAACAAAGATCTTCAGCTGACTTATTATAACACTCCCTACATCAAAAGACCACCCATACACTTCAAGATACTTGTTTGCCTTGAATCCATATAGCTTACTTCAGCATGAAAGAAAAACGGTGTATAGTTCAAACGTCCAATCGCAGGACATCAAGCACAGCTTTTCTTCATACCACCATGACATTAAAATATTCACACTCTTTAACCAGTGGATTCTCCTGTCCTTGAGCTCTTGATTTTATTGGGAGAGTCAGGCCCCTTTTTTAATTGATACATTAACAGCAAGTAAAGTGGAAACATAGCCTAAGCAACAATATGAATCGTGGAGAGAAAGACACAAACATGTAAACAGGAAAGAACGAGTCACACACGACATGAAAGGATGGCCTTGATAGTGACACTGCAGATCATTCTCTCTGATATGTGGAGGATTTAGGAGATACTTGTCAATGGAATTGCTGCTGCGACATAAGACTGATGTTTGCAGGACAGTTCTGATGAGTTAATAACACCTATCGTCACTGGAAGATCTAAGCTAGATTTCAGTGGACTAATCAAATCTTCCTGGGATCATCCCCAGCACCTCAGTAACCATCTTAAAAGACTGATTTTTATCTAGAGTGAATTTCCTAATGATGGGTCAGGTCATCCATAGCCAGGTCATTTGGATGAGGCCCCATTATTAATATCACACAGATGGTTGAACTGTTGGGGGCAAACTACTCCAGCCTGAATCTTTGCCTATCTCCTAAAATGAATCAGATCCAAATATTCCATCACCAGACAAAGCAGCCCTGCTGCCTGCCAGATTTGCTGCCAGTGCAAGGCTGTTGACAGGGTGCGGAAGGACAGTCCAGTCCCCCTATATGGTTTGAAGACAATCTTCAGAATGCAGTCAAGCAATCCACTCCGCCCAACTGTCACACATCATTTCCACCTGGCAGTGCAGAAGTTGTGGGTAAAAGGTAGTAGCTGGCTGCGCTCTCTCTGGAACATGTCACTCTTTGGGGAATAGCTGAGCAGTACTCAAACCATCTCCGTTCCTGTGGCAGAAGCGGCTGGATAGAGGGTCTGTTGGGTTTTACTAGGGACTGTGCTTTTGGTATCTACAGGTGAGGTGTAGAAAGGACTCCCAACTTTCACCTTGGGACATGATGCCATCAAAGAAAAACAATTTAAGGAAGGGTGAGTTGGATGTGTATGGACAGTGAAGGAGAAAGCCTAGAGGATTGCTACAGAAGTGTGGGAAATGGAACTAGGATTTTCACGTACTAAAATAAACTTTGAGAGAGGATCTTAACAAGAGGTCCAGTTCCCAATGTCGCTATAATTTAGAGTGGATTAACCTAAATGAATGAATAAGAAATGACCCACATAGTTGTCCAAACTTTACATGAACAAGAAATAAAGCTTTTACAAATTATTTTTTCAAGCCCCATACACTTCCTGGGTTTGGATGGAAACAGAGGTATTGTGGGAGAGGTTATCCTTGCAGTATTCCTGGCCTAGCCCAAAGCAGAAATTACTCCAAGTGCCTTGAAGTTTCCATGAGTCCTGAAAAAGCATCTGAACGTTCAAGGTCTGTTCCAAACTGAACTGCAGAACTAATTGAGGCAAACCAAACACCAAATCAGGTAATTTGCTCCTGGGCAAATCAGCGTTATCAGGAATCCTGCACACACTCTAATACACCTGGTACCTGGCACCAAGGGTACAATCTAGCAGTCACTATTGCAAAGTGTAGCAATTACCTTGAAGCCTACACTGCAAGATGTGACAGATTTGTGTATCTGGCCAACTCTGTTAGTCCCTCACTGTTTTGTTGTGTTTATTGATAGCTAAACACCATTTATTATTTTTGACATTTCCTATCCAGAATGGACAAAACACCTGTTTTATTACAGCCCACATTTTACTTAAGTGTCTTAATAACCCAGAAGAAATGAAAATACCTTTGCCATCAGCATCTATCTTTTTCCCATGCATAGCATTCCAAAATCAAAATCAAACCACAGTTACGTCTGCAGCGCTCTTCACTAAATGGGTCCAAGTGTTCGTTAAAGAATAATAAAGTGAGTCGTTCCAACAATTAGCATGTCAGACTAAAGGAAAAAAGCCATTAACCTGATGTGAAAACTGAGACAGCAGGAACCACAAGAGCCACTGGGCCAGACTCTAACATTGTTACTTCAGTGTAAAACTCATGATCTACCTTAGTGAAAATGAGGTCAAGTGTATTCAGGTTCCAAAGATGACAAACACTAAACCCTCTTCGTCCAGAAGTCTCATATAAAATAGTTTCATTATTAATCCCTATCATCTGAACTAGATGATGGGAATCAGGGAACATGACATAAGCATCAGAGTGATTGACATTAATCACCTTAGACATTTTTGGCATCCTATATATAGTACATGGGGGATGAAAGAACCACCAAGGGTTGGTTGGAGGGGAGACTGTGGTGCATCATGGGAGATGAAGTCTGGGTAAGGAGTACAGGCCATAGGACAGCATGGACCACCCAAACTTCGACTCCTATGAGGCACTGTGCTTCCTTAAGCACATGCAGTTTAATGTCAAGCTGACTCAAAAATGAGAAATATTTCAGCTCAGTTCAACAAACCAAAATGTTTCAATTATGGTCAAACTGACCCAAAACAAAATATTTTGTTTTGATTTTCCTGACAGAAAAAAAAAAATCAAAAAAAACTTGCCACTCAATCAAAATCATTTTGATGGAAAATTCCCAACCAGCTCTAGCATGTGAAATTTAAAAAGTCAGCGAGACGTAAGTTCGTATGTGCTTAATTGGGGCCTTAATGACTATTGTGTTATAAGGCTCACAGGAAGTAACATGAAGTTGTATTCTTGTTAGATGAGGTTATGAGCCCTTAAAGAATGTATAGGAATGATATTCATCCGTACCAGGCTCAATCTTTCACAGTATTTTAAAGCCTTCTCCCCAAGTGAAACAATTTGCAGATGTAGGTCTCAATCCTTCAAACAAACAGTTATGCACCCGAATACATTTATTCACTTTAGTAGCCCTACTGAAACCAGTGAGATTACTTGTCTTTCTAAAGTTACTCACATACACGCTCTTTGCAGGATCAGCCTCTTTAGACCAAATTCTCTTCTCAGATACACAGGTCTGAATCCAGATTAACTAGTTACTTCAGTGGAGTTGCTTCATATTGATTCCAGTGGAAATGAGACCAGTTTTTAGCCCTCAACCAGAGAGCATACAATGGAGGACACACAGTCAAAAAAAAACCACTTCCCTGTCACTGCTTGTCTATCATGCCAAATGAAGTGAATATCTGCTACTCAGATCGTCCAAGTTAGAATCTGGCTGCAGAGAGAAATGAGGAGAAAAAAACTGGATTCCGTAGCTCTTTGTACTATGTCCCAATTATTAGGAAGGCTGCGTATTAAAGGTTTCCAAAGCACGGTTAACACAAGTAACATCGACATAACAGGAAAGTCTCAATCAAGAGTCATCAAGCTATTCATTGAGGTTATTCAAGTGTAAAACTCATATCACCAGCAGATATTACACCTAACTCCAGGGAATATAATGTAACACCTAGTTTTTCGAAATCCCATAAATCTTGGAGGCTTCTGCTGACCCCAGCTGTAATGATGATGAAATATCATTTCCCCTTTGTTCTGTTACATTCCCAAGCACCAAAAGAGGGAAAAAAGAAAGGAAGTCTGCTAGTCATGAGCTCTTCAAAAGAGCTTTACCAAAAGGCAATATTCTGCCTGAGCCCATCAAAGATCTTTAAGGTCCTTTGTCATATTTGACCCCAATGTCTTTGAATATGAAAATCACAAAGTAATAAAACACGATGAGCCACTTCCTAAGCTAGTGAAAATCAGCCTGGCTCTAATGACTCTTGTAGTCAATGAGCTATGCTGATTTACACCAGCTGAGGATATGACCCAGTGTTCTGAGAGAAACAGCATTATATGTTCCTCCACAGAAAATGAAATAAATGAAGTATTGTTTTAAAAAACTAATAAAGGAAAAACTCAATTGACACTAAAGGATTTCCATAGCATCTTCTCTTCCAGACATATCACAAAGAATTTTTTAAAAATAAAAGACAGGAAACCTTTCCTCAATCAAACAAGGCTTAGCTTCCAACCAACACTTGCCAGTCACTGCATAAAACCTGAGTCACGAAACAACTTTTTTTGCTTACAGAAAAATATATTTCATTTTACCTTGGCGTTCACCTCCTACATTTGTATGCAGGTGAGGGGAGGGAGAAGAGGATAAAAGCTACAGTGATGCCCTGCCAATGACCCTCTGGCAAGTGTCTTCAGAGCTGCTTAAGCCACCAGCCTCAAGAGCCTGCCATCTGGCAACAAGACATCAGCTGTAAGCTGCCAAACTGGAGAGAGAAGAAATAGATTGGGGGCAGATTTTAAAATTTCAAAAGGTGTTACTCGATTTTTAAAAGTGGCATCTAATTTGGTTGCCCAAATACTTCCTCTATCCTCCTTTAATAGGATTACATGCTTAGGTCCGTTTATTTTTGCACACCTGACTTGAGCTCACAAACCCAGATGCATGAATCCATGTCGGGGTTGTTCGTCTGCCTATTATCAGGTACACGTGAAATCTCTTCTTGTGTCTGCGTATGGGAGGGTTTGCTTGTGTGATTCACGCAGGTGCCCTTTTGACAAGAGGGCCCATCCTGTCCTGCCCATTAGCATTTGTTATGTGGCATCAGAAGAAATATGACTGGGTCAGGGGAGCCATCTGAAACTCTGAGTCTGGAAGGCAGCCTGGCAGAAGAATTAATAGAGGTGGTTGCAGTACTTCTACACTGTTTTGGAAGCAAGTGTGTGGGAAATCTGATAGAGAGAAATTATCTGCACTGCTGTATCTTGCAGGCCCACAGGCAACAGGGATAAACAATACAGGCTACTGGGAGTGTGCAAAGGAATGCCAAAAATTATGTAATGTAATATATATTTATGGAAACCTCTCTAGAATTCTATTCTCCATTACCCAACTATAAGAGAAATTCACCCAAGTAAGGCCCTCAACTCCGCAAAGCCAGCTTGAATCTTGAACATGTTGCTCACAGGTAGGATTTGCAAAAGCATTTCAGTGACATTGGCAAGTCCCACGGACTTTCAGTAGGAATTGTGCTTTTAAATCCTTTAAGCTCTTTTGCAATCCCAGCCTGTGCTCCCTAACCCACTCCAATGCTTTTGAAAATCTCATCCTAAGTATACAGGGATTTCTGTGGACCTTTGGCACTGGGTGATTTTCCCTTATATGTTTATGGATGTTTCTCATCCTGGCTTCATTTTTGCTATGTAATTTTATCTATTTAACCTTCAAAGTATGCTGCTAAGCGGTCATGCCACCTTACCCTGTAATTGTTAATATATACGCTCTCCTGTGTACTTTGAAAATCAGGGCACACAATACCACCTCACCTACATCTGCTCACGTAAAAACACCACAGATACATGAAAACATATCACACCAGGGCTCGATTCTGGTCTCACATCAGATTTACTTTATTAGAATTAAATCGACCCACTTCAGCGATGTGTTGTTATTCCAGATTCACAGAGGGGAAAGAGAGCAAAATGTGGCCTGTTATGTTAGGATTATCAAAAGGCATCTCGCTGAATTAGTGTCCTGTGTTCCTAACTATTTTAAACTATTTAATCCCAGGACAAATTAAAAACAACTCATCTTAACACATTCAAATAGAAAAGACATTAAGTGTTGATTGACAGCTTCCTATCCTTAACAACAAAGGCTTTCCTTCCAGGAGGTCAGCCTTCCTTGAGTGCTGAAATAGTAGCAGGCTAGTAAAGAGGCTGAACTGTAAAAGACTGTCTCCCTTTTTAAGTATTAAATATGATAGCAATTGAAATTAAGCACTGTTCTCTTGAAAGGTTTAGATTCTTTATGGCAGACTATAAGCAATGTCCCTGATCTTCTGCCATTATAGAAGTTTGCCTCAGAATTAAGATGCTGCTGCAAAATTCACTGGGTTGTATTTTAAAGGTCATCTCCGTAACCGGTGTAAATCAGTGAAGCCCTATGGACTTTAATGGAGCAATGTTGATTTACCCCCAGCTCAGAAACTGGCCATATCATTTCTCCTTACTGTTCAGTTGCTTACTGATGTGTGAGGGAAGAAGCAGATCCCCAGCGGGTGTAAATCAGCATCACTCCACTGATGTAATTTCCTGATCCATTGCAGTCAGTGGCAACTGGCCTCTTCCCCATTCAAGAATTCTGTTAACCCCTGTATGTATTCTGGGAGATATTTTGTTTGAAGCAATACAGCAGTGTTAGCTCGTGCTGTACTTCCTCCACTGGCCACTCACACAAGGGATGGGAGGGGCAGCCTCTATATTCCACTGCCACAACCACAGCTCCTGCAGGGTCCCATGAATTTCTGAGCACCCAGCCACCTAGAAGCTGCAAGGCAGCATTTACACCCATGCACACACCATCCCCCGCCATGGATTGCAACCTAGAATGCCCCCACACGTATTATTGGTGAAAAGAAATCAGGACCCGAACATGCCATTTGAGCCCTGTTTCCTTTTACAGAGCTAAAGGCAGCCTGATTGTGGACCCAGCTAGCCTGGGAATTCAAGGTGGTGGGATCAGCAGTGGCTAGAGGATTCCATAATTCTTGCTACAGAATCTAACTGTAAAAGACTAGAAGGCTCGGGGCCTGGGATAAGATTTTCCAAAGACACCAATGATATTGTGCACCCAACCTAAGACGAGCTGGAGGGGACCTGACTCTCATGAAGTGGGTAGTCTCAGCACATTCTGAAAACCAGACCACTCTAAGGTGCCAATCTCAGCACCCAAAAATTAAAACACCTAAAATCACTAGTCCCTTGAAAACGTTGGCCCTTGACCATTAAGGAATATGGCAGTTAAAGTAAAAGCAAAAAAAAGTAAAAAAAGTAAAAAAAACTTCCTTGGGGATTATTTGATCTTCAGAGTAAAAGGCAAGAACATAGCAGCATTTGCTTGCTCATCTTTTAAATAAAATTTGAAAAATAGGCAATGTTTGGGCATCAGGAGGCAATAACTTCTTGTTAGTCAGCTATGCTAGATTCTATGCCCAAAAGCAGTTCATTGTGCATCTATCCCCAGCCTCCCCAAAACAGACAATGGGATTAATTGAAAGGTCATGACATGTTCAAAGGCATAAACATATGAATACCACATCCCTGCCTTTGGTATCTGTGTCTGATTTATATCTATCTATGTATCCCTAGCAGCATGGGAATGAAACTAAATACTGCTTGCTCTAATATAGGCACGGAATGTGGTTTTTCCCCGCTACTTCATTTTCTCTTTTTTTTTGACATAATACTAAAAACCAATAGTCACTGCACTCTGATTTTAATTGATTTACACATGAAACCAAAATGATGGGAATTATTTAAGTAAACATGGAATGGGTAAGAAGAGAAGGCGTTGGTTATCAAGACTTTTACAGCAAAGCTGTAGTTAATATCTATAATGGCCTCTATTAAAAAGTAATAATTTGTCGACAGTGGTCATGTAGATAACACAGTTGTTTCACTACACTTAGAGTTGGAAATAACGGCTGTATCTCAGTTTCCCCACATGCTGTAATGGTCAATAAATGAAGACATCAGGGCTGGGCACTGTACTAGTGTGCTCATGGATGTTGTAAAGCCAACAAAAATATCCTGTAATAGCATCTTTATGAAAATACCAAACCCCAGTACTGCAACAGTAATGTATATCTTTCATTACAAGAAAAAAAAATACAAGTCCTGTGTCAGTTGAGCAGTTCTTCACTGTAATTGGTAGGTGAAGGCTCTAAATGCCACAAAGTAAAAGGGATTTTCGTATGTTTTTGGAGTGAATTTAGTGTCTAGGGTTGTCAATTAAGCATGTTTCATATGCACTGAAGTCCTCTATTGAATCACAGATCAGGGCAAGTCTCACTGCACCAATAATGCCTGGTCATATTCCTCAAACCTAAATGGAGAGGAGTCATTTAAGGATGGAAGTGCATTTCATTCTCCATGGCCTCCCTGCTCAGACAGACATCAAGGTCCCCTAGTAACACCTGGATTTTTTGTAAGCCAGGCATCTGTCCATGTGGAAATGGACAGAAACCATCAGCTTATTGCTGAAAAAGCATTGCATAGGCATCAGATGGTAATAATATCCAGTCATTAGTAACCAGGGCTGGATTTGAACCAATAATTTACATACAAGATATTCTGCATCCATTACCAATTTCAGTGCCACCCAGTTCCACTAGATGAAACTGTAACCAAGGTAGAGAACTTTTCTACACACATCTAAATGATAGAGCCATTGAAATCGAAGATGGAAAAAAGATCAATCAGATTCACTGAATCCATCTCCTTGTCATATGTAGTCCCCATATAATGGACAGGTTTGTAATATTCCCTCACCATTAAGATATCTATTCCACTTGGTTTCCTAATGGCTAATGTCCACAGGAAACAACTGTGTAACTCTTGACAGATATAATAATCAATGTACACTGTCACTGTGGGAAAATGACATCTTCTAGAATCAATGTGTTCTATATGACCATCCCCACTACCCACTGAATGTCTTATCCATTTTTTCACTTCCTTGACCTCACTCAGGTGATTTCCCTAACATGCTTCCATGGATACTTACTTGGACAGATGAATGAATGGCAATCAAAGTTTAGCAAGGCTAGTAAAAGAGGAAAGCAACCAAGAGAACAAGTGGGGAGAAAGCCCTGCAAAGGGCATCTCAAAGAATTACTCTCTTGTATCCTCCTCCCACAGGATTTTCCATAGGAAAGAGCAATCGGGCTCACTTGCTGGCTTATTTTGGCTGTGGTGGAATTTTCCAGCTGTGCTAATTAAAATAGCATCCTGGTGCAAACATCTAATAATAGTTTAACTGGAACACATGTATTCCTGGTAAGGTTGCATCTCATTTAAACTGAGCCAGTGCGACTGAATACCTCTTTTGAGTGACTGGGTTGTTTTTTGGGGTTTTTTTTTAAATTGTGATTAAAACTATGGGTTTCTTTTACCTCAGCCTTCCCACTTATTAGAAGTTATGTATGGGGAATGAGGGAGAAGGTGTGGGGGAAGGTATATGACAAGATTAAGCATCTAAGAAAAGTTGCCAGTACATTTTTACCATGATCGAACTTCAGGGATGTTATTGATATAAACACTTTTATAAAGCTCTGAAAGAAACCAGCTGCACCATCTTCTACAGCAATACGATCTGTGCTAAAATGACTCATCTATGCTACATGGGAGGGTGAAGTACTGTATAAAAAGACCAAACAGGAGTTTACTGAAAGGATTGACATTTAAAGCCCCGACACAGCAAAGCATTTAAGTACATCTAAGTGCTTTGTTGAGTAGGACTGGACTACTGAATCAGGGCTTAAAATACCAGTACGCTTTTTGGCACATTATACAGCTGAGCCTTCTCCCAATTCTAGTAAATTCAATTCTTCATTAGAACACAGATAAATGTAATTAGAGATTACACAAGATGTTATCTGTTTAAATCCCTTAATCACAGCCTTGTATATCTGCTCTGTTTTGCTGTTTCCTGCATGGAAAAAAATATTCATTTTAAGAAGCAGATGTGGAAGGGTGGTCCAGTGGTTAGAGCACAACCCCTAGGAGTTGAGAGCCCTGAGTCAACTTCCTGTGTGACCTGGGGCACACATTTAGCCTCTTTGTGCCCCAGTTCCCCATCTGTAAAATGGGGATAATAGCACAGCCCTACTTCACAATGGTGATGTGAGGATAAATATATTACAAATTGTGGGGAACTCAGATATTATGATAAAGGGAGCCACACAGGTTATATAGATAGAAAAATGCCCCTGATGGGTGGACTGTGAAACTGTTAATACCCTGCCAAAATTACAATAAGATCTAGCAAAAAAATAAAATAAAAAAGGAATCATTTGTTGCTAAGTTCTTACACAGGGAACTTGCTAGCAAAAGGTTTAAGCGTGATAATCCATGCTGTGTAGACCTACAGGAAGGCATGGTAAGCCCAAGGAAATGCTGTTTGGATAGCAGGAAGCCAGTGACGGTGAAGCCAACAGCGCTTTGGAATTGGAATGACTGGTTGCAAACACAGTTTTTCTGTATTCAGCCTGATCTAGTAAGAATCTGCACATTGGCTACACGTTCGTCTAGCACGTGGGCATACATCATGTCTGAACTTGATGGAACACTGACCATGGGTCTCTCCCTTCTTCTCACACGGCAACTCACAAAGAGGGTTTTAATGTTATGCTCCAAAACTGCGGGTCTGATCTTGCACACAGCTGAGCACTCTCCCCAGTAAAGCACATGCTGAACTTCAAGCACAGGAATAGCCCCCAGGTACCGAGCGCCATGCAGGGTCAAGCTGTGCTGGAGCAAGCTGCCGTAGAGAACGTGGAAATCCAAGTAGATCTATGACTAGGTAATTCAGCAGTGTGAGTTACAAAAACCCTTAATGAATTATCAGGAAAAGCTCAAGAGAGAAAGGGAGACACACACCCAGTTGTAGAGCTGGTCAGTACCTTAAAAAGCAGAAATTGTAACACTCTTATCCTGGGGCCAGATTTTTTGCAATGGTTTTCTCTGGAAGCAGGAGAGGCCATATTGTTTGCTTCTGCTTACTGGACTCCATTTTAGGTCATGTGAAGGGGTTTGCACCAAGTGCCTCTTTTTGTACCTTTGCAGAGCACCACCTGCTGGTAGGAATGCATGACTTCCCGTGAGGAGTGGGGAATTGCTCAATATTGGTTGGCTGGTGTTAATCCTGATCTTCTCTGCGGTGGTAGAGGGAGTACATGGAGCAGTATATCTTTCGTGTCATTTGAGACGCCTTTGGCATCAAGGTTGCTATATACAGCAGGTTAAATTCTTATTCACCACCAGCTTAGTCGGTCATAACCCCTAGTACAAGGTCATGGTGACAGAAACCCTGCAAGAGGTCCAGGCTGAAACTTTGCTGAGAGGAAATGGGGGACAATAGTGGGGGTGTGAGCCACTCAAGGGATGATGGGAGGCTTACTGGATACTGGGATGATTCAGTGGCTCCTGTTGGTGGATGCCCTGTACATCTTCAGTGGGAATTAAAGCTGCTCACCCAAGGAATCCTCCTGGGGTCAGTGGCGGAAAGATTTCCAGCCCTCCAAAAAGCATGTCTCTGTGTAGGCACTTAAGGTGCCCATCACTGCAATATTTGAGCACCTCACAGATGAATTAATTGCTACTAATGATACCCCTCTGAGCTAGGGAGGTTTATCTGTACTTTTCAGATGGGAAACTGAGGCATAGAAAGACAGTGACGTGCCCAAGCTCAGACAAGAAAATTGCATTAGACCCCAGACTCAAACCTCCAGCAGCCCCATCCAATGTCTTAAGCACAAGACCAGGTTGTCCCCTTGGCCATAGCAGGATTAGCTGATGCAGGGAACTTAACACCTGAACTTGCATGCACGAAAAGCAAACATCCAGCTAGTTCCCTGCTGGATTGGGCAAACTGCAGATAAAAAACAACAGTGAGACTTTTCTGGCAGAAGATTGGGGTATGAGATATTGTATTGGATAAAATAGGTGATGTGTGCACTCTTGGTCGGTTAAAGCTGCAGAAATCAAATCATTTTGGTGATGTACGTGCATTTCCTGAAGCTTAGTCATTCTGTGTGCTACGTTTTACCATAGCCCAGATATATGTCATAGGATCTCTTTGTTATTGAGTTGATGGATCTGTTGTTGGGAAAGAGTTCTGTCTGATAACGCGAAGGTTGCCTAGTTTTTTTATGATAGTCCAAACAGAGGGTGTGACTCTGATCTCATACTTTTTTTTTACACACTCATAACTCAGTTGACTCTGATTAAGTTACTCTCAACTTTCAGAAGTGTAGCTCAGAGGAGACTCTGTTCTAGGAACTCCAAACCCCTTTTGGGTCATCCACCTCCAATAGATCACACTGGGAACTCAAATGTTCAGAAAGAATTGCAATTTCAATATTGCAGCGAAGTGTCTCCAATACTAATCAGATTTACTATTCCATTATAAGGACACATGCAGAGAAATTAGCTAACTATACATCCCTTTGCTAGAAAGCTGACAATGTAGTTTATTCATTCCAATTGCAAAAGTCATAAATATAACAGGAAGGTGAAACAGAGGTTACAGTTTTACTACTATAATTTTGCTTCTCTCCTCAGATCAGATGATGAAGCTGACAGAATTAAAGCCCATCAGACGTGGTACTCTGTGTGTGCTCAAAATGTTCATGAAGGATAATATTCAATACACTGAAAAGTAAATATTTAAAGGGAAAGTATTGTAGGGTATCATTATTTAATAAATATTTCAGTAATAAGAGATTATTTACCTTTAACTGGAGGTTCTTTGACATGTGTCGTCCCTATCTGTATTCCACATGTGTGTGTGCATGTGCACCACGCACCTGAGTCTGGAAGGGTTTCTTAGCAGTGTCCATTGACCCGCACACACAATAGTGCATGCCCTCATGCTTCTGGCCGAGGGTCTCTCTCCAGTCTTCCTCTTACCGTCATGGAATCCAGTCTGAAGCAGAGGGGATGGAGAGCAGGTGTGAATTACAAATAGAGACCCCACATCTCAAATAACCTGCAGTTATAGGTAAGTAACCTCCTCTCCTTCTTTGAGTGGTAGTCCCTACGCGTATTTCACTGGAAGCGTGGTCTGCAACATGGCTTGACCTACAGCGGTGTCTGTAGCTGCCGCTTGTGCAATGGCATAGTGTGAGGTGAACATGTGGACGGAGCCCCATGTTTCTATGCAGCAGATGTCTTGCAAGGACACGTCCACTAGTGTGGCTGATGTGGCGGCTTGCACTCACAAAGGGTATGCCACGATTCCATGAGGTGGGGGAGGTGTTAGATCAGTTGTAGCATTTATAGATGCACCCAGATACCCATTTGGAGATGCATTAGAATGAAAAGACTTGACCCATGGACTGTTCGGCAATGGCCACAAATAGTTTCACTGATGTGCGAAGGGGTCAAGTCCTGTATAGATAGAATGCCAGTGCATGGTGAACATGAAGGTTTTGTTAGTGGGGGAAACACATGGTTTGGGATGCTCCAGTTTAGGTGGAATTCTGACGCCACTTTGTGATGAATCTGGAGACTTTGTCCTTCTGGAATATCATGTGGTGGGCGGGTCTGCCATCATGGCCACTAATGCACTGGCCCGTCAGCCTGAGATTATGGCTACCAAGGATGTCACTTTCATCAAAAGGTGGGAGAGGGAGCACATTCTCAGCGGTTCAAAGGGTGGCTTCATGAGGATGGAGAAAATGAGACTAGAGGTGTGAGCTTGAGTACTGGTGGAGAAGTGTTGAGTAAACCCTTCATGAAGCAGATAGTGGTGGGCACATAAAAACTGAGGAAGGGAGGGAAAAAAAAGAAGGGAGGGAGAAAGGCACTGAGTGCTACCAGGTGCATTTGTATAGAACTGAGGGCTAGGTTCAATGTCTTGAGGGCAAGGAGGTAGTTAAGGACAACTGGAATAGATGCACTGTTCAGTGAATGGTGGTGATAGTGAGCCCATGTTGTGAAGCGTTTCCATTTATCGTGGTAGCAGGCTCTGGTGGAGTCTCTCTTGTTTTGGGTAAGGATTTGTCACACCAAGGTAGAGCATGCATGGTCTACCTTTGACACTCATCCAAATACCAGGCTTAGAGGTGAAGAGGGCCTGGATTGGGATGATGGATCTGTGACCCGTCCGTGCCCAGAGTAGCCGACTGATAATGCCAGCGTCAGGACAGGCTGTAAAAGGAGAGCAGATTCTCCCAGCACTGGCGGGTGACACTGCAGTCAGACTTCCCAACCAGCCACAAACAGTGCTTCTGATTCCCCCACACTGGTTATCAAGAAGCCACTGTGCAAATACACACAGCCCCCTCTACTGCATTTCAGTCTCTGGCTCCCAAACTGATACTAGGTCCAGTAAAGAGACCAGTCATTTAAACTCTACGCTCTTTACTAAAAGATTCCCTCTGATCCCAAAGGATCAGCCACAGTACCAGTTCACTATGAGTTTGGATCTTACCCAAAATACCACGCTGCCAGCCAATCCTTTAGTAACTAAAACTAAAGGTTTATTAATAAAAGAAAAAACAAACAATAAGAGAAGTGTTAAAGGCTTAAAGCAATCAGATATATACAAATGTTTTGAAAGTCCATACACAACAGGTTTCTAGAACAATTGTGGAGTTGCAGGCTTGTATAGTCCCTCTGGTATACATCCAGTAACTGGATGGGTCTAAGTCCTTCAGTTCAGTTGCAAAGGGTGTTGATCCAGAGGTGTGTCTGCAGCTGGACAGGAACAAAGACAAAATGGTTTCTGTGGTTTGATCTTATATACCCTCTGTTACTGGCCATGTGGCTTGTGGAGCTTTACAGGAACCCAAATGGAGTCCAGAGTCACATGGGCCAATCCTGGTAACTCTTCAGGTGTGCCTTTAGTTTCTTCCTGGGCCTCTGGCCTCTGTAAAGGTCTTGATGGGCCATTAAGCGGGCTATTGTCCTGCAGCCTCTCTGTCTGGGGTGTGTCTTCTACCACACAGTTTGAAATACAGGTATATCAAAGATCTCCATAACTTTCCTCACACATATTATACGTGAACACAAATATTATCATCTTATTCAGCATATCATAACCTTTCTAACAGTACCTGACATGGCGTGTCTTACATGAATCCCTATGATTTTGACATACTGATGTCAAACACCACAAATGCCCCCCCCCCTCCCAATCCGGTCCGCATGACACCCCCAACGCAAGACTGGTGTAGAAGGGAGTAATCAGAGCTCCCGAATACACCTCAAGGGCCGCCCCAATCGGGTCAGCATGACAGGATCTTCCTTCAGTCTTGTGCGAGTAGATTAAGGAGTGTGCGGAGGCAGAGTGATGTGCAGGTGGAGACTCTGAGGAGGTCCGTGAACCAGAAGGGATGGAGCCAGAACAGGGCTACAAATATGATGATGGCTGTGTCCTGGCAAACCTTGTGAATCACGTGCAGTAGGAGGCGGATGGGTGGGAAGGCATAGTGGATGTCACCTGTCCAAGGGAAAAGGAGATTGTCACCCTGAGAGATGTCCCCTATAGCAATTTGATATTCAGTTTGTGTTGCTTTGGGTAAGTCACTCACACCTCAATTCTCTCTATAATGGGGAGAGGAATTCCTTTCTCCTATACATTTTCCATCTTATCTATTTAAGATTTTAAGCTCCTAAGAAGAGGCTCTCTCTCTTACTAGGTTTTGGTACAGCACCTAGTAAAATGGAGCCCTAACTGTGGATGAACCTCTAGGCATTTAATAATACAGATAATAGAAGTGTACGATGGCGGTTGTGTCGCGCCGGTCGCGGCGGCCCTTCCTGGGGCCCAGCCACTGGGGAAGGCTTCGGCACCTCCCAGAAACAAATGGGGAATTAGTCAGGTGACCAGTCTATACGCTCCGGCCCTCTGGCAGGGCGGGCGAGCAAACAGTCCTTCGGCCTGGTCCCTTAGCAGAGGCAAGCCAACAAACAGTCTATGCGCCCGGTCCCTGGGGCAGGGCAGGCAAGCAACGTCTTCCAGCCGTCTGGCTGGGGTTTGGAGGGCTCTCCCTCCAGGGCAGCTAGGGAGAGGGGGAGGGGGACACAGGCCCACCCGTCTCCACTGCGTCCCAGCCCAGGGCCCTACCAGTGGCACAGCGATTGCCACTGGCACGGTGGGGCTCCGGCCTCAACACGCCACTGGGCCTGGGCCCTTACTCCAGCCATTGGGTCTGGCTGTCCCTGGGCCACTTCCCCCCCGTACTCCCACGAGCTGATCCCGGGTAAACCAGAGGGGTACATGGCCCACGGCTGGCTCACCAGTCCTTCGTCGTTGGTGGGTGGCAAAGGGGGCAGATCATCGGCGTCCGGCAGCTCCTCGAGGTCGAGGTGTTCACTGGGGGTCGCCGCCTGTGGCAGCTCCTCGAGGTCCGGTCCGGCTTCAGGGGGATCAGCGTCTGGCAACTCCTCCAGGTCGGGTCCGGCCTCGGGTGGTTTGACCCATTGGGATTGGTCTGGTTCCTTCAGCCAGGTTTGGGGGGGTCAGCCACCCTTTGGGGCTCATCAGCCAGTCCCAATCCCCTGCTTCCGGAGGTCCTACCCACTCTCGGTCCCAGGGTTTATCCAGGGACCGGCGGGGCTTCGGCCTGGGGCGGCAGATGTTCTCTTCCCCGGCTGGAGCCCAGGGTGGCAGGTCTGCTTCCCACAGCTGTCTACCCCTTACTGAGCCCAGGGGCCTAGCTTTTATACCGCCCCTTCCTGTGGGAGCCCCGCCTCTTGTCTGCTGGTTGGACGTCCCAGTTGGCCCTATCCGGGCCGGTCCTAGGGGTTGCCGGGCAGACTGGCGGACTGGTCCAATCGCCGCCTGTTGCCGGGCAGGTTTGTCTGGCTGACTATACCACCGTTCTATTGGCTGTGGCCCTCCCTCAGCTCCCAACCCTGGGGGAGGCTGCAGCGCCTTCCTACAAGAAGTCTTTGTTAAAGAATTAACACACCCATCCCTTCAATTCACGTATTAAGAGCTCACGATAATCCCAGAAGTTCTCCAGCAAATCCAGTGACGCAAGATTTGACACTCATGCCATATGTAAGGTGAAGAAATGAAAACCCACTGAACCCACTGAACTTTTTAACCCAGCATAAAGAAACCAAAAGGACACAGCCTGTTATATTTTGCTACGCTCCTTTGCGGATCACCTTTAAATCTGCATTCTAGCTCTGTATTACAGTTAATGGAAACTTTATTAAGGTATTTATGATTATGAATGGCACAGTATAAAAACATTCAATCTCTCTTTTTGTATTGACCCATAATAGGAGAACAATAGTTCATGCAATGAAATTAATAGCATGTGAGTGTCAAACAAATTAGAGGAGCTGCTTCACACAGCACGTAGTTGGCTTATGCAAATCACTATTGCAGGATGTCTAAATGTCAAATATCCTGGAATTTAGTAGGGGGCTGGGAAATAAATGTATGAACCATAATGAAATTGCACAAGCATGGAGATGCCTTCAATACCATTTTATCTGTGAGCTCTTTTTCTGCCTGTGAAACTGTGGGGTATCCAGGGTTGTGAGGCATCTGGCTACAACTCGCCCTTAGAGTGCATGCTGTGGATCAGCTCCCTGAAACCACCAGCCCATAGCTTCACAAGCACTGCCTTTCAGACCTCTGCAGATCTCACTCTGTTCAGGGAGCCACAGGTAACACACCAAGTCCTCCGAGCTTCCCCCTGGAATGTCCACCCCCTCTTCCACTGAACAGTTGCTGAACTCCAATTCACTACTCCCAAAGGAGTATTAGACACTAGCTTATAAAATTCAACGCAGGATCAACCCCTTCACTGAACCCACAGCCCTTTTGTATATTTAGAGTAAAAAAAACAAGAGTACATTTAGTATCAAAGAATAGAGATTCAAATGACAGCCTATTGGTAACAAAAGGTGACATGTAAAACAAAATCATAACAGTTTTCTAGAGCCTTAACTCACAAGACATTTCTTGTCTCCTACAGGATAACTTACCCCAACTCCTTTCCCTGGCATTTTCAGCCAGGTTGGCTGAGATTCTCCTTTATAAAATCAAGCCCACTGATGACTATTCCTCAGACTGAAGGATGCCAGAGCATCTCTCTGCACCCCCAAATATACCAGAACAAATATACCTTTTGTTCACCTGAAAATAGATCTTTTCCCCTGCTGTTTACCTCTTCCTGTTAATTTCCTTCTGAAGACTCCTTAAGCGCTTCATTAGCAGGTGACTCAGTATGCTAATAGACGTCTATCATAAGACACACACAATATACAATGGTCCACCTGGCAGATAACAGTCTTCCACCTCCTGTCTGGAGAAGCTTGTCTCAAGACTCGCTGCCTTTACCTAAAAGACCTAAAGAATCTAATGTTCAGCATATCTCCATAACTCCTTACACATTCTCCATACATACACCTTGCAATGACTATGATGACCAATATGACACAGGCTTCATTAGACACCTAGCATGACCTCTTTTGGTGAACCCAGGACATCGCTGTATTCTTATGTACCCCATATGTCTGGGTTTGTTGTGTATCTGCCAGTCGGCTTAAAGAGGTCCTTGGGTCAAAGGGAAACTCCTACCACAGGTTTCAGTGTCCATAAGTCTATAAACAAGAAGAAAGTTGCTTGAGTTTGAAGTGGAATTATTTTTATGTGTGCGCAATTTCCCAGCTGATCATTTCCAAGATGCAAAATTGGCCTTTTATGGCATCATTCCAGCGTTAGACTTTAAATCATAATTATACTAAGTTTCATAGACAACATTATTGCTACTCTATACAGCACAGCTGTATATCACTAGGTAATGGGCAACAGATGTGCTTCCCAATCTGGAAAAGCTATCCTTTTTTTATTCTTTAAGCTTAATATACTTCACAAAGACAACTGTGACCCACAAAGACAGGATACGACACAGCTCAAGTATGTTCCCTTCCATTTTTACAAGAAAGTAAAAATTTTCTTTTCATAGGAATAATATACAGTAAGTAGGTTGCTGCCACACCACCATAAGCTGGGACCTCTTCAGATCCCATTAGATAAAGAAGGTCAGGCTAGTGTAAGTCTATGCTGCAATTAAACACCCGGGGCTGGCCCATGTCAGCCGACTCAGGTTCACAGGACTCATTCTCGGGGGCGGGCTGTAAAATTGCCATGTAGACACTCATGCTGGAGCCTGGGCGTTGGGACCCCACAAGGGGGGAGAGTCCCAGAGCCAGGGCTCCAGTCTGAGCCTGAAAATCTACACTCCAATTTTACAGCCCTTCCACCCCAGACAGAGCCTCACAAGCCAGCTGACATGGGCCAGCTGCAGGTGTTTAATCACAGTGTAGGCTTACCCTTAATGGTAGACATCTAGGGTCTGATCACGCACCCGCTAAGTAAATGGCAAAGCTCTTATCTGCTGAAGAGTCCTAGTGAAAACCTAGGTGAAGCAGGAGCTGGTGGGGTGATTCTACGGGTGACATGCTTGCCACTGAGCCCATACAGAACTGATATTTCCAGTTGGCTGAAGGCAGTATCTTCCTGGAGTTGCCTTGCTTTGTATGGGATGTAAAAGTGAGATCCTACGTAGTTCGTTTTCCACTGTACCTTTGATTCTACATGGTATTCTTCACTTCCTGTCCTAAAGAGCTGTAGTATTAAGCAGTTGTCATGTTTCATTATGGAAGTTGCTGCCCATAAGGAGCGTGGAGTGAAGACTGGAACCCACTCTGGAATCTAGCTAGATGGTGGATGCTAATAAATGAAAGATGATCACCATTGCACAAAGCTCCTTAACTACTCTTTTCCTAAGCGGCCTGGCTGAATATAACAGGCTAAGATATTAAATCCCTAACTACCACTTTAAATAGCAATGTATTCTCTACGGTAGTTGACATTTGTACATGGCAACAAGACTCACATGGACTCACACACACAAGAAACCTAGGGCAGGGACAGGAGGAAAGAGCAATCGAAACATTTGTCCTGTGACCCATGTCTAATAGGAACTATCATGGAAAGGAAGATTTGATCAGATGAAAAGTGTAATTTCAATCAAAAATCATGGAAAAGCTCATGCACTGGTTGCACCAGGAAAAAAAGATGGTGAAGTGCAGTGCTTCAATACCAACAGAATGTGTTCCACTTCCAGTAACTCTGTATTCTGCAACCGGGTGGCCATCCTTTTGTTACACTACTTTTCAACTAACTGTAGAAGCAGTGTCAATGGGTACAACCAAAATGGAGAGGAGAAGACAGACATTCTTAAAGGTCAAAACTTTCAGAATACTTGAACAAGTACTTTGCCTTTCATATAATATAAATCAGAGTTCTTAAACATAATCTATGCTTCTCTTAATAAATCTATATCTGTTGATACATATTGACAGTGCACAAGGCTAATTATTTTAGAAAACATCAGAATGGATTGAAACTTTGTCATCAAAAGTTTATTTTGACTGTCAAAAATGAAAGTTTTGCAGAAAATGTAGAAGAAAAATGTTTAGGTTTTTTAAAACCAAAATATTTATCAACAATTAATATCACTTGACTTT
Source organism: Mesoclemmys tuberculata (assembly GCA_007922155.1). NCBI lineage: Eukaryota > Metazoa > Chordata > Testudines > Chelidae > Mesoclemmys > Mesoclemmys tuberculata. The sequence continues at coordinate 7,076,479 of ML675620.1, read as the reverse complement.
TGGGGGAGATATCAGAATGCCTTTGAATGTAAGTGCTACAGTAATGCAAACCACACAAACAATGGTGTGCTGACATCAGCAAAGGGAAGAATTGCTCCCATTCCCATTCAATCAGAATTAGAAGTGTGTTTTGGAGTCAGGGTGCATTTATACAGCAAATTCTGTGCACGAGCTCACCTACCTGAGCTAGCTTTAAACCAGCTAGCATGGGCAACACTACCAGTGAAGATAGAACCACACAGGTTTCAGCAAAGGCTAGCCATACAAGTATTTACCAAGGGGCTGTGCTGGGTTTGTACTACTCACACTGAAGCCCGTGCAATGCTGACTTCACTGCAGTACTGAATATTCTCAGTTGGGGAATATGGAGTTTAGTTTAGATTAGTGTAGATATATCCTTAGAGGGAAGGACAGAATGAGTGAGGTCTTTTGGATCTCTATTGGAGCCACTCAGGGAGGGAAACAAATCAAGTTTTGAAAGTCCACATATCCTAATAAATCATAAATTCCAGTCCAAAGCTCATTGAACTCAATAGGATTCTTTCCATTGACTTCCTTAGTCTGTTGTGGCTTTTAAGATTTGAAGTGCTTACGAGCTACCCTGTTCTTGTTTGCAGATTCGCTCAGCAGGGAGATGATTTATTTATTCTCTCAAAAACCTTCTTTGGTTGTTAAATACAAGCAGTTTGTCATCTTATTGGGCAGCCCACCGCAGGCCAGAAGACAAGAGGAAAACAGTGCCTGTGTTTGCTCTTGAGACTACTAATTCTTGTGCAGAGAAAGTCAAGCACTGAGGGAGGCCTTGTCCTGAGGATATGAAGTTGTGAGGGGGGGTCACACTGAAGGAAAGACTGAGTAGGGGGAAAAAATTGAGAAACCTAACAGCAAGAGATGAGATAATGAGACTTAGGGAAAGCGGGAGGAGATAGAATTCACTCAAGTAAATATATTTAAGAGGTTGTCTTAAAATATTTCATTAGAAGCAACAAGCTTGACACAGAATTCTGATGGACTCATAGCGGCAAGGGCACTCTGTCCGCAGCATCCTTCCCTTGGCCATATCATCTGTGCAGTGGGTGTGATTAATTATTTGGATTTTTCAGTGAGTGATACCATGGATATTCCCAATGGAATTATCTAATTTAATGGATTGCATATCTTTGTACTCAAAGTCTCAGGAATAATAGGAAGCTGCTCTTTTTCTACACTGGGAAAGACAGAACTCAGAGCACAAGAATGCTCAAAATAGCAACACTTTAGTAAACTTCTCTGAGTGTGCAAAGTGCATTTTAGGGCTGTTCTGTCAGAAGAGCAACCGATTTACACATTTCAGAAGAGGTTCCAGAAAGCACATCCGAACCGCACTTCTGCACTGTGGACACTATTATTGCAGAACGGGAAGTCTAGGATGGGACTTGTGGTTTTGCTCAGGCCATTCCTGAAGTTTAAATGATAAAAGAAAAAATGGATGTTTAGATCCATTTTTCATAACAGTATTGCCACAGGAGAGGAAATCTACTCTCATGAAGAGCAGCCCGGATTTTAAGCCTAAGGAATTTATGGCCCAGTCAGAAGGCAGCAAAGTGTTTCCTTGCACTTTTTCCATGCATTTTACATTTGTGCCTGTGAACTTGGTTACATTTTCCCAGAGAAATACATGATATTTGTTCCTCGTGCTATTGCCCCTCAGGATTCCTCCTGGAGGTTTCAAATTACACTAGTAAATATGTTCCTGAGAGGCTCTGCATCCATTTCCTAATTAAAACATCTTCTTGCAGACTTATCAGAGCTGAGATATTAGCATTCTGGGCCACTAGATCTGTTTCCTAACAATTCCCTGCATACCAAGGGGGAAAAAAAGTCAAAAAAAAATATCAGAGAGAGAGACAGAGAGAAGTTTTCTCTTTTGAATTAAATCTATTTGAGCAGATCTCCTCTAAGCCTCCCATATCCTTGCTGGCCATCATGCTATTTTACAAAGCTGACACTGCATGCAAGATTTTTGGCTTCAGGGAGAAAATGATCAAGATGAAAGAATTACTTACTCCACTTCTACCAATCTAGTGAATCATTCATAATCCTCACCTGAATCTGAGCCAGCTGTATCTGTCATTTTCTGGAGATAAGCCATGCACTGTATAACATTTATCAATGATCATTCAAAATCTATTAACACTCCTGAAAATATATACCGTGTGTACCGGGAAACAGAAGAGAAGAAAATAGAATTTATTTTTTCAGTTAAAGAATGTCTAGCTCAAGTGCCATTGTTTTAAGTGAAAGTCATTTAACCTTCTTTAGGAGCATAGGGTGATTTTTTGCTACGGCTGCATGTATACCACCTCCGTAAGTGGCGTAGTGCTGCGTCGACGGGAACACAGTTCCCGTCAGCGCACCGCAGTGCGGACAGTGCGCAGAGCAGACTCAGCGAAGTCAACGAGAGATACGCAAGTGTCTTACATCTCTTGCGTATCTTCAGTCGACTGCCGCTGAATCCGGAAGGTAAGTGTAGACCAGGCCAGAGTGTCAAAGGCTGTATCCTAGTTACCAGATACTAGTTTCCTTCTGGTTCCTATTGCTAGCTGTTTACAGATCCTTAATGCAATTAACAGGCACTAATGCTGAACAAGGAAAAGTGTAATTCATGCTTCTGATGTCACACCAGAAATTTTATGGTTCTTTACTGCATCATATCAAACTTTGTTTCTTTACTGGAAACAGCCTAGTACATCCATATTATCATAGTTTACAAATTAGATTACATAGTTTATTGACACTACCTATCCATAACATATATTGGGCCAGATTTTTATGTACATACTTACTGTGTGTAGAATTGTACTCATTTAGTCTCGTAGATTTCAATGGAACAGGTGTGCAGGAAGGTGCTTCTGATTATAAATGTATCAGAATCAGGCCCTCAGTTAAATTATTTAAAAACTACAATGAGTTTATCTGGCAGTTTGCTCGGAATAACAGAAGAAAAAATGAGAGATACAAGCAATTATTAACAACAAAGGGCTCATGGAACATAACGGGAGTGGTCCCCTTACACCTTACAAGTAATTGAGCTCAGTACAGGAATAATGGATGAAATTCTACTGTTTTATTATATTAGAGATCTAATGCTCTCTTCCAGCCTCAAAATCCATGAATCCCTAAATTCCATAAAGCTCGAAGCTAACGTAGTAAACATCAGGCCAGTGTAAGCCAATTTCTAGCCAGAAACAGAGAATCATCCATTACATTTTGTAGCTCATTCCCTCTTTATGTTTACTTGGCACATCCCTATAGTCTAGCAGAAGGGATTTTGGATATGTTTTAAATTCCTTTGTAATATTTTTTCTAATGGCCAGGGTGACACAAGCCCTGCTAAATCATTTCTGGCATGATCAATACCATTGCCTCTGTGCCTCAATGCATATTTACAAGTGTGCTGGCTCAGCACATTTGAATAGTTATTCACTTATTCCCTTTGCTGGCTATAAGCGTATAAACTGTTAAAATACTCCAGTAATCATCCTCTACCGACCTTGCCATCTGCACGCCCTCCACATCATACTGCAAACCCCATTGTACAGTAGCGTGTAAGGAACTTCTCATCATCATGTGGGAGGCCAGCACCTGTAAAAGTAAGTAGTGCATTGCACAAACCGCTCTCACTTTTAAGAGCACAAAGAAGCAAGACAGACAAGGGCTGGTATACGTAGGCTGATAAAACCCCTTAGTGGAGAAGTAATGTGTGACAGCAAAATGAGTTCTGCCACCATAGTTATACCACCCTTCCAAATTACATTAGCTACACCAACAGAAGCACTCTTCAGTTGGTATCGTTTGTCTACACCAGAGGTTTTGCAGGCATAGGTTTTGTGTGTTGTATCTTATACCTTACACAGGATGCTAGCGTTAATGTGCAATATTCCACCCAGCCTTTGGCAACCAGACTATGTCACCACCTTCAATGATTAATTTGATTGTCACAGGAATGCAGCATTGGTAACAACTCAGGTCCTTCAACTCCATAAACCACAGACCTCTATTACTTCAGCTAAAGGAGAATGTCTTTTAGAAGAGTTGATTTAAATTTTCTGCACAAAAAGCTTTTCCATGGACACGTGTCCTTGAAAATTGTCAACGTTACCAAAATATTCATTTTTGAGGAATTATCTGCAATATATTTTACACTAACATTTTAACTGAAACTTTTATCCATATCATTTGCCAAATAGTTTTCACAATTTTTGATTCACTAAACCCTGATTTTTAGTCAGAAAGCCCAGTTTCCAGTAAATGTGAAATTTCAGGTAAACCATATTGGAGAAAATTCCATGAAAGAAATAGAAAATGGGTTCATTTCAAAGTCAAACACTGTGAAACAGAAACAACTTGGACGTTTTTTTCACAACATCTTTTTCCGTTTTTTTTCCCCAGCTCCATTCATTAGATGTAGAATTAGCAGTAAGGTTAGTTGAAAACTTTCTGTCAAAATAGCGTTTCAATGGAAATTTCAGCTTTCTGACTGAACAAAATTTTTTACAAAATGTCATTGTTTATGGCCAGAAGGGACCATGAGATCATTTAATCTGACCTCCTGTAAATCACAGGCCACCAACACCACCCAGCACCCACACACTAAACCCAACAACCAGTCAACTGTTGAAAAACTAAAATGTCCCAAACCAAAATATCTAGATTCTACAATGCCTCCGTGGCGCCTCATGGAAGTTGTCATGTGAGTGCCTCGTGCTCCCATTTTTCCACCCTGCGCCAAGTTCCCCAGCCTGACTTCATCTCCCACTATGGCTATATGACTCCCAAGAATGATCTATGACTTCCTTGCACCAAAAGGGAGAAAGAGGTGCATCATGGGAGAAGTCATCCTACTAGAAAGTCTTGCCTATAGAGAAGAATAGGAGTATGCAGCACCTGGACTACAATTCCCAGTAGACACTGCAACAACAATTCAGAATTTAAAAAATTACAGTGTTTTTTTTTTTTAATCAAAATTGTCATGGGGAACCCTCGCCTCCCACACACACACACAGTTTCTGACCAACTCTAATTAGTAGGTCTGGTTTTCACCCAAAAAATGGGCCATACTACACATACACACTAATGAATACATTGCACTATCTGGCACCGGACCATTAAATCAGCCATGGATCAAAAAATCATAGGGAAACTCCAGCCACACATCAGCATTGACCACAGGAGGTGAAAGATCTCTGTACATAGTGTTGATCTTCCTGTGGCAGGCTAAGGCAGCTTTAGGATGTAGTAGTGCCTGAGCAGAGCAGTGCAAAACTGCCTTAAAGCAGTTCATGTAAAGCAGGGCAGATCATGTCCCTCTATGTCTTCTGTTACAGTAAAATGCTCTTCATGTCCTTCATTTACTACGTCCAGTTTTTTCACTCAAAGTCACAACGATTCGCTCAATTGAGGGCTCATATGTGACACTTTAAGTGTGTTATGTTACCTTAACTTAAAGTAAACCACTTGGTTTGAGTAATTCGAGTTTCCAGAAACTTGCTGATTTTTGGGAAGGACCTTTCTACAGTCCTAGACTTAAACTTACATCTTATCTCATTTTTGTTTGCCATTGATTTCTGGGAACGATTGTTCTGTGCAAGACACTCCATTCCGACTAATCTCAGACCTGATCTAATTTGTTTGTGGTGACACTGTATAGGTAGGCAGCACTGACCAGCATATAGAACACAGGACTGCGAGTCAGGATTCTTATTGTCAGCTATGCCATAAACGTATGCTTTGGTCAAGTCACCTCACCACACTGAACCTCTGTATAATTGGGATAATGGTACTGAACCACCTTTCTATGGTACTTTGGCATCTCTAAATGGAAATGATCATTTAAAACCACATTTTGTTTCAAACGCCAATTAAGTGGCAGCAACGTACTTACCCAACACCTAGCATTCAAAACTCAGGCAACAAACAGTTAAAGGTATCAGAAATCTTACACTCTTTGGATATTTCTGCACTACATACCAAAAGAACAACTGCAGCTCTAGTGTTCCCCTGAGCCCTGGGGCTGCATGTGTTGAGGGCACCGAGTCCACAATGCACTTAGTATTTAGCACTCGGGGCCCTTGTGGGTATGTATATGCTGCATTGTAAACCTGGGTCTGAGGGACCTGGACTTATAAACTCAGTTTTTCCAAGCATGTGCATGAACATCCACACTGTACTGTAAACCTGGATTTACAACGGCTGGACTCGAGTCTCACAGGGTATGTCTACACTGCAATTTAAGCCTAGGATTCGTAGAACTCAAGTTAGCAGACACTGTGTTTATTATTCTAGGGTTTGAGTGTCTACACTCATTTGTAACTCTACATTAGGCATTTTTGAACCCATGGTCCTAACCTGGGGGTCCAGTGTCTCCACTGCATTAAGCAGGCCTGAGTCCAACCACCCATATCCCAGCCTCCCCCCCCCCCCAAAAGAAAACCATGGCCACTCTAGTCCTTTGTTCATGGTGCAGTGTGGAAAAACTTGACTGTCTACCACATTTGACTGTCCAGAGGGCAAAGAAAGCTGGCTGTGGGATTCTTTTGGTGCGCTCTCAGAGCACGAGGAGACCTATTTTAAAAGTCCTGGGCTGAATGAAGGATTTGGTGCAAAGAGAGCTTACCGTGCCTTTTGTTCATGAAATAAAGCCATCAAAAACAGTTGCTTTGCTGTCAGACTATTAATTTTCTGCCATAATATTCTTAAAACTGATTATCAAAAGGACATTTCTGTGTAGCTAACACACCCTTCTGTCAGATGCAGCAGTAAATGAGAGTTTGGCAACAGCAACGCTGGTCTCCTGGTTCTAGTTAGAAAAGTGGCAAAGAAATGTCAGCCTTGGAGTCTGATAGCGCCAGCTAACAGCACAGCTTGGTGGATGTTTATACGGCAATGGAAGCAATTACATTTTAAATGGGTTGATATTACATTGATAAACCTCACTCCCGCCCATGTCTCATTTCTTTTCACTCATTAAAGCATCTTAATATAGAGACTGAAACCACTGGGCACTTGCAACGTATGACCATGGGAATGTAACAAAGCTGCAAGCCCTAAGTAAAGTGCATTAAAGTTGGCAAGTTCACTTTGCTAGGGAAAAAATAAACATATCCAATTACATAGTAGCATAATGTCGTTTTTCCATTAGTTGCATAAACAACCCTCATGCATCAGTAAGAGCTAAATCCCGATCCCACTGAAGTCCATGAGAATTTTGCTATTGATGTCAGTAGGACCAGGCTTTGGACCTATATATTACTTAGCTAAACAGGTGCTATTTCACAGGAATTAATTAGCCATTGCATGCCATATAAAGTTATTACCACACCTACAGGATTTTGATTAGTTGAGTGATGTGTGTTATAGGAAACACCCAGGTGACCTGATTTTTCATTTCTTGAGCACCTTACATCTTTAACGTGTTTATGCTCACCTCTGATGTGAGGGTAGGGAAGTGCTCTTATCCTCATTTTAGAGATGGGGCACAGAAAGACTAGGTGGTTTGCCCACAGTCACGCAAGAAAGCTATAGTACAGTAGAGAATTGAACCTATGTCTCTCTGCTCTTTGGGTAGCTCCCCAAAGCACTCAACCACCCTGTCCCAGTTCTACTCACCAGGCCTGATGCTGTTCCCACAGTGATGTAACACCAGTGACTTCAACAGCGTTACTCCTGATTTACTTCATTGTAACTGAGCTCAGAGTAATGTCTTATGTTACAGGTATAGTCATCATTAGAGGGCATCCCAGCTGCCATAAAAATCAATGGACTCTTTTAAGCAAGACGTAGCTGCAGAGTCTAAGATTCGTTTATGTCAAAACATGGAAAGCCCTGCATACCAAAGGGCAAACCCTCAGCTCCTGTAACTTGTCATACCTTCAGTGACTTCAATGGACCTATGACTACTCACACCAGCTGAGGATGTCAGGGGACAGCTAAGACGTCAGGGGACAGTGGAATACAATAGACAGTAATTCTGTGGAGCTTTGCCAAAATTCAGCTCCCCCGCTTGCTTGGAGTAAATTCTTTCTTTGTGAGTCAGTTAATAGCTATCCCCCCTGTGCGAAGTTACCACCATTCTGGTGAAGGCAACAGTAGATTTTGTGCCTGGACTGGTTAATTTTCCATGATTATTTTGCAAGACATTTGGTTTCAGGATTCTAGGTCAAAGGGTGCATGGACATTGTATCAGTGAGTCAGTCACCTGTAAGAAGCGTCTAGTTATGTGAGATGATAGCACACACACAAAAAAAAGTTTTTAATTTTTTTTAAAAAGCATATAAGACGATAGCAGCAATTTTTTTTTTAGCAATATGTTCCTGAACTGGAGACTAGGCAAAGGCTAACTACTAAAATATTCACTTTGGATGAAGCTCCTACTGTGTCCAACACACACACTGTGTTATATCCCATCTCCCAAAAATAAATCCAAATTGAAAGCATAAAGCCAATTCTTGTAGCTCTAGGTATTTTTGACGTATCTTATTGTATCCAGCATGTAATGGATCCAATGCTATAAACCAATTGCCATAAAATCCTGTCAAATGCTGTAAATCAGCAGAGGTTCTGGTTTCCAAACACCTTTTGCACTTGTAATCTCTGGGCTGGTTGGTGAAATGGCTAGGTTAGAAATATGTTTAGAGCTAATAGAAAGTCCTTCGCCACTACTGGATTTTGTTAGCAGACAGATTTTAATAGGGCCAGGAAGAAAAATAAAGTTTGCTAATATCATCCATCCTACACAATACGTCATTGCTTGGAGGAGGAAACCAGTACAAATATGAAAAAAAATTACTTATTCTATTGCATAATTTTTATATTCTCACTCTCAGATGTACACGAACTTTAGGCACGGAAGTATCCAATTAGATCAGACTATGTATTTTACAGCCCCCCTAAAATAACTTTGATATGGCCCCAGAAGGAGTGCAGAATGTCTGATGGACCCTTTTCATTTTTTAAAAGAACATTTTTAAGTTATTCCTCATTCTAAAAAAGGAACTGAAATACTTCCTCCATTTAAAGGTACTGTTACCATGTTTTCCAGGAAATTTGGGTTCTTCTTGCTGCATTATGAACTTAGACTATTACACAGGTGAAATGAGCTGTGAAAGTGGCAAATGAATTCTGAACAGCCCCTTGGAGGTGCAGAACCTCTACAAACCTCCTGAAATCAGTGGAAATTCAGATCCTTACGGGATTAGGCCCTTCATGAGCATCCCTCAGAGTTTCAGAAGGCTGTTCTCTGCCAGCCTGGTCCTGACCAGCACCAACACAGATGTCTGGATCTAGGGATTTTGGTTTGGGCCATTATAGAGATAGAAGCCAGCTGATACAATGTCAGAGCTGGATTCTGAGCACCCTGAACATCTGGATCTGTGGCCGTGGTTCACGCCCATGAATTAAAATCTCTTTGGTTATAAAAGCAATTCTCTGCTAGACTCAGCCAGCTTTCAGCATCACAGGCCTTGTACACATAGCAGTGACAATGCCATTTGGCCATTTCTGTCAGCTGGCGGACTTTTAAAGATAATGACATCATCTTCAATGAACTAAAAAGCTCTGTGACTTCTGAGCAAGGCAAGGATGATGAGGCAGGCGACAGTCGCTGACTGTTTCTTGGCCAATTGATGAACAATAGGAGGCTCCGTGCCATCACTTCCTGTTCAATTCTTGCAGCCTGGCTTCTGGGAGTTTCACTCAGCAGACTCCCAGAGCATAAGTTCTCTGCCTGCGGACTCACACAGATTGTCAACACAATTAATTGCCAGGCGAAACAGCAGCTTTATTAAGTGTGCAGGTCTCACAAAGACATCTTCACACTGGTTAGCGTGAGTCAGCATAGAGATATTAAAACAAAAACCTTGAGCGGAATCAAAAGCTGGAGATCAACAGTGAGCGGTGGTCAAACTACTGGCGATTGTCAAACTCTCCGTCCGGAAAGAAATCTGCTAAATATCAAAGGAAAAAAAATCAACTTTTGCCCTCCCCAGTGCAGTGCAAAGAGCAGATTTCACAGCAGCCTTCTTTGTAAAACAAAATAAAGACATTCTTTCAGCTATTCTACATTTCTCTACTTTAGCCAGCTGCATTCAAACTCTACTTCAGGAAACATAATGACCATCTATTTACTGAAAGCTGTGCTAACAATGACAAATGACATCACTTACTCATCTTTCTCTACATTACACAACTCCTAAACACAGAGCTGATTCTCCTCTCACTTCCACTGGTGTAACTCCATTGACTTCAGGGGAGTTACTCCCCCATCTACACAACTGTGAAAGCACACTCTTTACTCTCCTTTTAAACTTGCAGATCTAGATTTCTGAAAGCTGACTTACTTGAGGGTTGCTGTGAACTATGATGTTTAATTTGTTATTTCCTGGATTCTCAAATACAGAGTTCAATACTAGATCAACAGGCCTGATTCTCAACTGTTCCACACATTCTGCAATTATTTACCGACATGCAAAGTGGGTATAAAACACTACCATATCAGAATGGCAGCATTTAAATTATCCACTCATTTCTAGCACTAGCCCTCAGGCACATAAGAAGTGGCCCATTCACATCCAAAGTACAACATTTCACCACACAGTTTCTTCTAAATTCCTGTCTGATACAGACTTGTCCCCAGTTTTATTTTGGACCTCCTTATGGCAGGATAAAGATGAAGCGATCACTAGACTGGAAATTGGTAGTTGCCTAGGGACCAGTGATCATGACCAGACTACATTCAACATGGCAAAGAAAGGATAGTACCAAGCAGGAATATATCCCTCTAGGGATGAATCAGGGTTGTGTGCTGAGGAAGACAGTTTTTTTGTAGGTCTGTAGGACTCCTGCCTCGTTGACTGCTGAAACCGGCAGATGTGCGTCTCTGGTTTTCAGCTCCCATTCTGTAAAACTGAAATATCATCATCCTCTAATGTCACAGGGATGTTCTGAAGAGTAATTAATGAGTGTATATGAAGCATTCAGGTACTATGATGATGAGCATCACTGTAAAGCCCAGGAGGAAATTAATAATTCTCTCTTCATAGCAAGGTTTGAAAGCCCATAGGACATGGGGCCACACATTGAAAAGCAAGAAGAAGCAAAAAAGGCTCATCAATTGAACAACCATGCATTCTGTGCACTGAATGAGGCAGAGGTCCTGTGGAAAAAATAGTAAGTGATCATGTAGTTATAGACTGTATCCTAATGGATATGTACAAGAGGAGGGGGCCAGCAAATTAAAGTTGTACAAGCAACCTAATTCTGGCTTTTCCTAATTATTGAATGTTTGACTTTGCAACGTTAATAATGTTTTTAAGGTTGCTTTTGTGTGTTTTATATATTAAATATAAATACACAGGGAAGCAAAAAATGAGCAAGGTAGTATGTCAGTAAAAGTACTGGTATGTTTCAGTCTAAGGGCAAAGCCTCCTCTCCCAGGTGAAACCAACAGGCTGAGAGAAATTGCTCAAACCAGATTATCCTCCAGGGAGAGGAGTACATGGGGGTGTCCTGAGTGTAACAATGACCATGTGAGTCAGTGGGTACTAAAGGAATGGGTTAGTGTCCCCCTGATGCAGTCATGTAGTAAGGGTCTGACATATAGGACTGTTGGTGTGATGCAAACAAATGAACATGCTATTTCCTGGCCTTTCACATGACCTGGAGCAAACTGTCAAAGAGAAAAACAATTCACATTACATGGTTTTCATTACACTAAGAACTCCACAAGGCTTGATGGTCTGTCGGAAATTGTTATCCATTCCTGTTGATCCTGGACATCTATATACTATGCATGCCACTATATTGCAATTCCTTATGCCCAGAAACAGCAGTGGGCGCTCGAGAAACATGTCGCTATTGGCTTTCCCTCTTAAGCAAGATGGGCTTTTATTCAAAGTTGTCCTCTTCCTTGATTGTGGAATGTGCTTTTTGCCCATTTAGCAAACTTCTTAAACAACTCCCAGTTTTCATTCACATTTCTCTGGCTAATTTTTTTTCCTCCCAAGCAATTTCACTCATAGTTTTCTTCTTCTTTGGGAAAGTTAGTCCTTTTGAAGCACCAAGCATAAATATTACTGGCTGGGACTGTCCTTAGTTTGCCTGTAACGAAGAAAATCAAGATCATGATCCCTGTGATCATAGTCCCTATGCGACCACCAACTTCAAGTCCAGGGATCAATTCATCATTATCTATAAATTGGATAAAGAGGTAAAGAGGTCCAAAAACAGAGTTACTTTGGGTTAGGGGGTGATGCCTTTTGTACTGGGAAATGATCTGTAATTTTGAGAAACTTTAATGACATTTTACCAGTGGCTGCATAAGACCATCAGCATGTGTCTCCCAAGTTGAAGCCCCCTATTGAAACCCCATATTCTTTCAAACATTACAGAGAAGTGCTTAAAAAGCAACTCCTCCTGCTCTCTGGTTTGATACTGTCGTCTGTTACAGACTCCCATAAGTTCCCCTCCTTACCTTTGTTACTGAGTACCTTCATCAACATGCATTCAAGATTCTCTGGTTCTGAATTGCTGATAACTCTAAAACAGGTAATGATGTCTTTAACAGAATACCATGCTCTTTTACCCATTCTCTCCTTTCTATTAAGTTGTAACAAGTGATGTTAGCATTCCAGTCACGCATACCACCAGGTTTCAGTAATGCCAATTACATCAAACTCCCTCTCATCAGTGGGACTTTCCACTTCCTCTTTCTTATTACATAGACTCCCAGCATGGGTATATAAGCAATTCAGCTTCTGGACATTTTTCCCACCTTTGTTAACACGTTCATGACACCTTGAGTAGGAGTTTGAACCGTGTTTGCCTCCTTAGCACCCTTCCCTTGCATTGTAGATTAATGCCTTCCAAGTCCTGGCTGCTCAAATTAGTTTCCAACCCAGAAGCTTAGGGTCTCCCATCCCAAAAATGCAGGCTGCCCCACTGGTACAGCCCCCTTTCCCACTGGGATGAGTGACCACTCGTTAATCCCCCACTGTTAAAAAACTGCCTTTTAATTTGACTTCATCTGGTATCAGCTACCAGCACTGGTTCTTGTTCTGTCTTTCTCTGCTAAATTAAAGAGCCCCTTAGTACCTGGGATTTTCTCTCCATGAAAGTATTTACACATCATCAAAGTCATCTCACAATCTTCTATTTGATAAATTAACAGATTGAGCTCTCTAGTTTTCTCACTTTCAAGCATTTTCTCCTATCCTGAAATTGTTTCTACGGCTCTTTAGTGTACCCACTCCAATTTTTCAACATCTCTTTAAAATTCTGGACAACAGAACTGTACACAGTGTCCCACTATCGTCTCACAAATACCATACACAGAACAAAAATCACCTCCTTAATCCCTCATCCCAAAATGAAATCAAATATATTTGTGTCACAGGGAAAAAACAAAAAATTATCCTTTGGGGCAACTCCAAAAAATTATTTTTTTTAATTTTTTTTTTTTTGGTTTGGCCTTTCTTCTCTGGAAAGAAGCAGGATTAAGTGCTCATATCAAATGAAGATGATAAACTCCTTACTAGTCCATTAGTAACTAAGGAGGATGTAAACCACATTTCTTTATGTCCTTTCCTGCAACTCTGTAACTCCCCTGGGATACCCCCTGCAGTTCCTCAGTCTGATTTGGCTTCCTTAGCATTTCCCTCATGCCTTCAATTGCTGCACAGGTCTCAGTATCTTTTCCTTCAGAGAGAACAGTACCAGCTTCCACTCACTCCAAACATAGCCTTCCTGGTGCTTTGCTCAGGAAAAGGAGCAATGTACAACTTCCAGATCATTAGATTTCTTTGGATCCTTCTTTGCTTTTTTCTTTTTTAGCCTGCTTCAAGGAAGTTTCCTCATTTCTTGTGTCCTGGCCAGACATGTCCCCAGATTTCCGTGGGGAAGTCTTCAATTCAGTCACAAGCTCTCATTTGCTCACTCATCCCTTGCAGAAGATAACATAAATAAAAGCTAGAAACAGCCAGGGTTTCTTACCCTCTAACTCCAGAAGAGTTGTTCCTTCTGTAGTCCCATGAAACACTGCTTATATCGTCCCTCTTCCTACCTACTGCTCAGTTAGCCAATCAGCAGGAGACAAAGCAGGACTTCTCAGTTATCTGCTGCTGTGTAGTGTCCCGGATAATTTTCAAACTCACCATTGCTGAATTGCTGAATGAAACAGCGTTCATTTTTTCAATAGACTTTGAAAGTTGAGGTTAACTTCCATCCTCCTGTCACGCATCCAACAATTTGAGGAACACAGCATTGATGATCCATGGAGCACATTGAGTTGCATAACCTACTTGGCATACACCCTGATTTTTCCAAGTGTGCTTTCTGGGTACAAGGTGAAAAATCTGGTCTAGGGCATTGCAGTAATTACTAAATTAATGACTCTATGGAATGTCTCCATGCACTGCCAATCCTCCTGTGACATTCCAGTCTGCTACGCCAAGTGATAAACGCACCATATGAGCAATAGCTCGGGGCATTTCAGAGTAGATATTTGTCACACAAGCAGGCTTTAGAAACGTAAACGTATGTAGGAGGAATAGTGCTATAGGCTTGTTCCTCATAAAACAACTTTTAATTAAAATTTTTTTTTAAACCCACTATAGGCAGCTCTTAAACTGACAAGAAATGCATTCTGTTATTCTTTGCAGAAAGGCACTATACACTGCACTTAATTTAATTAGGTAGAGAAAAAGGCCCACTACGACCCTAGGGGCTTTAACAGCGTCCTTTTAAACAGAGGATACTGCGTTTATATCAAACCATTTTAATGTGAACAATGCATATCTACACAGTAATTTTAAAATATTACTTGCTATTATTAAATCGTATCTCATTTTAACTCCCTCCCAAGAGAGATGCTTCTTATTTTAAAGAAAAACCTTTATGCAGAAATCCTATTCCCACCAAACTGTAATTTTCTGATCCTGAATGTGTGAAAGAATTTATAGCAAAACACCTTTAAAAACCAAAATAAATCCTCCCCCAGAAACAAAAGGAGTCTTGAAATTCTTATCACAGTGGATAATACATTTGCATTTCATTTTCACCTTTTGGAGAAAAAAAAAAAAGACATTTTTTAATTTTAAAAACTCAGGAGTGGGGTCTGTCTCATGCCCATTGTTTCTTTCTGTAGGGCCTGCTCTTGTAACCAAAGGAATAATTGTCCCCACATGGGTAGTTAGGAACACAACTTGAAGTCAGACAGACAACTTAAGGTTTTGGTCCAAAGAACGTATAAATCAATGGAAAGAATTCCATTGCTTTCAATGGATCAGGTCCAGAAGGCTACAGTGCATCTCTGCAATCGACCCCGAGTAAAGTGCAGTGCAGCACTTTACCATCCAAGGAGGAGACCATGGAATGCAATGTGACTTGGTCACATTTTCTCCCTTCCTCCACGGAAGGAGTAAGTTCTACCTCAGTATTTATAGGGTCCTCACCAATGTAGTGTCTGAGAACCTTAGAATCATTAGTGGATTTTATCCTCTCAGTCTCCCCTGTCAGGTAGGGAAGCACTGTCTCTCTCACAGATGGTGAATTAAGCCATATGGTAGATTAAGTGACTTGCCCAAGGTCACACAGTAGGCTGTGAGGCAGGAATTCAACCTAGGTTTCTCTAAGTCCTAATCAAGTGCCCTGTCGCCTCCATCCTTCTTCCCTTCACTGCTTTTTGTGGAGCGATTTACTCCTCCACATGGGCTATTTTGGTGAGCACATAGGGGGTAGAACCAGGGCTCCTCCCGTCCCCCCACTTCCTTATACATGCTTCCCACCCATCAGATTGCAGCAGAGAGTATCAAGCGAACAGCTTCTACTCTGCTCCTAACAGCTGGAGTCACAATTTAAGGACAGCCAGGCACAAGAGTAAGGAAGGCCTGGGATCTGCATGGCCACCACATAGGGGCTGTGGCAATCGGTGTACCTAGGGGTGAAATCCAGGGGTAAATTGCGACAGAATATGCCCATTAAGTCAGAATATATTTTCTACTTGCTGCAGCTAACTTCTCAAGCTTCATAAAATGTGCGTATGTCTCCCCTCCCCCTGGTTCTTCCCTAGCATATGTTGCAGATCAGCAAAATCCACTTCCAACTCAAAACTTTGTAATGTCACTACCTTTGCCCACTTGAAATGTAATGCTGACTCACCATTGTCAATGATCTTTGGCAATTTTGGCCCTTGGTGAAAAACAACAGAAAGTCACACACGGACATGAATTATGCCATGGTTGTCATTCAAAACAAAACAAAACCCCAGCATTTGCCAACAGGTCAAGATGAGGGCCTAAAATATCACTTTCCCCCCCCATCTCAGATCCCACTCTATGATAACTATAGGGAAATATTGACTTTCTGTGGGACTGTCTTTCACAGTTTCATTAAACTAAAATAATTAGCAGACTGTGGCTTTAAGACAATCTTCCTCATTCTTTCCACTGAAAGTCATGACAATTCAGACTCCATTATTATTAATTTTTATTACTGTGACATCTCAAGGCCCCAGCCAAACCCAGATCCCTATCATGTTATGTGCCGTTCAGAGAATGCGAGACAGTCCTTGCCCTAAAGAACTTACAGTCTAACTAGGCAAGACAGAGAAAAGATAAGAGGGGAAAGCAGAGACACAGAAAAGTGAAGTGATTTGCCCCAGGTCACACAGTGGCACAGGCAGGAATAAAACCCAGGGTGCTTGATGCTCAATCCAGTGCCCTATTCATTGGGCAACACTGCCTCTCTATGGACAAGAGCAGAAGACATGGAATAGCTGGATTTTTTTTCCTTTTTTAATAAAAGGTTTAATTTTTAACCAACAAAGCATACGTCACAACACCTGAAACATGAAATACAATACACTCTAGATTGCCATTAATCTTTAATGGCTGGCATGGTCCTGGGTTTCTACAACCTGGTCTTCAATACTTGCTGCCAGCCATCAAGCTTCTCACTTGGAAATTTTACCACAGAGCATCCCTCCATCTGCTCCCTTGTCATAAGGTTCCTGTCCTTAGCAGCAGGTATCACGGATATGTGTGTGACAGAATGTAATCCTGTGTCCACTCCCTTCAGACAATTGTAATAATCTTTGTACAAAAGTAGGCCCTGTGAGCTATCATTTGAAAACTCATAATTTGCTGGTCATTGTTGTCCTGATAAAATAAGTGTGGCAACATTGTATGTGAAGTTATAAGATTCCATCACATGGTGTTAAAAATGTATGTTTCCAACTGAGGTTGGCAAACATGCCTGTCTCAAACAAAAGAATGTGTGCTCTGTTTAATTTGCATTTAACAGTAAACAGAGTCATCAAGCAGGAAGAGGGGGAAAAGGTACTCAAAATGATGAGGAAAATGCAGTAGGAAACATCCTTCCTTATAGACTGTCTCCTACATCTCAGCTGGAAATATTTTTCAAGGGGGAGACTGATACTATAAAAAGGAGAGACAGATACCTCCCCTCTCTCTCTCTGACTGTCAGTTCACTGCACCTGAAGAGATAGAGGAAGTAGACATTGGTCTGGAGAAGCGGTCCTGACTTAAGAAGTTTGATCAGTAAGACTGCTGAAAGCTTATGGTGAGAAATTTGGCTTTAATCTTTTGTAGTGTGTTAAGTTAGGCACCAGTAGCATTATATCTTTATTTTTTGTAACCATTTCTGACTTTTATTCCTCATTACTTGTACTCACTCAAAATCTCTCTGTACTTAATAAACTTGTTTTAGCTAATAAAGTGTGTTTAAATTAAAGTGGCTGGGAAACCCCATTTGGGGTAGAAAATTATGTGTGTATTATTTCTATTAAAGCAGTAACTGACTTAATATTAAATTGTGTTGTCCAGGAGAGGGCTGGGCAGCACAGAACATATATTTCTCTGGAAAAATCTAACACTGGGAGTGTGTTGGGGTCAATATAACCAAGAATGGTAAAAGAGCCAAGGTGTGACTGGCTGGCTGCTGCATACACACAGACATAGATGGGGGTGACTTGCACACTTGAGGCTGTGAGCGGTCCAGGCTGGAGGCTACAGAAGTAAAGCAGTGGAAAGAACACCCTAGCTTACACGGCAGGGGTGACAAAGCTACTCATTAGTCTGGATTGTACCCTGTTATGTTGCAATGTGTTGTAGGTGTTCTTCAAAGGCCGCTTGCAGAAACCTCCATTCCAGACTGAATTAACTAACTTGTCATTTATTATTTGCAGTGAAAGCCAGTGAATGCAGTCTGGTACTGACCCGCTGGCAGTGCCCACCTGCCTTTTCAAGACTCAGAAAGTCGAATTTCATGCTGCCATTCAGGCTTCCTTCACATAAGCCAAGGAGTCCAGTGTTCTTCCAAACTGATCTCACTGCCACTTTCTCAGCAACCCACACCTCGGTCATCTCTGAGGCATTAGTCTCAGGAGGGACTGTCTCGGCAACATAAGCAAGCCCGGGCCAAACCATTTGCAGTTGGCAATTCTCCACATCCCTCTTCCAATGGTCCTCCTCTCACTACGGTCTTTCAAACAAACATTCTGGAGTGATCCTAGCACAGAGCTCCCCATGGTTTGAAACCTGTCTCCCTTCCACCTCCATTTTTTACCTCTCATATACCTCATACCTAAAATAACATAATCACAATACAAACCCTAATGTTCCCTACCTTGTATTTACATATCCATTCATTATTTGAAGAAACTATGGTCAAATAAAAACAGGAGTTAAGGTTAAGCAAGGTTAAGACTGGCAGTGTCTCAAGAAGTTTGCTGGCGAGGAAGGCAGATTGGTGTGGCAAGGATCTGTCACACAGTCTAATCTCCAGCGAAGCTCACTCTTTCTGAGACAAACCTAACACACAGCTCTGGCTATTCTCCGCAGCATGTTGCAGTATCACAGCTGGACAAAGCGTAAGTGCCTCATTATAGGCTATGCTTCTAAGGAAGCAGTGATGTAACTAAAAAATAATGGTGGGTTTAAAATACTACTTCAGTTTACAGCAGGTCATAACATTATAAAAGAGGGAATGCAAGTTTGTACTCTAGCAAGTCAGATGCTTTCAGGCACTATGCAAGAACAAATAATGCAGGGACTAGGAGGGACTGAGGAAACTAAAGATGTGAGTGGTAACTATACAAACACATTCTTTGTGTCTTTAATAAAGAGTGTTGGAATTCAGTTACTATGAAGAAGGCTAAAGCAAATATTTCTATGCCAGATCCTTCAGTACAAAGAAAGTCACTGAACTCGATTTGCAGATTAAAGAGACAACCGCTATTAAGAAGACAAGCTTAAAAGCAAACCAGCCAACCAACCAACAAATCCATCCCTAACTCTAATAAACTAAGGCTGCTTAAGTTAGAAGTCAGAGAAAGAAAACTGATCGGTTGAATGAATCATTAACGCCAATTTTACAACAAAAATAGACTGAAGACATGGTATTAGAAAATTAGAGACAGTAGATGTAACCACGGTAACGAACAATAGTTACAGATACAGAGCCAAACACATTTGCTTCTGGAATATAGTTCTAATTCATTGGGCCTAAATCAGTGCAAATCCAGAGTAACACCACTAAACCCCAGTTTATCACGGCTGTCTGGGCTGGTGGCCTGCATGGTATTTTTCCCCAATTTTCCAAGGTGATTTTTAGGTTCACTTGCACATTTGGTTTCAACCCTCACTATCCTGACTGGGGAAGTGGAAGCCCTGCGGCCATTTGCCACTGGACGAAATGCCTCAGGTCCATTCCAGGGCCCTGCCCCACAGTGAGCCCCATGTGCACAGAAGCACCTCGCTGGCCTGCACCCCTCATGGTTGGGTGTGGGGGGTTTCTGGGCCTTCCCTTGAGTCGCCTCCATTTGGGCGGCCATGGCCTTGCCCTCTGGCGAGGTCATCGAGAAGCTCAAGCACTTCCCAAGGTACAGAAAGTCCCAAATCAGCACCACCTTAGACAAGAATCCCAAATTCACAAACAAAAGCTCTTTCACCCTTCTGGGCTCAACTCACTCTTCTCCTCACTCTTAGCAGGGTGCTGACTCCTCGGGCTTTGCCCCACTGGAGGCCCAAGTCCAACATCAACCACAATCGTCTTGCGCCTCCTGGGCCGTTCTTCTGTTCCCAACTCCACCTCTCCAGTCACAGCCCAGCCTGACTGCGGTCCTCCATGGCCAGCTCCTAACGGCAGAGTAAGGTTTCTATTACTTTTGGAGCATGAATGTTTCCCCCTAGCAGTCCCCTGAGAGGGTCAGTGAATTCTGGTCGGGATGTCGGACCAACAGCTGCACATCTGAGCCAGTCCTGGAAATCTGGAGCTTTGGGGCCCAGGGTAGAGTTGTTAGCATGACCCATCTCTCTCCTGCAGCTTTCTATTTTGCCCTTTTAAGAGCAACAGGGCAGGAAATTCAATTAGCTCTTCCTCAGGGGGAAAGCACCAGGAGGGGGAGGGCACACAGAGATGGCAGGTAAAATGGTGGGCGAAGAAGCCAAGGAGCTAAGAGGCAAGAGTGAAATGGCCATTGTTTGTGGATGGATGTGAGACAGGAAGATTTACACAGCTTCTCGGCAGCCAGTTAGCATTGCAGTCCCTTGCCACATAATCACCGCACTCCCACCACATAATTGTGCACTGAGTCCTGATTACAAGAAGCCCTTTTCCCCTCTGGGGGTCAAGGCTACGGGTTTCTTGGTGAAATGCCGCCTTGTGCCATGGTAGCTGCAATACATCCCTGCACATAACCTAAAACGCCAAGCTGAGCTACAGGGGCTGTCAGTCAAAATGCTAGCAGCGCCTTCCTTAACACCCTAATGGATTTCTAAGTGATGTCTTATCACCGAGCGCTTGCTTTCCGGGGCCTTTGAGAGCTATTCTTCATCACACGTCCTCATTTATTAGTACAGTGATCATCATCTGCTTCAGTACTGTCTGTGGCGCCCAGCGAGCCCCCCCCCACCCGCTCCTCCCACCTTCTGCCCACATCTGATTTAAAAGTAGATACCGAACCCAAGATAAAATAAAATAAACCTCATGGATCATTTTCCTTGCATGGCTCTGATCCATGCCTTATGCTGAGCTTACATCTCCCACTGACTGGCATTACCTGACATCAGACTTGCCGCATCTTGGGAAAGATAATATTAGATGTTATCGAGGAACTTTGCTCAGCCCCTGTGCCTGATATGCCACCCATAAACCTGTCACTGCTTCCCAGTGCAACTTATCATTCCTACTTAGTTCACTCATTTCCCGCATTGCTTTGTAAGGCTCTCACTCAGTTTGTCATTCATCCATCGTGGTTAACTTAACCTCACTATTCAAAGTGAGCAGTGGAGAGTTTTCCTCCTCTTTACACCCCCTATCGTGCCTCCTCACCCCCAAAAAAACCAGAACAGAACTTTGTTCAATCCGTCTCCTTCCCTCCAGCCCCTGCTCTCCATCTGCAGCACACAAGCTTTCCTTTGTCAGGTTTGTTGGCCTGTGACTGACAAGCAATTACAATAAGTAATTTCATTTCAGTGGAAGATAATAAAACGTGATACCATAACTACCCATAGAGCCTCAAAAGTATTTATGTTCACTCTAATAACCTGGTGTGATGCTGTTAATCTTGATAAATACTGCCTAGCAGGTGCCGGGGAGCTGAATCTTCATAGTCTTTCACTGTTTGCTGATCCTTCCACAGGGAAAGCTCCAAGCTGTTAAAATGCAATGGCCCTGCTCTATTTTTTAATTACATTTAGTTTATTTGAGGCACAATCAGATGCATAACTAATATGGAACCTGCCTTGGCTCTCTGAAAGAGAGGCAGGCCTGGATCATTTCAGTATTTGCAGTATAGGACACAGGGAGCAGTTTTCCTTTGAGAGAAGGAGAGAAAAATGGAATGCCGAATGGGAAAAGAATGGTCGTTTTCAAAAGCATCGATTCCTTATTGATACTTTGTCCTGCCCCCATGCCTTCTTGATACAGGTTGCCTTTGTTTTCAGATGCTCTTCATGAAAGGAAGGCAGGCCAAATTATCTTCTGGGGCAATTTGGCAGAGCTTCACTGAAGTCACTGGAGTCCTGCCAATTTACACCAAGAGCAAATTGGCCCTGACATCCAGGCAAACAGCTCTGTGCTTGATAATCACCCAAACGAGCACTCCTGAGCTTTCCTGCCAGCAAAACTTGCACAAAAGCTGTACTAATCGTCCACCATGGTGAATGCAGAGTTATAGAATGCCTTCACCCTTCCCAGGTCAAGCAAAGAGATATGAGCCAGTAGAGCAATTGTATATTTCCCATGGCCTCCATCAATTGTTTTTCCTATCCATTTACTAGATGACAGTCTCTTACTGCATTAAATACCACTAGCTGGAGTAGCAGAAAGATCTCAGAAGCTCTCTGCTGGAATACAAGTGTACACAAGGAAGGAGTGGCTACCTTTTCTTCTTACTGCAGTACTTGGAGTTCGTTAGGGAATCAGGAACATTCTTCTCAGAGACCAAGAAACTTAAGACTTTAGATTTGCTATGTACCAGCATGACCCTAGCCACATTAAAGAATCAACCTACATGGCAAAATCTGCCCTGATGCTTTGTTGACAGAGAGGACCACATAGTTTAAGACTTGGCTTATTTACCGTTCACAATAACATTGGCAGCCGTTTGTCCTGCTGTGGCTGGAGTACGATGGGGCTTGTGTGGGTGTATGTACAAGGGGGTGGAATATGCGTGGAGCCTTGCAATTTTCATGACTTGTACAAAGGACTGCAACAGGTGCCACCTTTAGGAGGACTGCCTCCTCTGGGGGCCACCGAGATGCATCGATTGCTGCAACATGGCTGAAGAGCAGCAGAGGAAAGAGGTTAGAGGCGGCAGACCCCACCTACAGGTGAGTGCAATCTGTGTCTTTTTCTGCTGAGTTTGGGGAGATGGGAGATTGCACTGCCATGAAGCACAAGCCCTCCACAAATCCCCTTTTCCTCCTCACACTCAGGGCAGGATGTGCGTGGATGGCATAATCTAGCCCTTGGACAGAGGAGGAAGAAAATCCCCTCCATCATTTCCCTCAGAGATAAGAGTGTTGGAAAATTAAGCACATGAGGAGAAAACAGAAGGGGAATTAGGCCTTAAACTGATGCATCAGGCATCTGGCCAGAGCTGACGTCTAGCCTGTCTGTTCCCATATCGTAATGACTGCCTGGAGACTGAGTTCTTAATCTAAGAGAGGGGAGTTGCATCAGGGGTGAATTTGGCTCCTAATCTCAAAATTTTGAGGGCTATGGCAATTGTCTTAGTTACCATCACCTGGTGGTATGGTTTCCCCTGGTTGGGTGAATGACCGTATGATTTCCAGCTTCTGAGCTAGCAGAGCTGCAGTTAACGACCTGTGTCCTCAGCCTGCCACTAGCAGAATGAGGGACAAGGTTAAATGGTAAAAGCCGCAGGACAGATGATTGCAATAAGGAATGGTATGCAAACTAGTGTGGAAATCTGGACAGCAAATGTGAAAATATTTCCTTTATCTGCCCATGCCCAATATTTGGCATATGGGAAAATAGTTCAGGAAGCTTGAAGTTGTGTGTGACACATTTCTGTGACATCAATCACATCTCTGGCAGTTGTACTCTCATAATTCAGCATTTCTCTTCCCCAACGTGTACAGAAACCAAGTCAAGATAACAGATAAGTCCGAAGAGAGTTGACTTGGGTACTAAATTGGGGAATGTTTCTTCGAATGAGGGGCAGTTGAAACCGCTGAGCCCAGTTAAGGGCATGTAATCTAATGTGGTGCGATCAGATGGGTGGTTGGACTCATCATTAGGCGTGTGTGCTAAGTGACCACCTGGCACAAGGATTTCCGGGAGCATCATACCTCATTAAGTCTGCCTAGATGCTGTTTGACCTCCTGTTGCTATTGTCAAGTCAAGCATCATTGCTCTATACATACATTACTGGATATCAGTAAACGGTTTATCCAAACAATCTCAAAGCTCATTGGAATAATGCAGAAATCAGACTGCTCTGTTCTAATGTAAACATCAGAACATTTGTCATCTTAATCGCACAGGAGGTTTAGGAATATTTTGAGGGAGAAGGCAACATAGTATTATATAACATTACTTTCTCCGGCTTCCAGGGATGTCAGGTAGTGCGTAATCTGTCACCTACCCACAGATGGAGCCAGCGATAAAAGCCAGGATGTCATCTCTGTATAAAGGGAGCTGTACGTGGTTACCACACCAATTCTTTCCCATTTCTGACCAAAAGAGAAAGCCTCTGGACTGGCTGGAATAGGATTTTAGTTGTTTTCTCCTGAACAGATTCTCTCTCAAACTTTTTTGAATTCCAGGGACACTCGGTACTATTGCTTAGGTGTTCCCCCACATAGCAGCATTTCCCTCTAGGCTGCTCCGTGTTTACTGATCCTCTCTTCCAGCATCTCCAGTCACCTTAAAGAGGCAGGACATCCTCGGAGCCAATGGTACTGCATACCCAGTCCCTTGTCTTGTCTCTCCTTTACCCAATGGCCATAACCTGTGTGCCGGAGATAGTTGTCCAAAAGCCCATAGGCCCAACTATTTTCCAGCCCTACTCTGCATAAACTGGGACCAGGGTAATGAGTAATAGTGGATTAGAGAATTGAGGAAGTATAGGCAGGGTACTAAAATAAGTGATACTTTCTAGTATTACTTAAGTTGGCAGCCACCTGTGACTACTGAGACCACAATCACGCTTATCTCTACTGTTCCCTGGCCCTTCCACTTCCTTCTCCCCCATTTGCCTGTTTATTCACCAACTGTCTATTGTCTAAATCCTAGTTTGGCTGGCTTAGAGACTGCCTTTGCATTGCTTGTTTGTACAGCACCTAGCACAATGAGGCCTTTCTCCCTATTTGGAGTCCCTAGGTGTTGCCACAGTAGAAATAAACAAGTCAGGTGGGTGGGGCGGGGGGAGGAGAAGGTTGTTTTCAGCTGAGCAGAGATGCTGAGACAAAAAGAAAGCTCTTCCATATGGAAGGAGTCACACAGAAGACTTGCATTAACAGTGGCAAGATTTTCATTCAAATGCTTCTTCTCATGCCCAGATTAGAAGACATCATCATGCAGAAAATGGGGGGAGAGATCATGGCCATGGGATCCCACTGTACCCAGGGATGAGAGAGGGGATACATTGCTCTGGCCACAGACATGTTTTTACAATGCTGGTTGGTTTTTTTGTATGTACGATGGCTTTTTTAATGTACCAGATAGAAAACATGCCAGTTTGTTCAGGGGCTGGTGGTTTTGATATGATTTGTCATGAGCAAACTCTCTGAGGTCAATATTGCAGATAAATAGTAGGTATGGTATTTTTTTCCTCCATAAAAACTGTAAAATTAAAATTTCTTCATTTTCTAAAATACAGGATGTGCGAGGGGAAATTCTGCGAGCCCAGTAAAACAAAAAGTGCTAGGAAAGGGGGAAATGGGCATCTAGACAAAGGTCAGCCTGGATAAAACAAAACTAGTTTAGAGGCCTGAGTCTGCAAAGGGAATTTGAATCCTATAATTCATCTGAGGCGCTTTTCATTGCTTTTGCAATTGCTTTCCATGATTTGTGACATTTGTTGCACACTTGGCTTTAGAAACAGAAATTCAGACTCAGTCCTGGTGTAACTTGATGTAACTCTATTGAATTTCAATGGAAAAAAAGCCAGTTAACACCAACAGAGAATACAGCCCTAAATATTGATAACTTTGCTCTTTTTTCAAAGAGCAGCTTTATTATTTTCACCTTGATCCAGTAAGTTATTTAATTTGAAACAGTTACAAATGATTTTCCCCACTCACTAGGTCCCCATAGTATATGACTCTCAGTATTAACACCACAGGGCAGTAGCAAATTGCATTTTGTCAAGACCGAAATATAGCCGTTTCACCATACACGCTGACGTTATTTATAGCAGAGCGTTAAACCTGTGTCCAACTGAAGCAGGACTCTGGTAGGCGCTAGTGGGAATAGCCTCCTATAAGATAGTTTTGGAAAATACCTGCCATTTGTGCAATTTAGGTCCATCAGGAAAGCTAAAAAATGTGCTTTTCAGAAGCATTTTTACCAGCCCCAGTGATACAGCATCTCTGCTGGGATTTTTATTTGTATTACTGTAGCACCTGGGAGCTCTAGTGATAGGACAGGACCCCACTGTGCCAGGCACTGTACAAACACAGAGGGAACCCACCAAAGAATGGAACCCACCCCAAGAAGTTCACCATCTAAGTATAAGAGGAAAGCCTACAAATGGATACAGGGAGACTGATGGAGGTGTAATAGGAAACAATGAGACGATGCTGATTTAGGATTCCCCATAGAAGGGAATCTACATCTGCATCAGATGTAGAAAATATTTCACTGTTCCCTTGGGTAGCTGAGTTCTAGCCAAGGGCTAACACTGAAAACATCATACTTTAATCATGGGATGCAGAGAGAACTCCATTTCAGCTACACGCTACATTCAGCACCAGCTCTCTGTGTCTATTGGTGCCACGCTCCAGCAGTAGAGGGCAAATAGATCGTTGTACTAATGATTGTCTAGGCATCTCTTAAAGTAATGCATACTCACAGTAGAGCCACATAGAACCTGGAGCTGGCTCAGGCTAAGTCTTTCAATTCCTCAGGCTTCATCTTTCACTGGATAAACCTGAGAAGTTGAGCAATTCCTCTGTGTCGTGGACATACAGACACACCAGCCTCGTCTACACATACGTGTAGCTGCACGCCGCAGTGAAAAGCAAACTGTGTCCACACCATGGGGTGTAGCTACAGGCAGCAGTGAAAGGCACTGGTTGCTCCCCACGGTGGGGAAAGTCTCCAGGAGCATGAGACTGCACGACACTACACTGGTTAAAAATAGCAGTGTAGACGTGGCCGTGTAAGGTACATATCCTATGGTCCTGGTGTGTATTCACCTAAGCAGTGCCTTACTGGTATTTCTACCTTTGCTGGCAGGTGTGCACTGTACATACTCTACATGCCACCCCAGATGGGTGTGCAGTGTAGACGTTCCCAAAGAGACCTCAGTAGCCAAAACACTGTGCTAGTTCTACACATGGAACATTTGCACCACTGCATCCTTCAGTGTGTCCTGTCTTAGGGGAGGAGAATACTTAGAGGGTCCCAGATCAGGACCTCGGTTCTGCAAACACTTTAGCCCTGTGGCTCCCAACCTTTTTGGCTCGAGGGCCACAGATATCATTTTTACAACCCTGAAGGGCCACCAGTCTCTGCCAGCACCCACCCTGCCACAACAGCCAGATGGAAGGAGGTCAGCGAGGTGGCTGCCTCCCTCCTTGTTGATCTCCCGTCCCCTTGGCTACAGCAAAGAGCCTACACCAGTCTTTTAGCCCCACAGCAATGCACTCTGCCTGGGTCCTTAGGCAGAAGCTCCCTATGCAGCTAGTGGGACAGGAGCAGTGGACCAGTTTGAAAGCCCCCACGGGCCACTTTTGGCCTGCAGACCTCAGGTTGAGAACCACTGCTCTAGCCCATGTGTGAGTTGACTCATGTGAGTAGCTCCATTGACAGCAATCAGGACCTAAGTGGAAGTTCATGGGTTTTATGTAAGAGAAAGGAAAAGAGGAGCGCTAGCTGAAAAACCAGGAAAAGTTTAGCAAACTAGTTTTATTTTGTTAGTTGTTTTTTTTAAAATTGAAATTTTAATGACATTTTTCAAAAAAAAATATTGACCCGCTTTACAGCTAACTTAGCAATTAAGGCTAACTTGGCCTCTTTCCCAGAGTTTATAACCCTGTACAAGGGAACTCCTCCTGGGGTAATATAGCCAGAAGTGTGGTGTATTTAAATAAGGCCATTAAAATGGCTAACCTTTTTCTATCTTGCTTCTGCTTGGTCAAACCTCTCCAAAGAAAACTGGTCTGTGTAGAATTTTTTCAGGGGGTAACATAGAAATTTGAATTTTTGATTAAATTAAAATTAAAATGGTTTAGGTCAGGTCTATAGGAAAAATCTGAGTAAATATTTGAAGGAACACTCCTGCAACTGTTTTCATCCAGCTGAAGATAATGCTCGTAAGTTTATAATACATGTAGGCAGGTTGCTTCCACAGATACTATCTTAGGTACTTAAATAGCTCCCACTAACATAGCATCTGAGTGCCTCAATGATCAGTATGTTTATCTGTATCACACCCCAATGAGGTAGGGGGGTGCCATTATCACCATTTTATAGAGGGGAAACTGAGGCACGGAGAAGCTAAGTGACTCACACAAGGACACAGAGAAAGTCTGTGACAGAATAGGGATTCGAACCGAGCTCTCCCAAGGCAGTGCTCTAGCCTCTGGACTGACACGGTCATCCTGGTGATTTTATGACAGGCTGTATCTAAGCTTCAAAATATAGGACTGAAGGTTTTTTCCAAAATCTGAACGAAAAGGGGAGGAGAATTTGAAAAAATGTTCATGAATTCCCTCTTCCCTTCCTCTTTTTCAAGAAATCATAGAACTGGTTGAAGTTTGTGTGAGAAAAGGGGACATATTTTGAAAATATTTATCTACTTTTTTAGCAGCTGCAAATAGCGATTGGAGAGAAAGCTGTGACAGAGTTCCAATATTGATTGGACAGCTGAAAATACAGTATTGGCCTATATCTCTAAAGATGCTGTCTTTTTTCCTAAGGGTCATATGTAGATTGCAGGATGACAATGGAAAATTTGAAATCACCTGAGGCCAGTACCTGTTATATTTTAACAGGAATCAGGAAAGTCATCAATCCTGGGCTTTATCCTCTCTACTGTGAAAAGCCTGGTTCTGTAATAATATGCCAAATGCAGGAGAAACAACCCATAAGTCGGGGTTCAAAAAGATGGTCCAGGTAAAAGGCAAAAGAGCTTCTCGTATTAAACGAAAAGGTCAATATTATAAAGATGTGATCTCTATGGGGAAAAGAGCCAAGCAAATGGTTAGCTATTTAAATAGCTGATTAAACAAAATATAATTAGGGCTAACTTGGCCTCTTTCCCAGAGTTTATAACCCTGCACAAGGGAGCTCTTCCGGGGGTAATATAGCCAGAAATGTGGTGTATTTAAATGAGGCTATTTAAATGGCTAACCTTTTTCTATCTTGCTTCTGCTTGTTCAGGCAGCAGCATCTGTTTATGCAGCTAACCTTTTCGCTGTGCAGCCTGACTGCTTGTGTACATTTTACAGGGAGTTTTTTGGTTTTCCAGTCGGAACAAGAATCACAGAAGTGACTTGAGCCAAGTTAGAAAATAAAAACTAGTACTGCTATCTATAGAACAGTGAATTTGCTGGGTAATCAAAGGAATGTCCTGGCAATACAGAGTTCTAGAATTTTATTAAATCGCTCTGTTGTAGGTGTTTCTCTCACTGTCATGTAGTCCTGTGCCTCAAGTTTCCCCTCTGGGTCTGCTGGTAGTGAATTAGTACCCCACTCCCAAGGTGGGCAGTCCCCCTCTCGGTAGTTATTAGAGTAGTCCCCTTGCCAAACATAAGAGTCCACTCCTAGGAAAATTAGCTGTCCTCTGCTTGTGTTTATGGGTTTTCGCAGATATCTCCTCCCTCTTGGAAACTCTCATTGACTGTTGCTGTGGAAGGCAGTGCTTTTAGACAGATTCTTTTTAATATGTACCTCATTTATGGACATTGGATGCAAGTATCTAGATCTTAACAACAGAGCAAAAGTTGTGTGAGCTTTTCCCCTTAGTAAAATTAATATTGCACTTGTAAGTTCTATTGCATTCGTGCACAAAGATGAGAGCCTTCTGGTAGCTAATACACCACTTGTAAACTGCTATTGCTGGTAAAGAAACACAGGGGCTAAAATGCTGGGTTCATATTCCAAATTTGTAAATTCAAATTCCCAAAGGTTTGGTTTTTTCCCCATTCATTTGTCTATTAAGTGGTTGGCTGGTTAATGTGATTATGGATTAATTAAGTCTCACCAAGATTTAAAGCAAAATATATATATATATGAAGTGATCAGATGTTTCACTCATGCCAAATAAGTCACACTGGGGAAAGAATTATTCCATCTCACAAAGAGGTGCTATCTTTAAAACTAGCCCCATCAAAAATGGTATTAGTCCCAACTGGGTTTTGAATAATTTAGGTCTGGATCAAAGATTTATGCTCATGGGACCAGATCCCCAAAGGCTCGGCATCCAGCAGCTCCCCGAGTGGCACTTATGATCAAATTGTTGAGTCCTGAGCTCTTTCAACACCCGTGCCACTTATTTTGGGTGCCTAAACAGGAGCTAAGTTCTGTTGAAAATCAGACCGCACATGAGGCCTGATCCAAAGCCATTGGAAGTCAACAGACACTTCCTATAGATGACCATGGACAGTGAATCAAGTTCCTCTGAAGTTCCATTGACTTAAAGAATAACTCATATTGTGAAGGGTCAGTCTGCGTGTCAATCCATGTGCAATCAGGGCTCTGGACACTCTCCTAAGAAGCATAAATCCATACCTTGGAGCTCTCACAGGAGGCAGGGGGAGGGGGTTAGAAGGGGAGTGCAAATTAAGCAACACAGGGTATGGCTACAGGTCTACACTGCAGTGTAAGCCCAGAGTTAGAGAGACTTGGGTCAGCCCACCCATGAAACGGACAACGGTGCTTGAGCAGCTACATTGTGTTTTAACCTTCTGTTAAGACTTTTCTATCCCTTGCTCACACCAAGGACTCGGACATCCCTACTGCAGCCTGGAGACCAAAGTCAAAGTAGCCATAACCCAGGGTCCCAGTGTCCAGCCCCATGAGGTGTGGCCCCTCTAGCCCTAGCACCGTGGTTCACTGTGGGGAAACTTTACAGCCTGCCCAGCATGTTGCAAAGTGAGCGTGTTTCCTGGTAACAGGCTTGATTGGTTCACTCTCCACGGCAAACCCAGGAGGCCCTCTGACAGTGCGTCTCCAGGGGGTCGACTCACCGCTAGGTCAAGGCCGCTTCCCTGTTGCACTCCGTCTGTCCCTCTCTTGCTCTCCGTCTGCAGCCCCTCTCTTACTCCAGGTCCACCTGCTGCTTCCTGACTTAGCGCTCCCGCCCGGTCACGCAGGATACAGTCCCTCAAAATCTCTGTCACTCCCACAGAGACCCACGCCATCTTCCAGTGCCACGTCCCCAGTGGCAGGCTAGGAAAGGAGGCGTGCTCTCTATGCCGGGCTCCAGCATGCAGCCAAGGTCGGTTCAGTCCTCACCCGTCTAGCACCCTCTGCTTCAGTCCAGCACCCACTGCTTCCTACCCTGTGTCCCCCAGGCTCTTTTCTCTCTCCTGCTCTCTTCACTCTATGTCCTTCCAGCCAGGCCCCTTCTGGTTCCCTCCTTCCCTCTCTGCTAAACAGAGGGTCACCACAATCTTCCTCCCAGCAGCCTCTCTGCTACCAGGTTCCTGGGCTACAGTAAGCCCGTCCACCCCTGCTCAGGTGGGCGTCTCTCTAATCAAGGCTCTCCCCTCAGCCTGTCTCTCCCTCTCGATTCTGTCTAATTGGCTGACTGGGCCCACCGGGCCTACTTCAGCCCCCTCAGAGCCCACCTGGGGAGTACAGCCCATCACAGAGCGGGGCTGCAGATCGGGGACCTGAGTCAAGCAGTACAAAGCAACAGGGCTCAAACCCCGAGTCCCGCCTTAACTGAAGCTCGGACCCTCCGGCCCTGCAAGGTCTAGGGACCCTGGTTCTGAGCCCTGGGTTAGCACAATGGCCATGTAGACAGAAGGGGGGAGGGGTTAGGCTTCAGCCTCATCTCAAGCACAGGGTTACATTGCGGTGTACCTGAAGGATACGTCTATGCTGCCAAAAAACCCCACAGCAGCGAGCCTCAGAGCCCAGGTCAGCTGATTTGGGTTTGCCCCGTGGGGCTCAGAATAGCAGTGTAGACGTTCCTGCTTGGGTTGGAGCCCTGGGCCTGTAACCCAGGGAAGGGAGAGGGTCTCAGGCCTGAGTGCCAGCCCAAGTGGGAACGTCTGCATTGGCATTTTTAGCCCCACAAGTCTGAGTCAGTGGGCCTGGACTCTGAGATCCACCGGTTCATTTTTGGGAGGTTCCTTTTTTTTTCCTCCGCAGTGTAGACATATCTTGAGTATATGATTTAATTTCATATTTAGTTTGACTTTTAAAGTCGAAATCCATGACACGGCTCTTTTTATAGATATCGCAGCTGGAGCCATCCTTTAAATACCCATTCTTACTTAGATTTTATGATGCATGGGAAATATTTGTGATCAGCTTGTTCTGAGTGCGCGGTTTCTTTTGCAACGAAGGGTAGAAGGTCAGAGGGAGCAAGGGCACAAAAAAAGAAGTGCCGAGTGTCCCTACGTGGGTTGGGAGGAGAATACAGTGATTATCATTCCTTTTTATTAATGGGCGATAGCAATTCAGTGCACGACTCCAGAATAGCTAAGCCCACCAGTTACATACTGGCTAATGAGACTGCCCATCCTGATATGTTACGTAGTATATGACAGATAGAAAAATAAATAGATAAATCTAGACAGTAAGTGATCTTTCTCTGTTGCTTTACAGGGAAAAATAGCAGTTCAGAAAGTGATCTCAGCCATGCACGTATGGAAAATACATGAGTTAAGGAAGTCCAGAATCTACCACATCAAACAGCACCTCCCAGTTATTTACAATGCTGAAACTCAATCTTAATTGCCTGATTTAAAAGAAAAATCTGTATTGATTTCATTTTGAATTGATATCGTCCCACATGTACGATATGCAGGGTTTAGATTCTTTGCATAGACATTTTTATATTCCTCTAAGGAACAGTAGTTTCGAACGCTTTCAGAAAAGGAAGGAGTACACAAATCCGAACAAACAGACCAATTCACACACAGAATATCTAATCATGTGAGGAGAGGAGTTTGTCACTTCCATATCAGAAGCACTGGAAGATTTCTACCAGAAGTCATCATCCCAGTTAAACTGGACAGCACAGGTGGACGTACACACCAGCAAGCAACCTACATTTATACATATTGTGGAGCTGCCCTGAGGTCAGGGAATAATTCACAGCAGCTTTACAGACATGTTGGATTTATGGCTGTCCCCTTCCTCAAAGAATCCTCCTTGAATTGTGACTATTGAATGTCAGGCCTGATACACCCCTGTGAAAACCAACTTTGTTGGTGGGTAGTATCTGACACCATTAAACTCAGCTCAGAGAATCATCACTACAAATTGGGAAGACCAAAAAGAAGTTATCTTGAGATTTTAGACAACACTTAAAACTGAAGAGTAAAATGATTGGAAATTCCATCAACCAAGGAATTCCTTAATTCCTAGCAGTGAAGCCTGGACTACATTGCCGGCGAAATTTAGTGGAAGTCAACGGGAGTTACATAAGCTATACAGAATAGCGTGCATAACTCGCGTTGACTGTGTAATTTCCGTTTCATGCGCTGCCTCCACTGCGCTGTGCTGACAAATGTGTGCCCATCATCACAGCGCTACGCTTTTCGGGGAGGTGATTTTATTACATCGACTTCCAGATCGATTGCGCGTGTCTTCACTGCTGCTCAGTCGAGCCGGAAAAATTGATCTGACGGCAGCAGATTTGCCACCATCAGAGTAGATATAGTCAGAGAGGAAAACCCAAGGATGCATTCGGAGCTGTGAACATTTGCATCTCTTACTGTCATTCAAGGTATGTCTACACTGCAATGTGAACTCAAGGTTAGTGGAACTCAAGTCAGTTGGCCCACGTTAGGGAATCCTGCGCTGGAGCATCTACACTGCATTTTAATCCTTGGTTAAGAATTTTCTGTCCCATGCTCAAAACTGGCATCAACACATCAGTGAGCAGAGTCAAAATAATCATTCCCCACAGTCCCTCATTCCCACCCCCAAAATATGGTACACAGCGGGAAACCTTTACTGTCTGTCCTGCACATTACCAGGAAGCAGCTCGCTTTGCAAAAGGCTTCATCGGTTTGCTCTCCACGGCAAACCCAGAAGGCTCTCTGATAATGTGCCTGCAGGCTGATGATCCTAAGAGAATGGGTTAACACTGACTTGAGCTGCTGCCATCTGCCAAAGTGGGGACTTCCATTTTCAATACAGTGGAATGCAGATGGTTGGGATAGAGAGGACTAAGGAAGCTGTCCCATGGAATTGTGGGATATTTCCAGATGACTCCTAGGGCCTGAGTCAAACAGGGCTGCGGCTACGCTCCAATACAATAGGGCTCGGACCCTAGATCCCAGCTTGACTTGAGCTTGGACCCTCCAGGGTGCTAGGACCCTGGGTCTGAGCCCTGGCTTAGCACAATTGCAGTGTAGACACAAAGGGGGTTAGCCGTGAGCCCAGACTTGTGCACAGGCTTACACTGCAGTGTAGACGTACCCTCAGCATGAATGAAGTCTCTTATCCTTGAATTGGGAGCAGCAGCACAGCATTCGAATGACTGCCTTTTAATCTGCTCTGTCTCCCCACGGCACTTCCAGAGCTGACTCCTTTACTAATGAGCCAGCAATATCCACCTTTGCGAGCTGTGCTTACTCACAGGACTGGTCCCATCGTGGGTCTGTTGATAAAAGTAAAGGCTGGAGGCCATATGGTTCAGGAACGAGCAATACTAAGAAAACCAGCTGTAATTGAATCTCAGAGTATCTGAAACCCTATAGATTTTGAGGGCAGCTACTAGGACTCTACTGCTGGTTTATATTTTGTAGGGGTCTTCATATTCTAGGAACAGCGATCAGCACCAGAACCCAGATCTGCTCACAGCATTGCAGCGAGGGTTCCCCACACACACACATCTTGGATATCAACAGCCCCCAATTTTGCATCCTGGGACCAACTCTAGTTTCCTTAATGTCTCTTCCCTGCTGCACTAAAAAGTAAACAAAATCTCTGTTGTTGGATCATATAGGGTCAGCAACCTGCTGTCTTACTGCCTCGCACAATCCCCGTTAAATAAATCATCTACTTGTATATCATACTTGCCTGCTTTCTCACACAAGTGTCATTCCAATCATGTCAAAAGAGTTCCTTCTAAATTACATGGACAAGAATCAGGCCATATTATTGTTGGAATTTCCATTTGGACATAACAGTTGCTGTGTGGTTGGAAATGGGGAAATTCTGTTGAAGCCAACGTGAATTTAGTATATACAATAGAGCAGGACTGAAACTGGATAATTTGTACTGTTCATACCAACTGGGTGTTACATTTCTATACACAAAGTCAAAATATGTGATTTTAGCCTAATGTGATTTATTTAAATGTAACCCTTCTGCCAGGGGCCAATAAGCGTGTCAAGGACCAGGTTCAGTCTGCCCATGGGTCTTTTTCTACCACCCAGAGCAACTTTCCTGGCTCTTGGAAATAGAAATAAAAACTTCCTGTCACCTTTGCAGGTGGTTCTTCTCCACTCATAAGCACTCAGCAGATGTAGGAACATGGATCCACAAGTATCTTGGTTTGGGGGAAAAAGAAAAAAAAATCAAACGAAACATGAAACCTCTAAATACTGCATACCAGAAATAGTGGCCTACCTCAGTGCACTAGGTGTTTGCTCATCCCCACATCTCCAAGTAATAATTGTCCGATTTACAGTGGTCCAGAAATCTTAGTCCCACTAGAAACCACACCCACCTCTTGGGTCCATTTAGGCTCAGTAATACAGTCTGGGGGGCATCAAAGGGCAGCTTTCCTCTCCAGACTGCACTGCTCCCATGGGCATGATATCAGTTCTATTGCTAGCCTGTGAATCAGTGTAGCACCACTACACCATCTGTCAGGTCACAGCTTAGCACTACTGCACCCTCTGTTGGGTCACTGCATGGCCATCTCTGCGCTACCACCAATTTGGTCTGGGCACTGCAAAAGTGCTCTGTTCCACGACCACTAGTCTTGTCTCATTGAGGCCTGCAAATGCCCCAAAGGGCACAGCACCTCTAGGCAAAGAACCCAGAACAAAATAGGGTTCTAGAAGAGCATTCCTGGGCCTGGAATAGACTCCCTTAACCTTTTCTCTCTATTGAGCTTGGATTTCAATACCAAGCCAAATTCCATTAGCTGTTACCTCAGGGTGACCTGCTCATTTCCAGGGCATCTATTCCCAATGCCTATGCCCTTTCACAAGTGCAGTAACAATAATCTAGTATCATTTATACAACCAACACATGAACAAACTTCAAACAAACCAAGAAAACTCAGTAGGTGAAATTATGGAGTAAGCAACATCATTCATGTAAACAAAACTGGCTCTACCCCTTCTCCCCTGTAGAGGGAAACTCCATCCCTCAGAGGGTCTGTCTACACTGTAATTAGACAGCCACAACTGGCTCGTGCCAGCTGACTTGAACTTGTGAGGCTAAGTGGCTGTTTAATTGCGGTGTAGACATTCAGGGTCCAGCTCCAGACCAAGAACTCTCACCCTCCCACCTTGCAGGGTCCTGCAATCTGGGCTCTAGCCCAAACCCAAATGTCCACGCTGCAATTACCCAGTCTCTTAGCCTGAACCTTGTGAGTCCATCAGCTGGCATGGGCCAGCCACAGGTTCTTAATTGCAGTGTAGACAGACCCTGAGTGTTCTGGTCCTGGGTCTTATATTAGATTAAAGAAAACAAGAACGAACCAAAATAAAAGCTCCTCCAGAGAGCACAGTGTGCATGTTTCCTCTACCATAATCTACAGCAGCTCCAAGAACAAAATGGCTGCTGCACATCTGGAAAAGTCTTAGAGATTTAAAGATGCAGAGCACAGAAATTAAAAGGCATCCTGGTTTTTCAACTACCTACAGCACCTTAGAGAAGGTGAAGATGGCGATTTTCAAGGAAGGTATTCATCTGGTTACATTACAGCATAGACACAGCTCCACCTAAAGTTAAGGGTGTCTGACACGATCCCTTATGAGAACTGGTTTTCAGTTCATTAGACCTGTGCTGCCTGAACGGCATTATTGTTATCGTCTGCCGAAGGGAAATAATGTGTCTACCCACTGAGCATTGCAGAATAGACCAAGCCGTCGCCCTCATTATTCTGTTCCGCAAACTAATTCCAGAATTCACTGTTCGGAAAAAAGTTCAGTTGTGAAATTTGGTGAGTCACGTTTCCACCTATCAGGCATTTTCACTGTTGTGTGCGTTAATAACCCTCTTCACATGGAATCAGCTGAAGGGGACGGTGTAATCGGATTTCAAGCTACCTAGAAATACATTTCCAAAGGGCTTGGCCATGAGCCCTCCCGCGTCGCTGCGCGAGTTCCCTTGGGTTCCTGCACAGGCTTCTCACGCTACATGAGCATGCACAGGTGCAGGACGGGCAGCTGCCACTGAACTGATACCCCCTTAGCACACAGGCGGGCAGGGAATGGGCAACTTGTGTCTGCCACCCCTCTCCTCCGACCCGCAGCATAGCAGCTCAAAGTCAGGGCACAAGGGCTGGCAGAGCCGACTTCTTTGCAGGAGCAAGAGAGAAGCCAGAACTAAATTGCGATTCTTGGAAAGACTCTGGTTCCTGCCTTGGTCCTGGGACAGCCTAGCTATGCCCTGGCCCCTACTCAGGCTGCGTTGTAGGTTTCCAATCCAGCTCTAAATAGCTATCTTATGACCTTCATTCTCCAATGCAGAGAGCACCATCTTATGTCAGCATCCTCTCCCACATGTTACAATCCCCATTTTCACTTGGTGCCCAGCCTCTCTCTCCATACAGATAAACACATCACAATAACTGAGGTTGAATGGGCTCTAAAATGCACATTCGGCAAGCTTTGCAGAACATCCTGACTGCAGCGCAATGGGATCCCTCCTTGCAGGAGAGTTTCCGATGGCTGAAATCGATTTATTATAAAAGTTAAGAGAACTTTCTTTCAGCCTTTTAACAAAATTATCTCAGGCACCGGAAGATCTGCAGCATGAAGCAGCTTTTGCTGTATGAATCTGTGGAAAATGCCCTTTGTTGTAATCACCACTTATATAAAACTTATCAGAGCTGCAGATGCTAATTCATGTACATGTATTCAGTATAAAAGCATTTATTAGCATTCCCGGCTTGTTTACTTTGAAAGACTTGATGCCCCTGCATGAAGATGTATTGATCCTAAAGGAGGCCGGTCTCTGAAGAGTACTGGTTCTTATAATATTTATGGCAGCTGAAGTGTTTTCTCGACTGTGGATCTTTTGAAAAGCTATCCCCAAGGAGAGTGACAAAGCTTAGGAAGAAGAGGGCAGAGAAGTCCCTTTGTTGCGAGTGAGCTATCGAAATAT
The DNA here is from genome assembly GCA_007922155.1 of Mesoclemmys tuberculata. Taxonomy (NCBI): domain Eukaryota; kingdom Metazoa; phylum Chordata; order Testudines; family Chelidae; genus Mesoclemmys; species Mesoclemmys tuberculata. Next base: position 7,038,256 of record ML675620.1, on the reverse strand, counting down.
AAACAGGAAGATGACCGAGGATGGCACACATTTCCAAGTTAAGCTTTTAAAATGTGTCTTAATGCAGAAAAGAAAAATTAAAATCGAGTCGAATAAAACTTAACAAAGGAGGCAAATTTTCAGCTTTCCAACTCTGTGCTGTTAGTTTAGTCCAGCTGAACTGCAAAGTTAAGGCTAGAGATTCTGCTAGCAGACAGCACCATAAAGTAACTTGTTCACAGTTTAGCACTTCCCACCTTTCTAATTACACCCTATGGGCATATTGATCATTAAAGATGAAATTAATATCAAAAGCTCATCCGTTACTTTTTATCCAGAATTTAAAATCAATGAGTGGAAGTTGAAAGTGGGAGGGATGTATCCATGTGCTACTTACCTGGGGTTCTTCTCAAGATGGCAGGCTAAATTACAACAGCTCGCCCGTGCCCCCCCAGCATCATGATTTATATATCCTTTCACTTGTGTAGCAAGGAACAGGGAAGGTGAAATGGGAGAGGAAAAAAGGTCTTGTAGAGAAGATGTCAGACGGGGCTCAGAAGAGTTGGGTTCAAGTCCTGGATCTACCACAGTCTTCCTGAGTGACTTTAATCCTGTAATGTCTTGGGTGCCACTGTTCCCTATTTGTACAATGGGGATTATTTCTTCCTTACACTTCGGACTGTCTTTAGCTTGTCAGTTGATTGGAGCAAGCACTGCTTTTACTGTGTTTCTACAGCACCTGTCATAAGAGGCCCCTAATCCCAGTTGAAGAAGACCTACTGTAACACATATAATAAGAAGTTGAAAAGCAGATATTGCCTGAGTTGTGTAATCTGTTTATTATTTGTGTTGTTGCCCATCTGCCAAGAGGTAGCAAGTGTCTGGCAGCTTCAAGGTTGGATTCCCAGTGGGGGAGAAATCAGAGACATTTAATCTGGGTAAGCTTCAAGTGTAACTTGTTCTATTTACACATATACACCAATGCTGGAACAGAGATGGTCACAAACAGCACAGAGGAGAATCCTTTCTTTCACAGAATCTCAGCCCAACACCGGTGACCAGCTCTGCAGGGGACAATTCTTCCTCAGAAATTAACACCCATCAGAGATCAAGGTAGAGATCAAGCTGTCCTGAAGCTCACACAGCTCCCTCTGCCCAGCACCTGGCATGACTAAACCAATTTCCAAGCCTGAACATTTTCTTGCACACAGAGAACTCGGAAAGGTATTTATAACAGCACCACTTGCTGATGCCTGCCATAACAGTTTCTGTATTAGTACCAACCACGTATCAGCATGCCATGGTGCTAGATACTGTACAAACACACAGTAAAGAGAAAATCCATGGTCCAAAGAGCAGTGTCTCACTTTGTCATATGTTGGATACGTGTGATACCCAACAGCCAACTGTAGGGTTTTTTTATATGTATATAATATATAGAGGTCATGCTATTGAACTAAAAGCTGCATTGTTAGCAGTCCGCCGCTCGGTCCCCTTTGCATTCTTCCCTATTGAAACATGCCATGAGGGAGCGTGAGGAGAAAAACAAAAAGAAAATGATAGTTGTTCATCCCATTTTTTTGGTGATTACTACACTTGACCAGAAGCCACAAAAAACCCAAACACTCAGCAGGTAATAGAGTCACAACCACTTGAACTCCTCTGTTGAATGGGCCAAGTCTGTGCAGCAGCTGGGATTGATTTAATGATTTATTTGGGGAGATTTATCTTACTAAAAATCAGGAACATCCACACAACTTTCTGATCCCAAGGCTGAGTAGCTACTGAGAAAAGAGGAGGAGAAGGGGGCCAGGGTTCTATTTTCAAAGATGCGGCTTTAAATCAGAAAGCTTTATTCAGGCCGGTTAAAAGAATTCAGTGGAAGATTTGATCAAAACAAAGTATTCATGGGACTTACAATGATGGAATTACTAAAAGAAACAAGAGTTGTAAGAACGGATTTTAAAAGGCCTTTGGTTTCAAATCAGTTCTGGAAAACCTGATTTCTAAGTGCTGAGAAAGTAATTTAATTTCCTGCTCTTTGACAAAAGAAAGGATGGGGACAGACTTAGCTCCCAGGTTGTCACCCTAACCCAGAAATAGATCAGCTCTACAGATGATAAACAAAAGCTACCTGAACCCTGGAGACACTTCCACGTGAGGCGACATGGAACAGATGGGAAGGATTAGTTTAAAAAGAGAAAAAAAATCAGAGGGGAGACGAAAAAGGTATACAAAATACTGAATGGGATAAAGAAGGAAAGCTGACAGTTCTGCTTATCCCTTTTCCATACAAGAATAAGAACACAATCAATAAAACTGAAAGGACACAGACCTGAAGCTCATTAAAGGAATCTTTCCTCTCCCTGACCCTCATGCACCATAGTTAACCTGTGGAATAAGGATCAGACATTTTTATGGATAATGAGAACACACCCTCTGATACATTAGCTAGTATTTGAGCAGTGAGAGGGAATATAAATCCTCATGCTCAAGCTATGAATCTACCATAAACCATTGAGTGTTAGGATGAAGAAATCTTTATGGTCAGCTATTCCGTAATTGTCCACTGCAGGGCCAGGAAGTGTCTTTTCTTTGTAAGTGTGGGTGTGAATGTGTCAGTGGCTGCACTTGTGCACAGCACCTAGCACACTGGGGCCCTGACCCCGATAGGAATGCCTAAGGCACTCCTACAATGCAAACAAGTAATATTCTTGCATAGTGAACGGCAAATCTTAAAAGGCTTGAATCAGTCCCCCCAAAGTCTGGGATGCAACAATACAGGGCCTGATTCATAGCCCACTGAAGCTTTTGGAAAGACTCTCATTGACGTCAGTTGGCTTTAGAGCGGGCCCTTCATGAGAAGGGAAGAAATTGTTGCAGCAGAACATTTGTTTTAAAAGACGCTTAGGAGCCCTTGAGAAACAATGGCACTTGGGTGAGTTGTGAGGAAGGCAGTGTGTATCAAATAGCTCAGTACGAGAGAGGGCAATGGACATTCAAACTCATTTAGCCACATAATATTATTAGTTACAGGAAGTTAGACTGGCCAATACAGCTTCATAAAAAGTAGAGAAGAAGTGAGAGAGAAGGCAAACACTGGGGAAAGATCACTGTCATTCATAAAAGAGTACCTGGCAGACAAAGAATTAAATTCACTCTTTGGGGCAAGCTAACCCTGGCTGCTATAAATATATTTTAATGCCTCTGTCAGCGTGCTGAATGAAAAAGGCAACCTTCACAAAACACAGTGCGTGTCAGGTGTTCTCTGCCATTCAGATGGGAATGAAAGAGACATTTTGATTCCAGTTTTTGTCACTTTCCCTTTTAACACCGCTGGGCAATTTCACAACCAGCTGGACAGGACAGATTGGGATCTCAGCATAACAGAGCGCACATGTTTTCTGATTAAATACGCTTTTGGGCAACAGGGCTATGTTTCATGTTGTAGCTGTGCACTGACCTTCCATCCCTGGAAGCTTACATTCAAACCCTACCTCTCACCAAAGCGAATGATGAGTTTGTTGATCTCCTCCTATTCCCCTTTTGTTCACATTATAAAAATCGCCACGCAACTGGCAATTTCTAGTAACTGTTGGCTGCTCAAGGGCCAGACAAAGTCACACTCCTCCTGTTTGTTTCCTTCTGTTCCATGCAGGACATGCCCTTTGCTAGGCCTGTATATTTTGCGGCATCTGCATGCCAGCATAGCTCTGCTAGCCAGCCTGACAGAGGAAATGGAAGAAAGGTTCTGGCCTCTTCCCTGCCACACACCTACTGCAGAGAGGTCGAGTGGGAGCAAGATGTAGCAACTTTGCAGAGCCTGCTCGGGTTGCTACCCATCTGGTTTTTACCTGGACAGTCCACGTTTTGCCTTCTATGTCTGGGTGCCATTTAAGGTTGCCATGCGCCCGGTTTTCAGGGACCTGGCATCCTTAAATGGCAGCTGAACCAAAAGTCCTGTTACCGCAGGGGAGGGAGCAGGTCATTAACCTGCACCAACCCGGGCCTGTCTCTGACCTGCAGGCAATTTTCTTGAACTGATCCGGATGGGGATGCAGGGAGAGGAGCGAGCGACAGGGACAGAACCTCAGGGGAGAGGCAGAGCAAGGACAGGGCCTTGGGGAATCCAGTGACCAGCAATTAAAAAGGCAGCAATCCTAGAGCCTGCTCTGCTCCCTCCACTCAGGGTCCACGTATCCGGAGCAAAGGCATGAGTGGTGTCAGATGCCCCCTAACCCTGCCACATACAGCACCCCAAGGGTGCATGGTGTTCACAGACCTGCAAGCCAACAGGAAACGCACCCTGAGCCAGTTACAGCCAAGGGCCCTGATCCTGCCTTCGGATCCACAGGTGCAAGGCTCTGTCGATGTGAAGAGCCCATGGGCTTGAGAGAGATGCCCCGGCACGTGGGCCAGTCAGAGTGTAACTAGCCAACATGCACTGGGTCTGGGGAGAGGGATAGCCCATGGAAACAATGCATGATACTTGGCGCCTATTGACATTATACACATTATGGCCCCGATCCTGCATGTGACAACATGTGGGCAGCACCCAACTGACCAGTGCCGAGTGGAAGGTTGGGTTTTGTTGGGTTTTTTAGGATGTATAATTTTGAGTTGACATTGAAAGGTAAATGTCCTCTTTGTGGTATATATTGTTTTTGGTAACTTCATTGTAAGATCTCTTTCAACTTGCTCTGTGTTTTCTTTTGGTTTCAAACATTTTCAAAGCTTATGGGGAAAAAAATTCACTGAGATTCAGATTTAAACCAATTTATGTAGAAACATGTGTGACAAAGTTCAAGTCAACCTATGCAATCTTTGAGTACATAGCAAGCTGGACCAAAACTAATTTATTCATCTATTGCTTTGGTCATTCATTCTGGTAGACCCTTCCTTCAGTTTCACTGAAATATTTCCTATTCAACTGAGCGCCATCAATAGGTTGCCTTTGGCCTTCTTAGATAAACATAATACCCCCTAATGTTTTAAAGTAAACAAGAGAGAAAACTCTGTTGGAACCCAAGACACGGTCTCAAGGCTTCCCCAGTCAGAACTCTAGCTCTTGTGTTGAAGGAGCAGCTGCAAGCCAGGTACCCAAGGACCAAAAAGCACCAAAACAAGCACATACCACACCACCTGTTGGCTATTCAGTTCCCAGATGTAATAATCATGACAGTAGTTAGGCAATGGAATTGGAAAAAAACATCTTTGAGCCATAAAAGAACCAAAACACCTGCCCTGGTTAGCATGTTGAAGACCGAATGTAGGTATGGAGAGCAAAATGGAACAAACCTGGAAAGGAACTGCCAATGTCAAATTGCCAAGCTGGAGAAATCCAGGAACACTAAAGCCAATCCAAAGATACCTTTTTTCTCTCCATGGGACCCCAGACCCACCCAGACCTATATGATAAGAAAGAGCCGCCTACACATGATGTGTTCCTTCAGACCCAAAGCTGTATTAGATAACTTAGCCTACTTGTCAACAGCTAGATATTTTCAGATTCCTTCCCATACACTCTGCAATGCCAAGGGCTAGCAAGACAACATTAGATCCCTGCAATTAGATCAGTGGAGGAAAGGGAAATATATGCCTCAGCTGATGTAAATCAGCATCACTGTTTTGAAATCAATGGAGCTCTGGCAATTTACACTAGCTGAGGATCTGATCCAGAGCGACGTTCACGGCAGGGAGAAACCAGAGCAACATTATCAGAATAATTTTCAGCTGTGTTCTCAACTTGCGACCACATGGTGCCAGTTACCCCCACACATCACAGCAGTCAGTTCATATACAGTAACATGGCAACCTGCAGCAAAATGTTACTTGGCAGAGATTTCACTCAGCCCAACTGTCCTTAAAGGGAAACTTCGGCTGTCAGACACATGTGCTCAGCACCCTTTGATGCATGGGTATAAGACGACCTTGGCTCACCTGATACTCCAGTTGAAAGATTTTCTCAGCTCACCTGTTGCCGTGTTACTTTTAAACCAGTGCATGATCTCCTGTTTCTGGCACCAAGTGCATTCAGCTTGCAACCTTATAGCTAGCAGTGCCAAGGCACAAATTACTTAATTCATCTTTTCCTAGGAAGGTAAGACAGCTCCCAAGGCATAGTGAGATTTAGGTGGCCGAAGTGCGACCAATATCTGTTAAAACACGTGCCTCAGCAAATACAAGTGACTTCTGTTTCTAAAACTTCCTCCAGAGGCATCCTTATATTCAAAGACTTGGAACGCCCCATTTCTCATCACTGGCAGATAGTCAGTCAAGGACTTTCATTAGTCACTTATGTCAGTCATGGTAAGTATTAATGTTCAAGGCAAGGATGGACAAATAGGTGTCGTGTTCCACCTCTGCGCTCTCCCAGTGCGACACCATTGTAACTCCATCGATTTGAAGGTAGTGGTAGTGACCAAGATGTTCTGCAGCACGCGGGGTGTGGCTATCGTCTTGTTTGGACCCTGTCAGGAGAACAAAGGAATACCAATTTGCATGAGGTACTACCACTCCTCTAGGACAGCTTCCACCCTTCAGAGAGGGCAGTCTTTCCACACTTCAGCCTGCTCTGCTGACTCCATCAGAGCAAGGCTTGGGAGTCTGGGCCACCAGAGTGAGTTTTCAGAGGGCAGAGGAGAATACGACTACTGATGCAGAGGACATTTGAGGGAGAAAAGAGAGGAAGCAGTTCCCAACCGCAATTAAGGGCAGGTGCTTTTTCTAGCTTCTTGCCACATTTCCTCTCATATCAGTGGGAGGGAGAGGTTCTCCTAGGAGTGTCACTAATCCTTTCTGACCTGCAGTTGGTATGGTTGGCTATGAGTCTTTGTGGCACCCTCTGTGAAACTGAAGCTTTTGAATCTAGGAGTTGGAGAATATGAAATGCGAGGAAAAACAAATTGTTTGTATTTCTATAGGTTTATTAAAAATGTATAGTCAAGCTGTAGGTACATGTCAAAGCACAAAAGGATAAAATAGCCTTTTCTACAAAGGATTCTCCCATTAGAGCCATTCTACAGCCTTCGTAATAAGGGCTTTCTTCTAAGACGGCTGCCATGAACTATAATATGACAACATCCTCAGTCATTTCAAACTGCTCCTACATCTACCATAGTATTTATTTTTTTAACCAGGCAGTAAATTGAGAGGAAAAAGCATTTTCTGAGCATGGCACATGCTGCATAAGCCTCATCGGAAGATCAAAGCAAAATAATCCACTAAACTGATCAGAGTGATTCCCCTTTGCCCTGACCATACTGAAAAGTCAGTGCCTTTGCTTTATCACTCAGAAAGTCACTCAAGCCTACCTATGGCCTCTTTTAGTCAGTGCCAACACAGGGCCCATTTTTGTATGCACAAGCCATTCAAGTAACAAAGCTCCCATTTGCTGATGGCTAATTTGAAGGTGAGCAGATACCTGCCCTATGCTGAGAATAGCAGGTGTGACAGATATGGCAATTTCCTGCACTATTAAGTTTAATTGTGCTTGGGGGCCATTGTGATAAATGGTTTGTGTTCTTGGGGCCAGGATTGCATGTAACTTCTCTCAGGGAGGGAGATGAACTCGGGAAGTGTTAAAAATGTCAAAGGGCTGTACTGAACAAAACACCAGACACAAATGGTGTCCATTGGTTTGCCTGGGGAATCTCCAGGGAGAGGTGAATGCAAATTCCCCACCTCGGATTATGCAGAAACCCAGCCTTTTGAAGGGCCCACTGTCTGCTAATTGCCTGGTCCTGGAACCTGAAGGCCCAGGCTATATAAAGGAAAGACTAACATTTAATGGGGATGCTAGTTCTGAGCTAAGGTGGTTAGGAACATGTAACAGCAAAAAAGCCCCTGGGTGGGATCTGAAAGACTGACTCATTCCAAAACCCTTGGAGTTGAGCGGTAATCTCTGGCAATCTCATTAGCCCAGGTGTGGATTCTGTTATTGTTTTAATGTGTTTTCTCTGTAATGTTTTCATTTTAAGAATAAATGTGTTTACCACACAGTTCTTTTAAGCAAAGTGTTACAGCTGGCAATTGCAGCTGTTCACAGCCTCTGGAGTGAAATCAAAGCACAGACGCTGGTTTGTTTAGGCAGTCTGGCTTGCTGAGAATATCACAGGGGAGGCAGGGAACTGTGCAGGAAGCCTGGTCTATCGGCAGTCAGGAGGGAGAGAGATGCAGGTCTCTACCCGAGAGAGGTGATGGTTGAGGATCTGGGAGCGGAGAAGGCGTGCCTTGCAAGATCATAGAGGGGGAATGCACGTGCAGTTGCCATGAAAAGATGCAGCAGATACCAAAATGATCACTAGAATATATAATATGTATACAGATCATAGCACTGGCTTCCAAAAGGACAGGTGCCCAGTATGAGTTTTATGGTCAAAGTCTCTCTAGCCTCCCAGCCCTCAAACTTTTCTGAGGAGCTTACATAAGTTAGGGTCTGCACGATCAGATTGCTAGAGGCACCAGATGCTGAAATTTGTTAAGGAATTCAGTGCTTTAAAATCCTCCTATCACTTTTTGCTAGCTGCTTTCTAGGGCTTCTGCATCCTCCATCACCCCAGGCAAAGAGACACCATCTCCATGACATCTCTAATGGTACGCTGATTTAAAAAAAAAAAAAAAAGGCTTCCACACATCAGAGAGGCTTGCTACAAAAAAGTGGAGATTATGGTCCAGTGCCGGCCTCCTCCCCAAATTCAACAGCAGAGAACACATGATCCATAACGGTTTGATGTCTTGAGTTATATGACATTAAAAGAAAATAAACTTGCTCCAATGCAAGGTTTGCAACTCAGCAAACTACAAACTAAGCTTACGGTGGTGATTAGGTTCTATGTGCTGTGCTAAAAGATCTGCCCTGGATGGAGCAAAAAGCACAACTTGGGGACAATACTGCAGCTGGGGTAAACTGGTGCCAATGGAACTATGCTGATTTACACCATCTGATCCTTGTGGGAATTTACACTGCCAAGGGAAAAAGCGAGCTTCTCTTTGTCAGAAATTTTCCTTTTAAAGCACATCTTTCTTAGGCAAAAGATGTGTGGAAAGATTGAAACAAGACTCTAGGGCCAAAATAGGGAGAAAGAATGAAAATCTGTGTCATTTTTTGTCTTGAGCCATCAAATCCACTGTCATGTTGTGGCTTTTATTAACGCAACTCCATTCTGATCTGTCAGTGGATCAGCATGGGGCATAGGAGTAAGTAATAACAAAAGAGTTCTTGGACGGAGGCGCTTCCCAAGAGGCTCTGTGGTTTGTAAAAAGGGATGTGCCATCCTCACCCATGCCCTTGCCTCTCTGTGTGGCCATGCAGGTGTGTCTGTGCCTCAACCCTCCATTTAGGTATCCCAACAGTCCCTCTGACAGACGGGCAAGGAGAAGCTGAAACAAGCTAACCAAATAGTGTCCCCTTTAATAAGGTGGCAGAAGGAATTACAGCCAATGGTTCACAAGGGCCTCACCTCTGGACCCTGGTTCAGAGCTCCCAAACTGAGACCCCCCCAAGCAAAAACTCTGGGCGTGGTCAGGAGCCAGAAAGAAAAACCACCCCCTCTTGTAACCTGAGCAGGGTGTACCCCCCCGTCCTGGGCCTCTTGGCATCCACAGACCATTCCCAGGAAACTCCCTCCTGCTATACCTGCTTCCATCTAAACTTTCTAATCCTTCAGGACAGCCCAGCTGTTTAGGGAACACCAGCCCTCTTCTGCAGCCCAGGATTAATGCACCAGGCTGCTTGGCCACAGGCAGCCCCAAATGACCCAGACCCCCTTGTCGCAAGGCTGTAATTTAAGGAAGATAGCCATGTCTCCTGGGATGAAGCTTCATTCCTGCATTGTTAGTGTGAGTGATTCTAAATGTCTTTCGACCCTGTTTAAGTCAATCCACGTGAAAGGATCATTAATGATTTCCTAGCAGTAGTTAGTGAAGCCTGTAAAAAGCACTTTTCATCCCTTCTGGGCTGTGTTGCCGACCCCACGTTTTCAAAAACCCTGAGACAACCCCAATAAATCATGAGATTGGCTTAAAAATCATAACATTTATTTTAAAATTGGGATTCTTTTTAAATTGCTTCCTGGGTTTCTGGACTTGGTTCATGATTTCAAGATTTCCTCTGCATTAATGAGTACAAGATCCCTTTTTTTAGATCTGGAAGCTGAAATTCTCACAAAATCACGTGACTCAAATAGCTGGGGCTTGGAAAAAGACGCCTATGATCATGAGGTGTGATAAAATTGCAAGAATTGGCCAAAAAAAGCAAATGACTTTTGCAATTTGAAGTCACAGCAGCTGTAACAGTGATTGGTGGTGAATTTATTCTATGCAAGAGGTGTAAAACACTTCAGTTTACAACCATGAAACTACAGTGTTGTGTTATTATTCTGCAATATAGTAGTATTTTTCAGTTGTAAAGGTTAGTAACCAAAAATTAACAGAGGGAAACGACGCAGAACATGGACTAAAAATTACTGACTGTATATGTCTGTAATGAGATACCAACAAGTAAAGGCCACAGCCATTTTTACTAAGAATATATTATTAGTTATTACAATAGTGCCTGGAGATCCTATGCTCTAGGCCCAAACCACAGCTGGAACTCTTCGAAAATAGTCATTAGTTATGTACAATATAATGCTAATTAACCCCAACATGAATCCAGAAAGTGCTCAGGGAGAGACAGGTATCAGTGTACGGCTCTCAACAATCCGTGAGTTTTCCACTTGAGGGTTGGCACGTGTGTAAGCAAACAATTCCACCACTGCCCCCCCAACAAGTAGTGTATTACTTCTTCTAAAGCTAATGAGTTATGAGTGGTTCTGTGGGACATAGAATCACCATCAGTGGAATAAAATTGAATTTCTATGCATATACTTTGCAAAAAAAAAAAAAACCCACCAAACGTGCACTGCTGCTTCTTGTTTCAGAGCCAAAGTCCAGGCCGGGATTTTTTCCAGGAACACTCAGTGCTGTGTTCCTGGCTTACCAGATCATGTCTATCTTTAGTCTGACCATCTTCCACCTCAAGGCCATTCATGACCCCTATATGTAGAGTGCCCATGAAATGAAGCCACTTTTATGAGGTGGTGGGGACACCACCAGTAAGACACAGACACAAGAGGAGGTGGAAGGAAATTTTGGCCAACGAGCCTACAGTAAACCCCTACACTTATGGACGTGCCATAAGATCTTTAATGTTCACACAGAGAAGCCAAGACTTTGGTTTTTCAAGGCCTGTCTAAAATACGCCCTCCCAGTAATTTGCATGGAATTCACTTTGTTGCCTTCAGAGGATGAAGAGCAGAATCCTGGAACGATTCAAACTGATGGTTCATGGGAATCTAGACATGCTTATTTCACTTTGCCATTATTTCAGAAATACTTATGCAACATGGAATTGCTGTGCCAGATCAGTCCATGGACTCATGTAGTCCAGGGGGAAGCTGAGCACATTAATTTTTTTATTGTTTGATTTTTTTGCTTAAATAAAAGAAAAATTTAAAAAAATTAAAATCCAAACAAAAAAAAATTGTTTTGGGTCAAACGATTCAATTCAAAATGAATTTTCCTCTTTCTCCAACCCCGTTTGTTTTTGGTATTTTTTTAAAAAAATGAATCTAGCTAAATTTCAAAATGAAACATCATTTTGAAGTGAAAAGCCTAAATATTTGGTTTAGAATATGTAAAAATGAAGTGTTTCAGTTTTTTTTGAAATATGACAAGAAAAATTTCAGCCAAAACTATTCAGTGAATTGGACCTGACTTCAGATAGTTTTGGGTTGACCAAAACTGTGTTTTTCTTCAAATAAACTATTTGCCCCCCAAAAATTCACCCAGCTCTTGTTCAGGGTACTGCCTCAGACATTGATTAATAGTGCCCCTAAAGAAAGTATCATTCCCCACCCCTTATAGCAGATAGCAATCATGGGTTTATATAGTCCAGAGTACTGCTTCCGTCATTGGCTAATACCTAGTGCATCAGAGGAAGGGGACACTTCCCACACCATATAGCACCTAGAGATGTTTTGCAGAACTCTAGTTAGGAAGGGAAAGGAGATTTTAAAAAGTCCATCTTGAGCCATGCAGGTAATCATCTTACATCATGAAGCATGAGGTTTAATTACCCATATCATTATTTTAGCTTGCTTCGACAGTATTCTTAAAACATACACCATAAAAGAGCGTCATACAATTTCATTATCTCCAAACAAATTAGAAAAAGAAAGGAGTCATTTAATGGAAAATTTAAAAAAAAGAACACCCAAGTAGCAAACAATCAAAGTAGATTCAGGCAACATGTTCAAAAGTGTGTATTAAGGAGGAATGCTTAAGCTCAGGTTGGTGACTTTCCTTAATTCAGCTCTTAATAAACAAGAAATTGAAGGAGCTGCATGAAACAAGCAGTAAAGACTATTTTTAACGAAGATCAATATTTCTGCAACAGGTAAGTAGCCTAAATAAATACACCACTGATGTTGTTTCCAGGGCTGTGTGCTGCATGTCCTTTTAAATATGGAGTGAAACCTCTGGTTCTTTGCGGGGCTGGCTTACACTCTCAATCAGTATCTCTGACGGTCCCTCGCCTCTATGGGGGGTTCTACCTCTGGGACGTTGCTGCTCATTTCCCACGGCACTAGTTAGAGTTACACATGCGGGGCTAAGAATGAAAAATGAATACATAAATTGGATGTGCCAGGGCTCCTCTCGCCAGTCAGGGGAGCAGGGAAGGAGAACAAAGAGGAAAAGTTAGAGTGACCTTGCACCATTGTCAGGACGCTTGCCGGGGATGGAAGGGACTAAGCTTTCTTTTTATTTCCCAGAGAGGGAGTGAATTTTAATGCCCATGAAAGTGATAGACTGATAGCAGGGGCTGCTGTCAGGCATGGTTTGGACATGATCTCTGCACAATAACTGTGTTAGATATGCCCTTCCTCTCCGGCCTGCACACACTGAACAGAGAATACCAGATGGAGCCAAATTAAATCGCGGGGCGATTGTGAGATCTGGACAGACAGCCTCTAGGGACCGGCGCAGTATGATCAAATTCAGTTCACTTTACGACCTAAAGCAGGCTGGAATTCCAGAGCGGGCAAGCAAGCAAATTAGCCTTGTGCTGCAAATCTAACCGCTTTCTACTGGGGGTAATCTTGACACACAGCAACAGAAGAGTCAGAGAAACAAAACACAAAAAAGAGGGGGGCCTAGATTCTAACTTGAAACAAATCAGCCGAGCTCCACAGACATCAACGCAGCTATGCTGGTTGGTAGGGGCTAAGGAACTGCTCCGTAATCAACAAATGACTTTAAAAATACCTTTGGGATTCTGTTTGCTTTCGAAAGCTGCTTCAGCCCACTGTATAAATGAATGTCCATTTCCACTCCCTCTCTCCCTGCCAGCCTCACCTCATAAAGCTCTTTTGAAATGCATCTCAGTGCCAAAAAAAAAAGAAAGAAAAGTGTCTCCTCTCCTCCAAAGAGCAATTAAATCCCATTACCCTTCAGCAGGCCCACTCAGGCACAACGGTCACTGACAGCCTGTGAAATTGTCATCAAGGAATCATCATCAAGATGGCTCAGAGCTTCTGTCACAGAGCAGCCAGCACAGCTCAGCGTGGAGCCCTGGCAGTTTTCGGGAGGTGGGCACAGAGGGAATCCTCATTCGGGAGTTTTCTTAATGTTCAGTCGTTATTTGCACAAAGCCTTCTGGGGCTCCCTACAGGACAAGGCACAGTCATTTTCACACTATGCTTGGTAACGAGCAGAGCATGCATCAGTGGTGTAGAGAAACATAAGCATCCAGAAGGAATACGAGCGCGTTACTGTTATTTACCTAGCACTGGAGAGAAAAATCCACCACAGCAAACAGCTACAATACAAAACAGGGATGGGAGTTGTCCCACTGCATGGCAATACCTGTAGGCATTTTGCTTTCCTTCCACTTAAATTAGTGGAGCTGTTAGATTAGTTTATTTGCCTGGTGACTGGCTTTTGAGTACTGTGTATAATTCACTTTGCTGGCTTTATGAAGTGTTTTTGATAGTCCCAGGAGCCATGTCCTGGTATTAACCCTTGACATAGTGGTTTTTTCCAGGCTCCCTGCCAAATGAATGTTTTTAGGAGGTGCATGTGTTTGTAACATTCAGAGAGCTTAACATGACACAGCCAGGTCTCTGCTTATCCATCAGTCTAGAGGTTTGTCTCCATAACGCCCCCGCCCTACTACACACCACAGAATGGGACAACTGGGTCTTAGGAGGGCAGGAAATTCTACAAGGAAAAGGGGGAGCCATTGACAGGGGAGACTATCCTCATTAGAAAAATTCAGCCAGATTATTCTTTATGCTCTTTCTACAAGCTCAGACATGGTTTTGGCCCAAGCCCTGAACTCAGGGGGGAGCAACTTCTTGTGCTGCCTCAGGAACAGCCTGGGAAACCGACCGTGACCCAAAGTTTCAGCAAGTGTTTCGCTTGCACCTCACTGAAGGTATGGATAGCTATGCTAGCTAGGGGGATGGATTTCAGAGCCAGCAACAACTACCCTGCCCCCCTTTTGTGGGTAGAAGACATAGCACCCCTGTGGCAGCTCTTCTCCCCATTGTGCTGCCATCCACGTCCTAGTCAGAATCATTACGTAAGACAGCACCCGCCTTATTGACATCAGGTCTGTCTAAGGCACTCAACAACGGAGGCAACCAAAAGTCACTACTCACTTGGGAAAATATTGGCTTGTATTTTTGGAAGGCAATTCCCTTCTTTGGTATTTCCTGAAAACAAAAAAACCCAAGTTCCCCGTTTGTCCTCTCTTCCTCGTTTATTTTTGTGATGAAGTGAAAGAGTTCTCACTTGCTCAGCATTTCATCCTAGTTCTCTCAGTCGGGACAAAGCATCCCATCAGAGCAAATCAACTGGAAACAAAGGAAAACAAGAGCCAGTATAATAACGCGAGGGGCTGGACTACGACGCCCTCCTTCACCACAAGCAGTATGTTACACCATACACAGTTGACATTGACTTTAATAGGGCTACTCCCGGTGAAAAGTGCTATTCAACGTGAGCAAGGATATCAGACTGGCCCACAGGAGAGAATATTCCATCCAGTCCACAGTATGCAAGTTGCAGTGGGAGAAGAGAGTCATTGCCCATTATAAACATTACATTCTAATATATAAACCATGGCAGGATAAAGCAACCACGCTGCTTCTCCCACCCATTTAATGGCCATTTTCAGCAGGCTGCTCAAATTAAGGCCTGGGTCAGAAGGTATTATTGAAGGGAACCTATTTTCCAACTCAGCCGCAATTATTTACAATTGTAAAGAATCGTTTACATAGCACTTTCCATTTGACATTGTTTACCAGACACCAGGCCTGATTATAGGCCATTTCTCTTAGAGCCAGAGCTCTAAGATGCAAAGAGGTGGCCAGCCTGAGAAGGAGTGACCAGACGGATTGTGCCTGTATGATGCAGAAGCAGATCTGATGCTATCTGGAGGGACAGTCATGGCCTGCCCTTGCCACACCTATAAAAATAATCCCACCAGTTGTTTAGCTACACCCAAGACACAAGGTGAAACCCTGACACCTCTGAATTCCCCCCATTTATTCTTTTCCTTTATACGGCATGAGGAGAACCAGATTGCCTGCCTTGTCCTCAACGTGCTCATAACACCTTCAGTTCTGCAATGAGAGTCACCATAATCAAATCTTGTGTACCATCTAATTGCCTGCAGGGGTCAGGAAGGAATTTTTTGTTTCTTCGCCTTCCTCTGAAGGTTCCAGTTCCTTGGGCTCACTACAGCACATGCACCAGCTTTAAAGGCCATTATGGGCATGATGCTCACAATCACCCCACCCCCACCATCCCACCGCAGGCGCTGGCTGTGGGGGTATATTATGAGAACCCACCACTTTAAAAAGTAAAGTAGGTGGAAACCGCAAAACCTGGGACCAACGAGACAGCCCAACCCGCATCACTTGTTCCTAGACGATTCGCATATGCCACCGGCAGCTGGGCACGGGCAGCTGGAGAAGGCTGACTGGCCTGACCCAGGGATGTCTTGCTTCCCTCTGTCCATCCGGATTCCTTCCCCTCGGAGAAAATGGATCAGGATCACTGCTTCTTCCTTCTTATTCCACCCCAGCTTGAATCCCCCTCACTACCACTGCAAAAAACCCCACCCAGCACCGCCCGCTCCCCTCTCTCTCTCAAATCCCTGGGCCTGTGTGTATCCTGCCTCTTTTGAAGTGGGGCAACCAACAGAGGGGCTTGCATGGCTTAAGTGGACCCAAGCAATTTTTTAAAAATAGACGGTGTCTGCCTATCCCAAGGCCACACCCGTGACTCTACCCATTTCATTGCATTCAACAACCACAATGGAAAATCCTTTGTGTGTGCACTTCCTCCTTGCATTCTACATTGCACATAGGTTTCCCCCCTCCCCATGAAAGCTGATAAAAATGTGGCCCTCCGTGTTTCTGAGAAAGCTGAAACACTGGCATCTCTTCCTCTGATAAGAAGTTTCTCCATCAACTTCATCAAAAGGAAACATATAACGCAGAGCTAGAACTAAACCAAAGACATGGACAAAGCACCATCAGAGACTGGGCATGTTCCAATTCAGATTTTTGTGGCTCACAACCATCTGTACTGCTATAATAGCAGGGTGGCATTTGGCTCTGTAGAGGAATCAGATGCACTCGGCAGAAATAGGGAAAGAGATATAATTGTGTTCCATTGGGGAAAGTGATCATTAGAGAATATTATCTGGATAGTTGTTATCTAAAACTGTGGCTGAATAGGCTCTATTTGCAATGAGAAAATTTGCCAGAAAAAGCTCAAAACATATGCATTCTGATGAAAACACTGCACTTCAGCAATATGAAAAGCCAATAATCTAGGAGGAAGTGATGGCTAAGAATTCTAAGTAGTGTTGATCAAGATGCATCTGGGATGGATTTCAAATCTAATCAGATCAAAGATTCAAAAATCTACTCTGAATTTTGGAGAAAGGCTGCAACCTGTAAGCCAAATTCTGGATTGATTTACACCCCATTTAATTCCATTGATTTCAATAAGGTGTCACATGGTTTATATTGGCACAGAATTTGGCCCTGCTACTGTGATATGAAATAAATACTAGCAGCTAAACGCTATTGTCCTGTACGGTGTCTGCATGTAGCTCCCACTGATTTACAAAGGAGATCATGCCTGTGTTGGAAGGAAGATTTCGGTCTACACCACCACGACACCAAATAAACCTCTAAATCTTTCATGTCACATTTATCAGTGACTAATTTATAGTATGCTCAGTAACTACAGTCTAATTCCTCTCTCCCATCCACCCTACAAAAAGGTGGAATGAATATAGAATAAGAACATTCCCTCATTACATACACAGCACAGCACGGACAGAAGAGAAACACTTTTCCCGTAAGACAACAGTTTCCTCAGGCTAGATTTTTTTTACTTCATCTTTGTGAAGCTGTAATCATGGACAAAAACCTGCACACCCTGGCCTAGCAAAACAGCCACATTTAAATTTACAGTCTGTGCTCCTATATGATGGATACTGAAGCAGAAGAAACTGGGGGGGGGCAAATTCTACATAGGTCTGGAGTAGAATAACTCCACTGAGCCACTATTGAAAGCAGAATCTGATTCCCCTAATCCTTTGGTTCTACATCCACCCTGCTGTGTGTGGATCAAAACCAGTAAGGGTTAGCTACTATTCATTCCACATGTGGCAGCCCAAACCGACAAAGAGCCTGATTCCGAATATTGAACTCAATGGGAGTTTTACCATTTATTTCAATGTAGACTGGAGGAGTCCTGAACACATGCCTCCTAATCCACTGCAACATAGTTTCTCACCAGTTGAGAACAGTTCTTGGCTATGTCTGATGAAGTTGTGACAATCCTTTTCTTTATGACTAGGTATGAAGGGAATCCGGCAGCTAAAAAGTGGTGTTACCCAAACTCTTTTCCCCACTAACATGGTATCACATTATGGAAAAGTTTGACACCTAATTCATTCCATCATGCAGAAAAGTCTATTTATCTAAACGACATGATATGTGAGGGTATTGGGAACACTCCAGTTAAATATTTTGTTTTGTCTAAAACTTTTATGGTCCTCAATTTCAAAGTCAGACAAAGCCACCTCTTTGTAGATCTTACCATATGTCCCCCTCCCATGGCATGGGAACCACCTGTAATTTCTCACACAGCATATGGAGGGAGTTAGAGCTGCATTTGTGTCAGTCTCATTGATTCCGCATGATTAGTTCTAAATCTTTCCGTCCAGATGTAAACACATATGGCCACCATCATCACCACACCAATCACACAAGTAAGACAAAACTTTTCCCTTAACTTTGAGTTGACAGAGCTGGGCTCTAATTATCTCTATTCCTTGTTTTCCTTCCCTATTTAGCTGACTAAAATTAATAAGCCACTCTATAAACCAAAAAAAAAAGTTGCAGAGTTTGATTGGAAATGAGGCTCATAAAATTCGTAAGAAAGATGGATTGAACTGCAACTATTGTTTTATATTGCTAAGCATTTGAATGAAGTGAAATCTTGTGTGCCGTCTGCAGCCATTTTGTCTTGCACTGATCTTGTAAGGTAAGTAGGGTTGGATTCAAACAATACTTGGACAGGAGACCTCTAAGGAAAGTCCAGAATACAATGATTCAATAAACATGGTACTTGCCCCTGAGTCAACACTGAACCAGTCTCCCCGCATGATGTTGGGGGGGTATTGTTCTCTCTGAGGGGTCAGTGGAAGGCTCCTCAGATCATCTGTTGCCATTAAATATCCCATGGCTTGAGCATGGATGCCATCTTCTCAGAGAGAAAATCTCATGGACATCTCTCCTCCCGTTCATGAAGCACATCAAC
The DNA here is from genome assembly GCA_007922155.1 of Mesoclemmys tuberculata. NCBI lineage: Eukaryota > Metazoa > Chordata > Testudines > Chelidae > Mesoclemmys > Mesoclemmys tuberculata. The sequence continues at coordinate 7,019,383 of ML675620.1, read as the reverse complement.
CCACCCATCCACCGCCACCTAACAGCCCTGTGGCAACTACAACCATTGCTCACCAGGAAAAGTAACGTCAGACCAGTATTTAATGTATCATCTGTGGTCAAATTCAATACCCAGAGAAGTCAATGGAAAGATGGAAGTCAATGGGCCTCATGGCAGTGACTCCATCATCACTGTATTGGTACACATCGCAGATGTTAATGGGCATCTGCTTACAACAATAGGAAAGAGTTATTATTTCCTTTTTTACTTGTGGGGACCTGAGGGACAGAGAGATTCAAGGCCAGCCTTTAAAAGGTGTTAAAGTGCCTAAGGATGCAGATAGCTGCCCAGTTGGATTTACAACAACACCTAAGTGTTTAATTCCCAGTGACCTTGAGTCTTCAGGTACTTAAATACTAGAGATGTGCAAATAATTGATTTTTTTGTTTCACTGGTAATTCTGAAAAATTGGGGAGTAGGGGTGAATTCAGCAAATTGACAAGCAACAAAAAATACATTTTGGGTCAACCCCCCAAAAAATTATTTCAATTTGAGCAAAATTTTAATGTATTTTTATATATAGCAGTTTTTTTAAAATAGTGAAGGAAATTTTCAAAGTCATTTTCAAAAAAAGCCCAAACTCCAAATTATGTGCTTATTTTTAATACAAGCAAGTCAGTGAAACAAGTACATATTCCAGTATCACCAAATCTGCAATTTTCATGAAAAAAAGCATTGGCTCAAATTTCATCCAGCTCTACTAAAGCCCTTTAAAAATTTGCCCCTGACTTGTATTTGGATTATCCGCCTCTTTCTATAGCCATGAAACAGGGTATTTCTTCTTGCTGCTGTTAGCACAGTAGAGCTGACACAATGAAGACAGCCATATAGCGTCTGCTCCTTCATATGTATCTCGCCCCGAATTGTTTACTAGGCTCCAATCAGTTACATCTGTGTAAATCAACTGAAGACAATGGGTTTGCACAGGTGCCACTGAGAGCATCATTTGCCAACAGAACATTTATTACTTGTGATTACGCGTAAAAAGTAAAGAACCCAGCATGACTCAAACACTTCAGGCTGTGTTTGTAGGGTTAGTAGATTTAGCACATTTTTACTTGTCAGCTGAGCGCATTTGAATTAGTGTCATTAAGAGACAATGAACATGGAGCCAAAGTCAATACAAATGGAAGCACTGGGGTATTTTTACAGTGTCTCTCTTTTGTCCCCTAATTCTGAGATCAAACTTAATTTTCTACTGACTTGGCATTACCATGATTACAGTACCACTGGTGTGTTGTAGTACAGAATGTAAGGTTGCCAACGCCAGAAGACAGGATAACCTTCATCCAAGCCCTGGATTGGAAACCAGCATTTCCAGAGACTGCACTGTTAATAGCATCAGATGGAAACAAAGTGGGAAAGGACTCTGATTTATTATATACCAATGCACTCACCAGGACAAGGAAGCTAAAATGTACAGGAAACTTATAAATGGCCAGTACAGGAAAAGCATGGCCTCGTAGCCTGCTAGAATGGAACTCGGAAGTGCTGGATTCTAGTTTTGATGGATCTGCTCTTTGACCTTGATCAAATCATTTCACCTCGCTGTGCCTCAGTTTCCTCTCCCACCCTGTGTCTGTCTTGTCTTTGGATTGTAAACTCTTCAGGGCAGGACTGTCTCATATTGTGTGTGTGTACAGCACTTAAAGCAATGGGGCTCATATCAGTTTGGCCACTCGGTGCCACCATAATATGCTAATAATAATCAAAATACAAAAATCAGAAAAGGGAAGCCACAGTACATGGGAGAGCGGGCTGGGGCAGAAAAAATAGATCAGCACTGCGCACTTGATGTATCTACCTGTATCCAGGAGACCCTCAATCTCAGAGGCCAGCCACATTCTGAACAGAACAAGGGGAAAAAATTAAGTCTATGCATTCTGGTCGTGACCACAAACAGCTGTGAATCATCACCATTATCAATCTGCTTTAAACAAGCAACAAACGACTGAATGAGGCCAATATTGTAATGGCTTCAACGGCTGAAAATACCTGATGCCAAGGCAGTTATTTGTTATCTGAATATAAATCTTGACTTGACATATGCAGGCATTATGTTTTTCCAGGTTTCTGGCTCTCTTTCCATTGTTTTGTAGTCCCAGAGAGCTCATAATTAAGGAACACTATCCCATCAAAATGCCTATCAGTGCACTAGCCTGTAAATACTTCTAATAAGTATGGCTAATAAAATCCAGTTTATTAGCCACCCTTGTACAGTATTTTTGCAGCCATTTCCACTCATCATTGATAAAAATAAATCCCTCACAGCTGCGCTGGGGTTGGCAAGGCTGTCAGCCTCATTCAAGCTCACCTGTAATGTGGCAAATAATTAAAGCCCTTATACGAACAGTGGGGCTTTGATTGCTTGCCAGAACTCCATCCTCGCTGCTACTGTCTGAGTTAGGGAGATAATGTCACAAACACGGTTTCCAAAATAGCTCAGCAATTAAACTGCCTTTTATTATTTTGACCTGAAGGGAGAATTTAGGGGTCAGATCTTCAGCTGTTGTAAATCATTGTATGCTGTCCCAGGATGTACTGGGTTCAGGGCTAGATCTGTGGACAAAAACCAGTTTGGCTGTTTCGAAATCACGGTGAGGAATGTAAAAGAGGTAATACCATTGGGCCATTGCAGGTAGAAGGGCCGTGAAGTGCTTACTCAGAGTAATGAAAAAAACACATTTGCTCCATAAAACTCCTCAGCAGTCAGTAGGTTTGGGGTGGCATTTGATGAGCCATACTTTGTGTGGGGGTTAAAGGTGGACATAAACCTTTTGTTTTATTTACATTATGACCTTCCTTTAGTCTTAGCCACTGGCTGGTCAAATGAATCACAAACCAGGAACGTCATTAAAATCTTAGAGTGTTGACTGCTCAGTGGATGTTATTTAGCAAGTGCAAAGGCTGCACATCATGTTCTCTTAAAGAACTGACGGAGTATATTTCAGATGCTGTTTTGTAGGAGAGACCTCTTTTCTGGGCAGTCGATAAAAGCCAATTATGTTATATGGCATTTTTTCCTTGAGATAAACATAGATCTAAATGCATCACAGTAAACGTACACTTCCCTAATGCTGCCCCCCCTTTATCCTTTTCCCTCTTTTATTACATTATTCAGCTTGATACATTTTTAAATTATTGAAAAATGAAATTGTAAAGCTTACTAAAGGGGCATCATTAACATTCGATTTTTGGGTTAAAATATTCAGTTTTCAAAATTCAATTTTTTTTTTAAACAACAAAAAAGATCCCACCAAAAATGCTTATGAAAAATGGAATTAAAGATTGGGAAAAATTCAGTTTGGGTGTTTGGCTGAAAAGTTAAATGTTTGTTGAAAATTATGAAGTGATTTAGTAAATCTTTCCCCCAAAATTAATTGACATATTTACTAGCTCTAGTCAGATATATTAATACTGATCATTGTTTATGGTGATAATTATTTTTTCTGAGACGCAAATCAACTTTTCTTATGGGTGGTGGTTTCCAGTGGTCTTACTTTTACATCTGTAGTGTAATTCAAGGATAGTCTGAACACAAACAGGGAATGAAGAAAAACAAGAAAGATAGGAGAGGAGGAGAAATCTCATGTGCCAGCCACTAGAACTCCCAAAATCATAGCAACCGGTTACAATATTAGGGTATTGCAACCAAGATGGACTCAATCCTGCAGTGACCTCTTCATGCACACTGGGGGATCTTATTGTAGAATAGGGGGCTGTGACTTTAAGAAAAGCCAATTACTGAGAAACAAAACTCAAGAGAGTGTTTTTGTTCCAGAAGTTGGTTTGGGGGGAGGGGAGGGAGTAAAATCTTGATGGGGCAAAAATAGAAAAACAAAAGGATCAGTAAATTAAGCTTAGTTGAGTTGGTCAGGGTAAACTAATTGCCATGATGAACGGAGAGACAAGGTGGGTGAGGTAATATCTTTTATTAGACCAACCGCCTTGTCTCTCTAATACCCTCGAACCGACATGGCTACAACGATACTGCATATATGATTATCTGAGGCCTACTGTTGGCCTCGGTTGAATTTTCCCAACTACTTGAAGTGAAAGAGGAAATTTCTTTGGGAGCTGCTACAGAGTCCACTCACCCTTGGGGGTTGGCTCTAGCCAGGCATTGCACTTCCCTTGGCGGTGTCTCTCTCATTCTCATCGCATTCTTGCTCAAGGAACTGCAACTTCCTCTTTGGGATGATTCCCCTTTGCAGGGTAAATGTAACCAAGTCTTTCTAGGACAAACTGTCTGAAGCAGTCCCCAGTCTTCCTAGGCTGTGGCTGCAGCTTTTATCGGTTGCAACCTTCCTGGATTTACAGGCCCCACCTATTCCTGCCCAACTGAGCCTGCTTTCAATCAATTCACTACTCCATAGCTCCCGGAGCAAGTGCAGCCTGTGGCGTTAAATGGCTTGCAGGGCCATCTGAACCCCTTCCAATCTTGTGTAATGAACCAACACCCCATCCAACAAGGCAAAGGGAAGAAGGATGGATGTGACTACTCTGACTGAGTAAAGAGGCGTGCGTGTGTTTGTTCTTTCTCTCTCTCTGTCAATTTCCGTTATTTACGGAGCAATCCCTCCTTTACGTCCCATCCGCTAGCTGCAATTCCGCACCCCCCCAAAAAAAAGGAAATAAGGAAGAGACAAAGGGATCAAAACAAAAAACCAGCAACTGAAAACTTATTGCAGTTCAATTTGATGTGAATCAAATATATATCGTTTTGAATGGCTTGGGGGGATCCATGAAACGCTTCGCTGCTAGCTACCAAGAAGCCCCGCTGCACTGCCTTGGCACTGACAACGTGGCTGCAGCCCCTGAATGGCGGCTGGGTTAGCAGCCCTGCTTATATGCCTGGCCCCCACAACGGACCAACCCATACCGTGCACTCAGCTGCTTTTGCCCTTTCTCCACTCCTTGCTTCAATCCCCTGCTCCCTTCAGGAGTCACCCCCCGGCTTTGCCTCTCATTTATGACTCTGGCTGACCCTCTGGTTCTGACATACAGCTTCTGGCTCTCTAGTACTGATCCCTGGCTCTGCCTCTGGCTTACCACTCCAGTTTTTCCCCTCTGGATCTGGCGTTTGGCTGCTATCCTTCTGGTTTGCTGGACTCCGCCCACCCTGGGCCTAGTGCTAACTGGTAGGCTGAACTCTCACAGCCATCAGTAGGCCGGGCCATCCGTCGTCATAGCCACTGTGACTCCCGTTACTTTGCACTGCAGCTCACAAGCCATGGGCGCGTATGGCCCTAAGTTAACGAACGTGTTGTTTAAGTGTCTGCAGCGTTACAGATGAGGCAATGTTACCATTACTCTATATCCCCGGTGTGTTGACTTTTCAGTCCCCCCCAGAGATTCAGAATGATATTTCTGTCAGACATTTAGCTAAAACCTCTTTCTGTATGAAGCCCAAAAAAGGGAAAGCTGCTCTAGTCCTAGTCTATTAATTTTTCCCCTGTAGAATATTACCTCTGGACCCTTGTAAGCACCTTTCTAAGCCAAACCCCTACAGACAGTTCAGTAGCTGACCTGAGTGATTACAGGCATTCCTGCTGTAATTAACACATTTTAATTCAATTAATTGTTTTTAGTTTAATGGAAACTGTTCTGACAAATCTTCTCTGAATATCCCACTTATACAATAATATTTATAGCCACACTGAGCCAATAATGCAACCTTCCTACTATGGAAAAGCAGGATTTAATAACCAATGATAAAGAATTCTATTCTAAGGAAAAGTTAATTATACATAAGTCCCAAAAAGCTCACCGAAAAAGATGATTCTCTATTCACTTTTATAGGTTTTAGAGCAATTCCCTAGAATATTAGTTAATTTCTAGAGAAACCTAGGGTATAAAAATTCTAAAACATTTTTCCATGTGAGGTTGCATCCTGTTTTTATGGAAAATATTTTGTTACTTACATAACAGCACCTAGCGACCTCCTCTGAGATCAAGCCCTATTCTACCAGGAACTCTGCTATTCTGCTCTCTAAAGTAATTATACCACGCTCCACACCATGGGAGCCAAACAACTTCCAGCAACGAGCGTGTTAAGCAACATAACTGACAGCTGGCTCGTCCCGTGCAATTCATTCCCAGCTGCCCTTCCCACCCCCACGCCCTCCCCGCAGAAGTGAATTCTAGTGGAGTGCTTATTTTGGCTTTTGTTTTTTCATAAGGACCTAAAACTCCTGTGTTTGTAGTGAAGGCGGCCAGTCAAAGAAATGCACTTGGTGAAGTGGGTGATGGTCTGGAGCAACGTCAATTCCAGTTCCTCTCGAGGTGCCAGATTCCATGGTTTTTACTCAGGCAAACGCCCACTGACTTCAAACGGACATGGGGCCACCTACGGACAGTAGGGCTAGATGTGGCATTTAGTCACAACCCTGAACAGAGGGAGGGGAGGAATCCCTCCACGCCAGCGGACGTTATTGCCTTGGAGGCACACAGGCCCCCCTCCTGTGGGCAGTGAGATGGCGCTTGTCCCTGATCCCTGTACAGGATGTATTTGGGGGGGGTGGCCTGCCCCATCCCACATGAAGCCAGGGAAGGAGCTGGGCGTGTTACCACTGTACAGATCAAGCCCAGAAGAAGTATAGCCTGCTCCAAAGACTAACGAAGCCAGTCAGATTTTTTTCCTTTGACTTCAGTAGGCTTTGGCTAAGCCCTTAATTCAGTTGGCTGTTACCTTTTGCCTGCAACGGTCAAATGACAACATAAGCCGCAGCCCACGTACGCTGGTGTAAATCAGCATAGTGCCACTGAAAATCAATCGAACGATGCTAATTCACACCAGTGGAGGATCTGGCCCGTTGCACTTGGGGTGGACGATGACACATACATCTGAGTTTGCATACGGCTCACCAGCCTTCATGGCTGGGCACAGCATCACAAGCTTTCCTCCTTTGTGCCCCCTGGTGACGGGCCCTCGGGTCCTGTGGCGGTTTGCTGCTTCCTGCAGCTCAGCCCTCCGGCCAGGTCACCGCATCCCGCCCATCCCGGGGTAAACCAATGGCCCCAACGAGCGACAGTCTCTCACCCTCATGCAGCCATTTGACCCAGTCCCAGACTCATTAGTCCTTACCTCAGCTATCGGGGGGCTCAGTAGGACTTACCCCTTGCCAGGGGGGTCCCATGCCACTTTCCTTGGCGGGCTGGGAGGGGATCCAGACCCTCCCTCTCCATGGGGTCCAGTCCAGGGGCCCCTGGATGGGCAGCCAAGGCTTGACTACAGGCCCTTTGCTGCCTCTCTGGACCCCTTCCTACCTGGCCCTGTCTTAGACCTTGGCCCCAACCTCTACCCAGGGCCCCTCCCTGCGTCTCAGCTGTGCTTTCACTAAGTGTCTGCCCCAGGATCACGGCAGAGCTCCTCAAGCACTTCCTGCCATCTGGCTGGTTCTGTCGCAGGCGAGTTTTCTCCGTGCGCCTGGCAGGGCAGTGTCTGACCCCGCTGGAGTCTTCCCGCTCCCTGAGCCCCTCCACCAGCACGGAGAAACCCGGGCACACTCACTTGCCCCAGCTTTCCTTCGCCACTGCCTTGGGCTCCCTGCTGCAGCCCCACCTTCCCTCAGGGAGGCTCTGTCTGCCAACAGTCCCACTGGCTTAGCATCCTGAGTGGGACTCAGAGACCTGCTCTCCTTCCAGGTCCCCAACACCCACCTGAGCCAGGTTCAGACATTCAAACGCCTCCCTCCAGGCTTGACACCTTCTGCGGGTGCCACGGGCCACAGCTGATTGCGCCCACAGGGTTTCCTTAAACCTTCTGTCCCAGTGTGATTTTCTGCATGATTTGGTGTGCATCAAAGTGCAGGACTAATAGCGCCACAGGGCCCTTATAGATGCATGCATCATTCACAGTCCTTGCGTGCGGCATTTTGAAAATCTAGCCCCTTTTGCTCTGAATGTCCTACCTCTCTTTCACCATTTATATTTCTGCTTAAACACTTGAAGAAGTCGATTTGTTTAGTTAACTCCGATCTGTTGAGGAAGACACATTAAATCAACACATCACTTTTTTTAGTAATTCCATAGGGTGAACAGGCTTTGCAATGAATTTGCCTTGGCAGGCAACATTATGCTAAGGGATTGTGGTAAATGGCTGAATTCTGCAAAAAAGCCAGCTCCCTATTTAAAGGCGCTAATAAGCAGCAGAGCTAGTGTGGAAGCAATTAATCCTAATCACTTATAAGACAATAAAAATTTAATTATAGGTTCTTTGAAAACTAAAACCCGAACAATTATTGTTAATAGGCTTTTCTTGATCATAGATAGCGAGTGGAATTTGTTGAGCTATTTTTCCTGCAGTTAATTAAAAAAAAATCCAGCTCTTCATTAAGGATTGCTTATACTAATGTATTGAAATGGGTTTATGGGCCTAAGTTTAGCTCCTGTAGGACAGAAGTGCAATCAGTTAGCAACTGCATTCCTGGATACGCCTTAAACTAATTGGCATTTTCCACTCTGCAGAGGCCTCAGATCTTTATCATCTGTTCATGGAAGCGGTTTCCTCTCATCTCAGAACAGCTGGGCATCTCTAGCTTCATTTCAGGTACGTTGATGCTGGGAAATGCAAACACGGCACATTGTTATTTTGAACTGTGTTTATTTTAAAGTTTTCTGCATGGTTTGGTGTTCATCAAAATCCAGGACTCACCTGTAGCTAACACCAAGGCAGGGAATAGGCATCTCTTGCATCCCTCCCTGTTCAAATGACCTGTCCATTATTGCCTCTGCCTCACGCAGTTATGTACATCCGTGAAAAGTGCGTGTGAAAATGATACCATTTTGATCTGGCAGAGTTGTGTGGTGGTTTGTTTGTTTGTTTTTGGGGGGGGCGGGAGGGGAGCGGTTTTTACATTGCCTTGCATAGATGCTAATGACTGCACAAGGCCAGGGTAATGATGAACTGGGCCCCTTGCACCATTGCCCTAAGCACTCTGCACGCAGCTATTGCTCCCACCTAGAGCTGGGCGAACAAATGATTATTTGGTTCAGCGGCTGAACTGGAAAAAGAACGGTATCACTCAACACAAAATAAAACCTTTTGTTTTGATCATGAGGCTTCTATAAAGGTTTTTTACCTTGTTTCTAAAATCAAATTGAAAGAAATGCCAAAACCAAACATTTAGGTGTGGAAATGCTGGCGAAAGGAATCTTTTGATTGGTTTTAGTCAAAAAAAATAATAATTCTTTGAAATTGACCCAAATTCACAAATTGCTTCAGTCAATCCGAAGCTGCATTTTTCAGTGGAAAAGAAGCTTTGCACGAAAACATTTGCCCAGCTCTACTAGCAACCTTGATGCTTCAGTTCTCCTGTTTCTCTGAAAACCATCTGCCAGGAATGAGGCCAGGCAGCCTACGAGCACAGCTGAGCCAACGCCCCACTGACCACTCCACCTGACTGGCCGAGGAAATCTGCTCTTAAATCCAACAGCAAGAACGGCTCGCTGGCTGCTCATCACTTGTGCCTATAGCTGTGAGAACATCTGTGCCTGTCTTGTTCCCGCCTCATTTGGCTTCTGATTCTGACTTTTCCTCCAACTACTCGGTCTGGTCACCCACAGGCCGGTCATGAGAACATCACCGGAGTTTATTCTATACAACACCTTCCACGCAAAGTCCTCCAGGCCCTGACCACTACCCTCCCCTCCTTGAAAACCTTTCGCTGCACCCATCACTGCTATACTGTGATAAGAAAAGAGTCAAAGACACATTTTAAAAAATGGAACTACAGTGCTCTGGTCATATATATGCTGTGTCGCTCTCCCTACCATTCATGTGCTGGTTTTTGTGGATTTTTTTCTTTTGTCAAAAAAAAATCTTTTTTTTGAGCCAGTTCCGCGCTATATGTTTGTGTAGGGCCTACAACATTTTGGACATTAGTTTATTCAAAGTAAATATTAACCCCTTCCTCCCCCCCGTTCTACCAGTGTACCCCAGATCTAAAATATGGTCTCTTCAGCCCATTTATTTCAGCCATCTCTGTACTAAATTGTGTGATGGTTTTGTAAGATGAACAGCTATCTCCCGAGGACTAGGCTAAGACCATTCAACCCTAGGTCAGGATTTGCCAACAGCCTGCCTGCTGACAACAACTGAGAGTTACTGTTTTTTGTTTTTAGCATGATTTCAATGTAGGAAAGTCCCAGTGTAATACAACCTCTGATGTCCATGTGTTTGTAGATGCAATAAGCTGTCTGTAGGCTAGATGTAGAATGTTAAGCCACTAAGACTTTCCTTTCATAGTCAGCCTTTTGTGCAAAACAGCTTCTGCACTTAGACCTGTTATGAGGGCCCTCTGAAAGCAACCTCATCACCTACATTGAAGAAGTGATGTACAGTAAGCACTTGGAATCTTGTTGGTAACAAACAGAAGCTATTCATTTGGTTTACCGTCTGTCACACCTGTACAGTCAAGGTTGGGCAAAGGTCTTAGATTTGACCTGAAAAAAATCTCAGATTTCACCTCTGACCTTGACCAAAGGTAGAAGCTCATGCTAAAAGACAATTTGAGAGTTTATTATTGATATTTCCCATCTGCCACCACACTATTCGTCTGATCCAAGCCACAGGTCACAGAAGATGGCAAGTACTGCATTCTGTGGCACTTGATGTTCAGTCAAACCACCTGAGCGAGGAAGTTTGAACCTATTAAAGTTCATTTGATTTTTGTCTCTCTCCTAGATGGAGAACACCAGAGAGCCATTTTAAATTGCCACAAGTAGGCAAGCACTTAGCAGGATGCAGAAAATGATTGGCCACTTTATATGGAGACCAAGAACAGCCAGGGCTAGAACAGTCAACGTTTTCTTATAATGGGAGTGATTCTCCATTGCCTGCACTGTATGTAATCATTTATCCCAGTGCAAACTGAGTATACAGCTGGTGTAAAATCAGCCTGGTAGCATTGTACTCACTCTACACCCTTTAAATGACAACACAATGTGGAATGCAACAGAAATACATGTCCCAAGAGTTTTGGAAGGGAGATAAACTTCCATGCTTCAGAGCATAAACTGACCTCTTATAATTGGGGATCAGGAGGCAACTTTCCTTGGGGGTGAATTACCCCATAATTGCCTGCTGCAGGCATTCTTTGCACCTTTCCCTAAAGCAGCAGATACTTGTTACAATTGTAAACAGGATACCAGATTAGATAACCAGAAGTCTGAGCTAGTCTGAAGAGTACCCTATTCTCAAGAACAGCACAGTCGCCCCAGTGAATATTAATTTCTTAAGTGTATTATAATAAATCTTGAACATAATTTGTATCAAATGCTTCTGTCTCTGTTTAATCTTTGCAAACTTCCTTAAATTAAAAGAGTTCATCTAAACTGATATCATGCTGCAGCTTTTCAATATATTTTAATTATGGGTTTGAATGAGAGTTTAGCCCACCTAGTTAATGACAAACCATCATGTTCTCAATTTAATTAGAGCCCATTAGAAAGCTTCATATTCAAATCCTCTCAAATGGTAAGATTGAAACAAATGTTACTGTGTAACTGAATTATTCCCTATAAATTACATTATGCAGTGTTCTATATTTAAACGGGGAAGGAACGGAAACAGAGGCTCTGGGCACTGTTTGGCAGCAGACGTCAATGTCCTGCAGATGGCTTCAGTTACATCCTTCATATGGCATGGCAGTGCCTCCTATGCTTGCACAGACAACCAGAGCACTAATATGACTGCCGAAAGCTGCCCCCAACCCAGAAATATACTGATTTCAAGCTGGTGTTACGAATGCTTGCCTTGAAAGATGCCAGGGCCCACTCCTCATTTTATCATCGCTAGAGCTCGGATATTGCTGTTTCCTTAAGCTCGTTCTGTCAATAGCCTTCTGCTTTACTGCTTTAAAGAGCATGGTGACTTTCGAGGGCTGCCTCTATTACAGCTACTTACTGCTCCAAAATGCTGGTGGTTTAGAAGCCTGAACACTTCTGAGAAAATGTTCTCTATTACTGACAACAAGGTTTTCTCATGTTTCCTTAAGACTCTTAACTCTGCTTCTTGTGCTGATCAAAAACTCCATTTCGTGTCATCTCTTTTCTTGTTCAGCTAGGTTGATCCTCCCCTCCGCCCCCCGCTCTTCTGTTGTTTAACCAATGAAAAAGAATAAAGTGGCCTGACAGTTCACAGTGTAGCGAATGGGCATTTGCAGCGCTGAACCACGTCACATTTTGGCTTTCCAGTGAGTGTCGACTTTCCCAAAATGAATGAGGAAAAGCCATTTAAAAGTCAACAATGGTTCCTGGCAGAAAAAGAGCTTGGTACAAGGAATACCAATTGTAGCATGATTGTTTTCCCCCACACATCTGCATTCAGCCCAACAGCTGTAGGTACTTAAATGTCTTTGCATCCTTCATCACGGAAAAGAAAAGAGGAAGCTGGGAAATAAACAAACAGGAAATTTTCTGAGCTCATGGAGGGAGATTCTGCGGTTCAATACTGCAGAAGCCATCCATTCATCCTGTAGCATTCAGGGTGGCAAAGAGAGAACTTCCTGGGTTTTGTCCCCAGCAAAACCAAAGGTGGGAGAAAAGGCGGCAGTGAATGTAAGAGCGCTCTTGCTGTCTGAAGGCCTTCGGAGCGGCATGTAATTAAATTGGTCTGATTGTGTGTGGATGCGAATCGGTGGCACCTGTGACTGTGTGGTGTCTGGCCCCAGCAGCAAAATGGTAACGCCGGTATGTAATTACGGAGCACTTAGCACGCATTCAGCCCTGGTGTGTTCCTCGGCTGATTTCCATGTTCATTGTAAGAGCGGCTATAGAAGCTGCAGTTTAAGTACCTTCAGCTGGTGAGACAAATACATGTTATGGCCACAGAGTTTGCTGGGGGGAGTCCTCTTGAAGAAGAAAGTTAAGCTATTTCGTTCTGCGCTTCCTAAAGGATGAGATCTTAATGCACAGTTACTGTTTTAAAGCTGTCGTCATTTAGACACTCCTTAAACAGGGCCTTCATTGTATCACTACACTCCTAATTTGCATCTGCCATCTCTCCAGTTGTTGATGGGGTCTCCAGCACTTTTCTGGTTCCTCTTTCCTTCCAGGTTGTTAACATTTCTGGGTGGATGGAAATTTCGGTCTGTCGTAGTGCTCTGCTACTGCTCATTCCCATCACTGCCTACTGTGGGATGTACAAGAGAACTTTACATTGCAAACATGTTAAATTGTTTCAGTCAAGAGTGACAGCTTCCCACTGGGTCTGAGGTCATTAAATATTTCCACAAAAAGTTGGGTCCTTATTTAAAAAGTCCTTAATCAAATCAAGTCAAAATTCATTCCAAATGGGGCCAGTCATAGATACAGGCACTACTCCATACAGGTGAGAGTGGCAGAATCTAGCCTACAGGCACTATTTAAGAATGAGTTGGGTGTGATAGTCTGTGGGGTTTTGGGTGCATGGTGAAAGAAGTAAAATAGAGAAGGAAATAGACTGCACAGGGAAATTTCCAGCCATTACATTGTTCATTGCCAGAAGGAGGGAATGAGATGGAACCGGTTGCTGGCTGGATTTTTGCCACTGAAAATGTGTAGGGTACATTTGGAAAGTGTTGCTTCATTTCACTATTGAATGGGTGAACAGTCTGCTGCTCTGGGATCATTTTGAACGCGCGAGAGAGACAGAGAGCGACATCATCATTCTGAAAAGTGCAAAATCTTCTAACACAATAAGAAGCAGGGAGAATTCTGTTCCCTAGAAAAGTTAATATCTGAGAAATACCAATGAAAGAACATAGCAGTCGCTGGATGGGATCAGACCGTAGTCCATCGAATGCAACTTTCTGTCTCTGAAAGTGGCCAGCACCAAGAGCTTTGTAGAAAGGTACACGAAGTCCCACAGTAGGTAGCTGTTGCATGATCTGGCCCCAAGGTCTCATCCTAAACCCCAATAGTTAGAGATCGGTTTAAACCCTGAAGCATGAATTCCAGATGTTTTAGTTGTCCATTTAAGTGTACAATTCCTCTTTGAATCCTCCTAAGGCTAGGCACTGCATATGAATTTTAAAAGAGAGCATAGTTCATTACAAAAATATGCAACAGAGAGTGGGACAAAAAGTACTTAGATTATAAACTCTGTGGGGCAGGGCTGGTCATTTTATTGTGTGTATGGACTATCCCTAGCACAACTGGCTGCTGATTCTTGACTGGGGCCAGTAAATACTGCTGCAACAGAAAAAACAAATATTGCATTAGTACAGTGGGATCCTGGTCCATGACTGGGACTCCTCAGTGCTACTTCAATACAAAGTGAATTTAACCATCGGGATGGGCTTAAGTCCAGAAGAGAAGCATTGGGTGAGAGAAAAAGAGAGAGCATTTTCATCCGAATGAGTTAAGAATTGCAACACTCAGATGTCATTTTAAAAGTATTCCAGTTTAATGTTCGCAATCATAATCCAAAATGTTTGAGAGCAATACAGAGTGGCATTTTGGGAGTACCCTCCTTTGAAGCAATGTATTAGATTGAGAAAGAACCCTATAGTGGTCTGGGACTCATATAAACAGAATTCCAAAACGAAGGACTGAACAAAATTCAGACGTGATTCCAGCACAAACCCCCATCAAATCTGCAGACTGTAAAAGACGACACTCAGCCAGGGTTCAGAGGCACAAACAAAGAACAGCTGCATATCCATCATTTGCTGTTAGGGAATAACGGTGAATTCTTGTTCTTTTAACTTTAAAGAGCTCCTGTCACATTCATCATATGTGGTTGTTCTATACTATGGCAGGCCATTGTGACAGCATCGGCTGTATCAAGTAATAGAAGGCTGATTGTTTTAAAAAAGGCAGTCACGAAGATTTTGATAGTCAATGATAGAAAATAGGAAATAGACAAAAATGACATCACAGGTCAATGGGCATGAGAGGGGTAGAAACTGGCTGTAGCACTTGTGCCTGAATGTGGCAGGGGCTGTCTAGGGAGAACACGGAAAGAACTTTCAAAGGAATTAATATAAAAAGACAGAGCTAACCACCGATGTGTATGGCCATATACTTTTTCTTCTGTCTCCTCCAGCACTGTAGGGTCTGGATCTACCAGGTAGTGAACATTAGCTGCAAACAGGGAGGGAATGGATAATGTTTTCCAGCAAACATCTCGAGGGTGGAAGACTGACGTGGAACTGCTAGTTAGGAGTTACTGTGTCTCCACTGTAAGTTGCAAAGATAAAGATATCAGATCCTAGGAAATAAATGGAAATAACCAAATATGGGCTAGATAGATGGTCTCAGCAGCCAGGATTGGGATTCCCTTTATCCTGGTGTGAGAAGACTTGGATTTCCCGCTGGTGGCTGCTCCTTTATGCTGCATTGCTGGTGTTTAATTGTCTGTAGTGGAAAAGACTCTTAGAGTCCACTTTCCCAGAGTATTTGATGGCTTCAGCAAAAAGCTTCGTCACCTGGCAATATAAAGCAGAGGAGACTGATCATTTTGCATAATCCAGGGGGCTGATTACTAAAAGTCAAACACACCAATTCCTGCAAACTAGCCCATACCACATGACCCAGGGCCCATCCTGAGCAGCACACTGCCAATCTTGCAAGCCTATAAAGGCTTTTGGATCCTTTAGGAGGAAGGCTTGATACACATGTAAGATATTATTTTCTCTTTCATCCCAGACTTCATAGAGAAAATAAGATTATTTCCCCCCATTTAGGGATTAAAACTAGTATTAAAGAGATGAACACAATTTATTGGCAGGTAGATTACTGAATCTTGAAGGGGGATCTCCTTTCTGATTGGCAGTGCATATTTTTCAGACAGGTAGGGAGCTCTGTGACATCCCATTCAGACTTGGCTATGAGGTTGCAGCCTAGTTTTGTTTTTTATTTGCTCAAATCATAGAACAGTGTTTTGCACTCCAACCCCTAGCTCCAGCCCTTGGCTTTGTGGTCCGACCTTGCTCCAGTGGAGATGCTGTGAACCAGACTTCAGCTGTCCCCTTCAGAGGTATGTTAGAATTAACAGATTTCAATGGAAGGCAAGCATCCCTACCTATATCAATATCTGAAATATAGTGTGTCAGAAACCCCAGACAGATAATAGAGAAAGCCTTGTTATCAGTTAGGAAGCTGCCTCAGTAAGTATCAAATTTACTTGGATGGCATATTGCAATAGTACACGATTTTCTTTGAGATTTTTGAAGAGGGGGCAACTTCTTGTTCAGAGCTTAAATAGCGACGATAGACATCTGCTACCAAGCATATTTTATGGACGTTATAATGAGCCAGTACTGGAGAATTTGCTCTATAATTGGAATTGAGACATCAGTGGCCCTAGGCAGTGACATAGGATCCAGCCTGTGCATTTTTTAATCTCGTTCTGCAGCACAGAGTAAAGAAAATGTATTCAAGCAACCACCGTGCTGCAATTTCAGGCACATCATCATTTTTCAGACATTAAAGGGGTCCAGAAATCTTGGATCTGAAGTTAAAAATGGCCCCAGCGCTTTTGCCACTACAGTGACTAAGGGTATATCTACACTGACGGCAGCAAAGTCGCTGCTCTCAGATCGACCTTTCTGGATCGATTGAGCAGTCAGTGAAGACCTGCTCAATCGATCCAGAAGTCGACGCAGGTAAACCACCCCCTCAAGTGAAGTAGCGCTGCGTCGATGGGAACACAGTTCCCGTCAGTGCAGTGCAGTGAAGACGCTGCACAGAAGGGAAGCATAGCAGTCAATGGGAGTTATGCAAGCTACTCTGCGTAGCTTGTGTAACTCCCGTCGACTGCCGCCGAATCGCCCAGTAAGTGTAGACCAGGGCTACGAGAAGAAAGAATGGCAAAGGAAATACCTGGAAATTAGTGAGGAGGGCAATCCCGCTGTCCACAGCCATCCTGCGGATCACGTAATTATCGTGGATGAACTTGGTGTTGCTGGTGGGGAGGTTAATGACCAAGTCTATGTTCCCCTCTTTTATCAAGCTGAAAAGACAAGGCAGAAGACACTCAGGGATAACTTTGCTTACTGAAAATCCCCAATGAACATATGTGTGTTCAGCTGAACAGCACTGGCTTTTTTAATTCACCGTCAAATCTAATTTTTATGGAATATTACATCCTGAGGAAGGATAGGCTAATGGTCAAGGCACTTCATGGGGACTCAGCTGGAGGTTCCCTTTCCAGACTTGCCAGTATGACCCTGACATGGGGCTAAATTCAGCCTTCATGTAACCAGGTGCAACTCCATTAATGGCCTGATCTTGCAAACTGCTGAGCACCTGCAGTGCCCCTTAAAGTTTGCAGGAGGTGCTCAGCACCTTAAAAGCTTCAGATCCCAACTGCCCTCTTTAAAGCTACGACATACAGTGCTGCATATGCTAGAATTTAATCATATCTTGGTGCCTGGCTGAGGTCTGAGCCTCAATGACCGGCGTGATGGCTAGGGAAGACTTGGAGTAAAATTGTGCGAATGCTATAAGAAATGGGTGCTATTAATTACACACATCTTGAGCAAACAGAAGTAAATTTCCTTCTCCTAACAGTTATAGGCAGAGCTGAGTACGTCTTTCCACAGCAGAACAATGACCCGTAAAGTCCTGGACTGAAATCCTGGTCCTTTCGAAGTCAACATGAGTTTTGCCATTGACCTCAGTGGGGCCAGGATTTTCCCCTCTCCCCCTGACTTCAGTTTTTGCCGAAGATATCCAGAGTCTCCACAAACTGGGCTAAGCTCTTACCTCCTGATTGGGGGGAGATTGGAACTGTGGCTTTCCTGGGATGGCCAGGCCACGGGAGTTGCAGGTACACTATTGGCATTGAGCCAGTTGGAAGTTGCTTCTGTGGCATAAAGCTGCATTGAGAGGGAAAACATATTATTGCATACTTCATAACACAAATGCTTCGAATTTAACCATGCATTGTACTGTATGGGCTTGATCAAATGAAATCAATAGAAAGACTCCTGGGCATTGGCTCATTGTGTTTATATACAGAGAAGCCCCTCACAGAAGCATAATTTTCCCATTGTCAGTGTTATCAATGCTCTTCTGACAGATGGATGATGGTAAACAGAGGGTAACATTGCCAAAAAATGCCTTAGGAGTCCAAGTCACATTGACTTTCACCAGGATTTAGGTTCCTAAATCACTAAGGAAAATTTAGAAAATTTAGCCCAGCCCCTAAGCACCTACTGTGAATGGTACCATACAGAAACCACATCATATGTCTAATATTTACATGAGTACCCTGGGGGTACCTGCCAATTCTCCTTAAAGATTTCCTATTAAATATGGCCTAATGTTTTACAGGCATGATGTTAACGTTCACTAGTGATAACGGATGCAAGATGACCCAGAAAACAGGTTCTACATTGGACACATACTTTCCTAACTAGAAGTGAACTTAAAAGACAATACAAATTCGTACACTCTGATGCTCCACTGTGATATATTAAAGACCCCATACTGATTTTCCAACATAAAAGGGTGGGTTTTTTCCCCTTCCCCTTTTGTGTTAAAAATATGACTTCCTGACTCGCTTCTTTTTCTTGGAGAACTCTGTGAGCCTCTGTGACATCACAGCTGCAGGCTGACAATGGAGCTGCAGTTCTTCCAGCCTTGAAAGCAAAAACTCCTGGCTCTAGCAAATTAATCCTGCTTCTTCAGTGTAAGAATTGTACAGTGATTTAGCTGTGTGACTCTCACTGACTTTAACAGGAGTTACAACTAAACATCCTTTCTGTACTTTGAAAACGTAAGTGGTCCGCCTCTTGTTTTTCTTTGTCCTCGACTCAACTCTGAGAGTTTCAAGAAGCCCTTCTGCTGTCCCA
The DNA here is from genome assembly GCA_007922155.1 of Mesoclemmys tuberculata. NCBI lineage: Eukaryota > Metazoa > Chordata > Testudines > Chelidae > Mesoclemmys > Mesoclemmys tuberculata. The sequence continues at coordinate 7,000,559 of ML675620.1, read as the reverse complement.
TGAGCAGCTTTCACATCAAAACTAAATGCCCTCTAGCTTTAAAACCCAAAAGCAACATACCTTGAAACCTTCCTCATGCAGCTGCTCTGCTACGCCAAGGAATTTGGGCCGGAAGGAATGCTGGAAAGGAAATGCAACAGAGAGCATCAGAGGTGTGATCTAGCAACAGGGCAGCGACTTTCCCCTTCACTGGACACCAGGGGGCTTTTTCAGAATATATTAAGAGGCAGATACATTTCTTTGCTTGGTCAGTGTGTGTGTGTGTGTTGTACACACACAGATATACATATACATATATATATATATAGTCATTCAAATTTTTTCCCTCCTCACTAGATTGCTTTTTGTGTCATCCTCCTTTATGAAGACACTTGAGAACATGTGCAAGATTGTGACATTACAAGTTAATTGGTTGATATGAGAGTGAAGCCCAAATCCTCAATATTCTACCACAATCCGTGCCCCAGAGTGTTTTACTGCAATTATGAAGTGGCCCTGCATAATAAATGTCAGGGCTACTGGACTTTTGCAACATACTTGACAAGCCTCCTATGGTTTTAGCTACCTTTCTTTTTAAGGCTGCTCCCTAACACTTGATTTCAGAGCCAGCTGCAGCAATGCATGGTCCCAAACCTGGAAGAACTTTCAAGAACTAGCTTCAAATGGAAAACACTTGCAGGCTTTGGGCTGCTTTGGGGTGCTATGTTTGCAAATATACCACTATATCCAGGGAAATCTGTCCATGCAAGGGATTTAGGCACTCAATTTCCATTAGAAATTAATGAAGTTCGGTGTTCTGATCCCTGAGGCACCTTTGAAAGTCTTTCTCATAATGCACCCGCAAACCCAACAACCACATAAGAGAAATGAACACATACTATCATTTATACATTTGCATTTGACTTTACATTCATCAGGCATTTTAGTGCAACATGGAAATAACATTCTAGTAAGGACATATGCTGCCTCAGTACTTTGGGAGTTTAAGTGGTGCAAAGATCAAAAGCAATATATGACCTCTTCATGATAAAGTCATTCTGAATCTCAGTTGTAATGTAAATCTGACCAGTAAAGAAGCAGGACTATGTAAAATACTTTCTGCACTGGAATTGCTGATGCTCTAACCCTGGCAAAGGTCACGAAGCACAGAGTAAGAATATTTTCGAAGAAAAAAGTGAGTCACCAAGTCTTTTGCACTCTACAGAAGCTGGCAAGAACCTCATATTAAAACCATTTCTGTTCTGTACACTAACTGGAAAATACACATATACAACGTGATGTGATGGACAGCTTTCCAGCCAGAAAACTGCTCTGCCGTCTGGTCAGGGGTGTTGGCTTTCACAATAATATTATGAACTTCTATCAAACCTGTACTGAACACTTGTGACACATAAAACAGCCTCTCCACAAAAAGGAAATTACAGCTGTCAGCTTGCATCTGAGCAGCCCCAGATTTAAAAGCTGACTGAAAGTACCTGTGTAAGAAACCATGAGTAACTCAAGTACAAGCAGATTTACTTCCTGGAAGATATTTATTGTGAGATGGGGAGCTTTAGTTCTTTTTTTTAATGGAAAAGTTTTATAGCCTATAATATCCTTCTTGCATTGCTGGGAGTCTGTCTAGTGGGACAGGGCCAGAACTTAGCTGGTGTAAATCAGGGACTTCAATGGAGTTGCATCAATTTACACCAACATCTGGCTAACCATGAAGCTAAGTAATTCTGATACTTTGATCTTGAGCTTTGCACTTAAGACCAGTGTGGGGCAGATAGCATTTTTTGCTCCTAAAGATCTAGGGCAGCAGATATGGTATAAGGTTACACTGAAACTACTGGCTCAGAGAGCCGGGATTTAAAAATAAAACACTTCTTTACTGTTCTCAGCATTTCATGGTTAGTAGCACAGATGTAAGACAGATGCAGTCCATCCTATAGGCATCACTGAATAGCTCAATCAGGAAGGAAAATGAAAAGAGCTTTTCAACTCTTCCTGCATAAAATATTTAATGGCAAATATAGGGCTCTAACCACCCCACAGCTTCACGAATTTCTCCATTATTAAAAAATGGAGCAGATCCTCAGCTGCTGTAAATGGGAGTAGCTCCATTTAACTTCAGTGGCGCTCCACTGATTGAGACCAGCTGAAGATGTGACCTGTAAAGTCCTGTGGAACATCAGATTATTAGACTGTGTGTCTACAACAGGAACAACTATGATCTCAGTTCACTGGCAGTGTCTTGGCTGATAACCCAGTCTGCATTGTGATGCTAGGGAAATGAGAAGAAATGCCTCTTTGTTATTTTTAAGATGGTTACTCCACAATCAGCACTTAGAAATGGACATAGTTTAGTAGCCTTTTTAAAGATGAAAAGTGAAGTAGTGGTGAAAACTAGTGATATACCAGGACCAAGAGATGGGAATCTCTCAAAGATGCTGTGTCATTAATTACAAATCTTTGGTTCTATTTATAATGTTTGATCAAAAGCTTAGCTGAGCATTTGAGCCTTTAATTGGAAGGATATATGCCAGGAAGATACAATTTTGAGGAAAATTAAATATTATCTTTTTTTAATTCCCGTTATTTTTCTCTTTCTTTTGAGGGATGTATTCTCCTCATCGCTGGATAGTTAAGACAAAAGAGACAAAGCTATATTAGAGTGAAGAAACTCAGTATATTAAGCAAGGGTCCCCTGGTCCCATTCAGGGAAGCTAAATGTGCCACCATTTTGGCTTCTGATTTCTACCCTTTATACTCTGATGGCTCTGCAGGACCTAGTCCATCTTGGAAAGCAAATTAAGACGTTAATCACTGAGCACTGAAATATCCAAAAAGGAATCTTTATGGGTAACTCAGCTGGCCTAACATCCCCTACAGATCAAATGTGCCACCTGTGGAATAGTGTAATGAACCAGCTATTGTCCCAGTATACCAGTGCCCCCTGCTGGATGGAATCAGCAGCTCAACCAAGTGCATCACAACATCTGAGAGAGAGAATTCGGCTGCTCAAGAGCCAGAGGCCTGTGCTGTGGGAACTCTACCTGCGACGAAATTCTGAAGGCTCACAATGTGCATGACAGTGAAGTCCTTGGTGGGTATGGATCCTGTTCAGTCTGTTTCGGAATCTGTATTTTCTACATGACGATACACTGCCACCATGTCAGTTTGAGCTGACTGTTCTAATGTATGTGAATGAAATAAGAATGGCATTTCCTACTGTTATAAGACACAAGGTACCCTCTCACAGCTCATTATTTGCAAAGAGGGGCTTCCTTTTTTCTTGCCTGTTTATAGCGGCGTCTGCTCATGCCACTATACTTTGTTTATCTCTCTCTCATTGTTTCAACCACACTTTTACCACTTTACTGTTTAATTATCTAAATAACACGCTGTGCCGAAGCGCCAAAAGAAGGCTTTATTCCCTGATTTGCTGTTTTCTGTTCCAGCTGTATAACACTTATTAACAAAACAGACAGCACCTTGTGTACTCCTTAAAGTCTGTTTGGGGTTGGGTTTTTTTTCATTTTTGGAAAGACCTTTCTCCCACGTACCATTCGGCTCAGATTAACAGGTGCTGATGAAGACATCACGCTAATCCTCTACAGAACACAAATTACTGCTTGCTCCTTATTTCCCCTGGAGTACTAGCACCAGGCAAATGGACTCAAATTTTATACATCAGTGGTTTCTTGAGCTGGTATTTCAAAATGTTAGCCCTGCAATGATTAGCTGTGAAGATACCAACTGCAGGGCATGCTCTTGATGGGAAGAGCCCAGGGTCTGACATTAAACTATCTCTGGATGTCAAGCGAGCACTTTTCCGCATGTTTGTAGTAATTAGCAGCTGTGGTTGGAATCCATTTATCATTCTGATGAGTCTAAGAAGAACGTTGGGATCAACACTGCGTTGTCCCTAATGCAGTTGATTTACGTGTTGCCTTGTTATCAGTCATCTCATAGGCATCCTCCACTGGCAGAAGAAGAGACTTTACCTTACAACCCTTTCACACTCCCTGAAGATTCCCTTCTACCATTGAGCCCTGGGGCCCAATTCACTTTTACTGCGATAGCATCTGTAATAATCACCTACTGGCTGGAGAACTGGTGTTGTTTTAATTATTTTTGTATTGACTTTGTGCAACCATGTAGGATGTAAGCTTATTACAAGCACAGCAGGAAGATGGCACTGGGCCATCAATTGTTTTTATGGGATCCTAGAATTTTCCAGTCTCTGGTGATGTGATTGATCATCTGAAGAACAAGCAAGACCTTGAAGAGATTTATGAGCATATCTGACTTCAGTATGTCCTGCAGATGGTAATTACCCCCGTGTACAGAAGCAGTACTTAGTTTTTTGCCTAGCAACATTTTTTATCTCGAGATGCATAGTCTCATTACAGATCCAGAACTATAATGGACTAGTGCTTTTCCCAAGGCAAATATCTCCTTAGCTTCCCTCTGTAGAAGCCCTTGCAATGAAGGGCTTCCACAATGACAACATTTAAACAGTGACCGAGGGAATGCTGACAGTAAGGCGTGGATCCCAAGATCCAGGCCCCAAATAGGGAACGAGTCATTTGACCTACAAAAGATGGCTCCAAGATTCCATGTGGAGGGCCTGCAAGCTGAGAGGGCTGTGGCCTGCCAGAGGTTCTGGGGATGTAGTCTATAAAATGGATTGGGTTAAGAAATAGGTAAAAGTTAGGCTAACTTAAGCCCCAAACTAAGTGTAGAGGAGTGTGGGAAATGAAGTTGCCAGTGTGATCAAGTTAGAGATAAGTTGGAGACAGAGCATTCTGGGAAAGTAAGAGTTAGCAAGGACATGACCTGGAATTATGTTACTTTTATGTGTTGGTTATAGCTCATCTGAGCAAGGTTTTTAGCAAGTGTTTTTGAGAACTGTGAATGTTTCATTAAAATGCTATCTACGCTGATAGTACAGGAAGAACAGTGGTGCCGATGTTAATTTAAATAATGTGTAATGCAAAGAAGCAATAAGAAGGTGCAGGACCTCTAATTGTGGTACAGGGCTATTTAATATCAATCAATTAATTAATTAATTATAATAGGCTATAAAAGGAGTAGTTTTTGCCTCTGAGTATAATGGTAGCATTTGTGTAAGTAGGAACTACATGCCTATTTGCATAACTAATCATTTTTCTTCTGAATAAAGTGTGGTTGTGTCATTCAAGTCTCACCTCATGGTTCTCTGCTAAATAAATCTAGAAGACTCTATTCCAGCTGTCTGGCAATGCAATCTTTGTGGAAATGGAGGGAGAGAGACGGCCATTTTCTGAACAGATTATGAAGTGTGCAGATGAGCGGAGTTGGGGGGGAGGATGCCTTATGGGCTTATGCAGCAGGGTGGCTGTGATCTGACAGAAAGCTCAAGCATCCGAATTAGAGAGAAATGCATGAGAGTCGTGAGCACTTTGTGCAGGTGGGGAGGCAGTCTTTGATTTATTGTTGGAGGGAACTTTGGTTAGATATGATCTGGGCTAGGTCCACCACAGTAAGGCAACTCAGACCCATCTCTGCCACTAGGGGTCAATCCTGCCCTGTAGGGGTCAATGGTCTCGACTCTGCCCTCATATATGCCCCCCCTTTACAGCTCCCAGGAAAGCCAATAGCTGCTGCGTGAGTCTAGGCGAGGGAGAGATTAGGCCCACTGTGTGGCATCTAGTGAAAATCCCCCTATTGCAAGAGAGAGTCCACAGTTTTACTGCTCATTCCCTTTGAAAGCTGCAGCTGTAGAAAGAACCTTCTGCAGACAGCTTCCATTTAAAGCCAGCATGAAAAAGTGAATGGAAAGGGAAGTGCCAGCTACCCAGTCTCCATATTGTCTGCTCTCTCTTTGCTCTGATTTGCAAACTCTTGGAGCTCACCTGGATTCCAACCAGAATTCCTTTCTGTGGCAACTTGAACCCCGTGGAGAGCATTGCCTTGAGGAAGGCAGAATGGATATTCTCCCCAAAGCACGCAACCTGGGAGAAAAGAACAAGGCAGAGGAGTGAGAAACAAAAAACAATTACAAAAACCATCATTCAACATTCTGTTTAACGCATGTTCGTTTCCCCTCTTTCTTTTGCACTAGGATTGACTTCTCTTGAGGAAACAGGGAAAAAGCAGAGCAGCACAGACGAATCTTATGTTTTTAATTAACCAATGCTTTGCTCTCAGGCAGCACACCATGGAGCAATATAAATGGATTCCACTCTGAGTTGTTTGGACACCAAAACACAGCTTCTGGTTCACATTATGTGAGCGTGTTACAAAATGTTTAATATGACTTAATGCTTAAACAACAGGGAATATTAGACATGCAACTGTGTATCTGTGCATGAATGCAAAGTCTGCAGCAGAAAATGGAGGTTATTTACCTGTAACTGGAAGTTCTTCGAGATGTCTGGTCCTTATCTGCATTCCACATGAGGGTATGCATGCATATCATATACTTGCATCAGGAAATTTTAGCAAACGGTGTCCATTAGCCCACACATCCACAGTAGGTTTCCTCGTGCCCCCAGCCAAGGGCATAAGAGGCAATGTAGGTTGAGGCTTCTCCAGTTTCTCTTCTTACATGAATTCAATGAGATCCATAGCAGAAAGGAAAAGGCAGATAGTGGAATACAGATAGGGACCACATGTCTTGAAGAACCTCCTTTTACAGCTAAGCAACCTCCATACCTTCTTCAAGAGCTAGTCCCCATGTGTATTCAACACATGGGTGACTGACAAGCCTTGCTCAGCCTGGAGCATGGGGTGAGGAAGCTGGCAGCAAAGATGCTTGCAGTACCGTAGTTCCCACTGCTGCATCTGCAGCAGAGGCCAGAATTAGCGCAAATGTCTTGAAAGCGGGTGGCTCCAATATAAGTCTAGTATTGGAACGTCCTGGAGAGATGGAGTAGCAGCAGCTTGCACCCTCATGGAGTGTCCTGACTCCAACAGGAGGAAGAAGCATGCATGCTAACCTGTAGCACTCATTGATGCACTCAGGAACCCACTTGGAGATTCTCTGAGAGGATATTGCTTGACCGTGCGATCTTTCTGCTATGTGGAGAAAACTTCTTGGTGATTTTCTAATAGGTTCGGCCCTTTGCTGATAGAACAGCCCGGGCACGTCTGGCATCAAGGGAATGGAGTTTTGTCTTTTCAACAGATGCATGGGGTTTCAGAAAAATGAGAGGGAAGTGGATACTTTGGTTGACATGGAATTCAGAAACAACCTTGAGGAAGAATTTAGGATAGAGGCGAAGGGATAACTTTTTTCCCTGTGAAAACCCATATAAGGAGGGTCTACCATAAGGGCTCCCAACTCATTCACCCTCCTGGCTGAAGTGATAGAAACTAAAAATGAAACTTCCATGGACAGGTGGGACATGGAGCACGTTGCCAAGGGTTTAGATGGTGGTCTGGTGAGTGTTGACGGTACAAGATTGAGATCTAATTGAGGTGTAGGTTTGATCACTGGTGAAAAGGTCCTAACTAGACCCCTCATGAATTTTACTGTAGTTGGGTGGGTGAAAACAGAATGTTCATCTACCAGAGGGAGGAAGGCACTAATTGCTGAAAAGTGGACCCACAATGAGCTAACAGGAAGGCCTGAGTTTTATAGAGACAGGAGAGAATCTGCAACAACTGGAATATCTGCAGTGGCTGGAAAAGGTTGATTATGCTGCACCCAGGTACAGCAATGTCTCCATTTAGCTAGGTAGCAGGTCCTAGTTGAGTCCTTCCTGCTTTGGGTAAGGATAGACAGAACGGATGCTGAACAGAAGCTTTCTATTTCTGATGCCCATCCAAATCCCAGGCCATGGTGGAGTGTCTGATTCTGCCCCTCTCTTGAGTTAGGAGGTCCAGGAAGTGGCAGATCCTGATCAGGGAGCTGGCTGACATTTTCAGGAGCTCTGGGAATCAAAACTGCCTGGACCAATTGTGTGGTAGAAGAATTACTCTGGCCCTATCATGACAGATCTTTCTCAGATCCCGTGGAAGCAAGAGAACAGGAGTAAAGTAATATCGGATATCGTTTGTCCATGACAACAGGAGAGCATTGTGCTAGGAGCTCTGGTCCATAGCTCCTCTGGAGCAGTACAAGGGAATTTTTCTGTTCATTTGGGATGCAAAGAGATCCCACTGAGTGAGTAGTCCATTAAGGACAGTCATGAAGCCCTGCTTGTGGTCTGCAGAGAAGTACCTGCTCAGGTTGTCTGCTAAAGAGCTCTGAGCACCTGGGAGGAATAATGCTTGGATAGTGATGAGGTTTCTGATGCACCAGTTCCAAAGCCTGACTGGTTCTAGGCAAATCAGAAAAGAACTTGCGCTACCATGTTGTTAATGTAAAAAAACCTGAGGTGATGTTGTCTGACATCACTTGGATATGGAGCAAATGTATGGAGTGGGAGATAGGCTCTGCTAGCCATGTGGACTGCTCTCAATTCTACTACGTTGATGTGCAGTCTGGCCTCTCCTGGGGTCCAAGTACCTTCAACAGTGGTTGTTCAGGTGAGCACCCCAGCCTAAAAAGGAAGTGTGTGTCATGATGGTGGCACTGGGGGTGGAAATGTTGAAGGGAACACCTGCTCTCGCTCTGTCCTGGTTCAGCCACCAGGTGAGGGAAACAATGACTTTGGTGAGAACCTTCACTCTGGAGTCAATGTGATATTTGGTGAGTAGACCAATGGGAGCCAGACCGGCAGATATCATAGATAAGTGCATGTGGCCAGGGGGCCTAAAAGTGACTATGGTTCTTGGTCTGCAAGAAATACATGCTATGAGGCTGCTCATTAAGTGGAAACTTTCTGCATGATGGAAAGCTCTCACGAAACAGAGACCAGTGTTGCTCCAGAGAAGTTTATAGTCTATGTGGGTGATTGAATGGACTTTTCTTTGTTTATGCAGATGCCCAAGTTGCTAGACGATGGAGCAGAAACTCCACTGCCAACTCGATCTCTTGGCAGGAGCAACCTACCAAGATCCAATCATCCAGTGATGGGGAAACTGTAACTCTGATGTCTCTTTTGGGTAGCCACCACAAAGAAAAGTTTTGTGAACACTCACGGCACTATTACAAGCCCAAAGGGAAGGACTCTGAACTGGAAATATTCTTGGCCCACCATAAACCACAGGAGCCTTTTGTGGGAAGGATGAACATCTACTTGAAAGTATGCATCTTTAATGTTGAGAGCCACAAACCATATCCCCTTTTGTATGGAGGGGATTATCAATGCTACCATAGCCATCCTGAATTTTAAACTTCAAATAAAGATGTTTAATTGCCAGAGGTCCAGAATGGGTCTTCACCCCCCTTTTTCAGGACTGGGAAATATGGGAAATAGACTCATAGACTTGGTCAGAAGGGACCAAGATGATCATCTAGTCTGACCTCCTGCACAATGCAGGCCACAGAACCTCACCCACCCACTCCTGTAATAAACTTCTAACCTATGACTGAGTTATTAAAGTGCTCCAAGCATGGTTTAAAAACTTTAAGGTACATAGAATCCACCAGCAAGTGAGCTGTGCCCCATGCTACAGAGGAAGGCGAAAAAACTCCAGAGCCTTTGCCAATCTGCCCTGGGGGAAAATTCCTTCCCAACCCCAAACATGGCAATCAGTTAAACACTGAGCATGTGGGCAAGACGCACCAGACAGACACCCACGATCAACCTTTTATGAAGCCATATTGTGTTTTAACCCAATTACTATTAACCTCAATATCCTTAATTACTTTTTCTTTCAAAATTTTTCCAAAACCTTGCACACCATGGAAGGCAACTAACAGGCCTATAGTTATCCGCATCACTTTTTTTCCCCTTTCTTGAAAATAGGAACTATGTTAGCAACTCTCCAGTCATATAGTACAGCCCCTGAGTTTACTGATTTCATTAAAAATCCTTGCTAATGGGCTTGCAATTTCATATGATGTGCTAATTCCTTTAATATTCTTAGATGGAGACTATCCAGCCCCCCTGATTCAGTCCCATTAAGCTGTTCGATTTGGGCTTCTATCTCGGATGTGGTAATTTCTACCTCCATATTCTCATTCCCATTAGCCACCCTACCACTATCCTCAAAATCATCATTAGCCTCATTAAAAATAGAGGCAAAGTATTTGTTTAGATATTCGGCCATGCCTAGATTATCCTTAACCTCCACCCCATCCTCAGTGTTTAGCGGTCCCACTTCTTTTTTGGTTTTTGTCCTATTTATATGACTATAGAACCTTTTACTATTGGTTTTAATTTCCTTGGCTTTTGGCCTTTCTCACCTTATTTCTCCATGTTCTGACCTCCAAGAGATAGCTTTCCTTGCTGATCTTAATCACCTGTCTGAGATGCTTACTCATCCAGCTTCGTCTACAACTCTTGCCTATGATTTTTTCCCCCTTCTTTAGGATGCAGGTTTCAGTTAGTTCCTGCAACTTTGACTTGAAGGAATTCTAAGCCTCCTCCACTTTTAGATCCATGAGTTCTTCAGTCCAGTCCACTTCCCCAATTAATTTCCTTAATTTTTTAAAGTTAGCCCTTTTGAAGTCAAAGATTCTAGTCACAGATCTATATTTGTTTATCCTTCCATTTAGTTTGAACTGAAGTAGCTCATGGTCACTCAAACCAAGGTTGTTCCCTACAACCAGTTCCTCTTTGAGATCCTCATTACGCACCAATACCAAATCTAAAATGGCATCTCCTCTTGTTTGTTCGTAACTATTTGGTGAAGGAATCCATCAGCTATCACATCCAGGAAAATCCGGGCCTATTATTACTACTAGCACTTGTCCTCCAGTCTATATCTGGGAAGTTAAAGTCTCCTATAATCACTCAGTTCCCAGTAATATTTAGTTCACTGAAAGCCTTAAAGAGGTCTATATCCATGTCTAAATCAGATTCTGGTGGTCTGTAGTACATCCCAAGCACTATCCCAGGTGAACCCCTAGTAGTTTTCTTCCCCAATGAGATTTTTACCCAGACAGACTTTTATCAATTCCATCACTTCTAATTTCTTTACGGACTACCTCATCATTGATATACAATGCTACTCCACACCTTTGGCTTTATTTTTGTCTTTCCTAAACAGCACATACCCTTCAATATCTGAGTTTTGTTCCCTCAGCAGGGTCAGGCTAGAGAGTATGGGAGACTGTGGACAAAGGAGGAAGATATCCTCCAGTGTTGTATATGTCTCCATATGTATCAGTATCCTGTGGGTTCCAATAGTCAGAACTGACAGTTCTGGCATGCTTCAGGAAGTAATGTAGTCCTTGGATGAGCAAGCTGGTACCAACGATGAATACCCATGCTCCCAGAGAGAACTAGAAGGTGGCAGTCCTTGTGTTTTGGAGTTGAAGTCAGCAACAGAATTGGCAGATCTTTCTTCTTGTGCACTTTACCCTCCAGCCTGAGGGTTTTCAGCAGGCCAGTCCCTTAGAATCCATGAGCAATGTGTGACCCAACCTCACAGGCTTGAGGAGGGAACAGTCCTGAATGGGGATCTGTCCTTGTGAACCCTACTCTCACAGGAAGCCCTGGAGGATGAGTCATCGGGCTTCTGCACAGCCAACGCCACTCCTAAACATGTGCTTGGATGGGCACGGCTCATTTATTGGGGCTGATAGTCTCCCTGGCCTGGATCGGAGTGGGGCCTCCCAGCCATCTCATGAGCTTGGAGAGTTCTTGGTGGAAATGAGTGACAAATGCTGCATTTTGCAGAGTTATGTGTCTCACCCAAGCAGTAGAGGCGGTGCTAATGATTGTTGCTTATGGAGAAGAAGCAAGAGCAGGAGATGCAATTCTTGAATGCGAGAACTCTGGGCAAATACCCAGACCAGAGGGAGGGAGTCCCCAATAGAGGGAAAAACGGGCAATGCTAACTACAATGATAAAACTCTACTTTAAGCAAAATACAGCCTGTGCCTTCACCAGGGAAGATGGTGGCTACAAGCCCAACACAAGTCATCTGTGTGTTAAAATGTCTTTGCAGCATAATGGAACATTTTACCAGTAGAGAGTTATTATCCATACTTCATTTGTAAGAAAGACCTTCATAACTCTCATGTTTTATAGCATTTGCGAATATGGATCTTTCTAACTCGTAAAAGTTAACAATCTCTTTTTTATGACTAAAATGTTCTCCATCTCTGTCTAAAGCTCAACAAAAGTAATTTTCCCCCCTTGGCTACATTTTTGTTCCTTTCTCCCTCTTCCCCCTCCCCCCCCACTCCCGCTCCCAAGTGAAGTCAATTCCCTCCTGGAAGTAGGAAGGACATGTGGTTTTTTTTCCTGTCCCTTAACTACAATGAAAGCAAATCAGCTGCTGTACTGATTTCACACACAATATGAAGAGAAGGATAAAACAGTACCAGAGAGAAGCAGGAAACATAAGATTTCAACCCTACATAAAGGCCTGATTCTCATTAATACTAAGACAGTGTAGAGGTAGCCTTAAGGTGAGTGTAAATGTAATTTGTGTCCATTTGAAGGCCACTTTCCACTACCAGAGTGGTGTAAAGAGGTCCTAGTTTAACTGGAAATCAGACCCATATATTTATATGTATCTCACACACCCATACACACAGCAGTGGTAGTGGCTTACAGATTTGTAACTGCTATTGCCTATTCCAGCATATATTTACTGGAATGGGTTTCTGAAATTCATCAGAAAGTTAGTCTGTCAACAGCAAGGTTGGAAAAGACAGCCAAACCTCAACAGTCCTACCCGGAGTTAATACTTCAACTGCTCCACTTTATTCACACGCACTCTTTCTCTCATTTTGCTCCTCGGCACACGTCTTGCTGGTTACCAGGCAACCACAAAAATATCCTACACATATTTGTTGCCATTAAGTAACCTGTACATTCTGAGATCAAACACTCATGACCTGTAGTCCGAGGTTGCCACTCCGACGTGCATTGATTGGGATTCTGAAGGCTGTATATATGTGTCTGTCAAAAACCAGGTGATTCAGAAAACGTACCGACACCCTGAGAACTTTCCAGAACCTGACATCTCTCCCTGAGAAACACATTTCATGATTTCATGGAAACCATTGCTGACTGATGGCACAGGTGAAGAGGGACATCCAGTGGCCAAATAAATTACATTTTTAGAGGAATGCCTTTTTTGTTTTGCTTTTTAACTGGAGACAAGGCAGGTAACTGTGTTGGGGTGGGAAAGATGTCCCAGCTTTACATTTTTTTAGATCTTGGTTCTTTTCAGAAAAGCATACAGATTCCATCAGAATATATGTGCTTACAAGACCATTAACAATATCTGTGAAATAAAGCTTAGTAAAAAATGTGAATGGTACCTCCCCAGTGGAAGCCATCTCACAACGGAGAATAGGGTCTGCGTCTCTCAGTCGGGGCCAGGAGAACATTGGAGCCTGCAAAAGGAAGGAAAAGAATATAAAGGAGACTAAGTATTAAATTAATTAGAATTCAGGTGTACAGATTATGGAAGTAAGAGGTATACAGGTCTAGATTATGTACAAGGTGCATAAATCTAAAAGAAACATTAATCTAGGTTGATGACGAGAAAGAATACTAAGCAAATGAATTTCAGGTATCCCTACAGCCTCGGTCAGGGAATGGAATAAATGATCATGGATTTGACCAGGAAAATGCACCTGTAAGTGACCTGAGGCAGGATTTCTCATATGTTGTTGTTTTTTAAACACAGAAAGGCTGTTGGAGATCTGATTCCTGAGACGGATGTGCTGCTGTTTGAGACACACTGAGTGGCTCTGTCTGGACATTTTCCCAATGAATGTTCTTCTGTCAGAAAATACCAGTTCATTAAAATAAAAGCTTTCCATGGGATTGTGTCAAATTAAACTAAAAACTCGCAATGGAAAGCTGCGTTGGTTCCCGCCAGCTCACTCACCCATCTCCCTGGGTAACCTGGCTCCAGGCTTCTCACCAGCCCAACTGGTGGGCTACCATGGAGCTCAGCACAAGCTCCCTAGCTCCTCCGCAGCCCATCTAGCAGTCCACTGTGAAGTCAGGGCTCTCCTGGGTGTCCTAACTCTACAGCAGCTTGCTCGAATGTCCAACTCTCTAAACTGCCATCAGGGAGAAGATCTCTTGAGAAAGAAGATGACATTTTTACAGTCTTTTTTTCAGAGCACTTAAGAGCTGTTTAAGAAACAAAATCTCATTTTCATGCAAATGTTCCTAGTAATAAAAATGTGAAAGAAGAGTACAAAAAATATGCGGAGTATAAGGAGGACCGTCTTTCTATGGGAATATTTTGCAAAGTTCAAAGTTTTCAAAACCATTAGCAAATCTTTAAATTTAATGACACCAAACAAAGACAGCACATCAGCAATGCAAAGGCTAACTAGTGAAATCTCCAGGAGCAAATCTGGGATTTTCACTCTGGAGCTAATGCTTCTGGAAGAGATGTGACCCTTGACAGTTTAGCTAACAACACTGCAGGATCCATGGGATAAACTATTAAAACCCCAAATAACATAATTTCAGAAAAATTTGACCACTGGTATAAAAGAAAATTTGAAGCTTCTTGATGGTATGGCAGTTTGGTGGCTACTTGTCTAAACTAATTTGGCCATCAAACGACATTATATTCCCATAGGATAGTGCTGTTTGGTTTGGACATTAGATCAGTAGAAGGAGATTGCTGTATATATCAAAATATTCAAGATAAGCTCTCAATAAATGTAAAGTCTTGCTAATAGCTTTGAAAATTTTGAACTTTGAAAAATAGTCTATTTAGACAGATTTCTACTTATACATCCATTATACATTTCTCTTCCTCATTTACTAGAAACATGAGCCTGAAAACAGAACTTTGTTTCTTAAAGTGCACTGAAAATATCTAGAGCACTCATAATTTATGCATGAGAGGTGCCATATAGGCACAGACTTAGCTAGGGTGAAATCTTTGCCCCATTTAAGTCAAGAAGAGTTTTGCCACTGACTTCAAAGGGGCCAATATTTTACCCAGAGTGTATGAGTCATATTTTCAAAGTAAACCCTTTTTTTTTAACATACAAAACTCCATGCCCAAATCATTAAGACCACAGATTTGTTCACATTCCTCAGATGTCACTAGGAAGATGTTTAAACTTGAGCTAGTCAATTTTGGATATGCACATTTAGAACACAGCTTGAAGCTAATTTGAAAGATGGCTCATGACAGTCAAGCCTCATAAATGTCTAAGAGACCATAGTATCAATGGATAATACTTTCTCTGATTCTTCTCAGACTGTATAATTCCCACCCACATCCATTGTTGTAATAAAAGATTGAAAAGATCTATTCATTACCCAGTCCATCTCCTTTCCCAGGCAGGATTGTTCGCTATTAATTAAAGGTAGTGAAAAGATGGACTCCTAACGTCAAGCCTATTAACATGAGCCATTGCAATTTCTCTCCTGTACCTTTATCCCATACTTTTTTTGAAGCCATACCTTAATCCCAACATATTCAGAAGGGATAATGGGCCGTTCAAGTGTAGGCAGGGACGACTCATCAATCTTTTCTCCAATCATCACCTTTGTGGCCACATCAATGAAGTCCACACCAAGAGTCTTGGACACAAAGGGGAAGGACCGTGAAGCCCGCAGGTTGCACTCTATCACCTGAAGAAATAAAAAGTAGATCTGTCAGTGCCACAGATTGGTTAAGCAAAGAGATAAAGCCCTTCCTTGGTATGCTGATTCACAGGAGTAAGCGCCTTCTGGAGGTTTCTGGAAGCTAGTCCTCAGTGACAGTGGGGTAGCTGGTGAGAAATTTCTCCAGACTCCCACATACCAGGCACACACACTGGCATGGGAATTGTAGTCCAAGATGCTGAGTGATTTTGGGGAGCCAACTTGATATGCCTTAAAAGAGCCTGATTTTCAGAGGGCAGGTACTCAGCACTGTCAAGTTGCACCCCCAAAAATGGAGGCACTCAACATCACCAGTCACTTTTGAAAATGTGTCTTGTGTTCTTTACACCATATCCTTGTTTTCAAATACATCACTGCCCAGGCTAGAGCCAGAGGAAGGCAGGAAACCCCAATGGCTAGTTACAAACAGGGATGTCCATTTTGCTCTTCCGATGGTCACACACAGTTTCTTTTGTGAGTGAAGATTTGTTCAGGTAAGCCTCTCGGAACACTGACTTCTGGGCCCGTAGCTGGAATTTGTTTAGTGCCAAAAGCTAGAAGCAGAGATGTGTCATGCCCATCACAGAATCTCACATGGGGTTGGAGAGTAGAGAAGGAGTCAAGGTGCATGAGAGAGAGCAAAAATGAACCGGGCCGAGCAAGGAAGAGGAAAGATGGATAGAAAAGAGAAGGAGACCAGAGGAGGAGAATGACAGCAAACAGGGCTGGGAAGATCCACTCCCTAGCTAGTAATTCAACCAGATTTTGCACAGACCAACAACACTATTCTGGTCTAGTAAAATCTTCAGTGCCATGCCAAGTGCCACCTGCCCTTCCAGTCACAGTCCTCTCCCCCTTCACCCACGTCCAGGACTCCCTTGACTTTCCCCAGTCGTGACAGCAAACAAAGCACCCATTAATAATGGTCATGAAAAGTCAGTTATTTGCTGGACACCAGTTATTAATAGCTATGCATAATACACCCTTAAAATATAACCTTTTAGGGGCATATTCACTTATTTTGTCCCTTTCACATCCACCTCTACTGTCCTTCTAGCTTTTTCGCATAAAGAAGCTGACGACTGAAAGATCAGCAGGTGTAATATGAAGTCAAAATTGCATTCAGTTAATGATGATGATGCATGGGTCATATCCCTATACATTACATTGGGAACTGATCCTTTCGGGTAGGATCTGAGCACAGTCGTGGACTAACCCATTTCACAGAGCTTTCTTCACCCTCAAATGTCAGCGTTATGAAGGCAGATAGCTCTCTTTTCTCACACTGTGCCCACGGGGGGTTTTACAAGGTAGTGAATGACATATCAATGGCACAGAGCTCCATGTGCCATCGAACAAGGCAGTTATGATGTGCACAGTCCCACCCCAGGCATGACAGCATGACGCTTCAATTGTCTTAGTTCCTGTACTCTAGGCGAGCCCAGAGAAAGGGACCAGTGGTGGTACACAAACTGAAACCGCTTTGAATATTCTTCTCCCAAACAGCTGCAGGAATTCTTACCAAGACATCATTCCCTCTGACCAGGAACTGAACATTGAATGGGCCAGAGATGGCAAAGGCACGTGCAATCTTTTTGGTGATAATTTTCACCTACAAAAAATAGATAGTGTAACGTTATTTATTACAGACAGATCAACTCAAATGTGGCTTTCCTGACCCTTCTAGTTATCTCACTACTACAACCATATCCTCTTTACCATTGTCCTCACAATCAGTACCATCTTTTGGAAACCACTTCTGTTCTC
Source organism: Mesoclemmys tuberculata (assembly GCA_007922155.1). Lineage (NCBI taxonomy): Eukaryota > Metazoa > Chordata > Testudines > Chelidae > Mesoclemmys > Mesoclemmys tuberculata. The sequence goes on along the minus strand of ML675620.1, from coordinate 6,983,181 downwards.
TTTGCCTGAGGAATCCAGAGCCAGAATGTCCTCTCAAGGTGATGGGAATGAAAACGGATTCTCACATATTTAAGCTCCACATGTTGCATGGTGACTCCTGAAACATGACATGCTACCACATGAGGAGGGGAGGTTCACATTTCTTACCGACTGAAGAGAATTGCCCCTTGTTATATTGGGGTTCATCTAGGTGGATGTTTAGTTTCAAAGAAACTGCTTTGCCCTGTGGCTTCCCCAAAAGCCATTTAGCAATGTATTTCTTTTGTCATGGATCAACAGTATCTGCACCAATAGTACATTGGAAAAAAATGCTAAAGATGTCCCCATCTCATGTGTCCTAGCCTAACATACAATCTCCTGCCAATTTAATAAAGGGGTTTGTGTAGCTCAGCTCCATATTATGGACCCATGTGAGGAGCAATTTTCTGGAAATGTTTGCAATTTAAATATCATGACTTGCTTAAATTTTCTGGAATTTATCTCATAAGTATCTTCTAAGGAAGGGGAAATGTGATACTGGGTCTTTACTTTCTGATCTGCCTGGTCAATTTTAGCAAAACACTCACTTTCTCCAAGGCTCCTTGACTAATAGTCTGTGTGGGCAACATCAGGGTGGCATCTCCAGAGTGAACTCCGGCATCCTCCACGTGCTCAGAGATGCCATGTGAGATGACCTGTCCAAAAAAAAAAAGTTATTGATCATCCAGTCTGACATACCCAGCTACATCCTCTCCTCCAAGCCCACTACAAAGAAGATTCCTATGCAGGCCCTGGGCGAGAGATTAAAAGAGATGGGGAAACAAAACAAAAATGGAATTTTCCACGCACTGAGAGTGAATTTAGCAGGAGCAATTACTGATGTTGGACATCAGAAAGGACCAGCGGATGGAACTATGACTATTATTAACTTCTGTATTCTTGCGCTGCAAGTTGCAATAACATTAAGGAAAATCAAATCTCATGCTTTAGAATATCATTTGGTTGTCTGCGTGGTCGGAGGAGGCAATTTCCTCTCACCCCTTCTCATGTGCATCATTTCTACAAAGGAATGGCTGTGTTGTGGATTTGTTTCACTTCGGAAGCAGCATGTATTGATCACGTCTGGGGAAGGAGGGAGGATAATGGACTTAATGGAGCAATGGTCTGATCTGTCACGGTAAATCCCATGTTCCTGTTTTAAATCCCAATGCAAAACTCAAAAGAAATTCTCTCATTGACTCCAGTGGGCATCGGATCAAGCCCTGAGAGAAGCACTGTCACTTTTGAACAGCAAGTACCAGATAGAAGGAAATGCTAAAGCAGCATGTAGAGAAAAGCAAAGGACTTGATTAGAAAATGTGTGTCACCTAATTCTGAATAGATTCACTCTCACTCTCTCACCGTGTGAGGAAGGCTAAAGGCACAGAGAAAAGGAAGAAGGGCAGGAGAAATTAAACACAAGGAAAAACAAAGTTCTTACTCTTCCAGCCTTGGCGACAGCATCCATTTCCACCTCTCGGGCTCCCTCGATGAATTTCGTGAGTACAACTGGGTGCTCCTGACACCAGGACAAGACAGAAAATAAAACTTGTGTGTGAAAGCATTTTTGGCCCCAAGGGAGCGCTCTGCCTTTGGCCAGTGGAAACATCTTTGGTGCAACACACTGTGAGGTAAGTATTAATATCCTCATTTTACAGGTGAACAAGCTGAGGCCCAAAGAGGCAAAGAAGCCAGCCTTGCATAGGCTGAACTGGCCCTACATGACTTGCTGCAGTAACAAAGGAAGTTTGTGGCAGAAAGAGAAGCCAGAAGCCCAGGGATGAAATCCTGACCCAGTTAAGTTATGGGCAACATTCCCATCCAGTGGACTCAGGATTTCATGCACAGGGCCTTGACACCCAAAGCTGTGCCTTAACTACAAGACTTCTGATGGCATTGTAACCTCCTCCTGGTCTGGGTTACTGGTCCATAGGATAACTGGTTATCTGCATAACATGACTTCGCACTAATGATTGTTTGCTCGTTCCGTTACGTTACATATCTCAGTTAATTCCCATCCCATAGCTGAATGCACTTTACCGCCCAGCTCCCCAAGTTCCCCATTTATAGCTGCCATTGAACATGGCCAGCCATTACTCATCCATGACTCTCACCACATCCCCTCCCCTGTGTCAGTCTCTTTCTTCTTCTGCCTGGCCTCCTGCCCTTCTGGCATGTCTGCTCCATTACCTCCATCCACCACCTCCCTGTCTCGGCCTCCCTGTCTCCTCCCACTCACAGAGCCCAGTTCCCCCTGCTGACGCCACCTCCTTCCACGTCACTCCCGCCCGGTAACATGGGTGTCACCTTGGGCGCTGCCTTTTTTCTTGCCCACACATCCAAGCAGCTTCATGCTTCATAGCATTGCCAAGATCCCGCTTCTCCTCTCACTCCGCACAGCAACACTATCATCTAAGCTGTCATCACGTCCCCTCTGGACCACTGTATCCTCTCCCGCAGCTCCTCAATACCCACACCTCACCCCTCTCAAGCCCATTCAGAAGTGAGCTGCTAAGATTATTTTCCCTACTTCTCACTTGACCATGTCACTCCCCTCCCTGAATCACTTCACTGGTTCCCCCTTCTCCAATGAATCAAATTCAAGTTTCCTGTCCTTACTTTTCAGGCCTTTCACAGCTCTTTCCCTCCTTACTTATCCACTCCTACTGATTCAGTTCCACAGCTCCACTCATCTGACAATGGACCTCCCATTTCTTCCATGCCAACTGCTACCCATGCCCTGCCCTCCTTGGATCGGTCCATGAGCCATCCTGCCTTCTCACAAATCCCACTTGAATTTTACCACATTCATTACGGTAACTTGCCAGCTGTTAATGGCTTGGTACGTGGGCAGTGCAAAATACCGATGTCTATTTTATTTGTGTGTTTCACTCTCTCTTCTGATTGCAAATAGAACTTTTAAATCACACAGAACCATCAAGTGATGCATGCAGCTGGTTTGCATAACTGTGTGCTGCTAGCGCTAATACCCTCATTCTCCCTCTCCCATTTCCTCTTTTTGTTTTGCTACACTTAGCTTTGCAACTGCAGTTTGGGGCAGGAAGTATGCAAGGCAAAGAAGAAAGAGGGCCCCATGGTTAGGATACTCGCCTAGCTTCAAGTCCCTGCTCTGCTACAGACTTCCTGTGTGACCTTGGGCAAGTCACTTAGTTCTCCATCTGTAAAGTGGGGATAGGAACACAGTCGTATCTCCCAGTGGTGTTCAGAGGATAAATACATTAAATGCTGGGAGATGTTCAGATACACACTTAAAGCAGTTTAACAGAAGTCTTTCTACGTTTCTGTGCACCACATCTCCTAATGGATCCTCAATCCTGATGAGGGTCTCTGGTGCTCTTATAATGTGACGTGTAAATAATAATAATCCACATAAAAGAGACAGCTCAGCCCAGCGGCTTTGCATGTAAACAGGACAGGAGTGTGATGACAGAACAGAGGAGACTGCAGAATAGCTAAGGAAGAGCACCCTACACCTTTCTTCTGATCCCTTTGAAGGGTAAATCAGATGGTTGGCTTTGATCTATAAAGGCATCTCCTTATTCCTCCCTAACCCTGGCTCTTTCAAGCTCCCGATGCAGCAGATCTTTTGGGCCATGTCAACACGTCAACATTTTACCTGTCCCCACCCACTATTGACTGCCCATTATTGATTAGAGAATAAAATGCAATAAATGAGATCTTGTGGATGGAAAAGGCTCCTTTGGAAAAAAAAATATAGCAGGTCCACACATTACAAGATACAATGCCTTATATTTATTAGAGCGAGAGTAAATTCCCAGGAAAGGACAATACCACCAGCTGCAGTGCTTCATAAATAGAGAGGATTGTATCGTGTGGCTTTTGGTCATGATGTAATTTTTCATTAGAGCGTCTAAGTATGCATGCTCTTCCAGTTTCCTTCACTGCTTGTAAGGAGGATCAAAGTTTACTCATAGAACCTTACTGTTATACTAAGCGCCCTCGAAGGCTCTTCTATGGAAAACCTGGCACAAGAAGTAAAAACTGCACAGAAAGTGATGTGGATAAATATCAGAACAAGTGGTGAAGTTGGTTGGCTATATGCCTGTTTGGAAAGGCTTTGTTGCGATGGAGTGGGGAGCCAATAAACCATATAAAATCCTATCTCGCAAAAACTTATGCATGTGCTTTACTTAATGGATGGAAGCAGTCCCATTGACTATAACAGGACAACTGCCAGCGTGTAAAGCAAATCATGCGAGTCCTTGTCTACACTTTGCTGGTCTAGTATAGCAACAAACCCTTCTGGCATAGATGCAGCTTATACCATTTCCCTGAATGAAATCAGGCCCTCCTTGACATTAGAGATTCCAGTGTTGGCCTAACCTAAGTCTTTGCAGGATCAGGGCCATAGGCCTCAACCACTGGAGAGACATCCCAGTAGCCCAAGTAGCAGTGACTACAGCAAGCACCACTGAACCACTTGTGCCGGGACACCTTCAAATCACAACCCCCAGGGGACTGCATAAGAACATCCACCGTAATAAGCGCAGCCAAGATTCTGCGGCCCCAGCTCCCTACAGAATCTCTGTGTTCTAAGGAGCAGATTCTCAGCTGGTGCAAAGCGTCAGAGCTCCACTGAGAGTCGATGATGTTGGCTCCTAATTGCCTAAATCTTCTCTTTTGAAAGAGAGATTTCAGCTCCTCATTCAGTTCGGTGTTACAGCGCTCAGCACTCCAAATGACTAAATATCTTTAAAAACCTAGGCCTTGGGGCCACCTTCTCAAAAGTGCGTGCTATGTTGAAAGTCTGGCTCTGGTTGTGGGTGCTGGCCCTGCACTCTTCTGAATAGCTGGGCCATATTATTATATATTGTTGTATTGATTTCTCTTCTTCTTATCACCTGCAGACAGCGATCAGCTCTGGATATTCTACAGTTGTTTAATGTTCCTCTTACTCAATCTCCGAAGTATCTACTGTACATCAACACCGAGTCAGGCACAGCAGAAACTCAGCAGAACAAATAATTGAGCAGAATAAGCTGAGTTCTTGGATTTTGTTTGCTAGGTCCTGCTGTATGCTACACACTTCTCTTGGAAATTATTCACATTTCACTTTTCTGCTCCCTGTCAATTTCACCTGCATGAGATCAAACTTTTCCCTGTATTAAAAAACAATTACTCCAAACTAGCTTTTCCAAGCATTTTAAAGGAAAACACAGTTTTCATCTGCTGCATTGTAAGCTCTATGAATCAATGATCCCAAAGGATAAATATATTGAGCAGAGAGCAGCACTTCCTTTGTGCCAAAAGAAACGAATACACAACATGAGATAGGAAGAAGTTAAGTATCACCACCAAACTTTACAAAGTTTTATGCATTTAAAGGAATGGAGTGAAAAACAAAGCAATAGTAGATAAGCTGGCAGTATAAAATCCAAGTTATGGACTGACACCAACTGACCACCCCTCACTAATAACTACCTTGGATGGAACAGTCGGAGAGGTCCCAGCCCCAATATATTATGCTCAGCATCTACACCAAAGGCAAGATAACGGCATCTTATGCAGCAACCATAGATGTCTATTTGCACTTGTCCTTGATGTTCAACCTCCTTAAGGGCCAGACCCCTATTCACATGGAATAACACCATATTCCATGAGTGGTATCACGGACATCAGTGAGGCTGCCAGCAGAGTAAGCTACTGTTCGGTCTACGGATTATCAGAATCTGCCCTTTATGGAAGGGAGCAAAAGGGCAAGTGCCGTCAACTATGTTTAAACTGCCTCATCCGAAAAATAGCTAGGAAGGGGCTGCATGGAAGGAGACAGGGATGAAGTAAGAACAAATGAAATGAGCATAATGAATGAAAAGAGATATAAAGGCACAGATAGGGCAAAGGCTGATACCTGGGAGACTCTGGTGGCTTCTGCTAAGAACTTCTTCATCTCCTCTTCGGTGAATACCACGTTCATTGCAGACCCACTGAGAGAAAGGAGATAAAATAAAGTGGAACAGGTCAGCTTCGTTTGTGGTTCAAAGCAGCTAGGCAAGCCAGACATCAGAGCGCTAGCTCTCGGAATACCTGGCTGTCACGGACGATCCAAGCATAGCCCTGACTCAAACCACTTGCTCCCCTTTTGGCTGAAAGAAACAAGGAGTTGGTCTCCAAAGCGAATCTCTGTTGTACTTCCCCAACAAGCTGAGTGACCTCAAGAAAATACCGGAGGAAAAATAGTGCTTGAGTGAAGAATCAAAAAAGAAGTGTGGGTTGCGTAGCATAACCCTCCCCAAAGATCCTCTTTCTGATACAATGCTTTAAAAGGCTTGTGAAACTCTTTTCATGTTCTAAAAGACTCCTGTTCAGCAGCTGCTTCCCACTCAGGACCAAACCTCTCTCACCTCCGCTCACCACTAGCTTCGGATGTTTTTCCGTGTGTGCATGTTAGCTATGACTTCACCATCAAAAGGTATACTTCTAGACTGTTCGCCTGTCACAATGTCAGAGACAGCCAGAAACGCACAGGCTAGTGATGTCTACCAAAGCATGAGTGCACCGAAAATGTGCTGTACTTTACTGAGAATTGTTTCACTGTGTCCTTCCCTCTAAATGCTTATCAGCGCACAAGTACCTTATCTGAAAAACATTTTCTTTGATATCTCACCATCCGTAGTACCAGGGAGGGGGAAAGGGGAGAAAGAAGAAGTTCTTTGCCTCCCTTTCAAACAATTGCTTAAACTTTAAGGAATTCTAAAGTTGTTAAGCTGGGTTTTTTTTTCTGTTATTTCTATGTTGCACACAAAGGCTATATCTACATTGCCAGCAAAATTCGGCAGCAGTCGAGAGGAGATACGCAAGCTACTCTACATAGCATACGTATCTCCCATCAACTTCCTAACTTCTACTTACCATGGCATCCCCACTTTGCTGCACTGACAGGAAATGCCCTCCCTTTGACATAGGGTTACTTTTTTAGGCAGGGGTGGATTAGCAGCATTGACTTCCAGATCAATTGAGCGGGTCTCCACTTCCACTCAATCGATCCCAAAGAATCAATTCAGTGGTGCCACTGTACCACCCTCAATACAGACATTCCAATGGAGCTATCTTGATGTACACCAGCTGAGATCTGGTCCACTGCATATAATGCAAATACTGAAGTAATCTAAAGGTTAAATATTTAGTTTTCCAAGTCAACTGGCAAATTTTCAGAACCTTCACTGTATTTAATCAAGCAGCTGAGGGATATAATCAAGGGAACAATTCTCCACTGAAAGTGAAGGGAAAGACAATATGTGCTAGTAGGTGTTTTCTATATTGAATTTCTCCATGCGTATCTATTCTATTATTGCTCTACACTTATATGAGTTGTGTGTGTGTATTGTATGTGCATACACACACACGCAGACAAACATACATGAGTGTGCATGCATGCTGCCCCTCCCCCCCAAGCTTACCTAAAAATGTAAATTTATTCAAAAAAGTTTTGTATTAGCAACTACGCTAATAGAAAAAGTTCTACTGAATTTAATAGGAATGAAACCAATAGGATCTATAGAATGTATTCAAAAACCCAGAAAATTTAACAGAGAATGTCAATTTAATCATACTACAGAATTTACAAAGAATTCTATCTCTGCTATGGATAGGAGAGTGTAAAAGTTCTAACAGAAAGCTCATCTTGTATTAAATTCTAAAGGGCTCTTCTATAAAGATACAGTGTACATGAAATCTCTTTTTTTTTTTAATAGAAAGATATTTTTTGTTCCATTCAAAGTGAATATTGTGCCCCTTTATCTTGATATTTATCTCTTTTTATTACGAAAAGGAGCCCATCTCCCATTCCATTCAGATTTGCAAATTGTGCCGAGAAAATTACTTCTCTTTTCCTACCCACTCAGGAGTGAAGCAGCTCCTGGTGGCATTCACCTCCAAAGAGTGATCACTCAGAACGTCTGTGTGTGCTGACACCACTTGTTTCAAAGTTTAGCTGTTGGAAATGCTTGGTTTTGTAAAATATCTATTTAAAGACAAGCCGCCACCAAAATATATGGACATAAAATGCGGCTATGCACAAACGAGCTTTCGCGAGCAAGAAGCTGCATCCAGAGGTGTTGATAGTATACAAGGACATGCTGTCATTTCTGGCAGGATACACATTCCCTTCCCCTTTTCCAGACGGCAAACCATTCTTTCTCCACCATAAGGACACACCTCACAGAATGCTCCCAGGAATATCACAAGGAATATCACAGATGACTCATGCATTTGGCCCTGAGGCATAAAGAAAAGTATTAAAGCACACAGATGTTATTAGGACCATGTCCTGCCTCTGATCCGTGCCCAAGGGGTTTAGTGGTTTTTGGATCCCTCTGTCATCCTGACAGGTGCATTACCGATTAACCCTGAAAGCCCTCTGTTGTCTGCACTCAGCACACCGCTTTCTGCCTCCCTCCTGCAACTCTAGCCTACCTGTCACCTGCCTGAAAGAGGATTTGCAGAAAGCATATGCAACTCGATTTGCACAGTCAGACGAGCTTTACCTCAAAACATAGGAAGGTCTCAGCAAACATGGGTAGCCCACGGAGTTTGCAAATTCAACAGCATCTTTCTAAAGGGTTGGAGGGAAAAAAACATACTGTGAACAACTGAATATTTTTTAATACATTTGCAGTGGCAAAGGGTGAAAACTCAGCCATGAAGCTGCAGCCTGCCTGAATTGCTGTTCTCTGGTTCTACTTCTTCAGATCCTCCCAATCTACCACTGTGAGAAAAGCTGATTGCATCCCACTATCGGCTCTAAAGAAGCCATCCAGACAAACTACTGGGCTGGATCCTTTGGTCTATTTTGGATTCTTCATGTTGCTCCAGCGATGCAGGAATCCTCGAATGCTTTGGAGCTGCCATGGCCTCTGCTATGTCACTCCTCGAACACTCAGTGAATAGAGCTTATCCAGGGACAACGAAGTCCCTACTCCCTGGCAGCTGCTAGAATAACATTTGAGGGGGGCGTAGGCAGTTTAGGGTAAGTCAGAGCAGCCCTGTGGTTGCTCTAACGTATGCCAAGGAGCTGGTCTGGCCTCAAAATCAAGAACATGTAAAGATGGTTTAAAGTCACCTTCCCCTCTCATCAACAACATCCTCCTATGGTCTACAGGGCACTGCTTGGCTAGACTGGAAGATCTGGCTGCAGTATAAGCATTTATCCAACAGCACAGCAGAAAGAGGGAATAAAGCATTTCACAAATGTTGGCTGTCTGATGCTTACTGAACCTAGAGGCAATGCCCATTAAAGCACCCTAAAGTAACTTGGAAGATATGCCACTCGAGGAGAAAGTGCTATAAAAATCTGTCACCATCATTCATCCCATCCCAACATACCAAAGTGTTAACTGCCTTCCAGGGTGCCTGGGCCACATTCAGCTCGTCCAGAACGGCTGAGAATACGGAGCGGTCTTCTGCTCGGTCAATCTGCGTAGGGTTAGTGCCCATGATCTTAACTCCATTCTTATACAGTGGCACTGCCAGGTTATTGGGAATTTGCCCTCCTACAGAGATAATGCAACCAGCACATTCCTGAGGGCAGAGACAGTGAAAGGGGAAGATGGTCAGAGATAAAGCGATTTAGCCATTTTTTACCTGTTGTTGATATTTACAGTCCCTTCGAGCATCACTTTCTGATCTACTCCATGCAAGCTGGGCTGTGCATAGCTGGGCTGAGCCAGGAGATCTCAGGAAGCAGACTACAATTCAGAGAGTGCCTCTTCCCTAAGAGTGTTCTCCAACAGGTGGTCACTAACAAACATTCCAATCCCAGGCAAGACAAGGCAGCCTATAGCTTTCACATATGTTAGCAGATCAAGGCAAAGCCTATGATGGCGCTTAGGGTTTAATTTAACCTGCTCACTCATATCATATTGAAACTACAAACCACCTTGTCTTCATTAGGATTTAACCGCATGTAAGTGACCATGTCTCACCTAACATGAGAGAAGAACACACCATTTTTCCTCGTGCAGACAAGCCCAGAATCACGATCTGCCTCTCAGCTTCCTCCCTGCTCTGGAGAAGACGTAAACCTTGTCATCCCTACACCTGGTGCAGGTTATTTAATAAGAATGGCCATACTAATCAGACCCAAGGACTGTTTAGTTCCAGTATCCTGCCTTCAGCCTTGGCCAGTGCCTGAAGCTTCAGAGGGAATGAACAGAACAAGGCATTTAATGAAGTGATCCATCCTCTCTCATCCAGTCCCAGCATCTAACAATGAGAGGCTTAGAAACTCCCACAGTAAGAGGTTGTGTCCCACACCATCTTTATCAATAGCCATTGATGGACCTGTCAGCCATGAACTTGTCTTATTCTTCTTTGAACCCAATTATATATTTGTCCTTCACACCATCCCTTGGCAATGAGTTCCACAGGTTGACTGTGCGTTGTGTAAAGAAATACTTCCTTGTTTTTGTTTTAAACCAGCTGCCTATTAATTTCATTGGGTAAAACTTGGTGCTTGTGTTATGTGCAGAAGTAAATAACACTTCCTTATTCACTTTCTCCATGATGTTCATCATTTTATAGACCTCTATCATATTCCCCCTTTGTTGTCTCTTTTCTAAGAAGAATAGTCCCAGTCTTTTTAATCTCTCCCCATATGGAAAATATTCCAAACCCTTAATCATTTCTGTTGTCTTTCTCTGTCCATTTTCCAATCCTAATATATCTGTTTTGAGATGGGTCACCCAGTATTCAGGGTATAGGCATTTCAAGGATTCGTACAGTGGCATTAGAATATTTTCTACCTTATTTATCCCTTTCCTAATGGTTCCGAACCTTCCATTAGCTTTTTTGAATGCCACAGCACATTGAACAGATTTTCAAAGAACTCTCCACAATGACTCCATCCTTTTGTATGTACAGTTGGGATTGTTTTCCAATGCACATTACTTTGCACTTATCAACACTGAATTTCATCTCCTTTCTTGTTGCCCAGTTGCCTGAGATCCCTTTGTAACTCTTCACAGTCAGCTTTGGACTTAACTATCTTGAGTAATTTTGTATCATCTGCAAAATTTGCCACCTCACTGCTGTCCATTTCTCCAGATCATTTATGAATATGTTGAACAGCACTGGTCCCAGTGCAGATCTTTGGGGGATCCCACTATTTAACTCTCTCCACTGTGAAAACTGACCATTCGTTTCTATCCTTCACCCAAACTGTCTCCTGCCCATCTCTGACCGGCGCCAGGCGAAGAAGTGGCTCTCCTCCCATGTTGCAACCCATGGAAAACGCAGCCCATACAAGAGAGAAACAGAATACTTTACATCTCTTTTCTCCTTTATGCAGCCCTATATGATTAGTGAGAATTTAGCCTCTAATGAGAGCTAGCAGCGTGCTCACTGCTAGACAACAGAAAGAATAATACGGTCTAACTAGACAGTACAATTGAACGATCAGATGTGGCTAAATGTATTGGACAAATTATTTGGATAAATTTAGTCTTTTTTCCCCCATTCACAAATTATTGAGAGAATCCTGATTTCTGCTAATGTATTCAATATTCACAAGTACTCAACACATGAAAATTTCAGACTACAGGGAATTCGCAAATGCACTGCTTTGACTTTTCATTATTCACAGCTGTTCAACAGTAAATCATGTGGTATTTTTTTGTTTCCTGATTGGATGACCTGAACTTTTTAAATGGGACAATAATGAATGACAAATAATGAATACCAAATAAGCCTATTTGCATATAAATGTCCTTTTCCACATGCAAGTGTGGGTTTCTGTACATAGAACAGATATTACCCTAAAAACGGGGAACAAAATATGTTTGTGAAAATATTCACACTAGTAAAAATAATGAGCACAAAAGTGCATGTAAAATTATGTAGTTGTAAATTACATTGAAATAATGTAATAATTAAGGACAATTAAATACATTTAGACCTAATTTAAAGCCATTTATACTGCCAGAGTTTTGTAAAGGGGCTCAGTGTTAAGGAGAATCAGGTCCAAAATATGGCTGAATTCACAACTGTTTAGAATCAAGTGAGCATTTGCAAACACTATTTTGCAGTCTTTGACCACCTCTAACAGACAGAGAGCACTAATCAAACACACAACGCACAGGACGATCCAGAGTTTGGCTCTGTCTTTGAGAGTATCAAATCTGTTTTAACTGGCAAGTGCATTTTTACTGACCTGACTAAGCAGTGAGGACCTTTGTTGAAGAACTAAGCTTGAATGAGGGATTTAAAGGAACTGAGGGTGGAGGTCTTGTACATCAAGTGTGGAAGGGACTTTGAGAACAAATTCGTAATAAAAAAACCAGTGGAATTTTAATAATACAAACCTTGCTTATATTTGCTTAATTGCAATGTGGTAATTTCCTCCTCTAATATAGATCTACCATATAGCATCTTTATATAGCACAATCTGGATTCACTATTATACAAACGATATGCAAAGTTCACTCCAGCCATTTCTGGGATCAAAGGCAGCAGCTGTCCAACAGCAACAATACACCCAAATTTAAGACAGGGAGTGTAACATAGCTCTGGGGGAATTAGGTTGAAAGGATGTAAATATCTAACTTGAGGTTTTGCCAAGCCCACTGGAGCTGATCACCCCCACGCTTATGAAAAATGCTGGGGGATTTGTAACATCCAGCACTGGTAAGGCCCTTGGTTATATGTCTCATCCAAAAGAGAACATCTGCAGTTCCACAGCAGACCATTAACATCATACAATGGCACTGGATCAATATTTCCCCTGTTCATCATCCAGCCAAACCATGCTTAGACTGCAAGTTCAAAACACATGTTAAGTTAGCCTACATTTGTTTCAACATCCAGCCTTCCATCAAGCTTTCTACTTTTTGGTTCTTTTCTTTCTCTCATACAACTGTCTCAGGACATGCCTATATGAGCAGTTACTGTGCGGCAAGCCTGGCTATGAATCTACAGCACTTCAGCACGCTGTGCACTAAGTATCCGTGTGGACTCTGTTGATACGTGATAAAAGTTTCCCGGTGTGCATTGACATAGTGGGCATCAGCAGGGTCCAGGCACACCCTTAGTGCGTGGCATGCTGAAGCACCGTAGTTTATACTCCAGCTTGCCTCATGCTAAGAGCTCATGTAGATATGCCCTCAGCACGTCTCCATTTGCAGCTAGCAGACTGGCCCGTAGATTTCATTTATAAAAACACAACACTGCAACATTGCATATATGGGATGGTATCGTGGGCTTCAGCTCCAAGGGAGGTGGAGAAGATGGGCTGTCCAAGCCAACAGCAGAGGTCATAAGAGTTCCACCTCCATAAGAAACATGAGCTAGAAGTTAATCCTCGGGGTAAAGCCACTGTGAATGCTGTTGTATTTTACAAGGGCTACGCCCACTAAAAAAATATTGCACTAACCAGCTAACAACAACATTGTACTGCAGAACAATGCGAGTGAAGGAAAATGGGCTTTATTACACAGCAGTTTATCATCAGTGATATTTTAATGCTAAAGTGAACTGAATAACAACTTTGAAGAACATATTTTAAAGGTATGTGCTCACTCCATAATTTTGTGAATTTTTTTCTCCATTTATAATCAAATCACTTTTTATTACCACCTCTCTTTTTACACAAGTAGTAACAGAATTGGGTTTTCTTTTTCCCAGAGCTTGAAAACAAATTAGGCCAATAAAATTGTACCTAAGAGCCTCTTTTAGTTTTATGAATTGCTTTACAATGATCCTAGAAGCTGAAAAGGGACAGGAAGAGAAACTTAAACAGCTAGGTATTAAAAAGAGCAGCTTCACTGGAAATAAGAATCCAATAAATCTGGGGGCAGGAATTTAAAGAAAAATTAAAAAATCATTGTCTGCCATCTAAATTTTCAATAGAAAATCCCATAAATTCATAGTAAATGGCAGTATGCCAAATGATAACTTTTAGGGTATGTTTACATGGCAGTCCTGGGGTGTGTCTGCAGCTCATGTAGACGTATCTGAACTGGCTTTAATCTAGCTAGTTTGGGTCCTGGAGAAGTGCAGCTGGGGTGGCACAAACGTCAGCACAGGCTGGACAAGCCCACCTGGAACTCACAAGGCCAGCCTACACTGAAGGGCACGCTGCCAGATCCTCACAGCCCTGGGGCTGCAATGTAGATATACCCTTTAATCCTACCAGGCTCTGCCTCTCTCATCCCTTAAACGTAACAAAAAGAGGAGACTGAGTCCTGAGGTCCCGTTGAGGTCAGAGGGAATACCTGCCCGAGTAGATATACTAGCACTCAGGATAAGGTGTCAGTCTTAAAAACTCAGAGCACGTGGGTCCAGATTCAGAAACCAATTGCTATTCCGTGCAGCACTTTCGCACGCCTAAGTGACGTCCATGGGACGTTTGCAGAGCCTTACGTGTTTTCCTGCACCAGGGCCATGAATTGTCCCATTGAAATCTCTCACTGCACTCAAAGGCCCGCAAAAGTGTGTGCGGCAGAGTTCAGAATTGTCTCTGGAGACTATAAGGATTGGCAGGACTTAAACCAAGTCCTGCAAGGCACGATTTAAACCAAGTCAGGGCTACCAGGCAACCAACAACCCTACACTGTCGCCTGGCAGCAGCTGTAACCTGGCCTTGCCTCGTGACACACTCACAGAGGTTGCATGCCATGGGAAGTGCCGCCTTTAGTGATCTGACAGAGTGATCCCAATTGGCTCCTTGATCCTATACAAGACCCTGGGGCGTACCAAGATGTGTCCAGGCAACAATGCAGATCTCTGGCTAGCTGCCACAACTGCCCCGCTTCTCTGCTGCCAAACTCCCAGTACTAACCTGGGCTCTGACTTGCATTGTGACTCCTGAAACCCAACACGGGACCAGGATAGTTGGTATTGACCCTCAGCCTCATTCCTGACTCGTCTCCAGCTCTGACCCTCGGCTTCACCCTCAGCTTGACTTAAGAAAGTAACTCTAGTAAAGATCTTTGGAGTCACTGTGGATAGTTCTCTGAAAACATCCACTCAGTGTGCAGCAGAGTCAAAAAAGCTAACAGAATGTTGGGAATCATTAGGAAAGGGAGAGATAAGACAGAAAGTATCATATTGCCTCTGTATAAATCCATGGTAGGCCCGCATCTTGAATACTGCAGATCTGGTTGCCTCATCTCAGAAAAGATGTATTGGAATTAGAAAAGGTGCTTAAAGTTAAGTACGAGGGTGAGTATTTGCAGGATCCGTTACGTTCAGTGTTGCAGAATTACTCCCGCATTTTTATTTAATCCTTCCTCGGACATTGATTTACTGGGTATTTGCCAGCGTTTAGCCCACTGCTTTTAAAAAATCATAAAATATAGGAAATGGTATATTTTAAAGTTTGCATTACAGGAAACTGGGTTCTATTCCCCTATATGTCATGGTGCTGTTCGGTGATGATGGGCAAACCACTTCACTGCTCTGTGCCTCAATTTGCCCACCTGTAAAATGGGGATAATGACTCTCTTCCTCCCTGACCCCCCAGGAAGGAATTTTGAGGTCTAACTGATAAAAAGTGCCAAGATAAGAGTTAAGTGTTAATCATCATCATATTTAGGATTCGTTCATTAGCATAATCAGACATTTGCCTATTAAGACTCTCATAGCCTAATGGTTCTAGCATCCCCGGAGCAAACATCAAGCAGCACATGTTGATATCCTGAGGAACCCTATCAAAATTTTGTACAGTAGATACTACACCAGCAACCAATTTAAAATATGTAGAGAAAGTTATACAGAGCAAAAGCAACTTCCACTCCAGGTGCAAAAGAACGTCCTGGACCATACAGGGACGGTCACCATGCTCGTCAGCATAACCCAGGTCAGAATCTGGCCGAGGAAGTAAAAATTCAGACCCACAAAGAAAAATTATCATTCTGGGGGGAACTTGCACACAAACCAGACTTCAGTATAAAGCCATTATTCTCTTCATGTGAGTTTTCTTACTTTAGTTGCTAATTACCAAAGCTATTTGAGCATTTTGCTCCCTCCTCGCCCACCCCTACCTTCTCTTTGGTCCTGCAGTTAATATGTGCTGTGTTTCATCAGCGTTATTTCTCTGACAGACTGTCAAACTAATTTTCCCCACACCCAAGGTTCAGTGCTTCAGTTTTGGTTAAGCAAATGAGAGTTTAGAGGCTTATTTAAATGAACCGCATGCAAGCTTTTCAAGTGAGCAAAACAGGGCTGAGGGTCTCAGGAGGTAGAGCCACACTTCACATCAGCCTATCCAGGATCTATGCTTTTCAATGACTATGTTTTTCTTAACACTTTACAAGAAGTAGAAAGGGGCGAGAAGGCAAATGGATCAATCCTTGCCAGGCAAATCCATTCTGAAGATGGACACAGATTGCATTTTCGTGAATGGTTTCCATGAACAAGTAAACAGGATTATAGGTCTGATCGGCTTTTTTCTTGCTTTTAATGTTGTACTGTCAGCAAATGACCATGCTACAATAACATCCTTAGAAACCTGTTGCCATTTGCAAAACAATAGTTGAGATTAACTCACTACATACTGAAAAGAAAGCCAGGAAAATGTCAAAATAAACCACAGGCATAGCTTGGGCTGGAGTTCGCAACGTTGCAAATTTTAATAAGGCTTCAGTGCATAATTCCCCTAGGCTCCACCTGTGTGGAATATAAACACTGCCAGTGGCTACACTGGGACTGAGACTCTCCCTTTTTCCAGACCTTCTCCATCCCACCAACTCCCTCTCCCATTGAGTCATGTCCCCTCTGCAAAATGCACTCCCTTCTCTCCCCTTCAGCAATATGGGAAGGGACGGGTTGTTGCAACTCCCTGACACGTTTCCAACTCCCAGGCTGAGAACCCCTGCACTATAGTATTTGCTCAAATTTCATTGCACATGCAACGGTGTCGTCATTTTAATTTCCAAGCACCTTCCTCTCTGCCTGCCTGCCTGCCTACCACCTGCCGCCCCACCTTTTGGAAATCAGCTAGCATGTAACTACTGCACGATGAGGTCTGATCGTGCAAACACATCATTTCACTTTAGCTTTAAGCATGTGAGTAGTTCCACTTGCAGGTAAGCACGGGCCTCAGGGTTTGCTCTTGGGAGCTAAGACTCAGAGCTCAGAGCTGCAAGGGCAGAAAAATGTGGGCAATAATCAGGTAAATATTGCACAATATGTCACCTTTGCAGAATCACTTAATATTATTTGGTGTTTGTTATCGAGCAGTCTGCTAGGAACAGCAATGGTGTGTGAAATGGGTCTAAAAACTAACAGCTGTAGAGAGCACTGCAGCCAAGGAGATGGATTTTGAGAAGTTTGGTTTGCTTTAGGGCTTTTGTTTTCGCTGCTTAGGTGTCTTTTTCTTTACCTCGTGTTGGTAGATATCCAGGATCCTCTCCAATGACAGCTCCTCGAAGTACAGTCTGTCACATTCATCAAAATCTGTGCTCACCGTCTCTGGGTTGCAATTCACCACAACGGTCTTGTTGCCCAGCTGACGCAGCGTGCGGATGCTGGAGACAGCACACCAGTCAAACTCCACACTGCTGCCTGTCAGGAAGACGAGAGAGAAGAGTAAGCTGGAGAAAGAAATAGCAACAGCGGGGAGCTCAGACGAGCACTTATACCAGTCAAGCTTAAAGGAAAAGGACGTCACTTGTCAGGTCAGGCCAAGAAATCTAATTGCCCTTGCGTGGTAATGTTAGGAACCCTTAAATATAGGTTCTCAAACATATCATGTGCATTGGCTAAGTTGCTCAGGAAAGAAAGGCCTCCATTATGTCTGTCTGACAGCATTCACTCAGGTACACTTGTCTGTCTTTACCTGCCAACTGTTGCTGCTTTCCAACATATGCACTTTTGTCTGGAGAGGATTGAAGTCAAGAGGCAGAAGCTGGGAGGTACCCAGTATTAGTTGTGAGTATCATATATTCCATAAAGTAAGAAGTAGTACAAAGAGGAGGAAAAGCTTATATCCACGTAAATACTGTTTGAAAGAAAAGCAAAGGGATAAGAGGAGTGTGTCTCTGTTTCTTACTCTCTAGAGTGGTGGTTTTCAACCTTTCATTTGTAGACCCCTAAAAAGTTTCAAACTGGAAATCTTAGACATAGTGTGCGGACCCCCGCAGATCTGCGGACCACAGGTTGAAAACCACAGCTCTAGAGAGCAGAACGCTGGTAGTTTACATGTTGTTTAGTTAACAGACAACACGTCTGATTTTCCATGTACTTGCACCTTATGTAGTCAAATTAGAAGGGGGACATTTTACAGCCACTCTGCCTTTTCTTTGCCATGGTGTTAATGACTAAATATGATGCAGGTCAATGGAGAATCAGGCTTATAGTGTCCAGTAGTTCATCTTACATACATTTCTGAGCTACAATGTGTAACTGGATAATCAAACAGAGAATCATGTTTTCAAATTTAAGGAACATCATCATGAGACAGTTATGCTTATGAACTATTTTTAAAAAGCGTGGCCGCAACCTGCATCACATGATTGTTAACTATCCATATGGCTATTTTATATATGATTTTGTTACAAATTCTGTATGAAATTCAAACTGCACAGAATTGCTCTTTCTACTATATCTAGTAACATACAGGTCACCCGCTGGACTGACACACAATTTCCTCATTCCCGTCGAGTTAGACGTTGAGCGTACTGCATGTTTCATTCATTCATTCATGGGCTGTTGAGTATAGAAAAAAAATTCCCAAATTTGAACTGGACATTTCAACAGAGGTCATCAAAATGTCATCAGCCACTTTAACTGAATTTCAATTATTCAGGTGTCCTTACATGTATATGAAGCCCCAATTTTGAGAAATGAAAGTTATCTGCGGTAAGCATTTCAATGGACTGGATTGAAGCCTGCAAATTGCAGAATGTGAGTGAGTCTATTTCAGGCACATCCAGTAATTGCCATCTCCAGCCAGCGAGAGATTGCAGCCAATTAGTAATATTGCTAATCACCCCTGAAGAGGTATACTAGAGTAAGCAGACATAACTCCTGTGCAGTTAACGGATTTGTGCCCGTTTACATCGTCTTAATTTGGCACCTTATTTTTATCAAAATGACAACAAGACAAATCAAAAGCACAGAGTCTTTTAGAAGCATGGGGTACTATTTAAAATACACAATATAACCTAGTAGCTTTAATGGCTCTAGATCTGTGCACGTCATCACAATTATCTTGCATAGAACAGGTCCACTGTTACTGAACAGAAAGCTTTTTTGCCTCAGAAATGGCTTTTATTTGAAAACCAACTTCTCATGTAAAATTGTTGACATTATCAAAATTTTGTTATTTCACATTTTCTGAGAAATATTTCCCAATACTTTGATACAAAAACGTACTGAAATCATTTTCAACATTCCTTGTTTACCTAAAAACAGCTTTCAGTAAGAAAATGTGGGTTTTGGTAACATTTTTTAATGATTTTAACAAAAGTTTGATTTAAAATTTCAATTTCAAATATTGTAGAAATGTTTGTGAAAAAACAGGAGATTGGCCCATTTTGAATCAAGAGAAATGGAGACAATTCTGAAATTTTCACAAACATGGTCTTCCCATTGTTTGACCAGTTCTGGTCGTGCAAATATAGGAATATGGAGAAAGCGAGGTGGACCTCACTGAACTACAACTGCTCTCTGATTTTTCGAGGGACAGCACATGAAACTTTGCAAAACTGCCTTTCAAAGATTAGTAAGCAAGAAACCACCACCTCAGTCACTGTACTAGGAAAAGGTATTGAGAATTGCAAGTTATCATTTCCTGTATCCCCAAGCTTTAGCTTCCTTTGCTTTTCCTGGCGATGGTTATGCTTTTTTCTAAATGACAAAATATACAGGCTCAAAGTCAGACTCATGCTCTTCATCCAAAATAATTACCTGCTGTAGGTGAATACTGCAAAATGCTTTCCTCAAATATTTGTTTGAACTGTTCAACAACATTGCAGCCTCTTTGTGTTTACTTTTTGCTAATATCCTAGCCAACACGTTTACTGGCACGAATGTTCACAGATCCGGCCAATAGGAGAGAATGTTCCCGCAGAATTAATTCTGATTTAATTCATCTGAATATTCACACTGTAAACCTGATCTGAAGAGTTATGATCCTCGAATCAGGGATCTGAAGTATACCATGTGTTTTCATGTCCAAATAAAATTAATCAACATAGTTTGAATGTCAGATCCTGAAGACTTACAGCAAACTTCTTGTGAATGACTTATAGACCAAACACTGCACAGCAACTATTTCTCAATAAATATTAACAAATGCAGACTGTTCGAGGATGATTCATCAACAATTACTCACTGCAAGCTATTGGCTCAGCTCAAAGAATTACAAAGAACAAGTATTTTCTATTTATCATCACAGCGGTCCAGTGAAACAACACACTTAAACCTCTGAACAAGAAGGGCCTGAATGAATCCACATACTGTCATTAACATAAATAAGGATTCATCACGCAGCAGTATGCACATTCAAACCATCAGAAGTGTAACAGCAATTAATTTGGATACAAAATACTAGATTCCAAGAACCTTAATGTTAGCTGCAAGTAGGGAAAAAAACCATCTCCCTGGAAATCACAAGATACGTGTCATGATCTCGTTTCAGCTGAACAGTAAAAAGGTTCCTTCCCTGCCTCCCCCAGGGCATGAAATGAAGTCCCCAAGCAAATGGAAAAGGCAAGCTCTGTATGTGGAACACACATGCTATATACTGTGTCCTTGTGGGTTTTGTTGTCCTGTGAAAAAAGTATCAAACGAACCACAAGAATTTCCAGGACAGCTTTAGGGTGGAAGAAGGACAGATTTACCTATGTGATATGGTCCACAGCCCAACACCATCATTCCATGGTCATCAAATTTTACATCATTCTCCTAAGGAGGAAGGGAGAGAAGTCGTGAGGAGCTATACCAAGCGGCAGTTACTTTGTGTTTATGAGAACAAATAATTTCTAGTGTTTGGCCCATATCCAAAATCAAGACACCCAGGGCTCATGTCTGATCTTATTTACGGCCGTGTAAATCAGGCGAAACTCCATTCAAGTCAACAGAGTTATACCTCAGTGAGATGAGGCCCTTGGATTCAACTTACCTTAAGTATTATAGTTGCTGTGGATCTACACAGTTTCAGAACAACAAATGTTAGTCCCATTATTCAACGTAGGCGGCTTTTTTAAAGTACAGTGGTTTGCTACGAAGAACAGCCTACCTGTTCTCAAGAATGCAAGAAGACGACGCCATACAACAAAATAACAGTAAAAGAGCCTTCCTGCACTGTGGCCAGCCCACAGCACCTGTGCTTAGCCCTTAATGCTGCAGCACACGAGACCTGGGTTTCTATCTGTGCATGGTCTTTCACTCAAGGAAGATAACTACAAGGAGGAACCTTGAAGGAGATGGAGGAAGAGAAAATCCTCTTGGGAGGACCAAGGGGATAAAGTCTTCAGTGGAAGATGTGGAGGTGAAAAATGAGACAGACAGTTAAAGAGGAAAGGGTCATTATGCTGGTTTGATACAAGAACTCAATGCATTCGGTTTGTCTAGCAGTATTCCCAGCACATTGCAATCACGGTCCAGACAGCTAGGGAGTGAAATTTTCCTCTCCTGTTTTCATAACAGCTACATGCCTGTGTCAAGCCAGGGTAGCTACAAGTAGCCCATTGTTTTCATAAAGATTTCCATCATGCATGCAATGCATGCATTCCGTGGCCAATGGATTGGTGGCGTCAGCCCAATTTCTAGTGGATAAGTTGTCTGCATCACAAAACAGCCAGTGACATGGCCCCTGATGGCTCCCTTGTGGGCAGACTTCGCAGAGGGGCTGAACACTCAATAGCCCCTTGGATAATAAGATCCAGTATCTACTCACCCACAGAGGGTCTAAGATTGTGAGGCACTTTGGCGGGGCATTGTTGGGGGGCATACGCTACGCCCACTCTGCAGTGAGACCACTTAAGTGCTGTTAGTAGAGGATCTTTCACTAAATGCACCAGGTAAATGTTTAGGCTCCAGTGGGACAAGGCCTGATGCCATCCAATAGAATGACCAGCCATGGAACTGCAAGGTCTCGAGAGCCTGTTGGGAGAGGGGGTGACATTAGACTATGCGGCAGCTATCCTGTAGTATATGAGAGCACTTACCTGCCCATTGTATGTGACATAGAGGTAATTGGTTATTGCAGGGTATTCAGCGGCCAGTGTATCAATCTGTAAAGGGGGAAAATGCTGAATCAACAGGGCAACATTTTTACTTTTGTTTCACATTTTCCATTTCTGTCCAGCCTTTCTTTCCCTCTCACACGGCTCCCTCTACACTCCATCTTCAGCTGTCCTCCCACACTGCCTATGCACGCATGCTGCCCTCATCAAGTTCACCAGTGACCTGGGCATGCTTTTCTGTTCTCATCGTTGACCTGCCAGCTGCCTTGAAAAGATTTAGTCACTCTCAAATACAGCGTTCTCAAGGATATCGTGACTCGAGATGGCAGAAATATTCAATTAGCAGTTGTTATAATTTAGCCCCTCCCTTGGTTAGTGAATGACATATGAATCATTCTGATTTTCTTCCAATGTATTTCTTACATGTAGCTATTCACCAGACAGCCTGGAGGAATTATTTTCAGACTATGGGTGGCTCACAAACTATTTGCATCAACTATTTCCCCACTTGTTCTACAAGATATATTTTTGGCCATCCATAGGTCATATGCTGTTGTTACAGCTTCCTGAATGGATAGATGAAAGAGGAGAGTAAAGAATCAGGAATAAAAATAAAGCACTCCTGGTATGAATTTTTACATGCTAAACCTCAAGAAACTTTCCAGATTATCCATTCATTTTCATGAATGCCCATTGGCTGCCCAAACCCTTGTGAGTAATGAATAATATGACCGTATGTTATTAACACCATAGAGATGTCTGCCATTCATTACTATTATTGTTACTATTACTTTGTGGCTCTAGGAGAAGTGTATGCTTTGCTGCCACAAATATAGTCATAAACGGAACAACCTTATGAAGGATACCTGGCACACAGATCAATTCAACACTGCAGTGCCAGCGCAGCCTAAGGAATGCATTGCAAGGCTTGGCAAGTTTGTGTAGGCCAGGTGAGGACACGGAAGGAAAACACCAGCTGGGGAGCAGAAGGATATCTGGCCTCTGGAATTGGGCCTAAGGATACAGATGGGCCCTCCAAGCACTTTCAAGAATGTTCAATGATTTTTTTTACGGAAAAAACCAGCTGCTAGCACTTCATTATCAGCAGCCCTTAAACAAAAGGCAAAAACGACAATGGAACACCTCTGAAAGCACTTATGACATCGTCATGAATACCAGATGAGCTCATTACACTCCGTGCTATCACAATGAATTCCAAATGAACCCATGATGATGGGGCACTTAAAATAAAGCATTACCCTCTAAAAAGTTACTACCAAGAGTGAACAAGCTAGCGATACTTTTTCATGGTCACAAGGTGGGGGGGTTAGCTTTGGGGCTTTCATTCTTTTGCATTTCACTGCAGCTAAACAGCAAGGTTTCAACCCAGGCCACTGAGAAGAAGAGAAGAGTATTCTGTGTCTCTCTTTGGGGGCTGAGAAAGGAAATGCATTCTCACTCTCCTTCCATTGGTTCAAGCTGTTGCATTAAGGGCTGCAGAACAGGATTAAGAACTGGGGGGTGTTGTAACATTGTTTTATTTTATAATTAAAGTGACCCAACTCCATTTTAAATTAATAGAAATATAAACTCATTGGGCCTGGATGTAAAATGTTAACTGCCTTGTAACAACATCCAGCCTTGTCTTGTCAGAAGTCTCTGTGATAAGCACCGGGAGAAGGTGTCAAGTACTGAAAATCAGTATGTGGCCTGTAGGTTTCGGTAAACCTGTTACTTGAAACTCAGTAAACTTCATTTAAATAGTATTCAGACATGTATTGCAATAAGTGATCCTTTGTCAACAGCAGACAGCAACTGGAGTTTATCCACAAAAAAAAGTACAACTGCCCAAGCAGGGGGCCAAAATTCTGTCTGGTAAATAACTGGGCGATCAAGGAAGATAATATCGTGTCGGGGTCCAGCCCCCGATCACCCCATCGCTCTTAGACACTTCATAATTGGCTAAGCGGGCATATTGCTGTGGAAGAAAAATATAAAAGGTGGTCACAAACAGGAAGTAAACTGGAGATGTCCCATATCTTTGTTGGAAGAGCACCAGAGTAGCTCTACGTGTGGGCCTGATCCACCTGCCGTCTCTCCCCAGCTTGCCGCTCAAACCTAAGTATAGAGTGTGGGGCTGTGTAACCTGAGTGTGACTGTGTTCCACTCAGATGTAAAACCCGGGAATTGTACCAGCAGAATGAGAAGGCTGCTTTGCTGCTGACGAACTTCACTGGTGCAGTGTAAGTATAATAGTATAAGAATAACCCTATAGTGTAAGCTAGCTTTGTAAATATAATTGTATAGTTGTAATTGTAATTGTGTTCTAAGTAGTTAAATTGTTGTATTAAATAAGAATCAATGGTGATTTTTAAATTGTAATTGGTGATGTATAAATTATTGCAAGTAAAACAAAATTGTATGCAAAGCAATCTTTGTCCCTCCTTATTTGAGGGATCCATATAAATCGAACCTGACAGCAAGCTGGTTCTTGTTGTCACCTCAGGGGGGAAATAAGACAGAATGGTAAAATCTTGGCTCCATTCAAGTCAATGCCCAAACGCCTCTTGACTTCAATGGAACTCCGATTTCAGCCAAAGCTCTCTTTCCAATATTGCTCCTACCAGCCCACTGCCCCATGTCTGCTCCATCAAACACAGGTCCCCAGATCCCCACCCCAACTGCGGCACTGCCAAGGCAGACATGCTTCATACTGTACCTGTTTCACCGAAGACTTGATGTTTTTCTTCAGTCTCAGCTCTCGGGTCTGGGCCTCAGTCACTCCCAGGCACTTCCCAATCTGCTTATCAGAGAAGCCGATCTGTTTGGCCCGCCTCAGCGTTTCTTCTGGAATCGACTCACTGGGATTAAATATAAAACATACACAGCCCTTTATGGTAACAGATGAACGTGTTTGGGTCTGTGTCTGCCATGCAGTCCCCAGAAACTGCTGCCGTCAGAGCATGTGTTTACAGGGAATGGGGAGGAGAAAGAGATGGACTCAGCAAACACTAAGCCATCAAAACCCTGTCTTACACACAGAACTACCTCCATATGTCCCCTGCACACAACTCCTAGATAAATCAGATATGGGACGCTGGGACTCAAACCCTTTCCGTTCAGTTGCAAAATCACCATTCTGAGCTAAGAGGGCTATTCTTAATAAGTGTCATCCTCTCAGTAGGCAAGCCACTAGAGGGCAGCATCATGCTCAGACACACAAAGCCTGTCCAGGATATAATATAATATATATTATATAATTATAATTATATGGAGGTAAGAAATATTCCTATTTTTCTATTTGCATCGATGAATATTAACCGAATGGATCTCTCACAGGTGCCTGTTCCCATCTTCAGCTTCAGTGTATCCAAACCCTCCCATGCACAACTTATTCTGCTCCCAACTTCACTTTTTTGGTGGGTGTTTACTCCAATGGTAAATTTTAAAACATAGGAATTGCCAGACTGGATCAGATTCAAGGTCTATCTAGTTCAGAGTCCCGTCTCTGACAGTGGTCAGCACCAGATGATCAAGAAGAACATGCAAACAACTTGAAGGCGATAGTTACGGTGTAACCTACTCACCGATGGAATTTTCTCCCAACCCCATCAGTTCCTGGTTCATTTATCCCGAGGCATGACAACCCATATACCTTATAAACAATCATTCATCCTAGTTATACAAATGGCTAGTACCTAGTCTCAAAGCTATCAAGTGGCAATGAGTTCCACAGGCTACTGTGCAGAGGTAAACATTTCCTTCCATCAGTTTTAAATGTGTTTCCTTTCACTGGACTTCTTCTCCTTCTTGCATTTGCCTTTCCCATCTATCTCATTTATCACCCAATTTACCTTCTCTATCCCATTCCTTATTTCATATTTAATTTCAACAAGATTTCTCAGCATCTCTTGGTCTTCATTGTTTTCTTTCCATTTCTTCTCTTTTCAGACATGACATATTATGGTACCTTCACCATGTCCCCAATCCTCTGGCCACCTCTGCACATCCGCAGCAGAACTGAATGTTTCTTGCCAGCCCTCCATTCCCATTTTTAATCTCCATTTTCATTTTTTCCTCCTCCATCAGCTTATGTTTCTTTCTTTGCCTCAACCTATTGCTGTGGTAAAGCTGCTGTCTCTCTCTCTGGTTTCTAAGCTACCTTTTCTAAGCTAAGCTTTTGCAAAACATAAAAAACCTACATATTTTTATCAGCACTTCTGCTTTCCATCTTCATTGCCAAGAGCATCCTTGCTTGCCCAATAAATCAATATTTTATATGCAAGCAAGCACTGAATCAGGAAAGAGGAAATGATTAACAAACAAGCTATTTTCCTAAATTAGAGCTTTTGAATTATGTCCTTGGCTTTGTGGTATTTTTAAATAAGTATCACTGTGTTATCGGAGGGGGAGAAGCGGGGAGGAAGTCTCATTTATTGGAACACTTCAGAAAGCAGAGAGGCATTGGACTGGATTCTTCACTCACACCGGTTTAAAATAACAAGCAGCTCAATTCACTCCACTGGAGTTAAACTGATAAAAAATAGTGCAAGGCACATGGGAGTCTAGGCTGGTCGTTTGGATTCAGACACTGAAACATTTCAATAAAAGAGCTAAGCCCCTAAATACCTTTGAAGATCTGGGCCTTACTCCCCCAGTGACTTGCCCAAAGCCACATCTCACTTCTTCGGTTTCCCCATCTGCAATGTGGTAATAATATGACATACCTGTCTCGTAAGGGAGTTGGGATAAGCTAGTCAATGTTTGCCTAGTTTTTTAAAGATGAAATGAGTGGTATAAATGCTACACATTAGAGTTATAGTGAGAAATTTGTTCCAAGGAATGACCCACTGCTGCTGCTGCATCTCAATGGATTTATTAAGATCCAGTTTCCCCCTCAACCATCTACCTTCTCCGGTGCAATCCTCCTCAGCTCACTTTGGGCCAGTTCCATTTTCTAAGCATTCCCACGGCTTGCAATATGAAGGGCAGGCCATACAGTGAGATCTGCAAATGCTACTGCTGGGTGCAGGCTTGAGGCCCGTTGGGGTGTATGCAAACAGGAATTCTTGGGGCGGTAGCTTAACATTTCACATGCCAGGTGTGGCATGGACATGCAAGGCTCTAATGCTTTCACAGAAGGGAAGAGAGCCAACAACGTCTGTCTATTCTGTGGCAAAACAGACACCCGGCCTCACCAGCAATTAGCGAGGACACAGCTGAGTTTGATTCACCTCTTAGATTCTGTGTTGCCTAAGTAAGAGTGAGTGGACCTGACCCTGAGAAAATGAGCTGGTTGCCGCGTGCTCTCTCTGCTGTCTCCAGAAGACACAGGGCGGGCTGTCATTTGATTACTGACAGAGAAAGAAAATTGCCTTCATTTGCAGCTTGCTTCAATTCAGCTTTTTTATATTCCATTATAATAATACAAAAAAAAAAAAAAGCCTGTAAATCTGAAGACATGGCTCATTAGCCCTGGGCTAGTGACTGAGAAAAGGTTTGAACTCTTCGTAGTCAAACAAGAAGATGACTAATTTGGCACAGGATGACATGAGGGAATAGCTAATTTACCGTACCTGTGATGAAATAGTGAATAGATGAAATAGTGTCTTTTCTCACCATCTCTAGAACACCATTATGGGGTGCTATTAAGAGGTAGCACTGCAAGGGGGATAGCCATGAAAAGGGATTTCAGTGTAGTTAATAAGCAAGATGCCATGGGAGCCTTATATCAGAATGTAGAGCTTTACTGAGTAGATGCAATATAGTATACAAAGGAGAGAATATGCAGTAAGTACATACAGAGAGAGAGATGAGGGAGGGGGGCTGAAATCTTAATTCCATTCAAGTTAATAGATGTTTTGCCACTGACTGCAATGGGGCCAGAATTTTACTCTAAAAATGGGCATGAACGAATACCCTGGGTTAAAACGCCCCTGAAAAATATTGGGAGATGTTTGAAACGTGGGTCCAGATGAGAACTTTGCAAACAGTCAGTAACCCAGATTCTCAGCAACTGTAATGTAGCACCCTGTCACACCAGCTGGGGATCCAGCCCACTGTCTTTAAAATACTAGACCCTGAATCCAAACCCCTTCGAACTTTAGGTGTTTGGAAACCCACATCTGGACCCTCATTTTGCAGATTGTGTCCATCTCTAAGCCAGACGGACACATTGTTATATTTAGATGGATTCTGTTTTAATAAAAATAATGCTTAGCACTTATAAATTAAATTTCATGTGAGGATCTCAAAGAGCTTGGCAAAGGTGGATGAGTCACATCATACCCATTTTACAGATGGTGATGTTGAGGCACGGATAGATTAAGGACGGGGTTTTCCAAAGTGCTCGGCATTCACCTTACTCTCCTCCCAGTCCTTCATGGGGAAATTCTAGCCTGCATTCTCTCCAGTCATTGACTGAAGGCAATGAGAGCAGTTAGGCCAATGCCGAACACTTTGGAAAATCCCAAGAGATTTGGCTAAGACCCTGTAATGAGTTAAAACCAGGAGAGGAAAGAAAACGCAGGTCTGCTGCTGGCTCCCAATCCAGTGACTCACTCACAAGACTGCACAGCCTCCCTTTTTCCCCTACAGGCTTTCCTTATTCCATAAATCAAGGGCAAAAAAAAAAAAATCTTCCCAGGATGAAACATCCTCACCATTTTGTAACCAGTTCCGAAACAATGGAAGATTAAGTGGCAATGATTCTGGCTTTTTATAACATTCCATTTCCCAATATTTTCCTCCACCAAATGACAGTTCAAAGTTTTAGAGCTTTATACCAGACAATCAGACTTTTTACACACTGCCATAATCATTTAATGGTGAGGCAGTGCACCTCTCTTCCCAGAAAGCATAATCTCCTGTGCATTTTGCAGTTTATAAACAATACAAGCCTTTCGCCAGTCTCTGTCTCTCTCGCTTGCTCTCTTTTCAGCTTCCAGAGTGAATTTTCTGTTGTTGTTTTAGTTTAAAATTCAACCCTGTCATCTTTGAAACGCCATCCACTCATGCTTCGTCTTCAATAATAAATGATAAAAGGAAATGGAATAAATTCCCCTTAATGGGAAATTTTCACCTGGCACAGAGAAACTGGGGAAATCTATTAACTGACTTGAGCAACGCCTGCAGCATTGCAAATTACCAAGGGAACCTGCACACTTCAATACGGTCCTCTCTTACACTTGACTGGCTTTGGTCTGATCCGCCAGCCCATGAGTAACGCTAAACAAACGTGCCTTGAAGAAAGCACCGGCTCTAATGTGAAAATGAGCCATGCAGTTATTGGAGGGAGAGTTTTGCAAATGGTCCTAGTATCAAGAGTGGAATGTGTAAAATTCCAAACTCAGGCCCTGTGTCAGGGAAGCAGGTAATTTTTAAGTCCATCCCCATGTAAGACATCACTTTGGGGACTTAATCACATGATTAAATTCTGCCCTAGGGTTAGGGTTGGCTTGGTTTCATGTGTTTAGCAATCCTGCTTGATTTTATACTGGAATACTGGGCAAACGGCATATTTCCCACTATCCACTCTCGCTGTTCCTTCAAGGTTCATATCTGTTTCTCTGATTGTTTCTGACATTTCACAAAATTTAGAATAAGCTGCCATTACAAGCATGAGATCAGTATAAAAATTGTTTCCGTGCCTCTTCTTTCCAGGAGATGGGTGGTTTCCTAATTTCCTCCCAAGAAACTCACTAGATGACTGACAAAATTGTCAAGAATATTTAGGGAAGCATGATGTAAACCAACACATCTGAATCTCTCCACTAACACACTCTCCATCTCCATCTTTAAGGCTCGGCTCCCAAGCCCAGTAAATCTCAATATAGAAATCTTGATTTAAGTAACATGGAACTCCCATTATTTCCTTAGACCTAGATGGTTCCCATATAGGATTGACGTTGATGAGCTACAGGAGCAATGCAGGCAAAAACACAGCAAAGAAATGGTTTGCAGTCCCTATTTCAAATCCCATCTTCTACCCCAGGTAAAGGATCCATCTAGGGTGCTGATGGACTGCTACAATGTGGATTTTTCTATATACAGCATGCAGAAACATAGAAGCACAGCTCTCCAGGGGGCTTAAGAGGGGATATGGTTGTGTATAGAGATGGGGGTGCATGTACAAGTATGTGGAGCTTTGCCGTAAAATGTGAACCTCACTTTATTTACAATGCCTTTGTAACACAAATAAAATCTCTCTTGTATGATATCCAGTGCAAAACAGAACTGTTAGGACTGGTGAATCAGTGTGCATAACACGGCTTGTACTCTTCTCACTTACTGAATTAAACACTCGTCCCAATGGCTTCTATCCCTGCTGATGCCATCAGAGAGGAATGATGCATACCTGGGCCTTCATACATGCTTTCTAAATAGTTAAAACCCAGTACCATAAGCTATATTGGGGCCAGACCCTCAGTTAATATAAATCAGTGTAGCAACATTGAACTTCAGTGAAGCTACTCCAATTTACACCCGCGAGGATGTGGCCTGTGATGACCTCTCACCTTTCCAGTTGGGGGACTAGTTAGCTGTGCGTCTGCAAACTGCAGCTAAAATCTATTGCTGCAGAGGTCACAAAAAATCTATTTTGTGAAACCCACCTAGAATGAATATGGTTTACTGATGGCCCTTTGATCTTTTCCCTTTGCACTGCTTCACATTCTGAACTTCAATTTTAGCCGCTGTATTTTGCAGACATTTCTCAACAGCATGTTTGGAAATCAAGTCATGCTTCCAGAAAGCCATTTTCAAAACACACCTTTAGCAGTCCCAAGGACATTAACGCCAGGGAAAAGCATTCTCAATAAATAATTTTCTGTTGACTTCTAGAGGCCACTGAACAGTCTTGTTAAAAATGCTTCCCTGAGGCTGGCCCTCTCTGCTGTCCAGTATGCTATTCTGTGTCTGATTATGAGCCAAAAGACTTACAATCCGAGTCACACTTGCCCCTCTGTGTGAGAAGACCTGTGTCAGAGAAGGTCACATTCAGTAACTCTCAGTGGGGGGTGGGGAATGTGGCGATGCCCAGTGACAGATCTTCAAAATCCCCAGGATCTCAGCACAAGCCCTTGATCAGCACATTATCAAACAACGACATGTGTCATCACCTCCACGCCAGCTTTCATAGGATGGCTGTACTTTCTCACGTGAAATTAACCAAAGAGAAAGACTGGCCTTATGATTAGGGTATGATCTGGGATTTGGATGCCCTCTGTGCCTCAGTTGTTCATCTGTAAAACAGGGGTCACAATATTCCCTCTCTCTCACCTTTTCTCTGTCTTCACCATTTACACTGTAAGCTCTGCCCAGGGCAAGATTTCTTACTATGTCTATGGACAGCACCTAGCACAGTGGGACCCCACTCTTTTAATAGATTCTGTGGTTGGAGAGGACCAATGCAATCATCTAATCTCACCTCCTGTGTAACGCAGGACATAGAATGTCCCTGAATTCTCTCCAGTTTCAGCTTGGTTGAGTCCAACAAGGCTCTACTGGAATACCAATATAATAATAAAATGCTATAGGAAACAAGGACCTGGAAAATACATCAGAAGCAGTGCTGCATGGCTCAGCCAGGCAAAACACGCCCCCTTCTCTGCACACACACCCTCACGTTGCCACTTTCGCTTGAATCTTCATGACCTTGACATTTCAGATGAACAAAGGAGATGGGGATGTTCATATTTCACACCAAAAATACCAGTGCCCTGATCTTTCCTAGAGCTGCAACACCATCCAAAATGAAACGGGGAACAATCCCAAGCAAAGTGCCATGAGAAAATTGTCACCTCTTTCTGCTTATTAATAACTCAGACACAACGAATGGTTTAAACACGTTGTTGCTGACCTATCAGTGTCCCCGTTCAAAGTCTTTTACAGTTCTGGACATTTTTTTCTTTTGACAATATCAATCCTCCTGTTGGTATTGATAGAGAGCCAGACCCTTAGCTGGTGTAAATCAGAGCAACTCCTGAAGCTCTGCAGATGTACACAAGCTGAGAATCTGACTCGGTCTGGTTTTCACATCAGCCCCTCTCCCATTTTGGGCCCACAAGTAACATTGGGTCCAACTAATTGCAAGCACTGACCAAGCAGCTAGGTATCTAGAATGGGATTGTCAGAGGAGCATAAGTAATTTAGGAGCATGAATCCTGTTGACTTTCAAAGGGGCTTGTGCAAACTTGTTAGCACGGTACAAAATTCCCTCTTTCTGATTTTTTTTTGAAACTTCCAATAATGTGAATACAAATTGTGAGGACAATGCTCAAAAAAAAAAAAAAAAAAGACAATTATCCACCTCCATATATCAAAAGGCTGTGTGCCCCGG
This sequence comes from Mesoclemmys tuberculata, assembly GCA_007922155.1. NCBI lineage: Eukaryota > Metazoa > Chordata > Testudines > Chelidae > Mesoclemmys > Mesoclemmys tuberculata. The sequence goes on along the minus strand of ML675620.1, from coordinate 6,950,658 downwards.
GAGACATGGGCTTGACATGCCATTTCTAGTATTCCTGGGCCCACACGCTCTTGCAAGCCTGGCTGAATGGCAATTCTAAACCTTAGGCACCTGTCAGTCGTTCACCTGTGGCTGGATCACGTCACCTGAAACAACTTAACCCAGGCCACAGGCCAGAAAGCAAATTAAAATCAGAAATGCACCTGCTGCCTCAGTTAGATGGCACCATGGAAATTACACTGCCCCTAGACCCTTCTCCCACTCTTCCCTCCCGCCAAATTCAAAACCTTTCCAGACCAGTCACGGAAAGTCCAGAGGGGAGATTGGAGTCCACTGATTAATGCAGGGACTGCAGAGTAAAACATGAAGGTGTTATGAGGGCGTTCTAGTGCTCAAAGCAAGCGGATGTTAGGGTTCTGGGATTCTAGTCCTGGCTCTGCGACTGACCTGCTGAATAATCTGGGGCATGTCATTTAACCTCTCGCTTTGCAGTGTCCCGTTACGGCTCTGAGTGTCCACGGTTTCACACACTCCAGTTTTCCTATTTACACTCAGGCTATCTTTTCGGAGCTATCGTCAGACGCAAACAGGTGATGCAAAATGTTCGAAGCTCATCAGACGGAAGGAACACCAGGAGAGCCAAGTACCGTTACAAACACACACCGCCAGATTTCCCTCACGGCCAGCCCCGCAAACTCAACACAGGCTTTGGAAACCAAGCTGTGCGTTCTCAGTTTCTCATAGCGTAAGCAGTCACAACAATTCCAAAACGGGGGCTCCTGACCCAAAATGCTATTCCAAAGATGGCAACCTCTGCTGCCTCCAGAATGACTTACAGCACGCCAGCCTTTAAAACGAATCATACGTTACCGCTGATTGGTTGTACCGCAGAGACCCCCGGAAGACCCAAGTGACATAAAGGCCAGACACAGCTCCCGCATGCTTTCAGCATAATGCACCAGGACAGACCCTTTTTATACATTACTTTTGTTCTTCTACCTCCACAACCTTCGGAGAGCTTGATTAGATACACACTGGCCCCTATCCTCAGCTGGAACAAATCAGTTTAGCTGTATTGAAATCAGAGGGACTCTGCTAATGGACACCCTGGAGAATCTGGCCCACAAGGATTTATCCAAAGCTTATAGATGGCATTTATCCATTACCAAGTCCATGTGTTGCTTCCCTTGTATGGTAAAAAGTGTGAGGTCATATACTGATGTGGGACTTGCCAGTCATGTGCTCTGCAGGTCTGTTTTTGGTTGTAGGGCTAGTAATGGAGACGTATGAATGGTCCTGCATGATACCTACTGTAGAAACGGGAGGGGAAGGGCAAAGGTTTAGAGGGATGGGTAAGGTGTGTCAGGGAGACAAAGGTGGCAGACTGGGCTGTAATGGCAGTGGCAGATCAGGTGAGAGCAGTAGTAAAGGGGAAAGATGGAAATAGAGTGTAGGGTGCCCGTGGATAGGGCAAAGTAGGCAGGGCGGTGTGGGCACAGGCAGTGAGTTGGGGGTGGGGATACATGGCAGCAAACACCCAGGTCCTTTGTTTTTCTCCTCTCCTCCTTGTTTTTGTGCGTGTTGCTACAGCCTGTGAATCCCTGAAAACACTGGGTAGGCAGCACTTCCCTGCCCACCCTCGGCCAGCTCCCCTGCGGTGGATACTGATCAAGCCAAGTGTGCAAGGGGCATGACACGAGAAACAAGGAAGGGTAAGAGTGGTGCCTCGGCGCTGTGCCTCTGGCAACAGGTGCCTGACAGGCAAACGGGACCGAAGCGTAACAGGAGGAGACCTGTTTTACATGGCTGAGGTCACGAAGCCCCTTTCGGTCTAGGTATTGAGTCGGTGACATGCCACTTCTGAAGTGGGAGTGTGGCTTAACATAATGGATCCGCACTCACCTCCCTCCCTTTCCTTGCCGCACAACAGAGGGCTGCCATTTCCTAGGTCATGTGATTCACATTTATATCAGCCCTACCTGCAAACAGATTTCTTGCTTCCCAAAGGAACGCCACATTCAATTATTCTGTCCTGCCTAACATGTTACAATACGTTATTGTATCACCCTTCCATAGGTGTCCTCTCCGCATACTCCCTGTCCCTCTGTGCACGTAAACACAGGGCCAGGCCCTCAGCCCCACTGCACCACTTGGAAAGCTGGGGATTTCCCCCAACAAGAGGGAATCCCTATGCCAGCTGTACGCTATCTTCTCCCGTGCAGATCCTGGTGTATACAGCCTGGCTGGTGGGGGAAGAGGGCCTGGATAAATCACTGCTATGCTCTGGCAATTACTGCCTGGTGGAACAGCCATTTGATGGCTAACAGCTGGCATGAGACTGCTCTAACTTGCACGGTAGCGGGAAGCAGGTGAGCTGAAATGGTCCTTGGCTGGCTGTGAGTAAAACTGCCTTTACCCAACGCTCAGGTCCCGCACAGAGTTCATCCCGATCAGACAAGAGGCTTGGAGTCAGATAGTACAACAATATGCTTGTGTGTAAACGACTGACCTCCCTTTCCGTGTGACTTTAAAAACGTACAGATTACAGGTTGTACTGAGCCACAAAGCACGGCTGTGTATGTGGCTACAGCCCTGAACTTTGACTCATTCTATTCCTGGTTCTGCTACTGGCCTGGCTTGGGCAAGTCATGCCACTGCTCCACGCCTCAGTTTCCGCATCTGTAAAATGGGAATAATGATACAGCCCTCCTTTGTAAAGCATTTGAGCTCTACTGATGGAAAGCGCTAGAAGTTACTTATTATTGATTATTTTATTATTAATTATTATTATTAATATATGTACTCATCTGAGTTTTGGTTTTGACCATTATAGAAAGAAAAGGATCAACTACTAGATCTGGATCTGGATATTATATTATTACACACAGTATATATGTGTATATCCAAATACCCGTGTAGATACATTTGTATTTACATAAACACAGAGCCTGTTAACGTAGCTGTTCTTATGGTACCCCAGGCAGTCATGTTTCTAGGTTGCCATTATTTCCTCTATAAAGGATTACGTCCAATTTGCAAACACTGAATCTTATAGCAGAATGAAAAATAAAGCAAGTAGCTCCGGTAAACATACACACGAAAGACCTGAGTGCTGACTATAGGAGAATGCCTCGGTTTGCGTGCAGTAGCTGAGCCAGCTCTCCTGCAACAATGGCCAAAAGGGCAGAGGATGGAGAGTGTGTTCTAGTAGTTGGAACACCAACCTGGAAGTCAGGAACACTTCTCTTTCTAGCTCTGCCGCTAAATTTCCTCTCTGACCTTGGGAAGGTCATTTGCCTATATGCCTCAGCTAATCCACCTATATCATGGGTGCAATAATATTATTTTACCTATTTTACAGAGGCATTCTGAGGTTCAATTAAATAACGGGCCAGATCCTGAGCCGACAGAATTCAGTTCATCTCGATTTACTTTAATGGAGTGATGCCAGTTTACAAGACTGGAGGATACGACAATCATCTGGACAGGGCTCTGGGACCCTGAATATATAATTCCAGAGTGTTCTGATTACAGTTGTGGGAAAAGCAAATTGGTTCTGTGTAAACACAGTAACTTTATATGCATGAGGTGGTTTGGTTTTTTTTAATGAAACCAGGAAACAAATGAAACATGACACGGAAGTTTAGAGAGGAATTACACATGCTGGGTAATAATGGAATTTTGTAAATAACCTTCCACAGGCACCTTCCTCTCTGACTTCTGCTCTGTGCCTTTATTTCTGCTTAGCTAGAATCCCAGCTCACTTTCCGGGTGAAACAAAAAACTATTCAATTACAGCTTTTCAAAGAAGCAGAAATTACAGGAGGTAAAAGCATATTTCATAACAAAAAGGCCTGTTTCTTTCTACCCACTCTCTTGCTACATGCACTGTGTACTATTGAGTTTCTGGCGCCCTACTGTGGCTCCACTGCAGTAATGCAACCTGTATCCAAAATGCAGGCAATGGAGCAGAGAATAATAACTCAGAAAGGAGGTTCTGCTGCCTTGTAAACCACGAGGAGAAAGCTTAAGTCAGCAAAAGCCTGAGACTGATATACAGCTTGGAGCTTCGATGTACTGCTGTCTCTTGTAGTTCATTTTATATGGTCGCTTTAAAAAAGCAGAAGATTTATATTTAAATGTGCCAGAAATTATAGCAGTTCTAAACTGAGGAGGAATAGCAACAAATACTGCAGGTGAGATGCAAGGCAGACAGCTTAGAAAGCAATCAGAAAAGCCGGTGTTTGGCTCTCCGGTGTAAAAAGCCAGGGAGAATCTACTGAGTGTATTATCCTGGAAGGTTAACCATTTCCTAGCAATTCCAATGCAGTCTCAGATCACACATCTGGGAGGTGGCTGAGGAAATTCTAGCTTTGAAACTACATCAAGGACTTTCTAAATCCAGGTGGGATTTTTAGAATCCCTAAAATCAGCTGAGATGGACAACAAGCATTTACTTCTGGAGCAGGGCTTTTCAGTGTAGTCACTCCTACATGGGCTGAGGTGGCCTCTTGGTGCAATGAATCGGGATTTAAGGTAAAGCAGGCTCCCCTGAGGACTGAGCATCACTTTTCAGCATTGATCATGTTTGTGCACAGGGCCTGCAGCTGGTTTTCCAGCTGTGTAATGCCAAGCAAAAAGACTGCGTCCTTAGACAAGGCTGTTCGATTTCCTTACCTGCTCAGTTTCTTCAGGCTTTTCTCCATGTTCACAATATCCCGCATCTTATAGATGAACCATTTGTCAATGGCTGTGAGTTTGTAAATCTCATCCACAGAGACACCATCACACAAAGCCTGCCGAAGAGAGGAGAGAGTAAGCCATGCTCTTTAACAAACACTTCATAAATATCTAATTTGCCTGAAAAGTGCAGCAATTATTCCTCCTCTCTTATTAAAGTCAGCAAGACGTTTGTCTGAGCAAGAAGTGCAGAATTTGGCTTCCAGTCAAGTCACTAACCAAACTCCAGCTGACTTCAATAAGGACTGCTGCTGGTGGACACCTGGTGAAACTTCATCTGCTATAGACACTTCATGATATGTATCTATATCGTATCAAGGTCCTGTACGTTCCATAATCCTGAGAGCTGCTGAAAGCAAATGTGATGAAAGAAAGGTTTAGGTTTTCAGTTGTTGAGAAACGGGTTGCTTTTGAAAAGGGCTCTGATTTATAGTTTAAAGACAGACTGAATCAGAAATCCTGAACCTGAAATACCCTGAAACTATGGAAAAGTTCACATCCAGAATCAAACTTAGCAGCCGTGACACAAATCTGGGTCTTTTTCATTCTCAAGATAATGCAGGCTTCAAACTTTCCTGAAGATGCTTAATTATGTGGTTTTTGCTTTTTTAATTTATTTTTAGCAAACCATCCACATTCACTGGGTAAAAAAGGAAACCCACTCTACCATCCCAAAGGCAATGTAGTACAGATACAGTATATAAAATAAAAATAAATCCCAAAGGAGAATAAAGTACATGCATAAGAGCAAGATATTAATCCATATTATTACCTGGCTAAACACTGAACTCTTTTTTCTTTCATACATTTAATTTTTTTAAGCCCATTTCTAATGACAATTTCACAAATGGGCCACATCATTTTAATAACCTGCTCTCATCATCTGCTCCAGATACCTCTAATCTATAAGGCCCACTGCAGGACGCCAAGATTGGTTGACACCAGGTGTGCTGAATATTCCTTTCAAATGAAGGAATATTACCATTTAAATCCTTTGCTCTGTTTGGTTGAAAGCACTATCTTATTACACAGCCTCGGTAAATATTGCACATCCCCCTTCAGTTTTCTTAAATGGGTCCCTATTTGTTAGGTAAATACAGTGTTTGGGGGAAAAAAATGGAGCTGCTAAATAGTCTGCTGGCTGCGATCATTATTTTTAATTGTACTACGGTAGCGCCTTGAAGTCAAGGCCCCGTTATCCTGGGTGCCACACAAAGATAAAACAAAGAGACTGTCCCTAACCAGAAGAGATAACCATCTAATGCCTGGTCGACACACCAAAGTTGTACTGCTTTGATTGTACGGGCCTAGCTAACGCAGCACCACCCCTAAAAATGCTTATACTGGGAACGCTTATTTCCATACAGGAGAGAGAATACACTATACTGGTGTCGGTATAACTGCATCCACACTAGGGGTTGCGCTGGCGTATCTATACTGGCAAAATAACTTGTGCTGCTAACTGACATAGCTCTACCACTGCAAATCTGTGTGTAGACAAGGCCTACGTAACTGGAACAAACACTGGAGCTCAGGCATTGGTGCCCTGGGACTAGTGTGACTGTGTTTAATAGTTTTTCCTGTAAGACAACCTGGCTGAGGCAAATTCCTCCCTGGTGTAATGCCACTGAAGCAAGCCGTGGCCTTAGCCCAGGAATCAACCTGGCTCAGTGTGCTCTGGTGCCATTACTCTGAGTTTTTGCACTGAGACGCACCGTCACATCATCACAAGATGCCGCAGTGTTAAGAGAGGTGAAGATGTGACATTAGCCTGAACTCATAGGCGGGTCGCTTTAATGCTGTCCTCAAAGTAGGGGTCGTTGAATAAAAACTAGAATGGATCACAACCCTCTCCAACTGCACTGCAAACGTAACAACCAACCTCTAGTCCTTTTTCTAAAGCAAGGCAGGATTTCAATAAACTGCCTCCTTCTTCCTAGTTTTCTTCCACATTTAAACTCTTTCCAGGTTTATTCACAGCTTACCAAATGCACCAGTCGCTCAGGAGCAGTGGACTGCAATAATACTGGTCACTAACAAACAGGGATGGTCTAATTCCCTCAGGGGAGCCCATAATAATAATAATAGCTTAGCTAGTCCATAGGATCCTGTGACCTGTGTTCTTCCACTAGCTTCTAGGAAAGAATCTTGGTGTAAAAAACCCGAAGGCCCTTTAGTGAATGGGGGGGGGGCATCTTGTGTTGTGACTGACACACACACACACCCCTCCCTACCTCTCAAACAATCCATAGTTGGAAGGATTTTCACAATATCTGACCTAAATCTCCCTTGCTGCAGATCAGACCCATGAGCTCTTGTCCTAGCTCCAGTGGACATGGAGAACAATTGATCACTGTCTTCCCGATAACATTGAAAGTCTGTTGCCAGGTCCTCCCTCAGTCTTCTTTTCTCAAGACTAACCATGCCCAGTGCTTTCAACTTTCCTCCTAGGGCAGGTTTGCTAAACCTTTTATCATTCTTGTTGCTCTCCTCTGGACTCTGTCCAATTTGTCCACATCTTTCTGGACATGCGCCACCCTGAACTGGACCCAGTACTCCAGCTGAGGCCTCGCTAGCACCAAGCAGAGTGGGACATTCATCTTCCACATCTTATGTACCAAACACCTGTTAATGCACCCCAGAATAATATTAGCCTTTTTCACACCTGCAATAAAGGCCCAGGGGGAATGGGAGGAAAAGAGAGGAAAAGAGAGGTGGAGTGACTTGCCCAAGGTCACCCAGTAGGCCAGTGGCAGAGACAGGAATAGTCACAGTGCCCTATCCACTAGACTATACTGCCTTTCCCAAGTGCAAAGGGCTGAGAGCACGTTGTGCGTGACCAGGAAAGCAGTTCCCAAATTCAGCCCTGATGAAAATAAGCGTGGTCCTACTGACTTGCATGCAGTTAAATCCTCTTACAGCAGGGCTGAACTTGGCCCAGGAAGACATTTCTTTGGGTTCAGCATCTCTCCCATGGCTGTCTTTTGACTGTACTAGAGGAACGCCCTGAAAGGCAACAGCTGTGAATGGCATCTGAGCACTCACGCTTTCCCACGCAACATGCATCGTTTTCCTTACCCCAACAAACAGGGGAAAACCTTGAAATGGAGGGGCAGGGACAGCAGCTGATGAGACGTGACTGGTGCAGAGCTCAGTGGTAACAGCAACTCATGGCTGGTCTTTTAGATGTCAGAGAGCTGGTCAGGGATTTCTGGTCCCACCCATCCCGGCCACCGGAGTTATATTTTGCTGAGCCAAACAAGCTGAAATTTTGAAGTCCAACCCACTGGCCTCACTTGGTTATTAGTGGGGGTGAATCAGTGCTCTGTTTTAGAGCGAGGACTTTCTACGGAGCGCAAGCGGGGGATTGAAGACTTCACTGTTCCTTGTTCAGATAACGAGGAAAAAGAAAACTACCATTTTGCCCTATTCCCATCCATATGTCCCTGCCCCTAACGCAGGCTTTACCTCTCTAAATGGCTCCTGGGGCAGTGGAGAAAAATCTTGCCAATTAAATCAAAGAGAAAACTGTAGCCAACACAAGCACTAGTACCGAAGGGTGTTTTGTGCTTGTAAATGTGCGTGCCTTCCCAGCTTAAAACCTCCCGTTCATTTGTCTCCAGAGGACAGATCTTATCCAAGTCTGAAGCTACCTGCCTGATTCGTCATTTCTTTGCACCCTGCAGTGTCACTTTCATCTGTGCAAGGGGCAAATGCAATGGGACTGGTGGCTTTACATCCAATTTGCTCTCTCTTTGCAGACATGTAAATGAAAGGCAGTGGGGAATGGCCCACACAGAGGCTTTGGGGCATCTCTAGAAGTTAGTTTCTTATCTGCTGTTGTAGGTTAAGGTCAAATGTCCTAAAAGCAGGGGAAGAACAGGTATACACAAAAGAAGGAAAGGAAAAACGGGACCCAACAGGAATAGATTAGGTAGATCTTGGAAGCTTATACAAGGTTTATAAGACAGTTGAGTGGAAATCATCAGCAAATGCAGGATGATGTCAGCTAGATAATGTTCGTGGTGGAGATTGAAAATACCTAATAATTATTATGTGTATTGCGTGAGCGTCAGAGAGGCATGGACGGATATTAAGGCTCCGTTGTGCTATGCACTGCACATACGCATGATGTCCCAAAGCATTTACAATCTAAATAGACAAGACGAAGTGTGAGCAGAAGGAAGGGTTATTATTCTCATTTTACAGACGGGGAACATCAGTGCCCAAAGATACAAAGTGTCTTGTAGCAGAGCACTCCGGTCTCAAGTCTTAGAGTCGCTTCTTAACCGCAAGGCTGCCATTACTCTCCAACCAAAAACTGTAGCTATTTGAAAGAACTTCCAGTGTAATTAACAGACTTAACCTATTTCAGTTAACAGGGAGTTTTGGACAGCTGAGCTTGCCATATGTTTTCATTTTAATTCTGTCATTCAGTTTTAAGAGGCGGTCACATAAAAGCGTGAAGATTCCAAAAAAAGACTATTCAGATTGACTGCAGCTAACCATTTTCATATCACACTTGGTTTCAGATGTCAAAAGGAACATTTTTAATTTTCTTTGCCTATGCTAATGAAAGTTTGCAGAACTGCCCAAATTTTGCTGTCACTTGTGCCAGCATAACTAAGGGCCAAACATTGCCCAGAGTTTAATATGATCGTTTGCTCCAGGAGCAAGCTAAAGAAAAAGCCCTCCAGTTGTCAGCCAACCTTAACTGCTGAATATGTTGCACAAGACATGGTGATAGAATGCACCTGCTGTTGAATGTAACAGGGATGGTCTAAGATGATACAGATTTAAGTGGAAGGTTAATGGATGACTTGAGTACAGCAGGTGTTATGAGGATCAGTAGAGAACTAGTTATTTCCGCCCTTAGACAATGAACTAGCACATGAAATTATGGGGCAAAAGAGAATTATTGAACCTCACAGGAGGTGCTTCAAAGGTGGAAACACAATATCATCCCCATGTGCATGAGGTGTATAAAGAAGGAAAAGGGACCAATGGTTAAAGAATATTCCACTCTATTACCTCAACACAGACACAGTCTGGTAACTATAGTCAACAGGGTAGACACCATAGTCTCTGTGTCCTTCATTACCTTGGCCATTGCATAGACACGAATGCTGGAGGGGTCAGCCAATTCTTTCTTGAGATCTAAGTTGGCTGGCCACTCTTTATTCATTGGCAGACGTGACGTGAAGCCATCCACAGAAGGGTGGCACATTCTCAGGGCCTTCTGGAAGCACTCCTCAAAGGTGCGCCCAATAGCCATGACCTGTAACAAAGAAAGCTCTCACATTAAAGTGGTGAGGTGTTGCCCCTCCCAGTTATTCCAATGGTAGCGATGTTTACTATGTAAGATTAAAGAATATGGGAACAGGCCCCAGGACACAATGAACTGACTCGAATTAAGATTCCTGTCTTGGAGCTTCCAAAATCCACCTGTGCTATTTGATGGGAGAATCCTTTTAACAGCCTGCAGGGCTGGAAACGCCTCATAGGGCAAATGGAATTGTAAGGCTCCAGAAGTTTAAGCCTTAGGAGTGGGCAGAGACAGATGTCTACACCTCTGTCGTTGAGCCCATGTAAGTAACTACCATAGGATGTCTCTGTTCAGTGATTATTACTCCTCAGTTACACAGTGGTGGGGTTCCCTCACCTAAAAACACCTGATCCCCTTCCCAAGGTCCAGTGAGCCCCATTCCGCATGGCAATGTGGTCACTCAAATGTTCACATTTACATTTCATGAGAAAACAACACCTTGAAGGGCACAAAAATAACCTGAAACCAAATGGGGAAAAGTGTCATGGGAAAACTTTCTCCTCTTTCCCAGGCCTTCACCCAGTCACAACAAAGCTCACCGACAGTCAAGTTTTTATTCAACTAATAAAAACCACAGTGGGCTAGAGTCTGGTAACTGGCACAGGCCTAAGGAGGGGCTTTAAGCTATATTATGCCAGGAGCAGTCACAGGCGACATGGTGGCTGAGGGGGTCTCTTTGACGAACAACTCCTCTGCTCTGGGAGCTGGTAAGTTGCTGCTTGCCTCTATCGGTAGTAAACTGCAATGCCTCTGTCCATTCCCCATCCCTGTCCTGCTCACTGGCTGCCTGCTTGACCCCAAGGTTCACATAGTCTGCACAAGAGCGTTGAGGTGGGGGGGCGTTCTTACGCTCCCTCACTCCCCTGTGCACATGGATAGTCCAAATAACAATCCAATTCTGTGTTCACATGGTGGGACATTCTGGAATATAGCCCTTTATTAGCTGGAGTAAAACGTGCAAGGCCCATGAATAACATAAAATCATGGGGCGTTAACATCACAGATCTTGGCAGGTATCTTATACACCACACATTATTAAAATGACAATCTCCACAGCAAGCCTTTTTTCTGGAGTTCTAATTAATCCTTTCCCCTGTGATGAGGGTGTGCTCTTTGAGTAAGGAGGAGTTGACGTTTGTAAGGTCTCACATGCCAAAATAATTTAGCGAGAGCTACTTGAAAAACATTAGGAAAAAAGAAAACAAAATACACAATTAATTACTTTGCTTTGGGTAGCTGGTGCGTAATTAGCTAATTAAATGGATAATTTACCCATTTTGCTTCATTTCACTCCTCTTGAAAAATTAGCTGGAGATGTTACTATTGTTCCAGCCTGTCTTAAATTCAGATTTTAAAAGTCACACTGTTTTGTTCCTCATTTTTGATGGCCTATCCTATTTATTCTGAGGCGGAATCCTATTTATTCTGACCCTTTCAAGAGGGCATCAGATGCCGAGTTCTGTTTTCAGGTATAGTTTCAGACCAGAAATAAAGCACACATTTTGAACTGTGTTGGTAATTAACCATGGGAACAACTTCCTGAAGTTTGTGGTGGATTCTTGTGGTGGAAATCTTTATATTTTTAAGAGTGGATGTTTTTAGAAAAGAAATGCTCTTGTTTAAACACAACCATTGGACCTGAAGCAGGAATTAATTCAGGGCAGTCCAATGGCTTGTGTTATGCAGGTCAGACTAGTTGATCACAATGGCCCCTTCTGGCCATGGAATCTATGAATATCAAGAGCAGTCTACCACATTATTGCCTAACATGGCTTTTACAGTCCCAAATCATTCTAACTGCAAATAGTAATGGGTAAAACTGAGACAATTGGAATAAACTCTAAAAGATCAGATGTTTATCCACACCATCTGGATTAACTGGGCCTGAAAAGCCAGGCTGAAGATTTCTAGAAAACAAATTTTCTTCAGTCATGCTAGAAAGACCCCAATGGCATTTCCATAGGGAACCAGAAAATGTCAAGGAAGGTAAAAGTGAACAAATATTGACCAAGAAATGGTAGTAAAACTTTTACAAACCAAAGACAGTTTGGGGATCAAAATCACGTTTATTTGCAGTTTAGGGATATAGCTTGCCTCAGTTCTTATTTTATTTCTATTTAGTTCACTGATCCCCAGTTAACTCTCTGGACAGCCAGTCAGCATGGAGATTATGAAATGGACATGTTAAAAACGTCCTTCTTTGGTCTCTTAATTGTGCATTCAAAATATACTGAAGGTGCAGTGAATGAATGCTGACAGTTAGACATCTAACTATCTGATTAGTGGGCAGAAACTTGTAGACTGATGTCTAAACCTTGTCGTTTTCAGCCACGATTACACTCACACTTTTGCAACTGCAGTTGATAACTGGAGCAAAACTCCAAGTGCAGAACTAGCCTCTGTTTTTAGCAGAGCACCCTTTAGAGTCTAAATCCTCCTCAGCATTCATTTGGCTGGCAGTCCAGAATGGACCAGCATCCAGAAAGCAGGCAAGGGACAAAAGTGAATTTCACAGGAGACAGAAAGGAAATGGAGTGAATTTCTCCACACTCACCTCTCCCACACTCTTCATGGAGCTGCCAATCTGGCTGGAGGTGCCCTGAAAGCGGTCCAGGTCCCAGCGGGGTATCTTGGCGACCATGTAATCCAGGCTGGGCTCAAAGCAGGCAGAGGTTTTTCCTGACACTACATTCTTGATCTCTGGCAAGGGGATCCCCAGGGCGATTTTGGCAGCAATAAATGCTAAGGGGTACCTGGCAGAGATGGGGGAGGAAGGGAGGCATTTTTTAGCATTGTGGTTTGTACTGTAGAGGGCAAGGAAATCTATAACCCACGGAAGCTGCTTTAATAAAAACAATAACCGTATTTGATAGTAGTGCCCACGCCCCGCTCATAGTGTGTGAGTGCAGCAGACTGGCAAGCAGCTAGCATCTTGAATGCAGCATGTAAGTCATGAGGGGCATGCACAGAGCACTGGGGTAGGAATCAGATACTGAGGTGTGGCTAAGGCACCAGATTAGGAGTCAGGAGATTCCTGGATCTGCCACAGACTGCCTATGTGACCTTAAGCGCTCAAGTCACTTAAACCCTCTGTATCTCAGTTCTCCCTCTGTAAAATCGGGATGACATTATCCCCCATCTCCCACCCTTTGTCTGCCTTGTGTCTTTAGTGTGTAAGCTCTCTGAGCCTGGCCTGTGTTTTACTAAGTGCCTGTACATGTCTAGCTCCACCAGGCCCTGATCTTGATCCTCTAGGTGCTACTCTAACACCAACAATTAACAATAACAGAAGGGTTTACTTCTGCCTGGGAAGGGAATAAAAAGCCCACATGTGGGGGTGGAGGTTATACTATAGGTACGTGCTTATACAAGGAAGTGTAGCACTGAGCAGCTTCGCTTAGTACATGGGCTGGACAATCCTTAAAAGCTGGCTATCCTCTGTGAAATCCTTGCAACACCTGAAATGTTTGGTGTTTCACTGAAGCTGGGCAGCTCAGGGGGGAAAGGGGTGGAGGGAGAGACACAGGGAGTGAGTGCTATAGGAAAGTGGAGACTTTACAGCAGGGATGAGCAAGTGCCCTTTAAACATAGCTGCAACGCTAGTGCATATCTGCATAACCAACAGTGAGAATCCATGTTATTTCACATGGGGTGACTCAGCAAATAAAAAGCAATTGAGGAACAGTTGGAGGAACAGTTCTCTCTCCTAAGACTTCATGTTTGTACAAAATTCACAAGTCCTCATTAATTGCAAAAGCATCTATCAACCAGTCACAGACTACACAGTATTGTGAAAATGCTATATTCTGCAGTGCTTTCGTCAGATAGCCAGATGGGGACCCAGGTCTAAACACCGAACCCGTTTCCATTTGTAACCCAACCAGAATTGGAATTTCCAGATTATGTTTCTAAAGCTGGTGGAACCTTTCACTGGCTGGGGGAATTTTTGTTTGTATGTTTAAGAATCAAACAATGGGTCAAATTTTAGGTTTGCTGGGTGCACTCAACTCCCACTGAAGCAAGAGATGTGGGGAGTCAACACCTTGCAGGATTGCAATGGTTGATCACTTGTTGCAAAGCTTTGTTGATTCTATGTATACCATGCTACTATATATACATATTTACTAAGACACAAGACACAGAAATGGATTTGTTTCACCAAAGAGTCAGTTAACAACATGAAATCAACCAAACGCTCATGGTGAGTTATTTCTGTCCATCTCTGGTTTGCTACAGGGCTTCAGCAACTGCGAGAATTATTCAGAACTGTAAATTAAGGATTAATTCTTAACAGCATCTGCAGAGTACAATTAAAGAGCCAATTTCTACCAGCCAGATTTGACCATCGTTATCTTGATTAGTTTATGATTAGCCAACACAACAAAGACAGCTAGCAACATCATTTGATTCAATCTGGCAGAGAGCTCATTAATAACAAGTCCGTAGGGTCTCAGGGACGATTTGCAGCCAATGTACAGATGTCAGGGATGTACTCTCTAAAAACAGTTATTAGGCTCCCCATCTGAGGGGTCTTCCATTTGTAATAGCCAGTGTTCAAGTTCCTGGCCCCAGGTACCCTTTCCCCAACTCCTCTCCCTGCCCCAGATTTTATTTCCTGCCTTACCCTGTGGCTTTGGATGCCAAGGCAGAACTTCTGGAGAGTCTGGCATTAACCTCAATGATGCAGTATTCCAGGGAGGTAGGATGTAAGGCATACTGGATGTTACATTCCCCCACGATGCCCAAGTGTCGGACGACCTTGATGGCACTTTCCCTCAGCATCTGAAATTCCTCGTTGGACAGCGTCTGGCTGGGAGCCACTACGATAGAATCACCTGTTTGTTGAAACGAAAACCGGAAGAGTTTGATGGTGATAAAATCCGGCCACTGGGGTCATTTCCAGCCTAACCTACTGTGTCTTACAGATTTTGAACCACGGATGCTATGGAAGACGTTAGTTACGGGCATTTCAAGGCAAGGTACAAATTTTGCTACCAGTGACTATGAGACAGTAGGAGCAGACTGAGGGTATTGAAAAGGGTGTTGCATCCTATCTGGCAGCACTCTAGATCTGAGAAGTAGTCTACATTCTCTCTCTCACGGGCCATGTAAGTGTATCAACGCTAGTAGGAAGACAAACGTTATATAAAAGCGACCTACAGCGAGCCATGCTTTAATCTATAATGAGCCTACCTGTATGGACTCCCATAGCATCAACATTTTCCATATTACAGACGGTGATACAGTTATCAGCTGCATCTCTCACAACTTCATACTCTATCTCCTTCCAGCCAACAACGGACCTCTCCACTAGGATTTGGTTGGTCACTGCAAATGCCTGGGGATCAGATTGAGGAATCGGTTAGGGAGGAAAGACAGCCTGGGATGCAAAGAAATACATTTCTATTAAGCATGCAGAACTGAACTGGAGATATTCTTGTATTTAAGGTTCTGCCACCACCGAACGACTCAGGGCAAATTACTTTCACCCTCTGTGTCTCAGTTTCCCCCTCTATAAAATGGACATAATGAAACTGATCTCCTTCGTAAAGCACTTGGAGACCGACTGATGACAAGTGCTATAGAAGAGCTAGGTATTATTATTGATGTTATTTATTATAAAGGTTTCTGTGATAACTTTTCTATAGCTGTGTTCCAGACCAAACGCAGTAGTGGAAAATCAGATCCCAAAGTACCTAGAGGTTATTCTGCCCCCAATCTCAGTTCGACATCACAAAAACAAAGGTAATGCCTAAAAAATGTTGCTAGTTTAACATATTTGATATCGTTGTGTGACAACAGCCCTGTAAATTTTAGTTTGCATTAACCTCATTTAACTGTCATGGAAAATAATTATGTGATCAGACAGAGAAGAAATTAGGACATTTGGGCTAGCAACAGAAATGAGAAATGTAAATTAAAATTTTTAAAAAGGCTCCACTTCTGCAAACATGTACACGTAGGCTTAATTTTATGTATGCAAGTTGCCTTGCCAACTTCAATGGGACTGTTTCTTTGTGCAGAATGAAATGGGTGACAAAGCAATGGGGGAGGTGGGTGTGTGGACACACTGCTGAACTCACAACACTAGTAACTAATAACACTGCTAATTCCTGTGACACACTGATCAGAAGCAAGAGTTATGCATCATTCTAGAAGTAATCCGGAATATTAACAATTACATAAGGCATTAGTTAAGTCTGATGTGGAATGCTAGAAAATAACACATGCACGTTATCAGACCATCCTTTCCTCCGCCTCCTTTTTGCCCTTAATTTTGCAGCCACAATTTAAGTTAGTCTCAGGACTGCCAATGAGCACAGCTGAGCCACAGCACGCCGCCTGACAGGATGAGGACATCAGCAAACCTGCGCTAAGTCCAACAGCCTAGCTCCTGCTCCAACCACTAGGCCTCACCACACACATCCCAGTTCATGACACTTAGACCCTGTCTACACTGCAAGTGTTGATGTAACCTGATAAATGCCAGTCAGGGTATATCTTGGGATGGGGTCTTCAGGTCTCACGCTACGCCCATTGCTATCAATGGCAAAGCTTCCACTGACTTCAATAGCGGAGGATCTGGGCCTTTGACAGCCACGGTTGTCCTACAGCATCAAACCCCATGGGGCCCCAAGCTTTCTGAAACTACTGTGATGTAGATTAATATCAATCATCCCTTTTCACATGAAACTCTTATTTGCATCACTGGAATTCCTATGCACAGAATCACAGACAAACAAGAACCTAATAAAATTAGACTTGTTTGCTTTGGGAGAAGGAATCTAAAGGGCAATATAACTGAAAGTTTGCAAATATTGCAGGGAATGTAAATAACAGTGTGATAAAAAAATTGTTTTCCTTGGTCAAATGTTTATAACCTTGCACTCCCTCCTTTCTAGCAGCAACTCCTCTACTTCTGCTCTATATAGGTTTTTATTCCACGTTCATCATCATAGTATCTGAACACCTTCCAATAGTGAATTAAACCACATGGCTACACGTCTGTCATGTGTTTTCGTTCTCTCATCAGCACATGGAATGGAGTGTCTTGTTTTGATAGGGCTGGTTGATTTTGTTGTTGTTGAATGTACTTTAAACACACTGAAGTCCAAAAGGAAACATGAAAGGTTTCTATGTGAGTTCTTTTACTTTGTCCCACTAAATATTTGTAATACATCCTGATTAAATGTGAATTTGTCAACACAGACATACATAACAATATGAGTAATACACCTGCTATTCTCTTTGCTCTCACAAGTCCAGTAGGTAAGTTAAGCGTTAGCACATTCTGCTTAGCTCAGAAAACGGGAGCTACTCCTACTCATTCTGGCTCTTCAGTTTAGATCTTTCTTTCCCTAGGGCCCCTGGCCTCACAAAAACAGCAGTGCAGAGAGGAGCATCAGCGCATGGTATGGAACCAAACAACTAGGAACAAAAGGCCTGATCCTCTGCTGTTGTAAATGAGCAGAACCCCACTGACTTCAATCAAGCTATACCCAGTTGCACCCACTAAGGATCAGGCGCACTGAATACATGATAATCTAACCTGGGGCCTACTGGATTTTGTTGATTTCAGGGCAGCCTACTCTCTGCTCTAATCATGAATGTAACCTTTGCACCACGTAGTCTGACTTGCGTTGTTCCATGTTTTAATCTAGTTCGTTATTCCCATCACAGAAAATGAAACATGGAACAGAAATTACAGAAAGAAAAATACTGGTTTTACAAGTGAACCTCACCTCACGTTAAGCAAACTAACTGGTCCTTTCTCTATATTTATCTTTGTTAGGTTTCCAAGCGTTTGTCCTACATGTTAACATTTCCAATATTTGGCTCTTGACAGGCTAAAAGACGTTTTAGAGAGCGCATTTGAAACTTTTTTTTTAAAAACTCAGTAAAAGTAGTACAGCTAGTTGGAAAAAGATACAAAAATATTTTTAACTAAAAAACAGCTTTTTGACCAAAAGGAAAATTTTCACTGAAGTCAAATTCTTTTCCTGTTTTTCCATGGAAAATCAAAAACTCAGGCTTTCAAAACCTGAACATTTAAACTGCAAACTGAAAAATTTTACCCATATTTTTCAGCTTTCAGTTTTGTTTTCATGGGAAATTAAAAAAATAAATCCTAAATTTCCTGAAGAAAAGAATTGGCATTCTTTGTCCCGCTCCAATTGGTACAAAGGACCTGAAAGGGAGCTTCCTGATAGGATTCTGGTGCAGCACAAATTTCACTTTAAGAACCAAATACAGTAAGGACCTAATCCTACCAGTGTCTCTATTGCTGGCCGTTACTTATAGCTAAACCTCATGCAGGCTTTACTTTCTCAGCATCCTCCATGTGACATTAGCTCCCGAGAGCAGGAGAAAATACTTCTTTTGACCAAAGCTGCTGAAACATTTGCTCAAATTATGAGTTGTTTCTGGCAGAATTTAACAGCAGTGAGCAATGTTACTTAATCATTCATGTTCCCAAATCTGTGGCAAGTATTTTGAAGACAGGATGTTAGCAGGCATCTAGATAATGTTTTAACAGAAAGATAGAAATATGGCAAACTAGTCTGATCTGTGACTATTACAAGAGTATTTTAAATCAGATGGCACAGTAGATCCCTAAGGTTATCAACGGCAGACATACCTTGGTCCCAAGGTCCAGCAATCTCTCTTTGTCAGGACATATACCCGACCCAAGTCCACCCAGTGCGTAGGCAGAGCGTATCATGACTGGGTAGCCGATCATTTCAGCTGCTTTCAAAGCATCTTCAATCTTAAAGAAGAAAGGAATAAATGTCAAATAAAATGACAAGCTGAATAAAGGGTACACATCTGGTTCTATATTTTACTGGACACCCCATCAATAAAAATGTTCCCCAGATTAGGATAAGAGAAAAGAAGAATGGTTTTGTGATGGACTCCAGGAGCCAAATTTTGCCCTCACATACACCTGGGCATCCCTATGGCCTTCAAATGCAGCAAATCCCGACTTGTTACATGTCCACTGACTTCAGTGGATTTACACCAGCTATGAATTTGGTGCAATATCTTTTCTAAGACCACAGCTTTCTTCAGAACTTGAAAGAGCCTTGTCTCTGAACCAAATGACTTTTTCACACTCTCACTGTTCTCATGAGGATTCCAATAACAAGTGATGATTTTTAGTGGCCTAAAACTTATTCCAAAATACAGGTGAAAAAGGGTACCCACTACAATCATTTCTTTACGTGTCAAAGGCTGTCTATTATACCAGAGGGTCAGTATGTACCTGGCATACTTTTCTCACCTGGACTATGCTTTGAAATAGCATTGGTCAGTTTTAACCATTTCTAATCATTCCGAGCCAACATCAGTTGCTATGCGCCCACCCCAACACGCAGAGTCTGTGCCCTTCGTTGTCATAGTAAAGTTTTACTGAAAAAAATGGGAATCTGTCTTTCAGCTGTTTAAAAAACAATAAAGCCAACCATGGCAGCAATGTATTTCCAGGCTCATCAGATTTACCGATTCCACTGCAAAGCTGGGCGCAATCTTCTCATTAATCTCCGTCAGTTTGTCAGAAAACAGTTGCCTGTCCTCTGTGGCCATGATGGCTTCAACGGACGTTCCCAGGACGTTCACGCCATACTCCTTCAAAACACCTCGTCTGAACAACTCCACTCCTGGTGAAAGAACAGAGTCAGAAATTGAGCACTGAGGCTGTAGAGAGGAAAGCACATGGGGAGCTGGGCCATGCCGTTAGCTAGATGGGTCCATGCATGGTCCCCATCACCGTAGCATTTGGGAGCATTTGAATGGGAACTAGCGGAGTCTCTCTCACTTTAAGTCTTTATATCAAGATTGGATATTTTTCTAAAGGATAAGCTACACCTCAAACAGAAGACGTTGGGCTTGATGCAGAGATTACAGGGTGAGGTCCTTTGGCCTGTGTTATACAGGAGGTCAGACTAGATGTTCGTAATAGTCTCTTCAGCCTTAAAAATCTATGAAAGTTGCATCTATATCTTACTGTTGTGGTTTGGAGCCATCTCTGATCCAGTGCTAGCTGGTGCTGCCATGCTAAGCTAAACAAAGAAACAACATCCCTCCAGCTCCCCTTTTCAATCTTCATCTCAGTGGTTATGCACCGAACATACCCCCAAGTTGCCATCCAAACCAAGATTTACAAGCTGCAATTGCAAAACACTATTGTATAACTTATATAAGCATTATGTATAACCGATAACGATAAAAGAGAGCCACTACAAGCCATATTCAATAGGTACAATTAGATTCATACTTATTTCAGTCCATTAGGCCAGTGTCTTTGCTTATAGACATTTATAACTGAGTGGAATATTGTGGCTGAGATTTTGATCAAGTAGAGAGCCAGGTATAAAAGTGACGATTGTGCAGCTAAAGAGATTAATTCAGCTACAATTCCATGGTACTTACCGCAGTTGAGAGCTGTCTGGCCACCCATGCCCAGAATTAAGCCATCTGGCCTTTCTGCTTTGATGACCTCTGTGACAAACTGTGGGGTGATGGGGAGGAAGTAGACTGTGTCAGCCTGCTTTAAGCCAACCTCATTGGTCTGGACTGAGGCAATATTGGGGTTCATCAGGACAGTCTTCACATTTTCTTCCTGAGAAATGAAAATCAACATGACAGCTTTAAAATATACTGTACTGAGAGAGGTAAACCAACAGAAACACTAGAAACGCAATAACGATGAATGAAGATCTTAACAAGTGACAATGTATTACACCCGTAACTGAAAACTGTGTCCTTTTTTGGCTGAACAGAATGGCATCAGGCATCTGATCACAGGTATCTGACTATTTTCCAGTTCTTTGCACTTCCCAATGACACTACAAGAAAGGAACACTCTGTACGTTTTTCCACACATTCTTCCAAAGACAGTGTTCTCGTTTGCACCATTGCAAATCTTTAGAGCTGCTGGAATCACCACACAGGATTTATAAATGAGAATCCAAACTGGCCCAGTATCTCTTTCCGCACAGCTAGAAGCACTTGAAGAAGGTTCCTTATTATTATTTATTTTACAGTAATGTCTAGAGGCCCAAACCAAAATCGAGGCTCCATTTTCACTTGGAACATGTGGCTAGATTGTATGCTATCTGGGGCAGGGATTCTTTTGCTAAACAGACCAAACAAAGGGAGGGGGGTAGAAAGGAAGCATTTTTATCCCCATGTTACTGATGGGGGCACTGAGGCACAGAAGAAGAGTTTCAGGGTGAATTCCTGGCCTTACTGATGAGAAGAGTTTTGCCATTGACATCAATAGGGTCAGGCACCCAGGAAGTTTGGGAGGCAAAGTTGAGAACTGACACCAGATCTCCTGAGTTCCAATCCAGTCCCTTTAGCGCAAGATCCCCCTTCCCTTCCCTCTGGAAATATTATAAGTAGGTAACAGAGAAGCCAACAGAGTTACACCAGTATCAATGAGAACAGAACCCGGCCCAGTATATCTATACTTGCTGTAGGCCAGAGGTAGGCTCGGAACATATCACGGCTGCAGCAAGAAGGTGGCATTGAATTTTAATGGGCTGTAATGCTAACAACTGACTGACCTCTTGTAAAAAACAAAAAAAAAAAGATACCCCATATAACGTTCTAAAGGAAGGATTCTGCAAGATCAGTTTTGCAACAGTAGAGAGAAGGAGAGTAAGAAAGAGGGGTGTGAACTTTACAGGACAAATAGGAAGCCAAAAAGTAGAAAGTAATTGATCATAAAAAAAAATGGTAAAGGGCTTGGCATGTCAGGGTCACCAATTCCTCAATGCAAGGGAAAAAAAAACCCACGACTGAAACACAATCAGGGCCATTTCAGAAAATGCTGCCAAGGTTGCAGCTGCAGGAGTTCCTGGCAGTGCTAGAGCGATGTGTGCTTCTCCGTACCAGTGTCTTGGCAAGACGAATATCACCAATTTCATACTGATGGAAAGCGCTAGAAGGAGAATAGTTCAAGACCTGATTACGCCGCCCTGGTAGGAGAAAATGCTGCTGGCTCTCCACGTCTTCTGTTTAACAGACAGCTCCACCCACAACCCTCCTAACTCTCTTCACCAGTTCCGGGCATGTTACTTGTTTCCTTCTTCTTGCAAGACTCACCCCATTGCACCCACTGCTTCCAGCCATAGGAGTTTGGAGCACATGGAGGAAGAAGGTCACACACCAAATGCGTGGACTTTTACGTTAGCTGTATTCCAATGACTTTGTAGGGGGCTCCAAGAGGTGTTGGAACTTCCTGACATGCATTGGGAAGAGTGTAATGTCAGGGGTACTTTCCTCCTTGGGAGGTCAGAATACCCCTTAATTCAGCAATTTGGAAGGATGATTTGTAACAGTGTTAAATGCAACTCTGGGAAAGTTCAATCAAGAAGTCCTCCAATTATTTTACCAGGATAACTAATCTCTAGAGTCTGTGAGCTGAAAAAACCTGCTCTGATCATCTGCTAGCTGACAGAAGCTAGCTATCCAGTGATATTATGACAGAAAAAAGAAAAAAACTCACTTGTTCCCTGACTGTGGGGTAAAGATGCATCTGGGACACATTATCCAGGAAAAAGCTAATGCTGAGTAAAATACAACTAGACTAGAATAATATGTCACTTTGCACTTACCATCCTGAAGCTTGTCAGAAAACAAAACTGACACAGTCTCCATCTCGTTTCTCAGAATACACTGAATTCACCTCAGACTGACTCAGCTGTATACTGAGAAACTGAGCTCACGAATTTATCATTTGAAAATAATTATTTTATTAGTTTAGCCCTTATCCCTGTTCACAAATGAGCTGTTAACAGGTTGGCATTGGTATATATGTGGTTTTTATTCAAAATTGTTTAACAAATTGTTTGTGTGAACTAATTTATGGCTTGATTTCACATGGGGGTCACCCAGAATATTCATTGTTTGCGCTTCATAATTGGCCAACAAAGTCACATGCTGTGGTTTCTTTTTTCTCTGTGAACAACTTAAATTATATCTTCAAGGGCAAGCCCAAATTTTTCCACTGAAACTTTTTGTTGATGGAAAATTGAGTTTTTGATTAAACAAAATTTTTCAGAAAGCATCTGCTTTCCTTGAAACTTTTTGGGTCGGAAAACCAAAAACCAAAAGGAAAATGTTTGGGTTTTTTTCCAACAAGCTGCCAAAAGTTTTCAATTTTGGAGTTTGCGTTTTTTCCCTACGAAAAAGTCAAAATTTTCTGCTGGAAATTTCTCTAGAAACCTTCCTCTCCCACCCCACATTTATGTTGTCATTTTCAATGGGAACACCTTCCCCCCCCCAATATCTGTCCATTTCAGATCCCTCCTTTATACTCATCTGTGCCAGGGTATCTGCAAACCCAGCTGGCAATGACAAGGCAGATCACTAATGCTCATGACTAATGCCCATTGTGCTAAGATATGCTTTTTTTATTATTGCATTGCATCATCTCTCTGGATGGTTTATTTTATCCACCTATCATTTTCTGTTGTGACAAACCTGTAAGCTCTTTGGTGCAGGGATGACCTTTTTAATATGTGTTAGTACTGCACTTTGCACAATGGATCCTGAAATCGGATTGCAGGTCTTAGGTGTTACAGTGACACAAATAAAAAATTAGTCTTCATCATAAGAAGCCAGGCAATCTCCTTTCTTCTGGGTGCGCAATACTGGCATGTATTTAGAATTCTTTCAGTGAAACTACCATGTGAAAAACAAAGAGGGCTTTTTTTTTTTTAAATGGCCATCAAAGCATTTCCAGTCCATATGCACTAACAAATATTTATAAGCGCTACTATTCAAGGCACATTGGCTTTCCGTGTCCAGTCTTGAAAATAAAAACTCACTCACCTCAATGTTTGTGAGTAAGGCCCCAATTCAGCAGCCCTTTAAAGCTAAACACATATTTAAATGAACAGGGGTGGATTTTAGTACATGATTAAATGCTTTACTGAACCGGGTTTAAATGAGGAGACAGGGTTGCAAACAACTGCAACGTTAGTCAGTATGTCTTGTTATGCTGTTTGTTACTGTTTTTTTTTTTAAATGATTATTTAAAAGTTTAGGAAAGAAAGATCTTTAGCTTCACATTTTCTGCTCATTAACCGTTCCCATTTTCCTCCCACCTCCATTATTGAGCCGTCCCCTTGCAAGATGCTGGCCAACTACCTCATCTTCTGCATTCTACTGTGAATCACACTGCCATCAGCAAGGTCAGGGAGAGCAAGTACTGCCTCTAGAATGGCTGATTAGCACCAAGAGCAGGACAGCTGGCTGGGTGGTACAGGGAAGAGAGAAAGGGTGTTTGGGAAAGGCAAGCTGGCAAGATTTATTACCAAAAAAAAAAAAGATTTTTCTCTCTAAAGTGGAACCGTGAGTGTGGAGTACAGAGAAGAAAAAATAAGAGATGCCTTCCTTTAGAATTCAGGCTGTCGTCTGTACAGCTCTGGGCCTCTCCTCTCCTGATTTGATACAGATGGCTTGAATATGTGGCTGACGGAGCCAGAAGCGGCAAATCACAATGCAAACAAAGCACAGGAAACACCAAACATTTCCCAGCATTTGGGACTCAGTTCTCAGCTACACAAGTTTAAATCTGGTTGGCGGTAGCGGTGTGTGTGTGTGGGTGGGTGGATGGGTGTGCGTTGGGTGTTGGGTGGGAAGGTAGCTCTAAGCCACCTTTCCTTTCTCCTATTCTTTAGCCAGCTATCTTACCTTAGAGCAGCCTCACAGCTGCTCTAAGTCACCCTGTCTGCAGCCAGCTGCTGCACCACATGTGGCTCTGGCACAGTGCCATGAGCTTTCCCTTTGTACACCCACATGTGAAGCAGGTGATGGGGGCAAAGAGTGGCAGAGCAGACTTTGCACTACCCAATGCTAACCCCATCTCAAGAAGAATACTCAATTGCCCCTTTAGGGGTACTTCTCAACAGCTTTGCAATGAACAGTGCAAAACAGTCAGAGCTAGAGCCAGGGCTGAGCCTTTATGCTGTAAATTAAAACATACCTAAGGGCCACATTTTCCAATGTGCTCCCTCT
This sequence comes from Mesoclemmys tuberculata, assembly GCA_007922155.1. Taxonomy (NCBI): domain Eukaryota; kingdom Metazoa; phylum Chordata; order Testudines; family Chelidae; genus Mesoclemmys; species Mesoclemmys tuberculata. The sequence goes on along the minus strand of ML675620.1, from coordinate 6,925,586 downwards.
AGCTGTGCATACGAAACACCCAATAAATACGCATCAGTCAGGATTCTAGTTATGCAAAACCCTAATTCACGTGCATTCACAGGATGTTTTACACATGCCACTCAGACTCACGAAGAAGTGCACGTACACTTTTTCTGACCCTTGAAAATGTGGCCCTATAAACTTTGGAAAGGGGACACCCACAGGTAACACTAACACACCTGTTCATTAAGCTTAGTGGGAAAAATTCATCCCTGGGGTAACCCCTTTGACAGTGGAGTTGAATTCCATTCCACAGATGAATATGGAACATCTTGCTTTTAGAAAACTATTTTATCTCATTTATAATAAATAATAGCCTATTTGGGAGAGCTGAGCAGATAGCACACAAAGAAAATTCACAAATATTTGTCACCAGCAAATATGGCTTGTGCAACAGTGGTATCCTACCATTCATTTCCCATCAGCATTTTGATGACTGGCACTTTCTGGGTGAAAACGTTCACAGGATCAAAACATTTCACTAATTTTAGCACTGATTATTATTCCTCTAACAGTTCACTTCAGAAACGAGTGCATTAATTGACGTTCATTACTCTACTGCTTATTAAGCTTTACTCATCCAGTCAGGGAGCAGAAGCAAAACCATGTGACGGAGTCAGGTGGTCAAAGGGACATAGTTATAGAATCATAGAAGATTAGAGTTGGAAGGGACCTCAGGAGGTCATCTAGTCCAACCCCCTGCTCAAAGCAGGACTAACCTCAGGTAAATCATCCCAGCCAGGGCTTTGTCAAGCCGCAGCTTAAAAACCTCTAAAGATGGAACAAATCACAACAATCCAAAGGCTAAAATTCAAAGTCAAGCTATTTGCATAAACTGTCTGATGAATACTTATAAATAAAGAAACTTGGGTCAGGTGGCCAATAATTCATAAACAGAAATAAGGGCTAACTTTACCAAATAATTTATTGTCCCCAAATAATTCAACCGGCTCTACTACTCAGTAACTTACATAAATCCACAGCTTTCAACTAGGGTGAAATAAGTGATCAGGTTAGGTGCAATAAGGGAAAGCAGATTAACTTCAGTTAATGTACTTGGAGCATTCTCTCACCTTCATGGCCTTAACAGCTTGCGACCCAGAGTAATCAAATTCCCCTGCCTGTCCAATTGACAAACCTCCAGATCCCAGGATGAGAACTTTGGAAACCTAAAAGGGAACAGCAGAAAATGATCAGGATGATTTAAAGAATGGTGCAAAGTACGGGAGTTAAATTGGGAAGAAGCGAGGCTGAAATGGGGAATGGCCTTGAATTATGAAAAACAAGGTCAAAGAGAAGAAAACCCAGCTTCAGAAAAACTGCAGCTTTATGCCCAGCTTCCAAAAAAAAGTTTCACTGAACCCATCTCCTGCACAGATGGTTAAAGAAATGGAGGGGCCTGATGTTTTACACAAAATCTACAGTAATCGTACTGATTGTTTCATTTATTTATAGACAGCCAGGCTTCACTTTGGCTTCCCACATCTCTGTGTTGTATTTTTTATTCAAAGACCAGCTGCATTCTGAAGGTGCAATTCGCCGTGCAACTCTGCTCATGCTAAGAATTTCAAACTTGTTTTCTAGCAACACAGCTTCAATTTTATGCTGTCAACCAAATCGTATCGCTGGATGGGACTGTATGAAGTGCAATGAAATACAGCGGTCACCATAAACAAGCATAGATTCTGCTCTGGAGAGCATATAAAAACAGACACAAAACCTCCATGTTTCAAAACTTCCTCAAAGGAACAGAGAGAGTTAATAAAATAATGAGAGAGAAATCCAATGGCTCTAATGAGAAGAATGAAATCCTACTGTAGCTTTTTTAAGGGAGTCCTGTACTGCAGTTTCACAGGTAATTTTTATGCTATGCATTCTCTGTCCGATTCAATACAAGTGACAGCTGTTATAAGACTGATAGCTAAAAATACAGCATATTAATATACTGACCTGAACTTTAGAAGCTACAGATGTGGCCTTGGGGAGCACTGAGGCAACGGTAGTACCTTTTCCCTTCTTAATCAGCGAAATGAACGAATCGAATAGGAACTGGTAAAGAAAACAGATGTATTTTAGCACCCAACCAGGACTAAATAAATGCAAATGAAAGACAGAAAAAGCAGGCCTGCCATAGGTCAATCTATCGCTGGTGCTATGTTGACTTCAGATGACTTTGACCAACTAAGAATCTGGCCCCATATTTCTAATTTCCATAATGATCTCTGACACCATGCTGTATTCAAGGAAGTGAGATAGTATCAGGGAGAATAGGGAGAGAAAGCATATAGAGCCCATTCACTCACACACACAAATTTTACTTGTATGTGGGCGATCGTATGTACAAAGGAAGAATGAATGTCAAAAGTTAGAAGTCAGACTACTGTACTCTTAACCAGATCAATGGAGCTATGCCAGCTGTGAATCTGATTGGGCACACTGGTCCTTCAGTGAGCATATACAGTACATTACAGTATTCATTCAAATAATGGAACTTCACAAGGGCTTGGAGGGACAATTCCAGGGTAGTTTCCAATTCTTTTAAATTCGCGGATCACTCAGACAGGTAAGAAACTTCTTGTTGCTGAGAGATTCCCTTACAGATTAAATCAATAATATCAAATTAAAATTAAAATCAAATCATTTCCAACTATTCCTTCTGCTTCCTTTCCAAAGAAATAATAATACATTTATGTTCAGGCATGCCCTCTCTCCCTTGCCATTCCTCCTGTTACTGATGCTTCAGCATAACCTGTGACTACACAACCAGTTGCTATAAGAATTTGCATGTAGTCACAGATGGGGGATTAAAATTTCATTTCAGTGAAAACAAGAGAGAGAGAGAGCGTGAATCCATTGATATAACCGTACAATTATAAAATATGAAAGTGCAACTAAAATGTATTAGAAAATTAATGAGTTTATTTTTTAAAAAAGAATCAGGCTTTTTTCCTTCCTTTCTTTTTCTTTAATAAAATAGAAAATTTCCCTTTCAGCCATCACAGGTAAAAGGGGAATGGGTCTGGTCCTGCATATATTTAAGCACACGAGTAATCTTCTGCCCATGAATAATCCCACTCATGTGAATGATGTCACACCAAGACCTGAAGCGCAGGAGATTGATTTCTACTTCTCCTCTAAATGGAGTCACTCAAAGGCCTAAAGCTAAACCAAAGCCCACTGAAGTCAGTGGAAGTTTTCCCACTGATTTCAATTAGCTTTGAATCAGATCAAATGCAGGCAAGTGGATGCCAGTTTGGGATCTTCGCTAGGGTCCTGACTTTTTGGAAAACAGGACCTAGGAATGTCACTGCATAAAGATTTTCAGGGATCCCACATTCCTTGCTGTACACTCTGTGCGCATTCCTCCAAGCAAACCTCAATCATTCCTTTTACAGTACCTCTGTGTCTGTTGGCCCCGCGCTGGCCTCCGGGTAGAACTGTGCTGCAAAAATTGGTTTGGTCTCGTGCATAATTCCCTGCAGGGATAAAAGTGATTGTCTTAGATAAAACCCTGGTAACAAGGGAGATATTGGAGACCTGCTGCTTTCAACCCTGTAGGCATCAAAGGGCAAGGGACTAGTATGCTTTTTAGGACCTTTGAGTTAAAACTCATTTCATTCCAGATCGTCACACAAGTGTTTTATCCATGAAGACACTGAGCGGCTCGCTCTTACCAGCAATACAGCACCTACATGACCCACTGGATTATGCATTACTGAATAGCAAATGCTTTGAACAGCGCTATTGAATGCCAGACGCTTACCAGCTAAGATATGCTAGTCTCCTTCCAGACGCAATGCTGGAAACACACAGCAGTTAAAGGTCACCCTGGAGAGGGCTGAAGGAGAATGACTGCTTCTACTGCTCTCATTTCATCTCAGTGCTGCTGAAAACCACTGGGCCAAATTCATCCCTGCTCTAACTCCACTGACGTCAGTAGTTTTATTATCATACTAGGGCTGAACACAGTCCAGTGTCTTTAGCTCAACGCAACGAGGCTGCAGCAATGGGTACGGGTTGCCGCTTCCCAGGGCCACTGTCAGGAGACGACGAGTGGGAATACTGGGCCAGGCCAAGGACAGCTGCCGAGTTGCCCGCACTGGATTTTCAGCAGCTGCTGTCAGTCCAAAGGAAGCTGCCGCAGGATGCACCAGACATCTCTCATGAATGGCATGACACTGGCTGCAGCTTGGCAGCGAAGGAGAGAGGCCAGGCGCAGTCTGGTGGAAGGTGGGAAGCCCTGACCTCCCCAAGCTCCAGCCACGGCAAGCTCCACCTCCCCTCCCCTGAAGAAAGGCCAAAGTAGGTCCCAGCTGCATGTACAGCACAGGGCTGCTGGCTAGGAGTCAGGGTGAGAGATGGGGTTGAGAGTGGAGGTAAGACACAGGCAAGAGAGAATGGGATGGTAGTGGGATGGCTATTGGCTAGGGGCTTCGTTGGCTAGGGGCTAGCTTAAAGCAAAGACTTCCCAATGAGTTGATTATTGCTCGCACTGCACCCTATACCTGGGTCCCAGAATATCCTGAATTGGCTACAATATCCCCGAATGTATTAGTTGTGTCTATTTATTCAACAGGTATGTTTTCAAAACATTTACTCCGTGGCTGGATTATAAATATTTTGTATCTGCATGGCTCTGCTCAGCAGGGACTGGTCAGATAGGTGGCATGGTCTCATTTCTCTTCCCTGAGCATGCAAGTACACAATGTACACATGGGGTTATCAAATTCGGAAGTAAATGCATGGTTACACAGGTGGTGTCGGAGAGAGGGCTTTGGATTCTTCAATCATGGGATGTTGTTCCAGGAAGAAGCATTACTAGGAAGAGACGGAATTCACTTAACCAAGAGAGGGAACAGTATCTTTGCAAACAGGCTGGCTAACCGAGTGAGGAGGGCTTTAAACTAGGTTTGATGGGAGATGGAGATTTAAGCCCAAAGGTAAGTGGGGAAGTGGGACACCACGAAGTTTTTGGACTGTGTTGCGGACAAATTCCTGGTGCAAGTGCTAGAGCAACCAACTAGGGGCCATGCTGCTCTTGACCTGCTGCTCACAAACAGGGAAGATTTCGTAGGGGAAGTAGAAGTGGGTGGCAGCCTAGGCACCAGTGACCATGAGACAATCGAGTTCAGGATCCTGACAAAAGGAAGAAAGAACAGCAGGATACATACCATGGACTTCAGAAAAGCAGACCTTGACTGCCTCAGGGAGCTGATGGGCAGGATCCCCTGGGAGGCTAATATGAGGGGGAAAGGAACCCAAGAGAGCTGGCTGTATTTTAAAAAAACCTTATTGAGGACACAGGAACAAACCATCCCGACGTGCAGAAAGAATAGCAAGTATGGTAGGTGCCCGGCTTGGCTTAACAAAGACGTCATTGGTGAGCTTAAACACAAAAAAGAAGCTTACAAGAAGTGGAAGCTTGGTCAGATGACTAGGGAGGATTATAAAAATACTGCTCGAACGTGCAGGAATGAAATCAGGAAGGCCAAAGCACAATTGGAGTTGCAGCTAGTAAGGGACGTGAAGGGGAACAAGAAGGGGTTCTACGTTACAAAAAAGAGGAAGATTAGGGAAAGTGTGGGCCCCTTACAGAATGGGGAGGCAACCTAGTGACAGAGGATGTGGAGAAAGCTGAGGAACTCAATGCCTGTTTTGCCTCTGTCTTCACAGACAAGGTCAGCTCCCAGACTAGTGCACTGGGCGGCACAGAATGGGGAGGAGGTGAACATCCCTCAGTGCTGAAGAAACAGGTCCAAGACTATATAGAAAGATTGGACATACACAAGTCCATGGGGCCACCTGCAATGCATCCGAGGGTGCTGAGGGAGTTAGCTGATGTGATTTCAGAGCCATTGGCTATTATCTTTGAAAGCTCATGGCAATTGGGGGAGGTCCCTGATGATTGGAAAAAGGCAAATATAGTGCCCATCTTCAAGAAAGGGAAGAAAGAGACGCCAGGGAACTAAAGACCGGTCAGCCTCACCTCAATTCCTGGAAAAATCATGGAGAAGCTCCTCAAAGAATCCTTTTAAGGCACTTGGAAGAGAGGAAGGTGATCAGGAACAGTCAACATGGATTCACCAAGGGCAAGTCATGCCTGACCAACCTGATTGCTTTCTATGAAGAGGTGACTGGCTCTGTGGATATGGGGAAAGTGGTGGACGTGATATACCTTGACTTTAGCAAAGCTTTTCATACAGTCTTCCACAGTATTCTTATCAGCAAGTTAAAGAAGTATGGGTTGGATGAATGGACTATAAAATGGATAGAGAACTGGCTAGATCATAGGGTTCAACAAGCAGTGATCAATGGCCCATGTCTAGCTGGCAGCCGGTCACAAGTGGAGTGCCCCAGGGGTTCTGGGGCCAGTTTTGTTCAACATCTTCATTAATGATCTGGAGGATGGGGTAGTTTGCGCCCTCAGCAAGTTTGCAGATGACACTAAGCTAGGGGGAGTGGTAGATACCCTGGACACTACAGAAGGACCCTAAACAAAGGATACCGTACAGAAGGACCTAAACAAATTGGAGGATTGGGCCAAAAGAAATTTGATGAGGTTCAACAAGGACAAGTGCAGAGTCCTCCACTTAGGATGGAAGAATCCCATGCACTGCTACAGACTGGGGACCGACAAGTTAGGCAGCAGTTCTGCAGAAAAGGATCTGGGGGTTACGGTGGATAAGAAGTTGGATATGAGTCAGCAGTGTGCCCTGGTTGACAAGAAGGCTAATGGCATATTGGGGTGCATTAGTAAGAACATTGCCAGCAGATCATGGGAAGTGATTATTCCCCTCTATTCGGCATTGGTGAGGCCGCATTTGGAGTATTGTGTCCAGTTTTGGGCCCCCCACTACAAAAAGGATGTGGAAAAGTTGGAGAGTCCAGTGGAGGGCAACAAAAATGATTAGGGGCTGGAGCACAAAACTTATGAGGAGAGGCTGAAGGAACTAGGCCTGTTTAGTCTGCAGAAGAGAAGAATGAGGGAGGATTTGATAGCAGCCTTTATCTACCTGAAAGGGGGTTCCAGGGAGGATGGATCTAGGCTGTTCTCAGTGGTGGCAGATGACAGAACTAGGAGCAATGGTCTCAAGTTGCAGTGGGGGAGCTCTAATTTGGACATTAGGAAAAGGTTTTTCACTAGGAGGGTGGTGAAGCACTGAAATGGGTTATCTAGGGAGGTGATGGCATCTCCATCTTTAGAGGGTTTTAAGCTGCGGTTTGACAAAAGCCTTGCTGGGATTATTTAGCTGTGGTTAGTCCTGCTTTGAGCAGGGGGTTGGACTCGATGACCTCCTGAGGTCCCTTCCAACTCTAATCTTCTATGATTCTATGAACTGTGTTAGAACTTGCACTAACACAGTGGGGCTCCTCATTGCCCTCTAGTGACTGCACCATGTATAGCGGTTTAAGAGTCTGCCACCGCCTCCGGCCTAACAGGTCCTTTAGATCAAGCGACAGAGCCTTGTGGTTTTTAGATGCAGCGTTCATGAGTGCATTCCCCACAGATGACCCAGCTGGGGGCATCATTGTTCCTGCTCATGCGACTCTGAATTTTGCTTTCCACAAGCATTTTTGACAGCAATCTTCATATAAAGTGAGCACAAAATCGAGGGGTGTGAGCCAGGTCAAAACTAAGTAATTTTGAAGTGGACACAAATAGTGGTGGGAATTTTTATTTTATTTTATTTTATTTTGCATTATTTGTTCGGCTCCACTCAGAACCAGTGCCAACACCAGCTGGCAAACAAACGTCTATTAAATCTATCTGCTAGAAATTCTCATGCTGAATTCCTGAAAAGCATATTGAGTACATACCAGTATAGTAGTTTCCCACTGTCAAGTGTGATGTGGGGTGGACGTGAAGACCTAATACAAGGGGATAGGAAGGTATCTCCCCTCTCCCCCCCACGGGGATTTTTGTTTTCAAATAGCTACTCTTAAGCAGTATTTCTATGAGTCTCATGGATAACACAGGCTTACCAGAGGCGGCCTTGGCTAGTGGACAGGTCACCAAACTGGGACTCAGGAAGCCTGGTTCTATTCCTGTTTGTCCACTGACTTACTGCGTGACCCGAAGCAAGTCATTTCTCTCTGTGCCACTGCTTTCCCCTCTCCCCCTGGGTCTATTAAGGCTGTGAGCTCGTTGGGCAGTGATCGTGTCTGTATAGCACCCAGCGCACTGGCGAGGGTTCACAGAACACCTCCAGGTGCCACTGTGATACAGATAACAACATGGCCACGTGGGCTTAGCAGTTTGCAGAGTGGGTGATTTCCATGGAAGGCACAGAAATTCTTGCAGCTTGTGCAGATGGGGGAAACAGATTTCTTACAAGAGTCCCCAAGAGCTGTTATCAGCTGTTCAGGGGCTGGCGAGGGGTCACTGCAATGCTTCTGCCACTTGGTTAGCTGACCCCGTGTAACACGTGGGTCACAGTAACAATTCGGCTGGCAAAGCAGCGTCACCAAATAAAGTAAATGATCAGATAACGAAACCGAGAGAAAAGATTGCCTATGGAACAACTGGTCATGATGGATAACCGCAGTGCTGTTCCTGCAGATAAACCAGGCTGGAGTGAGGTATGTGAGCAAAACAAATGACAGTCTATACCCCATCTCACCCATCGCCAGGACAGGTATCTGGAGAGAGTGTGTTTACCTCATTTGTTTGATCATTGACATTCACGTAAAGAGGTTTCCAGCCAGGAGGAAGGGTGTTGCTGTCAAGCGCATAGCCATGGTTCTGAGCAGTAATGAAAGCTTGTCCATCGATCAGGTTCATAACCGGTTGATTCTGCCCTCTAACAAAAGGACAGAGACAGAGAGGTGGGTGATGGAGTGAGCATTAAAGGCAAGCAGAGAATACCACACTAATACATGGCAGTTAGCAAAAGCGAAGTACTGACAATTCTAATTATGCAACTACACAATGACCAACGCTCAATAAAAGTCATGGGTACGTTATCTCCCCAGCACAAATTGATTCAGAAGGTCCAGTTGTGGGGGGCAGGGCGGAGCGATACAGCTGCTCAATAGCAGCTATTCAATTTCTATTTCAATTTCAGTATCACAATCACAACGATAAAGAAATCAAATGAGAACAGTGATATTCTTTAGCAGGGGTAGACCAGCTAATACAACCACTTTCTAACCTGCCTTGAAATGCACAGTTTATTTGGCAGCATGCACAATACATTTAGGGAAACACGGTCAATTGCTGGAACGAATAAATAAAGTGACTGTTATCCAGGCTCTGAGAGAGTCATATTAGCGAGCAGGCTAAGACAGAGGGCGGAGAAGAAAGGTGGAGGAAGCATAAGGTGCCTGGAAGACTGCATCCAAAGAAGCTTCAGCACTTGTAGTGTGCCGAGCGTATCTGACAGGGGTAAAATCTCGTCATCAGTCTAGAGTCAGATTTCTCATCTGAGCAACACGCTGAGCAGAGGTGTCCCCTTGCTGCGGCAATCCCTTCCAGCAGAAGCAGCAATGGAGGATGTGGCAGTGTTATCTTTGAGTTCAGTTATACCTGCTCCATCTCAGATCTCTTGGGCACACGGTGCCCAGTGTAAAAGTCTATAACTGCTGTATGTAAATTCATGTAAATTTCTCCTACTTAGTCATTGAACAGAGAGGATTAAAGCAGTACCCTTTGGACCTGAGCTCCAAAGCTGGACAGGGACAAATGAACATGGCTGGCTGCTAGCTGCTCTGGACCTAGGGAGAAAGATGTGCATTCTGCATCCATGGTGCTCACTCTACCCCTTAGGTCACATCATACCGTGACCTATGGATAGAGGGACAGAGAGGCAGCAGCCAGGAGCTGCAGGTCCCCAACTTATCTGGCATCCTGGGCATTGGAGAGGGGAAGGCAAACTGTTGTATTTGGTTCTTTGCAGTGCTGAGGGCACATGTTCAGATTGTGTAAAGTGGCAGCGTCATCATACCTGTTGGCCATGGGCATCTTGTAAGATGTTGCTCCAGCTGCTATCCCAGTGATCAGATTGCCCATACTGACTCCAAACAGTGGCTCCTGGCGATCACTCTCCAAGACCTAGGGGGAGATGATTTCCATTAGCCTGACCGTGAGACCCCTGGGACCAGTTCAGAACCTCCAAGTTCAGCGATAATGCCAGCTATTGCATGTTCTTTATGCATTTAGATGCGGTGTTTTTAATTAGGATTTAATCTGTCTGGAGAGCTTCCATATAAAAACGAGCTAGCCCCTTGGTTCCAGGGTAGTGTTTCTTTTATTCTGCTAATGCACAAGAGGACATTGATGGTGCCCAGCACGCATGGGCAGCTAGAAGCAAATGCTCCACTCCCCATCACATCCCCCATCCAGGTGTGGTGCAGTGACTCCGTATAATGGAAAAGGTGAGGTTTATGTTCGACACGCAGCATAGCTCATGAAATGGCCCTGTGGGCTGAGCTGTGGGGCGGAAGAAGGGTGGATGGGAGAACAAGTCTAACTCTTTGCAATAGGTGGAGCCCAGAAGAAATTTTCTCCTGGTCAGACTGGCAGCGACCGTGGAGGTTTTTTGCCTTCTGCTGCTCTGTGTGGTGACGTCACTTGCAAGGAGCATGTGGGTCTATCTGACGTCATCATTTCCCTGACATTATGAGGGCCGTGGGCACTGTAATAGCTCAGTCTCCCCTATTCTCTTCCTGGGGCAAGTAAAAGCCGACTCTCCTGTGTGGTTGTTGCGTTCAGCGAACAGGCGTGGAGTGGAGTGGGTGGAGATCAGATTAGACAGACGTGGGGTCCCTTCTGGCCCTTACACTTAGGAGCAAGGACACGTGTCCCACAGAAACAACTGCCGTCTCATGGCAGCGCCAGTAACAGCAGCCAAGCAGTTGCTCTGCAGCCTCTCGACAGCCTGTGTGGAAGTGATTCCTTCTCTCCTTTGCTCCGAAGGAAAACCCCCGGGCACAAAGCCATGACTCAGGCTGCTTTTCCAGGTGGGGCCTTAGGGAATGAGCAGTGGCTTTGCATAGCCCTGGAAGTGAAAAGCACCAGCCATCTGCAAGTTACATACTTGAGAAGAGACGAGCATAATTATCACGTCGACCGTACCACTCCATAACGTGCACATTCGCCTTGCTTGACTTCCACACAGATACGCACGGACACCGGGTTTACTCTCAGGCACCTCTGATATGATGTTGATATTAAGGGTGATCCTTCTACACTGTACAGCGCCTGTCACTGTGCGAGGGGCTTTAGAAGCCTGTAACTAGGGAGATGCTTGGCTCAGAGCTAACAGTCTAACTAGGCAGAAGACAAGGATATATCACACTGGCAAAATGACGGAGGCGAACTTTGGCACAAGACTCGTTAGCGCCACGATCATTCATTTTTCAATGGTCTCGATCACCAGACCATCCCCACCAAGCCACGTCATACCTTCTTAAGATTCTGAATCAGCTCCTGTGCCTGCAACGGATCCCCAGGGCCGCCGGAAAGAAAAAGCCCATCGTACTCCATCTTGGTGAAATCGTGATTCCATGGGACCAAGTGCACCTCCGCGCCTCGCTGGCAGAGAAGCAAAAGAGGAAGGTAGAAAATGCTTTAACCCAACTTGGCCTCTTACAAGGGTAAGGTCAGACTAACTGCCCAGCAGACACATTCCACTGAAACCAACCCAGCATGCCAGGACGTAGACTTTTAGGGATGTATTTATCCATGTAACAAACCTGTGGCCACCTAGGACTCCATAGTTGTCATGGAGCTGTTCACCATGGCATTGAAGCCTTCTCAGTGACAGCACAAATAGTCTATGGAAGTTGTTACCCTGAAAGGACAGGCCACTCCTAGCACTGTATCAAAAGAGACAGGTTAAGACCCTGATTCAGTAAGCATAGGCTCGGCAAAATTCAATTTGAAATTATTTTGACTGATAAGATTGATGTTCATTTTTAAGCTTTTTTTAGAAATTGTTTTTATCAATTTAAAGTTTCACATTCCCAGGAATGATGAGAGGTTCAGGCAGTGGAAAAGGGGATCGGATAATAATTATTTAATAGCGGTAGATGTTGAGATTCAAAAGGTTAAAGCTCCTGTAACCATTAAAAACAGAAATGGTCAATATCACATACCACAATAGACAGAGTAAATATCCTGAAAATCAAACTCTCATTAAAGTTCTCAAGCTGCATGTCTGTTCCTTTGCCTATTTGGACATGTCAATTGCTCTCTCCGGCAATATTCTTTTGTCGGTTTGTGCACATACGGTGACATTGAAACTTACCGACACTGACGGATAAAAATCTAATCTGCAGAAGCCTAAGTAAGTAATTTAGGTGCAGATCATCAAAGGTGTTTAGGCACTAACTCCCACTGATTTCAATGGGAGCTTGGTGCCTAAATACCCAAAGGATCTGGTCCTTAGGCACATGCTTCACTTTAAGTCTGTGAATAGTCCCACTGACTTCTCTTGGCTCCAAGGCAATGGATTTACACGCGAGCTTTAAGTGAAGTACGTACTTTAGTGTTTTGCTCAATTGGGGTCGAAGTTACTTGCCCAAGGCTACACAGCATGCAAGTGGCAACACCAGAAGTAAAACCCAGGAGACGTGTCTTACCATTCTCTGGTTTAACTGATCAACAACACTCCTTCCCTTAATGCTAGGTGAATGGATTTCTCTTAGACCGCATGTAGGTTCTGCATATCATCCAGAGAAAATAGGGCAAGGATCTGTTACAATTTGCTCTTGGATTTGGGCTTTTTAGGCAACGCTCTGGCAAATCTGGCAACTAAACTTGGTTGCTGTATGGCTTTGGCTGGGCTGACTTTTCCTTGTGCTGCTCTGCTAAATCTTTTCCCATTGGAAAGGTGGCCTCCTCTCTCCTTAGCATCACCAACCTCTTGCTACACCCTCTGTGAAGTTCAAACCGTTTCCATTGGCCTAATTTTTTTAAATGGGGAAACCAGTCATGAGACTATTAAATATTAGGTGCAAACTGTAACCAAAATTGGCTGCATGATGCAGCACAAAACATGCTTTCTGTTGCAGCCTTAATGTTCGCATTAGCAAAGAATAATTTTGGACACCAGGAAACCCTGCCCCTTCAGAGAACTGGGCGGCTGCCATCTTAGTTCCTTCTGCTGAGAAACAAGACAAAGGCATAAAGGCCAATATCTCAATTATGATCAAGTCCTGCAAGGAAAAAACATTAGTGCAGAGTTTCCCAATTGAAATAATTTTTTGCAGTGCAGGACTGATTCTCCCTTGGTTGCTATTAGACAGGTATCGACACATCTCTTACAGTCTGCTCAACTCACAGGTGAGCTCCTCAATGAAACCATCTCAATCTGCTGCCAATAGCTCTTCTCATGGAATTCAAACACAGTGGCTGCCTTCTGGCTATTCTTCACCACCGCTTTAGCCCTAGAGACCATCTATAAAGTTCAAAGAACTACTCACCCCTATGGGAATCATCTAACAAGAATGAATCCTTTAAAGGGTTGCACTTATACTGAAGTAGAATGAAAACATTCAGGGGGAGGGCAGAGAATGTTAAGTGAACATCAATGGCATGCTCCCTGGAACAGATACAGCTAAACAGTCAGCCATTCTTGTACTAAAGCAATGCTGAAAAAGAAGCTCCCTGGAAGAGAGATACACAAAACACTGACTTACCTTTACTAGCAAACGGATAGTGTTGTATTTCAACCCACAGTCCACAGCTACAACTTTAATTGGATTCCCTTTGCCATACACCTTGACTTCCTATTGACAGATTAAGAAAAAAGATAGACATTACGGAAAAGTGGCAAACCATAAGCCATAACTACAGTGAGGGCATTTTGCACATAGGTTGATAGCAGATTGTTTGTTCACTACCAGGAGGTGGCTGGCACTGTACAATCAATGTAGAGGGAAACCTCAGGAAGTGCTACAGAGGTTAATTTTTTTCATGAAAGGTAAAAACAAGTGTCCTGTCTTTTTATATACTGTTCACCACAGTAATAATAATAATCCATAGGAAACTGGCTGTTTCCATAGTTAATGAGCAGCTTTTTCTGCGTTGCGCCTCATAAACAGATAGGAGCAACTGAATTCTCAAGTTTTGTTGCTTAGATAGAGCGCTACCGAAAGACAGGGATAGATATCTTGGGCTGGGTCCTCAGCTGGTATAAATGGGAGTCACTCCACGGACTTTAATAAACCAAGGCCAATTTAAACCAGCTCAGGATCTGACCCATTAGGCTTTCAATGTCACTTTGATTCTCCACTTGCAATAAGGCTGAGATGTAACAAAACGAATCACTCTATATGACAGCTACTCAATGCAGAATCACCACAACATCAGTACGATTTGCCATACCAGTACGGACCACTAGCCTGGCTAGAATGTCATGGAGAGGGGCCCACGTTTACAGGATGCTGGTGGTTTTATATATTTTGCAGCGCCATCCTTGCAAGACACTTTTACATCTGCTGTCATTTATCGCCTTCCTTCTAATATGGAATGGCCAGTGATTTGCAGCAGCTGAGAATTTGCTCCATTCTGCTTTGCACACCACTTCTGGTTACAAGAAATCTGCAGTGGGATGAAGCTGTATCTCTCTATGTCACGTGGCCCCTTATTCTAAAACACACTGAAATATTTACAGACAGTTGTAGTAATGCTGCAAGCTTACTTATAGACTGTCTATTACTGGAGAATACTGGAGTATTTTTCTTTATTAATGGAGTAAATGCTGTTGGCACCAGGCTGGGATGTTTTACATCAGCAAGTACCCCAACATCCTTCTAACTCCATTGTCATGTTGAACAGTGCTAATCCTCTGACAGCTGATGTTTCTGAACATCCCTCCTCTCTGCCTGATCTGCCGCTGAGCAAACTATTTTTATTCTTTTAAATAACCCCTTTTAATTAGCTTCCTTGGCACAGAGGTATTTCACCGCTGGAATTCTCACAGAGAAGACGCTAAACTCTGTGCCCATTCTGTCTGAAGCTGGGTGACAAACTGAATCATGACACAGGTGAACTGCACCAGTCAGGAGGGAAAAAACCAGCATCTTCCCAAGGGGAACCAGAAGTAGAAGGATACTAGAGCTTTATCCCTTCACATTATCCTCATTCAGCACTTTGTTTTGATACGCTGAAGTTTCCATTGGGTAGGCAACAGCGTGTCCTTTTATATCGCAGTTCTGATCATCAGCATGGTATGCGACTGATTGCTATGTTTGGAGCAAAGAAGGAATTCCCCTAATGGAGCGACCATTATAGGATAGTAAGATGGGTGGGGTTAGATTTTATCTACCGCATTGGGATGTGTCTATTGGTTTATATATCACATGATCTGATGGGAACATATCCCACAATTCATTTCCTTAGTCTGCAGAGCATTGGTGGATCTAGGTCGTTCCCATCTTTTTCTAAGTTTCTAATACCACTTGTAATTCTTGTGCTCTGGTTTGCCAACGGGTCATCTGTCTGTTACGATCATATCACATCTTCGGTACATTATCTTTTAATGAAACAGTGGTTTCATTTAACTTTGTAAACTGCAGAACCATATTTATGCAAAGCATTTTTGGTTTTGGTTCTTACAGCTCTTCTACCTAAACAGACATGGTTGTACATGCTCATTCGAACAAGTTAATAATAAAGGTTGGGACTTTCAAAAAGGCATAAGGTAGTTAGGTACCAAACTCATATTGAAAGTCAATGAGCACTGGGTGCCAAACTCCCTTAAGGACTTCTGAAAAATCTCAGCAACATTTTTAAATGGGCTTCTGGAGGGCTTTTGGCTCCTTGCAGCTCCCATAAACAGGGATCTATGCAACATTAATGATGAGAATGCTCGACTGATGGTGACTTTCTTTGGTTGTTCTAATCCCTATACATTTAATTATGGGGCAAAGTTGCTCTGAGTTATTTTGACTAGAAACGGGCCTTAACCCAAAAGCTCTTATCTGAGCACTATCAAACTTTCAGAAATTCGGATACAGATCTAGATCTGAAATATGTCATTCAGAATAATCTTTTATATAGTTCGCTAGTAAAACTCCAAACCCTTAGTTTTTAAGATAGGATTCATGGCTTGCAGTTACCATAACCATGCAACATTAATGATTTTAGTCTGTCCAATTGATTAGATTCTTGTGGACACAAATGATTCAACAGTTCATCTACTCTGGGAATATGAATATAACACACTCAAAATAACAGCACAATGCTCTCTGCAGAAACTCCGTACAAAACACAGCCAAAGTCTGCAAGACTGGCCTGTGTAAACACTTTCAATAAACAGGGCCTATCGCACGAGCATAAAAAGAAAAAAAATATCAGTTCTAATGTACACCTGATAAAATCTCCTGATCTTACTGCACCCTGATTTACATGAAAATAGCTGTTTGCTATTAGATAGATTATCATGTCCAGTAATTACCATAATTGAAGAGCTTAGCTAATTGTCATCTTGATTTGTGAAGTTGCTTTTTAAGCCTATAAAATGAAGTTATAAACATAATGAGACCACAGGAGCTCTGTTAATATCTCTTTTATGGATGGTATTTTCCGTATCTTTATAGAAATTCTGCCATTAGCAAGAGAGTCAAGAGGAGGAAATAACAAAGAGGGGTTTTATTATAATGTTTGGATGAGTTGACAGCAGGTGGACATTCACATTTAAGGAACAGTCAAGTTTCATTCCAAAAACATACAGTGAAGTTGGTGGAGAAGTGTACGGTGCCTGATCTGAGGGACTGGAAAGTTTCATGAGATGCTCCAGGGAATCAAAAAGAAACATGCAATAACCTGTTGTTGTTTGCCATAATAAGGGGCTCTTCAGACACAGAAGAGTGCACTGAGCTATCAGTCTTCACCACTGCCACCAGGGGCGCAGACAGGAGGTGCCGGCTGGGCCTTGGTCCACCCAATTAGCACCCAGGCCCACCCAAAGCTTTGTGAATGCAGAAGCTGATGTCTTGACTGGGTGGATCAGGAGCTCCTAGTTAAAGGACAGGGGGCTCTCAGCCCACCTGCAGAGCAGAGAAGCCCAGCTAGCCACTCTGCTGCCTCTGCCCAGTGCTGAAACTTCTCCTAGCCCTGGACTACTTTGCCAAGAGCCAGGCCCCGTGCAGGCTCCATCTGGCCCACCCACCCCAGCTTAACCTGTGCTGCCAGTAGGGCTGTGGGGATCAGCCCTCTTCACTGGTCAGCCCAGCCTGTGGGCTCCATGAATTCAAATTCCTTCTCTCCATCCAGCTACCCATCCCTAGAGTCAGGCCGCCCACCCTCCCATATTCAAATAGAATATGCAATATAATATACAATCACATATTCAATAATGATAAGATGCAATACAAATGATTTGATGTGATGTCAAATGGATCAAAGTGATCAAACAGGATTGGGAGTTTTCTGGGATTTCCAACTTTTCACTGACATGCCTTTAAGGGAAACCACATTTTCCACCAGCTTAAAATTCTTCTCACCATGTGAATATTGCCCCCAATGCACCAGGGCGATACATACCATCTACTACCACTTGGTCTTCCCTTCTCTTTAGCTCCCTATCTGGTGTCTTGCCAGTTCCTATGCTGTTTAGATCAGAGTACTCCTTGCAATGCCACCTGGCCCCAGCTCCAAGCAGAGGGCTAATGGGGTGCTCTTACTGCAGTCTTAAAGTCATTAATGGGTGATCCTCAAAAGCTTTGGAGGGTGGTACAGTTTGGAGAAACATATAAAGGTTCCCAAATTGCATAATCAAGTGACAATGATTTATTGATGAACACATGGTGTTTGCCATAATAAGGAAAAAGGAAACTCTCTAGGGCAAAGGGGAAGGCGTTTATTACTCAAGTGTACACCACTCTCACTGAAGAGAGAATTCTCACCTTGGTTGAAACATCGGCAATCAAGTTCTGCTTATTTGGATCTACGAACTCCACAGGCTGACCTTCAAATTCAATCTTCCCCAGTACTGTGCCCTGTGGAAATAAAGCAGCAGACAGCTAAGCGTGAGCAAAGAAGCTGTGAACAGCGGCACAAGTGCTGACAGACAAAACACCAGCGCAAGTAGAACAGCTGCACCAAAGACATTAGCTGAACATCTTTACAATCACTTCATGCATCTTCAAAAGGTTACTAGCCTTCACCAGTATAAAAAGCTGTTTAAACACCCTGTATTTCTGGGGAGGCAAACAGGCAATACAATCAGTCGACATGGATTGCTACTCAGGGGGTGGGAGGGGAGATCAGAATTCAACTCCCAAGATCGCAGGCTTGCAGTCCTGAGAGCATTCCCAAAGCCAGCCCACTACTTCAATACTGTCCACACACACACTGTCCTCGATCAACCCAATCTGGGTGACTATAGGAGCAATAGTGGTGTCACGCACAGCGAGTTGCATTCTCTCTTCTCAACAGAGGCGTGGCTACTGCAGTGCTGGACCTTTCAGCATGGGAGGAGGAAAGTGAATGGGAACAAGGGGGTGTTTTCATACCCCCTTCCTCAAAACTCCAATGGCAAAGCATGGCACCCTGACATTCTGGACCCCTAAGCTAACATGCACCATGGGACAACACGCAGGCTTCAAAGGCACTCCTGGACCAGGGCTAGGCCACACATTTTAGTATCTGAGATATAACGGTCGGTTCCCTTGTCTTAGAACAAGAAAGAACTCCAGACTCTTGGACACCTGTGTGCAAACTGTGGGTATGTTATAGCCACTGGAAGGGCTAGAAGCTGCTACCTTTACTCATGCTGCGTCGCACTGCACAGCACACATAGCCCCAACGGTACAGAGTATGGTATTGCTCAATGTGAGTAGGGGTGGCAGAGTCTGGCCCCAGGTCTTTATTTCATGGAAAATGCCATTAACAAACTCTTTGGTAATTTGCCCTCTTTCTGGGGCTTTGAGGAGATTTCTCCTTCCCTTGTCACATTTGCTGCTTTGGTAAAGTTTGCATGGGGTAGAAGTTGAAAAGGCCCGTTTGACCTTCAGGAGGCCAACCACTTGGGAGCTCTGAAAACTGCTGAGTGCTGCCTCACAGTTCCGGAAAAGCTGATTACAACCCCTTTTCTCTCACACACACTGTGTCTTACCTTGACACTGGATCATGTAATGAAATGGTGCCCTGTGTTTACCTTTACAATCCAATTTACAGCATCACTGTTCATTTATACATTCATCATGCTGAAACCTCTTCTCATCTCCAATTTATAGACACACACGGAGTGAGATATTAAGCTAGTTTTTCAAGCTGACTGAGATTAGTGAAAAAATATGCGACATGATGCATTTTTTTTTAAATCATAAACCAATATTGCTTTCAGTCCAACATAATGTGCATTACTACCGTATGGTAGTATGCTAAGTAAATGGTTATTGAAAACATATTTACTATGGATGAAAGGGGCATAGATCCATTAAGGGATACATAGCAAAGAAGTACAAAATGTGTTTCCATTTCCTATTTACAAACACACTACAGTAAATGGCACTTGTCTACAAAGCCAGGCATTTTCCTTAGGATTCATTTCTGCAAATCCTATACTATGCAAGTTAGGTCATTCACATACTGTTGGGTGAAAACAATGCAAGTTCGGACTATATTGTGCAACTCTAACATCTAACCAAAAAAAAAAATAGACAAGGGCAGCTTCAGATAACTAATTACAATAGAAAAACCTCAGCGGCACAATGATTTTTATTCAAGATGGATTTGATAATTCCTTTACCCAACGTGTGAAATGTACCTTGCCATTAACCTCCATCCAGTAATGTAATATTGCACATGTCCTTCAAGTGTCAGCTCTGGGAGACCACATAGGAATAATGGCCATTAAAAAAAAAACCAAAAGGCTTAGCCCGAAGAAGATGTTATTGGCCTGATCTAGGAATTAGCTTTGCACACAGCGTAGCTGCTTCGTTTCCTCAAGACCCTTTAAATTAGGGTCTTGAGCCTTTTTCTTTTTGGCAGGTCTGATGTGAAATAAAATTCCAGGAGGTCCATTAAGCTCTCTCTCTACCTACCCATCGCTGCATACCCACGACACGCACACACGCTTGCCTGCCTGGGACTCCCTCAGACTACAGCAAAACACCCCTTCACCTACGACAGTACAGCTTGGGCTGAGCCACTTGTACGGAGTGGGACGCCAAGAGGAGAAGAGCTCAAGGACTGTGAGGGAATTCTCGGTCTGCCTCAGCTCAGTGGGCCTGGATTCCCATGTGGCTGCAGATGGAGGAGTCTCATCTGGAGCAGTGCTCTGGCCGGGGGGTCAAACTGTGTGCAGTGCACAGTCTTTGGAAGAGCACAGTCCTAAGATGCAGTGTAGGTCATGTAGCCTCTGGGCCACCACGGCTGTCTGTGGTTCTCTCCACAGGGAAGCCGTATTTTGAACTAAGGAGGGAGATTGTACCTTGCCCCGAATGATTTTAGTCAGCATCCTTGTATCAATCCCACACAACGCAGGCACCTGGAGGAAACATACAACAAAGCCAGGTCAGAGAATAGCCAGGGGGAAATTACACACCGATCACCTTGTTCGAGGGCGTGTGTCCTTGGATCAAGCACTCTGCCTATCCCTAGTCCCAGGACACACCTCTCCTGCCCTTCCTTCTCTTTCCCTCTCTTTCTTTCTCCTTTGCTCATTCCTTCCCCTTCCCACATTCGCTCTCATAAATGGTAGGCTTCCCCAAAATATCTAGGTGCTGTGCTGAGCGGCTGGTACATGTACAATGAAACACCTGTGTAGCATATACCTTTCTGTCAAGACAGCGAGCCCAGTTCTGGCCTAACACCAGGGGCTGGGTCCTCAGCTGGTGTAAACGGATATAGCTTCATTGACAACAAGTCATTGACTTCTAGTGAGTGCCCATGGTTTTCCACCGGTGGGACTCCATTAACTTCAATGCCTTATGCCCAATTAACACTGGGGGAGGGTGAACTCAGAATCCGGGCCTACATGAGCAGGCCATTGATCCATTAACAGCACACACGGGTGTCTGTACCTAGAGTAGTTTGGAACAGGGGAGCACAGTGGAGAGAAATCATTGGAAGGGAAAGTCATGGAGAGTAATCACATAGG
This sequence comes from Mesoclemmys tuberculata, assembly GCA_007922155.1. Classification (NCBI taxonomy): domain Eukaryota; kingdom Metazoa; phylum Chordata; order Testudines; family Chelidae; genus Mesoclemmys; species Mesoclemmys tuberculata. The sequence continues at coordinate 6,904,512 of ML675620.1, read as the reverse complement.
GAGAGAATTTGAAATGAGGATAAACTTCACCTAATGTGAAAAAATGAAGAAGCAAATATCCCCACTTATTTAGCATTTCTCCTCGTTAGTCTTGCATGGGTCTCCACACTTCCTCAGCACTAGGAAACCCAGAAAAAGCCCACTGCAGACTATAGAAAGTAGGGGTTTTGCCAGCACAAACCAAAATTCTGATGACTGGAGCTATAACTCGCTATAAACCAGAATCTTTTTCTCCTAGTTTCCATTATGATATTCAAGGGTCATCAGAACAGAAGTCCATGTCAAGCATCTGGCCTGGTTGTCCAGACATATCTCACCTTTTCTTCTTGCAGCCACTGTCCCAGTGTTTTGACCGCCCGCCAATGACTGTACTCATTGCTATAATCCAGCACCAGCAAACCTGAAACCTGCAAAGAGAAAAGAAGAGAAGAGATTTTATTTTGCACTTATGGAAAGTAAGGAAAACCCAAGTCCCCACTCTTCATGTGTACACGTGTATGTGTGCATAGGCAGAATTTCCCTGGTTTTGTCATGGAGCGGGCCTCATCTTTATGGAGTTATTGAGATAACTTCCCTCCCAGTCATAATGGCATGGATCATCTTCCCCCCGCCATCATTTGTGATCAGACAAACCAGTCACATCATTGTGGCAACTACAGAAATTCCTTCCAGGGGACAGTCACTAGAGGAAAGTACATATGGTGTTTTTAGCTGGCTTTCGCGTGATGGTTACTGTCTTTCTGGAAAACACAATCACAGTGTCCACTTTTGCTCTCCATTTCAACTCTCTTGCTCAACTATCCTATTTCTCTCAGCTGGGAAGAAGGAAGAGACCTAGAACCATGCAACCAGACAACTTTCTTCTTCCTCTGCTAGAATGAGGGAGAGATCTCTCTCCTCTCCCTGGCTTCGGTAAGCAGCACCACTGCAGTTCCCTCTCCTCCTTGGGTGCTACGAGAGCTTCACTTTTCCTGCATCCATTGCTCTCATACCACCTACCTCTTCTATCTCTATTCCCCAATAGCTGAGGCAGTTTAAACTAAGGGCTTATCTACAGAGAGAAGTTGCACTGGCTTAACCAAAGATGGATGTTATTTACACCTATTTAGTTAAACCAGTGCAACGCTGTGTGTGGACCAAGCCTCTGGGGTAACCTTGCCAAGAGCTGTGAGAACTTTTAGCTTTGGGTCTCTCCTTGTGCAAGCGCAAGTGCTCGATCCTCACACGCCACCTAGGCCTCGTCAGCACTGGGGGAATGAATTGTGATTGGCAAGAACATTACCCATGTGCGGATGACATGTTTTAACACCCCACCGGCTTTGTTCACACTCTCAGTGTTTATGAACCTGATGATTTAGCATGTGCTGGTTAACACACTTGCTAAAGACACCTCATTTTCCTAGTCTAGACAGGGCCTTGGCAAAAATGTAATCCTTGCTGCATAAAGTGGCCCTGCTGGAGGCTAGTGAGATAGTCACAGATTTTAAGGGCCAGAAAGGATCATTAAATCATCTAGTCTGACCCCCATTGTACCCCTCCAATCTATTCCATAAAGACTTCCTCCATGCTCAGACGGTTCTCTCTTGCCATGATCTGATGTCTCTACAGCAGCTTGCCCCTGGGAGACAAAAATCACATCTGAGGCATCAGTAAGTGAGATGGAAATTTTCTGGAAAGTTCCATCTAATTATTTATCCCCTCAGTGGATGAACCTGGAAGATGTCAGTGCACTTCCACCCACACCAGGGTTTGTATTTCTCAACTGGATTCCTTTGTCCAGTCCTGCCATTACCTTAATCCCATCAGACTCCAAAAACTTGCTGAGGCCCATTTCATCCAAGGCAGCGGTGTCTGGCGCCCCGCCATTGCCTACGATGGGGTTAACCATTGTGAGAATCTGTCCCCGGTAGCTGGGATCTGTCAGGCTTTCAGTGTACCTGGGTTAAAATACAAACCACAGAGTATTTTTGACATGGGGATGGGAGTGAGAAAAGTCAACAAAACCCAGCCAACAGTGACCTCCCACATGTGAAGCCACACAAAGATGGGAACGGTGAGTATGGTGAAAACTCCCAAGGAGGGGTAGATTTAAACACATGATTAATAGTTTTGCTAAAGAGACTCAAACCATACATTATCTACAGGTCAGTACTGGATCATTTTCAGCCCCCGTTTCTAAATCAGGTAACCACATTCTGCCTACAATTCCTTCTATAGCGCCAATGGAACAAGTAATTCTTCACTTTCTCTACAGTCCTCTTGCTTTGAACTGTCAATTGCCGTCGTTCACCCAGAAATGGCTGCGTTTCAGCAGTGAATGAAGTCATACTTTCATATACTTTGCAAAGCACATTGGGTACTTCAGGCTGAATTTCCCTATATATATATAAAATGTATCATTATTGTTGCTGCTTAAATGATATGTAATTGGAGGCTCCCACCATTTACCAGATATCAGCAAGTTGCAAGAAACATTTTTACAGAATGCCAGCAACCCTGCCAAAAGATTAATTGTCAAACAGGGGAAAGCTCTTCGCAAAATCCAGAATGGTTGCAGGCTGATACAGACGACTGAGTACTCTAGCCAACTAAGAGAAATGACGTGTCAGTTAAACAATGTCCATGAAATATTCCTAGGTATGCTTGTCCTGCTTGTGGATATATATTTCCTGCTCTGGTTAAATATGCATGAGATTTTCAGTATTAACATACGGTTATAATAAGTGCCTGACATGCAGACATTAAGCACATATAATACATCCATTAGATTTTATATGTATATATCCTTCTTCCTATTTGACTGTTTATGCGACAAAAAATCCTTCATTAATGACAAAGCCACTGTGATTAACCTTTGTGTGTTATTTGTATTCAAAAATCATTGACAAAAAGCCTCTGGGTTTGGTTGTGCCATATAGGCACAGCTCTGCACTGGGACAAAGCACCCTTAAAGCAGAGACCTCTGATAGCTTGGAGAAATGGCACAAGGAATTGCACAGATGCCACAAGAACTCAAGAGGCATCAGGGTCCAACCCTTTTGGGCTTGCCCAACAAGTCCTGCCTGATCTCCATAAATTCCTCTAGGAAGTGGGAAACAAAACACCAAAAAAAGGGAGCAAACATATTAGGGGGAAAAAATGGGAACTTTTTTTTTTTTTTTGTAAATGTGTTTGTAATTTTCCTGCTTTTTTTTTTTTTAACCAAATTATTTTTATACAATTAGCTGCATTTTTGTGAACATTTCTGTGAAAAAATCACCCCATTCACCAAAATTTAAAATGTCACTAGAAAACATCAACATTTCAAATGTGCCAAAATGTCTGTGGCCAGTTCTGTTCATGTAAAATTCACACACCTCTTCAGCATTCCTGCTCCGTAATGTTAAGCAAGCACTCAAGAGAGTGCTTTGTGAGAGAAAAGGCCCAACGCCACGTACTACTTCACGAGCTCAATCTGAATCTAATCAGGATTCTAGAAACATTCAGGTCACACACACAGCATTGCTCAGACATTTAAAAGAGGTCTTGGCATAGTACTCCTGTGCTAACGCTCCTCAGCACACTCATTTCCATACTGGTAACTTGCTACCTCTCCTGACCCATCCTCACAAGGTGTCCTGTGCCTGAGAGGCACTTAAGGCCCTCATCCTGCAAAGGCATCTCTTTATTCCCCAGACCCTTATCCTGTTACAGCGTCACTGAAGTCAATCCACAGGTGAATGCATTTCAGATACTTAAGGCCTTAATTATTCTGGGACTTCAAGAGTTAGGCAGAATTATGAGGTCTCCCTCTGTCAGTTGGATTTCTCCAGCTTGGATTTGTCAGTTGGATTTGTCTCCCTCTTTGTCCTTGTATGTGTAACAAATCCTGCCGTATCCATGCCCTTGCGAGAACACTGCAAGGGCTAATTTTTCCCCAGCATTCTCTTCTCTATAGCAGTCAGGGTTGCATACCACCCTAAAGCAGGATGCAGTTGGTCACTGCCAATCCCTGGGGAGCCATTTTTGCTGCAACTCCTGAACCCAACGCCTCACCCACCGAGTCTACGCCACGCTCAGCACGTCTTTCAGCCCAATCTGCCCAGGTTTAGTGTCATTCTCCAACCCTGAGCTTCCCAGCAGTCACTGAGCACACCCAATGGGGCTGAATACAGCCATAACCTGTCTAACTCTGCCCTGGCCAACAGGACACACCCATGCACAACATACAAATGGCTGCGGGTGCCACTGCATATGGGAAATGTTCTGCTTCAACCAGGACAGTGGGCTTGGGGTTCAAAGTGGAACAGTCTTGCAAAACCCAAGATGGTTGGGAGCTATGGGGTCATGCCCATGGACAGTAAAACAAACCTGTAAACTCATATTTTGCTTCTTCTCCATCCGCCCCCCAGAACAGAACCAGACCATTCCCTCTTAGTGTCTCCTCTGCATATTGTTGGTAAATGAATACTAAATCCAGCTTCTGCTGCTAAGCTGCAGTGGTGAAGGGAAATTAATCTATCAGGTGTTGCTTGACTTTTGTCATGTGACAAGATTTATTACCCATAATCTATCACAGGGAAAAGAACTGTGGTGCCCTCCATCATTCTGATCTATATTAAACAGTTGTTTGTTGGCAGGTATATTAACACAGCTAGTAATTAGTGCTGTCGAAAAGCATAAATAACTGGCTTGGGATGCAAAACTTTGCAAACAGATTTCCTGCACTGTAATTTAGTGTTCTCACCAGTGGAACTATTTAAAAACCCATCTTGTGGTGTTTGTTCCACGCAGGGAAAGCAGAGTTTAAGGAGAGTGTAGCAGGTGTGCAAAGATTTGCATTAAAACCTTGAGCTTCAATTACCTCTGAAACCTCTTGATCCACCCTCCCATTGAGGCCTGCTGCTCCTCACTAATAATCTTCTTGTATAAAGCAAGTTTGCACCATGGCTGACTTTCCGCTATGGACAATCCGCTATGGACAATCCCGCAGAAACAGCTGCAGTGATCTTTGCTGACTGACCAAGTCCATTAACTCAGAGGTTATCACAGACCCATGAGCGTCTACATGTGAGCTCGCTGTTGTAGTGGGACACAGAGTCACGTCACACTAGCGAACATCACACACTCTCCCTACCTGAGGAAGCTCAGAGCTCAATGCCGTGTCTGCTCCCTGTACAGCCACCACTTGTAATAATGCACCTGGTTGGAACCTTGAGGAGGACTGAACTTGAGTCCCGTGGATTTAAATGGCCGAGCCTCTAGTGCTTGAGCTAAAGGACAAGCTGACCCATAAATCACTATATGGGATCAAGCCACTGGAGGGAGACTAAGACACTCTTGGCCAGCGTGTGGCCCCTTATTGCTGTCTACTATTAAGCAGTCACCATGCTCCAGCACATGAGTGAAAGGATTTCTACACACTATTTTACCGTAGCTATCAGTTTGTAAAGTAGGGATGGCACATTTCAGAAAGTCCCATGTGAGCACTGAACCTTTATGCTTTCTTCCATGATGCTGCCCTTGTTTTCCACCTTCAAATCCCTCCTTAAACTCTCCTTTGCCATAACGTGTACAAAAAGCTGGGCAAGAGTTAGCCTACTAGTGTGCAGAGACCACTGCCTGTCACGCTGACCAAAATTGTCTCATTGTTCTCCCCAGTTAGGTCTGTCTGTATTCATTTGTCTCTTGTCCCATACTTAGATTGTAAGTTCTTTGGAGCAGGGACTGCCTTTTGGTTCTGTATTTGTACAGTACCTAGCACAATAGAGTCCTGGTTCATGACGCCTACATACTATGGTAATATAAATAATAAATTATTATTAATTTAATAATAATAATGGTACTAGCAATGAACAAACAGCTGTTTAGCTTTTTTCCACAATTTAATGCAAAAAAGCCACCCCATTTATGTATTCTTTGTCTTTGCCTTACCCAGCAAGGCCAGTGTTGAAGACAACTTCACCAGCTGCGGACGACGGATAGCCAAAGGAATAGCCCTTCATCTTCGTTCCATCATCTAGCACCAAGTTTGCTGTCTGTGCCTAGAGAAATAAGTTACATGATGACACATCTGTTATATTTTAAATGAGCACACCATTAAGTTAGGGAAAGACTTGAGGTTAATGTGGAAACGTTCAGGGTACACAACTCCCATGATGTGGGATGTGATGCACTGTGACACAAAGCACATATCCCCTCATCCCCAAGAAACTGTCTACTACTTTCTCCCCCTTCAGGGTGCCTCTTTAATGCTCCCTTCTGCCTCGATGCTTACAGAGCACAGTCAACTAACAGCTACATGGGTGACAAGTTAAACTGAGCATAGAGCTAGGCTAGATGTAAATGTGCTAATTGGGCCTTTTGCCTCCACCTATCCTGACTGTTTGTTTATTTCATCCACCTTCTGTGTCTTGCAAATAACCGAGATGATAAACAAGGTTTAGGCAAGTCACTGTCTCTATTTATGGAATAATAGGTGCCCAGGGAGAGTTTCTTCCTAACCTGGATAAGTTAGTGGTTGTCTTAGAAAGTGCTTAGCACAATAGGTCCCCTCCGTCACTTGGCCTTGCAATGGAGTGGCTTGCCCCTTAATGCCTAGAGAGCTGGGGCTAGCCAACCCTGATTACAGAACGAGTCACACCTGACTCGTGTCAGGTGATTCCAGTATAAAAGTGGCAGGAAGCTGCAGGGGGGAAGGTTAGAAAATTGTGGCTATGCCTGCAGAGAGGAAGGTTACGTCTTCACTAGCAATGCTGCAGAGGTGCTGCTGTAGTGTTTTAGCGCAGACTCTCACTAAAGTGATGGAGGGTTCTCCCATCCCTGTTGCAAAGTCACCTCCATGGAGAAGCAGTAGCTAGATCAACAGAAATTCTTCCATTGACCTCGTACTGTCTATCCCAGGGGCTAGTTCGGCTTACCTAGGTCACTCGGGAGGGAGGGGTTCACATCCCTGAGCACCATAGCGAGGCTGATCTAACTCTTTAGCATAGACCTGGCCTAAGAAACCTCCTGCAGAGCCCTGACTCAGAGGGGGGAAAGGCACCAGCGGGGAAGGACAAACTGTGTTGTTTTGGATTATCAGGAGAGAGAGACTGACTGGGGCCTGGAAGACCAGTGGACCTAAGAACTGAATATGCGGGACACCAGACAGGGAACGTTTAATTTGCTTTGGACCGTGGAAGCCCTGGAAAAGGGGAATAATGAGGCAGGGCATGGCACAGGTACACTTGTGGAGGGGGCACAGGTACACCTGTCTAGGAGGAGGCGCTCTGAAGGCAGCTGACCCCACTAGAGGCCTCTAAGCAGATCTGTGATATGATCTGTAACTTTCATGCCAATTTTGCCATCGTAGCATTGTTACTTGTCAGTGGTATGTCTGTCACTTCTCCATCACTTTCAAAAAGAATTTTATCATGACCACAGGTGCGTTTTCTTGTTTTAAATTACTTGACATAGCAAGCTTAAAAAACACCTGTCCAGACTACAGTAATGGTTTCTACTGCTTATGCCAGCAGCATCTGAGTTGAACAGGACTGAGATGGCTACGTAGGGTATTGTCGGTGTGAGGTCTCTGATTACTGCAGCTTGACATGCCTTCTTCCATGAGAAGTGCTAGAGAGGACACACAAGTTATCAAGACAACCTGTAGTAGAGTTTCTATAACTATTCCACTACATTTTTATTCCACTCCCAGACATGAAAGTCAATGACTGCACTCCCACTTAGACAATCTAATTTTCATAGGTAGGAATTATGCCAGGAGAGACTGCGGTGGCTATGGAGTGGTAACCTAACCCTTTCATTGTGTGATTACAACCACTGCTCAGAAGAGAATCGCAAAGCACTTTATAATAATTAAACCTCAACACCCCTGTTTGGAAGATAAGTACAGCGATCTCCCTTTAAAAGCCAGCATTTCTTATCAGTGGCATCAGATGCTATTTCAATTTTTTCCCTTTACTTCATATAAAAGATCTTTGCGGTAAGTATGCAGTAACAGGCAGCAAACATTAGCTTTTTAATGCTCTTGGAATTAATCTATTTTAAAGTTGAGCAAAATAAGTCAGAGAGGTTATTTGAGTTGCTCACAGTCATTTGAGTCAGTGGCAGCACAGGGAATAGGTCTGCAAATGATTTCTAATTCTGAGTTTTAACCACTAGACAATATGCCCTTCCTTAGAGCTGATTTAACGAATTAGCAATCCCCATCTGGCAGCTGAGCCCCGTGAACAGTCCTGACAGAATACCAGAGCCAGGACTGCAACAGGGCCCCCTCATGGTTCAAAAGCAGTAGCTGTAGTCTGTGAGTCAATATGGAAACTCCCACGGCCAAGGCTGGAGGAATTGTGCTAAGCTTGTAGCCGCTGGAAGTAGGTCTCTGCATTACGCTGTTAAAAAGAAAACGTCACCATCACTTTGCTGTAGAATGGGGTAGAGAAACTATTTGCTATTTGTTGTAAATTAGGTGAACACTCAGACAGGAGGAAATTTCATTTCCAGCACTAAACACTTTCTAACAATCACAGCAAACATTCATCCCAAATTTCACATTAAGAACTTCATTGCTCTTATAAATACACTGCAGATCATTTACTAGTATATGATAAAACATTGTAAAAACTACAAATGGCATTTGTCAAGTAACAATTACAATACATTTGGAGAAGTACTCTCTTCGTATTTCCTTCCTTTTTTTCCCACATCCCTAACCTGCTAACCTACTTCTGATTTCATGGGAAGTGGGATTGAAGATACATTTACATAGCAAAAAACACCCACGCCAGCAAGTCTCAGAGCCTGGGTCAATTGGCCAGGGCTAGCGCTTCAGGGCTAAGAATAGCAGCATGGATGTTTCCACTTGGTCGAGAGCCCAGGCTCTCACACACCAGGTTGCAGAGCCCAGGCTCCAGCCCACACAGGAAGGTCTATGCTGCTATTTTTACCACCATCATGTGAGCTCCCGTCAGCAGACCCAGGTTCAGACTCCTGGCCATGGGGATTTATTTTGTTTCTTGTCTGCGGTGTAGATGTACCCATTCAGGCCACAGAAAGGCCCCTGGCACCCATCAGTTTTTCCTGTGGAGGAGATTTCTACTTAAAAACTGAATTCCTTTCCACTAGGCATAAACGCCGGCACTTTTCAGGAGAAGCGTTTTCCTAGGTAGCCTGAGCTCAGATTTCACCTCCAGCCATAGCTGTGAAGTGCACGGTATCGTTTGGCTAACCTCTCTTCCCCCAGCCATGACCGCAACTTAACAGCATTGTGGTGATATAGTTTGTGAAGCACTTTGAGACCCTTCGAGACAAAAAGGGGCTAATACATGTAAATTATTATTGTGTGATCTCCTATATGACTAACAATAGCACGTAGCAGGTTGATCTGCCTCAGAGCCTATTGCGGTAGGCACCGCATAAACATGTAGTAAACGAAAACCACTGTCCTAAACTGATGTCTATTTGCAGTGCATGCACTTAAAAAGCTTTCTTCTAGCCACATTCTCTATTCTAGCCACATTCCATCTGTAGTATAGAAAGAATAATTCTGACTCCTGGAATATCACTACCCCAGAACTAACTTTTTAAATGCACCCTATAAGCCTCTCTGCTTTATTGGCATTTCTTTCATAATTCCTGGTTTCTCTGTCGTTTCTTTTTTTTCCTGTTTCAAATCACTTGGAAAAAATGAATCAATAAGCATTTCCTCTGCTATTTAGGCTTGTTAGGCAAATTAATCAGTCACTGACTTCCAAGATTTTTTTCTCCCCATTTCAATATACTCTTGCTACAGCCAGGCTCCCATGCTTTCTTCAATTGTCTTTGTAATGCTATGTTTACTTGCAGTCTGCTATTCAACCACTAGATGTCCGTGTGCTGTAGAATTCCAGGTAGAAGGTGATCACTGGTAAACAAAGGAAACAGACCTGGAACTTGAGCTGTGTGGAAGCTTATTTGTTTCTCATTAGAAGCAGCTTTTTGAAATAGAAAGCATTTATTAAAGACAGACCATGATGCCATATCTGCCTTGGATTCAGAATATACCCCAGTGTCTTTTCAGGGAGCAGTCAACTGGCCAGATGGGCAGAAAATGCCACAGGTGTGGCAGGGCCTAAATTCCTTCAACAGCAGATTCCTGCTGCCGCAGTTGTAATGCAGCCTCTCCCTCCAAACCAAATAGACTGATAGAAAGCTTGGATGCTCCCCTCAGCACAGCCAGAAAGGCCTCTTGCAGCAAGCTCTAAGCCATTTTGGTCTGGAAATTGCACATAATCAGCCCCTCTTTTGCTATTTCCAGTGTTCCTGATTTCAGTCAAGCCAGATATTTATATTTGCTTCTGGCTAAAATTCAGGAAGAGCAGAGAAGTGGGGATATTTTTATTTAAAAAAACCACAACATTAACAAAGTTTGGAAACTCAAGAGAGATTGATTCAATTTGATTTTAGGGTGAAGAGCTGGGACAGCTCCTATTTTGTCCAAGCCAGAGAAGAAAACAAATCAGAACAACTGGATGAAAAAACCCTTAGCTGGAGAAGTTCAGTATCTGAATTCCATGGCTCAGAGCAATGTCTAATCCCTGTGCTGGGAGCTACTTCAGTAACTGTTCTAGTCTAGTTGCAAGAATTTCATTATTATTTGTTGTGTTACAGTAGCATCAAGAGGTACTAGCGAAGATCAGGTCCCCATTGTGAGAAGGGCCGAACATGCATTAAAAAGTTCCTGCCCTGAAGAGTTTACAATCTAGACAGACAAGACACACAACGGATGGACAGAAGGAAGCAGAAGAGAGCTAAGAGATTAAGTGACTTGCCCAAGATCACACAGTAAGCTTGTAGCAAAACTGGGGATTGAACCGAGATCTCTCAACTCCGAGGTCACTCTTAATTACGAGACTATCTTTCCTTCTCTTGAGTACCTGTGTACTAACTTCACCCCAACCCGTCTGGACGTAGGATCCCCTCTCCACTTCCCATGGACCAATTTTCTCTTTGACTTTCTGCCTGCCTCAGATCTATTTGGAGAGCCCTTTTACAGCAGTCTGAAATAGTCTCTAAAGCCAGCATTAACTTTTTTTTTTTTTTGGCTCTTCTAATTGCATTTTTAGCTTGATCCTGGTTTTTTGTATCTCTCCCAATCCTGTTCTTACCAGTTCAGCTATATTGTTACAGGCCTCCTATTTATTGGTCATATAACTCTTTACACCCCTTCTTAACTGCATAGAACTCGGATGAGCATTAAGTAACAGGCACTTCAGCTGCAGTCTCTCTGCTAGTTTCTGAAATGCAATTAAACTCCATTACTGTGAACCCTGTTATGCTAACGCGCCTGTTACAGCTAAGATTGTTTTAAGGTCTGGTTCATGCAAGCTTTCCAGTTCCTGCTGCTTTCCCCTAAAATCAGGGTCTGCAGAACGTGTGACACAAGGAAAAGAATTCAGCTGGCTCTAACATTTTGGGTGACAACAGTATCAGCAATTCCCTAACTACTGTCTCTGCTGCTTTAACCATAATATCAATACTGTGTGGCAGTGGTTCCCAACCTGTGGCCCGGGGGCCAAAAGTGGCCCACAGCTCCCCTCCTGCTGGCTGCAGAAGGGAGCTGCTGCCTAAGGACCCAGGCAGAGCGCGTTTCCATAGGGCTAAAAGACTGGTGTCGGCTCCTTGCTGCAGCCAAGCAGACGGGAGATCAGCGCTCCCCTTCCCCGGCTTTAGCAGGGAGCGCAGCAAAGTGCTCTGCCTGGGTTCATCATCTCATAGTTCAAGTAGACCAGGTCCAGACATTTTCCACACTATTATCCCATCTGAAAATGGCCTTTTTCTAAAAATGAATCTTAACTACAGCAAAGTTGATATTCTCAAAATTGTTCAATATTTTTCAAAACCAATTTTCATGGAAATTTTATTGAAGTCATTTTCAAATTCTCATTTACTGGCACTCACTGAAAACGAAGGAAACTATTTTCATTAAAATTTTCCATTAATAGGTCAGTAGGAAAATAAAAATGTCATTAAAAATGAGAATGAATCCATTTTGAGCACCGTAATGGAAACATTTTCAAATTTTTTTCCAGTAAACTGTTTCCCCATTTTCTGATCAGCTCAGAAGCCAAACCCTTCTCCATGATAGGAGCCAAATTTTTCCTCCCACACAGCTGAGAAGCGCTTGGTCTGGAAATATTGGTCCAGATCTAGATCTGAAGTTCCCCAGGTTGAGGGGAAACAGGATTCTGGTCACAACTTTTGTTTCAAGCCCATCTCTAAATGAGATGCAACTCATTCATCTGCTTTTCCTTTTCTGTTCACCAGCCCCCGACAACCCAGATTGTCTGAAAAGTCTCACTGATAAGCGGACTGCTGTATGCACCATTGTTGTAGCCATGTCGGTCCCCAGATTTTAGAGAGACAATTTGGGTGAGGTAATATCTTTTATTGGACCAACTTCTGTTGGAGAGAGAGACGAGCTCACACAAGCTCTTCTTCAGGTTTGGGGGCTGGTCTAAACTTGAAACGCTGCACTGACACAGCTGCATCAGTCCTGCTGTAGTGCATAAGTGAAGACACTCCTACACAGACAGGAGAGCTCCTCCCACCAGCGTAGTTAATCTACCTCCCCGAGAGACGGTAGCTGCATCAATGGGAGGAGCTCTCCTGTCAATGTAGTGCTGTCTACACAGGGGTTACGTTGGTATAATTTTCACATCCCCAAGTGACGTAGTTATATGGCTGTAGGTCAGCAGTGTAGACCGGGCCTGTGAAGTGTACCCAGACTGGGTGAAAAGGGTTCCCACACAGGTGATAAGACACAAACATGATCACTTGTGGGTGAACACTTTTCTCAAAGCAATGTCTCTCTCTCCGATCTCTCGGTCCTGAAAGGAAACCTGCATAACACCTTCAAAAAGGCAAGGCTGGGAGCTTAAACTCAACTTTGCTTGGCACTAAAAATCAGGGCCTTAAGAAAGACACTCAATTCATGGCTTATTACATTAATCTGTAACCCACTAACAATTCCCTCCAAGCTCCTTCTCCCCTTCTGCCTTCTCCCCCCCCCCCTTTCGCCCCCATCACTGGAGAGGTGTCAAAGGGCCACTTCACCTTGAATGGTCCCTGAAACGTGTTTTAAACTTCTTACGCGAAACCATCTGTTCCACTTTGTCTTTAGCTGTGACACAACACAAGGGCCAGGCCTGCTCCAGAAAAATGCCAGGACCCTACCCCTCCCAGACAGGTGCACTATGTGTGGGCAGGTAGGCTCAGCCTAGCAGGGTCCAAGTGTGGAGTAGCTTAGTGTTTGGGGGGGGGAGGGGATGGCGAATCCAGGCATGGGGTGAGAAGGTTCTGTGTGGGGAAAACTGGATGCAGGCAGTTTGGGAGGGGGGATTCAAGGGGTGGTGCAAGGGGGGAAGCTGTATCCACAGGAGCTCATTGGGAGGTTCAGAGTACAGGAACAACGGGACTCTGGGGTGTGGGATTCAGCTTGGCAGGAGGTCTGGGGGGGCTCTGGCTTGACTGGGGGGGTCTAGGTGCTGGGGGAGTGGGGTTTGGTTGGGTGGTGGTCTAGGTGCAGCTGGTTGGAGCTCAGCAGGGTGGGGGGCAGTTTGGGTGCAGTGGGGTGGGCTGGATCTCAGCAATGGGGCTGTAGGTGCAGGGGGATGGAGCTCAGCAGGGGGTCCAGGTGCGGTGGGGGAGGGGGTCTCCAGATGAAGCAGGTGAGGGTTGGTGGGGGGTCTGGGTGCATGGGGGTTGGGCAGACAGGGGATCAGCTTCCTATACAGTGACCCATCCTCTCCCCTTCCCCCGGCCGAGGAGTGATGGGGGCAGCTTCCTGAAGCCAGAGGAGGTTTCCAGTGGTGAGTATGACCCGGTCCCAGCCCTGGCCACTCTGTGCAGGGGAAAAGAGCATTCTGTCCTCCCCCATCTCCAGCACAGCGGGGACTAGCAGCTGAGCTGGGTGCAGGATAGGAACCAGGGCTGGGGCATTCCCAGACCCTCTTCCCCTCAGGGATTTAATTCTCTGCTGCCTGCTTGGAGCGCCCAAATGACACCCCTGCACTGCGGAGGAGGGGTGCGTGATTGCTCTTGCTGCTCCCCTTTGCTTCCCCGTCAGAAGGTCACATTTCTGCGGGAAGCAAAGAAACCTGCTAGGGACATGAATTCTGCATTGGCACAAAATTCCCACTGGAGTAATCACAGCCAGGCAAACGTGTAGCTCTTTGTCTCCCCCTAGTGGATAAACTGCATCTAGAGGGTTAGGAGCCGGCTACTGCCCTCAAGGTAATAGAGCTGGCCTTTTAGCTCATGTTTGTAGAGCCAAAGTTCAACCCTGCAGATGACCCAGCCAGCAGTGTGGCTACATGTCTTTGCTGTGACCTTCATTAAGAGATACAGCCAGAAGATGTTATTTCCACAGTCACCTTCCGTAAGTTTAACCATTCACTTTGGAGAGCCCGTATTTTGAAGACATTAACCACACGTACATGAGCCACGTGAAAGGAACATGCCAGTTATTGGCTTGCGTCAGCATCCCACCCCCCATGGCAATAGCCAACGGGGCAGGCCAGGTGCCAAAGAACATTTGGAAAGTAGCTACAGATGCCAATTGGCTAGCAGTGAAGAAGTCATGATGAAGATAGCAAGCGACCTGTCGCAACCCACATATAAACTCGTTCCAACGGTCAGCTCTTCTTATGTATGGTGAATCTTACCACACTTCCCTTGATCTATCAGCCAACACATAGCTATGCCTGCATTGGTCACCTTCCATGACCTTAAGGTCACACCTTCTGAAAACGTTCCAAGAGCTGCCATTAAAGAGACAACTAAATAATACAGTAGAGCAACAGGTGTATCTTGGAATGAATGTATCATGGACACAGAGCTAGCAGTGTTTGGAAATTACTCTGTAGCCTTACGAGCCTAGAGTGGGGTACCACACAGAGGACACTGTAACAAGACCGAAATAGCTGGGCAGTTCTCTGTCATCTAACCTTTTTAATGGGGTGCCCCAGCCTAGCAGACTCCTATAGTGTGACCATGTGGGTCTTGTCCTTGTGCAGTACTGTTGACAAGTTCCATTATTTGTGCATGCCCCCATAGATCTGTTCTTTAAAAAATGTGCAAGATGCCAGACCAGAACATTAAACACCAATAAACTGGTCACTGGGAAAGCCAAATCCAATCCATCAACAATCTCAAGTGGTCCAAAACCCAGCATATAACTATCACCCTAGCAGAGAGTGAAGCGTACAAAATAAAAGGAGATTTGTGCCAAATGCAGAATCAGTGACCATAACCCGAGAGAGGTTTGAGAGGCACAAAGCACAGCCCAAATCCAGAGAAGAGATACTTTGTGCAGCCAATGTATGAGAGAAGAATCTGAAAAAGAGAGGCACTGTCTATGCCACACTACCAAGGGAGCGAGAGGAAGATATTTCCACAAGTGATCAGGAATCAGAAGAGACTTCACAGCAAAAAGCATTTGGGAAAGACCATGTCTGACCCTAGGAGGAAAGAGAGAGCGAGCAGAAATAACTCAACAACTGGCAGCAACCTGCCACCAGGTCAGGAATGAACACTGCTGACAAATGAAAACAGGATCAGATCCCAGCACAGGATCCTGTCCTAAGCAGATTATTTTGAGGGGTCTGTCTTGCTGTTTTAACACGCCAACATGCTACAGCTTGTCATGCCAAGAAAGTCTCATTGAATTGACCCGCGTGCTTGGGGCCTGCATTTTTACAGTGTGCAAAACTGCATCATTTGTTCCATACGCATGGTTTTTATTTAAGTGCATCACTTCTTTAAATGGTTGTGTTGGCTACAGCTGGGCAGATGGAAAGTGTTTCATTTACCAAGCAGGATTATAGTGGCCATCACAAGAGGAATATCCCCTGCTCTCCTGACCTGAGCAGAGGCTGAATCTGAAGGCAGCCCTGGGTCTCATCTGTGAGAAGGAAGGGCTCTGCATTGGATTTTAAGGCAGAGGCAATCACGGGGATAATTAATGCCCACGGTAGATTCTTGGGAAAGAGAAGCAGCAAGATGGCGTGGGCTCCATCAGAAAGACACTCACAGTAAAGCAAGTGTCCCAGTCTAGAATGTTAACGTATTTGCCAACTTCCATTCTTCATGCTTTCTTCCATAGCCATGGATGACAGATGGGACGCAGCATGAGTTGATGGTTCCTATGCTCAGAGAGAGAGATGCCTTTTTCTTCCTTCAGCTTTACAACGATTTGGTTTTAGATTAACTGATCTGCTGTAGGAGCGAAGAGAGCTGTTCTCAGCTGCAATTAGTGGCCTGCAAATGTACATAGGGAAACCGGAGGCCTCAATGGATAGAGGCAGTAATGATTAGTCTCATACCATTGGGAATTAACTGTGTTAGATAACACCCGCTGGGTACCATAACCTGATTCCCCTCTAGCTTTTCTTGTAACATTCATAGTAGTTACGCTTCTGAAGCTTGTTACATAGGCAGACGCTTGTTCTAGTCTGGATCTGTCGGATGCTGAAACTTTTGTTGCAAGTGAGACAGAATTTACACACAGGGCCCAATTCATCACTACTGTGCACCAACTTAACAGCAAAATAACTCCACCGAAATCAACTGCATTACACCAGGAAAGCCGGAGAAAAAGGCTGGTGAATCCAGTCCTCTGTGTTGAAGACTGAGAGTGAAACAGAGTATTTCAGCCACTAAACTAAAGGGCTCCAGCGTGAGGCACAGAATTGTACATCTACCATGTATTAAGAGTCTCAGGGCCAAATCCTCAGTGCAACACAAAGAAAGTGTACCCCTTTAATGAGCTTACTCACATGCTTAAAGGTAAGCTCAACTCAACAGGTGCTTAAGCATTTTCCTATTAAAACAGGAAGAGGAGCTCCTTTCACTATCAGCACTCTGACGATCTAAGGTATGTGAAAGAAAAATACCGCTATAATATTTAACAGGAATAATGAACTTTCACCTTTCCATGCAATTCACCCTACAATTTTCACCTCTGACCATGCAGTTCTAGTCAATAAAACTTTGTAGCCAAGCAGGTTCAGAGTAAGATTCAAAAGCCTCGTTTGGCTCACTTTTAAGTTCGCGTATCTGCACCAACCTGTTTCTTTGCACACGAGAGAGCAAGAGAGTGGTTATTATTACCTTGACACTTAAAAATCTGGTACCAGTCCTTGACAAACGCCAGTGCTGTTGAGCAGTCACATTGCAAAACCCAAATCCATCTTTCAAAGTCTTCACCACTTTGCAAGCTGTCAAAATTCTTGTCATCTTGAAGATGTTGATTGGTAACTAAAGTAAAAAAAAAATCCTACTTTTATTGTCTTAGATTTAGATACAGAAAATCATGTACTTTTGCAAATTACTATAAAGAAAACAGAGGAGCGGCAAGCGTGTTGGATCAACTGCACAGCACTCCTTTGCATTCCCATTCGTCTGGCAATAAATGCCTTCAGTGTGGCTCCGCCTTCTCCCCTCCCCCTCCTCGGAAGAGTGCTTACAACAGAGATGAACCAGGGTCATGCTGAATAGGTTGCATCATACATCAAATACTATCTGCTCCTACTGGAGGACTGAAAGAATTGCGGGAAACAACTACAGAAATTCCTTCTACCTCAGCTTGGCAGAATTAGATTTTTATTTTTGTGTAATTTCAACAAATATTATCAACGTTTACTTTAAGCATTTTTTATTTGTGTCAATTTAAATTTTAACAGTTGCATGAAATTATGAGTTTTAAGCATTTTTCCCCAATTTTTATCGATAAAAATTTTCAGAGTTGCATGAAATTTTTGGGAGGGGGTCAGCATCACATGTAAAAATATACCAAGTAAGTGTCCTTAAATCAAATTCTAAGAAGTCCTCAGCAAGCATTTTTCTATCTGTAAATTTAGATTATCATCTTGCATTATTCTCATTACTGATTTAAAACTGTGGGCCCAGGCCTTAAATAGAATACCTGGATCTCCCAACTCAACACTCAAAGCAGTAGGTTGCCATATAAAACTGGGCAGCCAGTTCAGCATTTAGGCATATATTATGCCAATGGATTTGAGTGTCCTGTGTATGTACCCACATTAACAAACTGAGTATCTCTCAGCAATATGTATGCAATTGTTGGAATAATCTGTAACTGACCATCATCCAAGTACCGCATGATAGTATTTCTTTTAGTTACAGCTCATTGTATTACTAGTTTGAAGAGCTGGTACCTGATATAAGACAAGGAAAGGAGGAGAAATCACCGGGGCAAGACTACACGGTGGGGTCATGCAGAGAATGTTGGGGACTTATACGAGAGAAGGGTTGAGAATGAGGAAATGGGCGTAGGTGGTCAGAGGAAAGGAGAGGGATGTATTTTGGGAAAGTAGGCCTCAGTTTGGTTAGATAAGTATTACAAAGCGGAGGGGGCCCTATCTGAGCCCGGCCAGCAAACCTCTTGGATATTCACTCACTAGTAGAAGTGTTAGTTAAAGACAACACTTCCAAAATAAACTAGCAGTAGTTGTTCAATTTCAGATTCAAAAACTTGCAAGAAAAGGAAGAAGGGAAGCAAAGACGACATTTTGCCAGACAGCAGAATGCTCTTAATTTCTCTGGCTCTGAAGCTAGTGTGATGCAAGGTGAAGAGGGGACATGTACAAAGAAGGCAGGCATATTCATGAATGAATGAATTACAAAGTAGTGCATTTTGTACTACAAAAGTCATTCTTAACTCATTCAAACACACAAACTCACACATGTAATTCATAAACTAGTCTTTTTTTCCTACAGACTCAGCATTTTTCATCTCTTAAGTTATATTCCCACGATCATGCATGATATTTGGAGTATTGGGTTGTTTTGTTTCTTTCATTGGGGTGGATAATATTCAGTGATTGAAAGCCAAAATCTGCTACTTTCTTCTGGAAGTTAAAGAGACAAGGTGGGTGAGGCGATATCTGTTATCGGATTAACTTCTGTTGGAGAGAGAGACAAGCTTTTGAGCTAGACAGAGCTCTTCCTGAGGTCTGAGAAAGATACTCAGATAATTTAGCATAAGTAGTTAGCACATATTCTAAGGGACCAATCAAGGTGAAGGGACCCATTAACAGCCCTGTTGTCATAGTTAGTGATTTTCCTTTGTTTTTTTGGTATATAACAATACAAATTTTACTTTGTAAATCTCCACTGAAGTCAGCAGAGTTACTCTGAATTTACAGTGGGACAGCAGAATAAAGTTTGGCCCAAATAGTTGACTCTCTTAACCCTGTTTTGAATTACTTGTGAATACATATTGGTCACAGGGCACCTCTGTCACTACCCAGTGTACTTTGCTTCCTGATCAGTTCATGTGGCTTGATGGTTACAGACACACCCCCAGGTTGTTACCCTCTTACCAGCTGTGTACTTATTCTAAGATTCTCTCTTGCTTCTCTTCATATCCCCACCCAGTTACACTGTTAACCCTGTGATTAGCAGCCAGTGCTCATCATCTCCCAACAGAAGGCATTTAATTGCTCATAGCTCGGCCTGCTGCAGCAACATCAGTGACCAGCTTGCTACTAATTGTGTCCCCCCCCCTCTCTCTCTCACACACACCACATCAGGCCCTATCTTGTCTCTGGAAGAGATCTTCTTTGCTGCCCGTGCCCTACCCTCGTTAAGGGGCTGGTATTCTACTGGGGGGTCCTGTTCATTTTTGGGCCTGGCCTTCCATGGACCACTGATGAGGTTCTCCTGCCTTCTACCCACAAAAGACCTGCTTAGAGAATGGAGGTTTCTTCCACAGCTCCATCTCTGCCCATTGGTTATTGCACCAGTCACATCCCCCAGATCTTTCCTCCAGTTCACTTTGCTCTTGGCTTATATCCACCTGTGTGAATTATTCCTCTCTTCCCCTGACATATCTTGCCCCTGGGTTTGGGACCTCAGGGTAGGTTCGCCCACCAAGGCCTTCTCAGCAAGACCACTCTCCCTCTCTTTGGCTTGCTCTCCAACCTGTGCGTTGGCGCGGGTTTGCTACTCCTGGGAGTCAGCTGAATCATCTCCTCCTCCTCTAGCATGCCCTGTTCCACTGTCCTGTCCTCACATTTTCCTCCTCCTCCAAGTCAAGTCTTCCAGGGTCTCATCTTTCTGAGCTTGTTACCACAGGTCAAGGGTCCTCACACAGTGGACCTGGAGGACTCCCTGGAGAGTCCACACTCATTAGCTTTTGACTGCTGATTAGGGGTCCCTTCCCCCATCATCCACCCTTTTTACAAAAAGGGAGCAGGACCCACTCTCACCAAGTAAGGCAATGACTTCACTACCCCTACCCTCTGCCATCTAAACTCTCCTTCTTCCAAGGAGATAAGCACCACGGAATAAGTGCTCTTTTCCTCATGCATACCATAAAACTTCATCATCACCGCCCCTGCTTGTCACCACTGCAGCCTTACAAAGGAGCACGCTGCTGCTGAATCCACACCGTCTCTGGTCTGCCTGGGCCTACTTTGAGAGGAATTATCCTACTCCAGGTCCCCCTTTTACACCTGCTCCCCCACAGAGCTCTGAGGGCCCGCAGTGCATGCAGGGATGCTCTCTCTTTACATGTCCTTGGCCCCTGCACTGGTAGCAAACAACTGTGTGGGCAATTGGGGACTGCTCGTTAGCCCCTTGCATCCCCTTCCTGGGCCTAACTGCATGGCAGCCCTGGTGCCCATATCTTCTGCTTTCACAGCAGCCTCTTCTCTCAGAGGAGAGGATTAATGCTCCCAAACAAGCCTCACCTGGAACAGGGCACCTCTGTTACTACCCAGTGTACTTCACTGCCTGGCCAGTTCACACAACCTCACAGTCACAAACACAACCCGGGTTGTTACCCCTTTGCCAGCTGCATATTTATTCTTTCCTTTTGAAGTACCACAGGGTAATGCAGGCCTGTAGCAAGTGATGGCCTCCCTACAGCCCTCACACCTCAGCCTAGGCTCACCTTCTGAATTTCCCCTTTGCAGCCTGTTCTTTCCATTTATATCCCCCCACTTACACCACTGATTATCAGCCCATTGATTACCACCCAGGTGCTGATCATCTCTCAACAGAAAGCGTTTAATTGCTCATAGCTGAGCGTGCAGGCCTTCTTCAGGCTGCAGTAATATCAGTGGCCAGGCTGCTACAATACTATCCTATAATGCCCTGTCATGGTGTTGTATCAAAGAGCTGCTCTAGTAAAAAAAAATAGTGTCTTTATTATTATTATTTATATTACTGCAGTGCCTAGGAGTTGGACCAGCACTCCATTGTGCTAGATGCTCTACAAACACAGAACACAACAGCAGTCCTTCCGGCAGGCCGGATCCTCCTCTGTTGTGAAGTAGAGCTGTACCCCTGAGTGAGAATGCTGACTAACACAACCTGTATTTTTTTTTCAATGCCATTCACTTGTTGTTATAAAAAAGAACTGACTTGTAAAGTCTATTATCAAGTTTTCCAGGGATCAAAAGGAGATTACGCCTCAGATGTTGGAGCCACTTCTCTTTCCAAAGTCACTGCAGTTGCATGAAGCAGGAGAAGCAATCGTTCTGCAATGAACAGGAAACAATTCCCAAACTGTGTAGTCTGATGTCAGGATGAACTGCTGTCAGCAAATGTATCAGAAATATAGTTAATACTAATGATAAAGTCAGAGAGACCTTGAGTCAGGAAAGCCCTTAAATAAGTAATTAGTCTGTTCCTCTTCAAGGCAGCATTTAAACACTTGCTTAGTTTTAAGTTCATGCTTAAATGTGATTTCAGTGGGATTTAAGCATATGCTTAAAGTTAAGCACATGTTTAAGTGCTGCCTTGAATAGAATTGCTTTCTCGAGTCAAAACCAAAATTGGAATCACATAGAGAGAGAAAGAAACAATATGGGAACAATAAAGCGTATCGTTGATTTTTATATAAGGGAGCCTCACTGTTAGAGCTAAACTTTCCTCAGGGAAGGTGGGAGTTTTTGGTTCTGTTTGGGGTTTTTCCCCTTCCATCTCATCATCTCTTCTGCAGGTCTGTTTAAATTCATTCCAGGGCTCCTGGATAAAGGACATACATTTGAGAAGTTAGGGAATTCAGAGCCACAAAGCCAGAAGATCTGTCAGATGCTAACATCTACAATACTGAAAAACAAATACGAAGAGGGTGACTGGTGTTATTTGGCTGACACCATTGGAAAATAGCCTTTTTAAATTATTTGGGGGGTGGGGCACTGAACTTTATTTCACATTTGTTTACAGTGTCCTGTAAAGTAAAAGGAGGAGGAAACCTGCATATTAAACAGAGATACATTTTAATTGTTCTAAATGTAAAACACAAAAGCAAAACCCTATCGTACAGCTATTTTGCAATGTGGAAAGCAGCTGTGATTGATATTGCATGGCTTGATAAAAGCCTCTGAGCAAGATTTTCAAGTGAGTAAGCATTCTGGGGCCCCACCTGTGATGCCTGATTTTAAGCGGGTGGCTATGCAGCGCTTTCTGAGAATCCAGCCCCTTTAAGGTTTCTCAGATTGGTCACTCAAATGCAGAAGCACCCAAAATCACTTGTGAAATTCTTGGTTGTCACTAATCGTTAATTCAGTCAAAATAAAATTACAGTGGGACTTTCATAAGAGGCCTGCTTCTGCTCCCATTGAGATCAACGGGTGCAGGACTGAGCTCGCACTGAATGAAACTTGTTCTACTAAAAAAAAATCCCCCGAGACCCAATTTCATTATGCACAGAGGTCCTCCATAGTCAGAAGTGCAGTTCATTTGCTGCTCTGCATGAAAATGACAGGCGCGTTCTTTCTACTTGTCCATAAACTGAGCTCGCCTGCGTTAGAGTTCACTAGAGGGGAAAGTGCCAAATCCCACAGAGAGTCTAAGAAGTCAGATTTCATGTCAGTGTGCTGCATGGGGGGGAGAGTGGGGGATTCATATATACGCCGCCTGCCAGATCCAATACTGCGCAGCCTTTCTCAAGCCCCCTGCAATAGTGTGGCCTAGAGACTAGAGAAGCCGCTGCTTCCCTTCCATGAGGTTTCCTAGCCCTGCATTCATTTAAATTAAGCTCCAGTGATCCTTCCCTTCACTAGTATGTTCAGAACTGGCATGCACCTCATTCTGTGGAACCATGGGCCACAAAACAGTAACGCACTTAAATACATGCTTAACTTTAAGCACATGACTAGTTCCAAGTCAACACACATGAAGTGCTTTGCTGGATGATGCGCAAGCAGCCAGCTTGCATAGCCACCCGACTTGTGCCTCCTAGCAAAAGGATCCCATGTAGATCTCATGAGATCTAGGGCCCTGTATGGACCAGCCACCGGTGGGGAACTTCCGGAGCTAGTTACCAAAAACAAAAAAAGAATCAGTCAGCTGCTTTGTTCAGTAACAATCAACTCAGCGATTCCACCTTCCAGTAAGACAAACAGTACAGAGCAAACAGCTTGAGTGGAAAGGGGTTTTCTTTTTATCTACCGAGTGTAAATAGACAAATAAGTTAAGCAAGGCTCTGAATGTAACCAGTGAACATGAGAAGGGGTTATCTGAAGTCAATCAATGGGTTACCTGCCAGGGGGGGCGTGAGCAGAATTATCACCGTTCTAAATTAAACAGATTTCTTTTGCAAAAAAATACTCCTTGCAAATAGGACATTTTGCAATACCCTTTGTAGTGGCTGGCCAGGGCAGCAGGTCACGCATAGGGTCATGGTGGGAAATTCTGATTATAAAACAGGACTGGTACAGTTTATATCATTTCACACCCATGCCCACCCCAATGGTCACAAGTATGACACACCTCTTCTGATTTTTTAAGTATAGTTTTGCTTTCGCAAATAATTGTGCCCATAATTTTGTATCTGCAATAATTGCTAAACCAAATAGTAAAAGGCCAGCTCCTCAGCCGTCATGGCTCAAGACAATAAAAATACTACCTCGCTGTGAACCATAGCTCGCAAACTGCTTTACTAAAAGAGGTTATGACCACTATCCCCATTTTAAAGAATGGGGAAACTGAGGCACATAGCAATGACGTGGCTTGCCCAAGGTCATCCAGCAGGCCAGTGGCAGAGCTGAAAATAGAATCCACATCTCCATTGCGTTCCAGTGCATTCTCCTCTCTACTGGGCTGCAGTGCCTCTGCCAGTGCAGCTACATTGACTGACAACAGGTGAGAGTCTGGTCTAACGTGTTTATCTATGTGACTGTGCCCATAAATCAGACTGTTAGGTGCATCAATGTTATCGTTTGGGTCTGCAGTCAATTGAGGAGCTAAGCTTTAGACAGAGCCAGAGGCTGGTTTGAGATCTTTAAAAGTCAGGCCCACTCTTTGCTTCAATAGCCAGATGGGAAAAAGTAAAGGGTTTCTTTCCTCAAAAAGGAGGTCTGGTAAAGGAAACACTGTTCACAGTCAAACTGGATTTCAGTTCCTCTGCTTAAACCTGCACTTCCACTGACTTACATTTTTTGAGCAGATGTTCCCTTTTGTGTGTTATTTTTGAAGTCACTTCTGCTGGTAATCCCCAAGAAGGAGATATAAAACTCCCCATTCATTCATATGTACAGGTTTATCAACTGATCCAGAGTTTGAACCATCAGGGCTTTGAGAATAATACACAATAATAACACAATAACTATTTTTCCATTGTTCATCTGTCAGAGTGGGATGTGCATGATCAGGTTTTGACCAGGGGCTAAAAGCCAGGAAAATGGATGCAATGCAAAGGTCGAAGAGCAAATAACTGTTTGTTTTAATGCTAGCACTGGAGCCAAGGGTAGAAAGACCTGACGTGGATTTAAAACGATCCACATCTGAATCTGGCTTTTTTCTTGCTATGGTTTGTATTACAATAGCACCTAGATGAAAGCAGGGTTTCATCGTGCGCGTACACACGTATATAGCTGAATACAACAAGATGAAATTCAATAAAGAATAAGTGCAAAGTACTTCCCTTAGGGAGGAAAAATCAAATGGACAGCTCCAAAATGGAGAAGGCTAGGTGGTAGCCCTGCTGAAGAGGATCTGGGGCTTGCAGTGGATCACAAATTGAATATGAGCCAATGGTGTGAGGGAATTGTGCATTGTGATGGGGTGTGCTCCATGCACTTGCCCTGAAGCGGTTAACATAGGCTGGATGGTCCAATTCATCTCTTAGGCTGCAAAATGGGGGATAGTTATGCTGAGAGGAGAGCCCTAATTAAGAGAAGCTCACCTGTAGAGGGACAAGAAGGGTTTCTATAAAACCAGGGAGCTGGCAGCAGAAAGAGGGCTGCATTCACTCTTTCTAGGATCAGAGAGAGAAAGGGGTGGGCGTGAAGAGGAAGGGTTTGTCTGGAGGACCAGGAGATAGGGGTTTACCTGTGGGGGAGAATGCGAGCCTGGAATCGACGAGGTAGGAATTAGTCCAGAGGGGAGGCAGGAAGGTTTGGGGTAGTACAGACTTTGGCTGCTGTAGACAGACCTCCCTTTCCCCCCTCCGACACACACACACACTGGAGGGGGAGCCTGGGTTCCCCCTAGCAGACATCAAATGAGTGGGCCTGGCTGGGCAGTGATCTTGAAGACTGTCCAGGACCATTTGTCCCAGTCACTGAGGGAGTGCCTCATGCAGGGCAGTGGATGTAAGGACTGCCTGGGATACTGTGGGGGCCTCTAAGAGAGCCCCAGAAGGGGAGGTCTTTTGTGGCTTGGCTGGAAGGCTAAGCTATGAAGACGAGGCACTGCAGCTCCTGAGGAGCAAGAGGGGCTGCAGAGTGAGATGGAGGGCCCAAAAACTACAGAAAGAGGGTGTCAGGCTGGACCAGCTAATCCCCAGCGTGGCCGGAAGGAGTGCCCCGAGCAGTGAGCCCTGTGTGCAAACTGCAGGCAGGGCCTGTTGCTCCCTCTCCTTGTTCTCCTCCCCTAGGGACTCTTTTTCATGGTCCTGGGTGTGGCCAACTCACCCACCTTCTTCCCCGAGTCCAGTCCCTGAAACGTCTGGAATTCTCTCCTGAGAAAGTCAGCATCCACGAAATCTTCTGCAAGCTTTACTTCTTCCTCCAGGGCCACTGGCTGGTCCCTCTGGACCCAAATGTGCTTCTGGGGAGGCTCTGGAGAAACTGTTCCAATGTTATCAAGGCTATTATTTCCTCAGCACTTCGGGTGCCTGGTCTCAGCCAGTGAGTTGCCCAGTATGTTGACGTCTGTGCAAACGCACTGGGTCGCACGCCCCTCATCCATCTAGTGGCCCCAAACTTCTGTTGATCTATTTTGACCAAAAGGCCAACCCAGTCCTGGATGGCTGCCTTTATCCTATCATAGTGCTGGGCCTATTCCTTGCTTGGGCCATGTAGGCCTCCTGGGCTTCCTCACTCAGTAGGGCCACGCTCCCTTATCCCATCCGGCTTCCATTGCTACCCTTTCAAAAGTCAGTAAAAATGCCTCAAGGTCATCTGCGGGGCCCATCTTACGCAGGCTTTACTTACACTGTCCTACTGCTGTTCCTGCTCACGGGATCCATCAGACCACGTATCAGCTGCTGCTGCACCTGTTCCTTTATGAACTCTTGCAGCCTTCTGCTGCTCCACCTGCCGGGCGAGGAGGGACTGCTGTTCCCTCTGACAGAACGAATGCAGAGCCTTCTGCAGCTCTTCTTGCTGATCCACCAACCATTATAGGGTCTGCTCCATTGCCTGAACACCAGTTCTTCGCACTGCCCTCCTCTGTCACCATCAGTGGAGAAATCACACGCCCAGACAAGCCTCCACGTGTAACAAGGCACATCTCCGCTCCTGTCTTCTTCCTTATGGAGACTGCACTGACACCACGAGGTGTGCACTCAGTGACCTTTTATTTCATGTTCCCTCCCCAGTACTGCTAGAGGTGCATTCAGAGGACTGTTGCATGTAAGACACTGGAGGTAACGGTCCTGCTCTGCTTGGCACCGGTGAGGCTTCAGCTGGAGTACTGTGTCCAGTTCTGGGGTGCAACAGTTTAAAACATGGTGGACAAACTGGAGAGAGTCCAGAGAAGAGCAGCAAAAAATAAAAAAGGTTTAGAAAACCTGGCCTATGAGGAGAAGTTAAAAAAAACTGGGCATGTTTAGTCTTGAGAAAGGAAGACCGAGGGGGGACCTGATAAGTTTTCAAACATATGAAGGTTGCTATGAAGAGGATCGTGATCAATTGTTCTCCATGTCCACTGGAGGTAGGACAAGACGTAATGGGATTAATCTGCCGCAAGGGATATTTGGGTTAGATACTAGGGAAAAACGGTTAGTTACACTCTGGAATAGGTTTCCAAGGGTGGTTGTGGAATCTCCATCCCTCGAGGTTTTAAAAACAGGTTCGACAAATAGGTGTCAGGATTGGTCTAGGTTTACTTGGACCTGCCTCAGTGTAGGGGGCTGGGGTCAATGACGTTCTTTTCCAGCCCTCCATTTCAATGGTTGTACAGTAGGAGGCGGTCCCTGCCCAGATGACTTTGTAGTTTAAATGGCTACAACAAAGGGGGAGAGGGGTAAGAAGTGTAGAGAAGGAAAGTGACTTGCCTAGGGTCACGAAGCAGGCAAAGTGGCATAGCCAGGAATAGACCCTATGTCTCCTCAGTCAGCTCACCACCTATTAGACCACACTAGGATGTTTAATGTTTCTTCCATCTATGGATGCTAGTATTGTTGGGTTATGTTTCTTTAGTATTTCAACCTCTTTCCCTGTGCCGTGATGAAAGGAATATTTGCCAAAACAGCAAATTTTAAGCAAAGACTTCTTCAGAAATCTCATATTTGCAATCACGAGCATTCTTGCCAGGAACCCAACCCTAACCATCCTCTAATCAAAGGAAAGAACCAAACCACAGGCCCTGTGTCCAGTCAAGCAGGGCACATTTTAACTTCTCAGCACTAATTCCCAGCAACAGCTGTACTTCTGCTTTGCTCACGGAATTGAGTTGAGAGTGGGGATTCTTCCTAAGATGTCTTTGGCAGCTATGGAAGCAGTCAGCATACAGCAGCATGGTCCCTATACGAGGGACAGGGACACCAGCATCCCAGGGGATAACCCCCTCCCCACTCCCTACGGAAAAAATATCCAATCTGAACTGAGAATGCCCCACTGAGTCGTAGGGGGGAATGTGGTGTGCATGAGTTACAAAAAGTAAATGGGACATGGGCCTAGAATGAAAGTAGCAATGGGAGAATCCTATGGATTTCCAGGTCTTGTGTAACAGCCATAACTCCCGTTAAGAAAAAGAATAAAAAATTATTCAGACTGTCTATTATAGCAATAAACATATTGTTTTTATTCTATGGTAAAATTATGCCACTGCCATTGAGGACTTTAATGGTAAAACTATCTACACGCCCAGCTCAGGTTTTGTAGCTACCGCAGTAAAATAACTGTCATTTCCATGTTCTCCTTAAAATCACATTAAAAGACCAATTCTTATTTAAAAAAATAAAAATAAAATCGGAGCATCTCTTACATCAGTGAAGATCCAGACTAACACGCTGACAGACAGTGGCCTTTCAGTGGCATTCCACTGATATACGGCTGCAGAGATGGGTGCTTTTGAAACTGTTAACGGAAGAGCCTGTATCTGAGATGTACCTAAACCTTCTGATCAGGGTTTAATTTATCTTTACCAGACAATGAAGTTACTACAGAGGATTTTACAGCAGAACGGAGCTGGAGCCAATGAGGTTACTGTTCACTCCTACTGCACTATTGACAACTTTATCAAAACCCCTTGTGATGCTGACAAACCAGGTGCCAACTCTTCCCCAGACTGTAAGCATTAGCTAAGAACTATGTTGACCATACGTCCCCTTTTGCCTGAGACGGTTTCATTTATAAGCTCTGTCCCGGATGTCCTATGCTTTTGGCAAAACTGGGCCTTTGTGCAGTGCCAATCATGACAGTGGGGATTATAGGGCAATGCTAGTGCAGGGTTACAGGGGAGGTTACACACAGCTCCTTCATTCTGCCCCAGGCAGGCGACACCCAGTCATCTTCCTATGGAGCGAGTGGGTCTCCCTAGACTCAGGAGGGTTTGGTGGCTGTGATTAGCTCACCCCATAGCACGTGATCCAGAACACAGATCTGGCACTCCCAGGAGTGGCGTGCGCAGGGCTGTGGCGAGGGGCAGACAGGCAACAAGGAACCTTCTTGGAAGCGTCCCGCCCCCAGCTGGAAGAGCCACTCGGGAGGAGCCACCAGAAGAATAGCACCCCAGATGTGCAGCAAGGTGGCCGGGCAGGTCAGGCACATCTGGCTTTGCCTCTCCTTGGGCACAGGTAGGAACAGGCGCTGAGTGTGGTCAGATCTACCCCTCCCCACAGCATCGTGGAGTCAAGCTTGCCGGGTGCTCGGGAAAGTGTTCCTTTTTCAATTTAGGGAAATACCCCCTACTCAGTACTAACAAACTCTTCGTAAGAGACCAGAGCAAGTCACCTGGATGCGAGTGTATCTCAAAATAGGTATTAAATGGATAAAAATGTATTTAGTGTTTAGACACTATGAAATGCTTGTAAATTGCTGCATGTATGAATTTCACTGATAATGTTGGTATTCCATGCCATGAGAAAATAGATACGTTTTGCTTTATAATTTAGAAAATGTTTGCTTTAAACTTGTGAACCCTGGCTCGGGAATCATCCCCATGCCCATCCAGAAGGACTATCAAAATCAGATGTTTCATCAAGGATCATCGTAATAAAAATGTTTTGTTAATGGCCCTGTTACACCTTGGAAATGCTAAGTGCAAAGAAGCTCCTCCTGTGAACTTGGAAGCTGAATGAAATCAAAATCACAGGAAAGTTTTCCATCGCTTCGCTTTTTGAACTCTGACTAGGCTAGAGACACCAAATGAAAGCCGGGGCTGCCCTGAAATTCACTCTGAACTGACAGATCACTACAGCTCTGCCACTCTTAGGATTTAGATGATGACACATTTGTGTGTAAGTAACTCTCATTTCTTTTTCCTAGTTAATAAACCTTTAGATAATTGATTACAGGATTGGCTACAGGAATTGTCTTCAGCGTAGGATCTGGGGTGAGTGGCTCATCTCTTGGGACTGGAAGCAAACTGAATATTGGGGGGGGTTCTGGTTATGTTTTGTGTGTGCGCGCGCGCAAGTGACCATTTATCACGAAATCCAGTTTGTCTGGGTGGCAAGATAGTCCTCTTAGATGCCCCAGTCTGTCGGTGATTCCATGCTAAAACTCAGGACCATACCCAAGGTGGGGAGAGCAGGACAGCCACCAGAGCATAAAGCTGCGGGATGGAAAAATGATGAGAAAAAAACAGTAGGGGGCACAAATATGATTGTTTGCCTTGGGCGCTAAAATGCTTAGTTACGGCTCTGGAAAATCTGTCGTGATCCAGGAGTTCACATTTGTATTGGATTAGTGAAATCTAATTATAGAACACATCACCACTTTGGGGTGTCTCCCGTGTTTTAAAGTCTGCCCCGAGGTAGGCACTCACAGTGATCAGCCTAACACACCTGTTACATCAGAGTTTGCAACTCCAGTTTCCCCCCCCCCCCAGGAATCATAAAACTAAGTGTTATCTTGTTCACATACAAATGTACTAAGAGCACCCAGGAATATGCTATCACATGATCACTCTTGGTATGCTGCAGGAGAGAAAGCATGTGACGCTACACATCCACACCTGGTGCTGAGCCAAAAAAAATATAATGGAGTTTGGACAGTGAAGAGATTATTATCTAAAATGTCACGAGCCAAGAATTTTAAAACTACAGCTGACCCTCCATGCTTAACTCACGTGAGTGCAGGGAGAAATGTTGAAAGAGAAGAACTAGGATAAGAAGGTAGTGCTAGGCTTTATCTTTAGATTTACAAGCTTTTATCATTTTGAGCCATGACCAAAATTTCTTTTTAAAGTAGTTTATCCTAGTTTGTGGATTTAATTTCTTTTGTTCTTCCTTTTTTTTTTTTTTTAATGATTGGAGAATGCTCCGAGTAAATCACAGATCACATTTAGGGTCAGATTCTGCCAAACTGATTCAGTGTTTCCAGCTCTTGCAATTTTATCTCATGACACAATGGTTTTCTTAAGGCCAAAACTACTGGTTGAAGTTTATTACCAGAAAACCTCAGCTTTCACTTTAAACACAAAAAAGTTTCTAGCCTTCACCATTTCAGATAAACTTGAAAATGTGATTCCCTACAGACTCCAGACCAGAAGACACAGAAAAAGAACCCCACAGTAATTAAAAAAAAAACAAAAGCTTGTGATTTTTAAGAAAGGTCTCATGATTCTGTGGCGGGCCTAACTCATGATTTTGGATTGTTTGGGGTTGACAACTCATGTTGAGAAGTACTTTATTCTGCGAGTATACACCACATGAGTAAAGGGGGCCAAAGCTCATTCATCATGACTTCTCTCCAGTGGAGCGCAAAGCGTATTCTGTGTGAAAAAGGAACATGGATTCAAACCCACGTTTTCTTTTATGATTTTTCTGGGTCCCTTCCCTTAGTTTGTTTGCCATATTGAAAAATCTAATAAAATGATAGACCTAATAATAACCTACCCGTTTGTTCCCAAAGAGACAGGAACAGTGGAATTATCGAAGAAGCCAACGTGACTATGATAATAGCATTCTTTGTACCTCTTATGGTACTGTAGATTTGAATACATGTATAAACGTGTGACCATTCACTTTCCTGCTCCAGCCCTTTTGGGAAAACTCATACTGTCTTTGAGCAGCTTCCTGAATTTGTGCATTGTTTCCCCATTAGCCCAGGAAAGGTCCTTTAGGAGCCTTCTCATTTGCTAGTCAAGGATCTAATGTTGTCATCTTTTCTGTCGCATTGGATAGTACCTTGCTCCACAATAGTTTCACAGTCCTCAGTGGCACTAAGCAGAATAAGGTACTAATCAATTTAAGTAAAATGGCAGAATCATAGTGTGAGTAATGTCAAGTCTTTCGAAAATGCATTGTTGTAGCCGCCAGACTAAAATGGTACCAGCAAGCCATATTCTTAATCCACTGAGGGCTAATGTCTCACACCAAGTAGTATGTTACATTATCAAGACCTTTAGAAAATCTGGTCCTTTCGATTAAGTGCTGCACTGACAGCTGAGCTCTTTTGAAAACTGGACATTTAAGTGGGTGGCTGAACAGAAGCTGTTGGGTGATGAGCATTCTGGGAGAGCTGGCCCATGGTGATCACATGGAAAGCACATGTCTTATGAGTTGAATGTTCAGCTCTTCTTGGGCTTTTTTTGTTTATTTTTCTTTCCAATGCCACTCCTTACTCCTGACCTTCAACCCCATCGGCCCATATAAGGAATCAGTTCTACCACAGAATAGATAAATGGAATAAGCAAACTATCCTACATATTCCCCATGTTTAGCTGATTAAGTAAGGTTAGCTAATTGCAAAGACAAAGCTGTAAAGATTTTA
The DNA here is from genome assembly GCA_007922155.1 of Mesoclemmys tuberculata. Classification (NCBI taxonomy): domain Eukaryota; kingdom Metazoa; phylum Chordata; order Testudines; family Chelidae; genus Mesoclemmys; species Mesoclemmys tuberculata. The sequence continues at coordinate 6,872,134 of ML675620.1, read as the reverse complement.
TTGGACACTATAGTTGGCTTCTTGCCTTAGGCCCACATTCTAATGCCCCTAGTCATGTTGTGTAATATCTTGTTCAATGAATAATCCCATTGCAATGAGTGAAACTCGTCACAGAGTACGGTGCTACCCAATGGAAGGGTATCCAAATCTGTCCCTAAAAAGCACATTAGAAATCTCATTCACCGATCCCAATCTGGCATCCTACTCAAACAAAGATTCCATTGACATTAATAGGACTTGGTAATTCTAGATCTGTGTCTGATGGGTAGGGCCCTACCAAATTCATGCTTCATTCTCGTCAATTTCAGAGCCACAGGATTTGAAAATTGGTCAACTTCATGATTTCAGATGTTTTCATTTGAAATTTCACGGTGGGGGTCCCGATCCCAAATGAGATTGTGGAGGGGAACGGTAGTAGCAAACCTGTTGTAGCAGGGTGGCAGGATTGCTACCCTCAATTCTGTGCTGCCTTCATAGCTACAGCTGGGTGCTCCAGGCAGTATGCAGGATATTCGATTTCACAGGGAAGGGTCAATTTCACAGTCTCTGAAGTGTTTTTCACAGCTGTGAAATTGGTAGGGCCCTATTGATGGGGTTTAGATTCTGAGGGAAGCCTGCACAATTTGTGCAAAACTCTCCAGGTAAAACCCAAAGCAGACAAAATTCAGCTTGCTTTGTGTTTTCATTACAAGCCCAAAATTCAGCTTGGGTGTTGTGAATTCTTCACTAACCTAGGCCCATTTTTAAATGCACTTGGGTTGATTTGTGGATTCAGATGGAAATTATGTAAAATGTAGTGATCTCTCACAAGCTGGACTGCAACCAGGAAAAATCTTGCTGTTTTTGCCAGAGTATCATTGAGTTTTGGAATTCATTAAACTAGAACCTTGAAAGAAAACTTTCCAAGACATTTTTCTTGACTAGAGCTGGTAAAAAAAATTCAATTTTATTTCTGTGGAAAAACTGCAAACAGAAAAAATTGTTTGAAATTTTTTGTGGACAATTTTTTTTTTTTATTAAAAACAACTTCAAAATGACAAGAAAATTGGTTTTCTTCCAAGTTGAAATTGTTTTCATTTCAGTTTCAAAAACACCAAATGAAAATGTCAATTGAAAAACTAAACAAAAAATTCATTTAAAATCTTTTTCAATTGAAAAAAAATTTTTTAAAAAATGGATCACAAACATTTCTATAAAACTGCATTTTTCAATGAAAAAAAATCGAGCCAGTTCTAACATTGACTGACTTCTGCAAACACCAGTCACTAATTCTATAAACAGACCCCTAGGATTCACACACACTTCTATGGCCCAAGGCTTAAACAATCCATAAAATGGAGAAAACATTATTTCAGAACAAATGTAAAGGCATGCAGGCAGAGCAGCGAATATTAGAAGCATACAGAATTAAGCATCTTCATGATAAGTCTATCGGTCCCATGAAATTTCAGTTTACCATCCAATATAATAATTTTAAAAGACACTAAACGTAGTTCTTGTTTTGTAAAAAGAGAAAGTAAAGCAAAATATTTGAAAAAGTCCGACTTCATACCAAAACGAAACTAAAGTTATAAGCTACTAGAAATCAGGCATAATAAAATTTCATATCAACTCCAAGTTACCCGTCTCACCACTTCTTGTCTTTTCCAAAGCTTGCAAATGAGCAGTTAGAAAAAGCTTAGCTTCATGATAATCAAGACAAATAGACTATTGACCATTGTATACTGTTGAGCTGGAAACAAGATTGCCATATCCATTCCTAGGTTAGCCAAAACCATTTTCAAGCAGATTAATCTTTTTCTTTCAGGCTTGAGTAGCCCAGACTACGCACATCTGCTACCTGGGATACTAAGCTTATGTCTCTTCCAAGCTTGAGAGAGATAAGGTTCTTTTCTTATCTCCAGTACAAGAAAAGGAATCAAAGGTTTGGAAACAGGTCAAATTCCATTGCCATTAGGATTAGCAACCCCCTCAAATCAACTGATTTAGAAGGAATATGGAAAGCTTTTGTAATATCTAAAGGAGGCTCATTGTTCCAAAAGGCTATCTGGAAATCCTTACTCAGTTGAAGTTCTAATTGCAGCCAAGGGGAGTTTTGTATGATCAGCACAGGATTGCAATGTTTATCCTAACGACAGTACTTATTCTTTCTTCAGTACATTTTGCTTAAACCCCATATGAGACCCAGCCTTTGAAGATTACTCTTATTTTTGCATTAGTGTAAAGCGTTGCCTGTACTGAGAACCCCCCAAGAGCCTTAGAACTAGAGAGATGTGGCTTGTGGGGTCTGAGCAGACATTTGAAGTCAATAACCAGTGTTTAACCCCCTTTATCATGAGAGGTTTGCCATTATTGAGCTTTCCCATTCACAGCCACCCTCACCAACCCGATATTTATAAAGGGATTATGGGGGGGGGGGAGGCTGGAGGAGGGTGTACAACTTTAGCAATCTTTTTCAGTGGGCTGTACTAGGCTTTCCACGGGCCATCTGCTCCTGTGAACAGACCGTGAACTCACAAAGGGTGAGATGGATCCAATCCCTGAAGAATGAGGGCTTGTGGGGTGAATTTATTAGATGCAGAGGATGGTTTTCTCCTCCACACCATAAGCCACTGCTGCCCCTCCTGTGCCCCGTGAACTCTGGGTGGGAAAGAGTCCACTGGTTTCTCTCCAGACCCACCTCCACGCCCTCGGCGTATGCCAGCGTTCTCAGAGCTGGCAGGGAGGCCCACCTCCTGCGTGCCAGCTGTGGACATGCCCCACTTCACGGCCACTCTGCCTGCCTTGGCTTAGGTGGTGCAGAGAGTCCAAACTGGGGCTTGTGTCACTTATAGGCAATTGAGAGAAGACACCCCCCCAAACAGGTGCTTAAAATGCTGAGAAGCTGGGAAAGGATGCCATGTGGACAGAGAGTGAAAAGACCAGAGCTCAGCAGCTTGGGGGAGGTGATGAATAAAAGGGGACATGATAGATGTATGTAAAATAATGCATGATATAACGAGGATAAACTGGGTGATCCTATCTATCCTCTCTTATGATAGAAGAGCAAGGGGACATTCGGTGAAATTGAGCAGCAATGAGTTTTAAACTTAATAAAAAGGAAATAATTGAAAACACCCCAAATAACCTATGGAATTCTCCTCCACTAGATATCACTGAGGCTAAGGTCTTAGTGTTTTTCATTTAATGGAACATGCATTTATGTGGATAATGAGAACATACAAAGTTACATTTGACAGGATTAATACACATGTACCTAAGTGTGTATTTAGGCACTCTGATACTATAATGGGGGCAGAAGCATGAAACCCTAAGATGAATAAACTCTTATGTTTCTGCTCGTCGCTGGTTTCAAGTGAAGATTGGCCAGAATAATTTTTCTCCCCCTCTCCCTATGTCAGTCCTGGGAAGGACCTTATTCTCCTCCAATAATGAGGAGACTATCACTTTCTAAAAATGACCTGATTATCATTTTCAAACTAGCCAGCTCTCCTCATTCATTCTAATGCACATCTGAACCAAGGATGGCTGCCACTAGATAGCTTGTGGGATATGGAGTTTTTAACTCCTTAGTCTCCCATCTCCATCCAGTTTAGGTGGGTAGTGACTGAAAGTCATCCCCAGCTGACAGCTGTCTAGTGATCAATACAAAATACACGCGTGATCTTGGGTGTCCGCATCATAAAACCACACCTGCAACTTGTACATTGTTAGGAAGACCCAGCAAAGAAACCAAGAACTGAACAGTGCAGAAACTGTTCCTGAAAGGAAGCTCCTCCAGTTCAAGCCTGAATCAAGACTGTGTCTTTCTTTTATGCTTGTACAGCGCCTAGCACCATGAGGACTTGTCACTGAGGCACCACCACAGTACATATAATAAATAAGATTAGTAGCTGATGGGGCAGTGAGGGAAGCCTACACTGCTGCTGCTCATGTTGTACCTGTTCTGTAGATAAGAGAGGGCTCCATGCTCTCAAATGAGTACATTTCAGGCCTGATCCAGCAAAGCACTTGAGAACCTTTTGAAATTTGAGCACATGAGCAGTCCCATTCAATTTAACTGGGAGTAACAGATTGAAGTCAGTGGGACTACTTTGTGCTTAGAGTTAAGCACTTGCTTAAGTGCTTTGCTGAACCAGGGCTTCCATGTGAGAGGAATTCCCTGCTAATGACATTCCACATTCCAGATGCTATATAAAAACAAAATAAAACAAATTCTTTAGAACCCTCTTTTTATATATTTTAAACAAGGATACACACAATTTCACTCCATGCCCAGTGCATTATCCAAAAGCACCAGTTCAGAGGATAGTACCAGCTAGTTCTTTTTTTCCTCCTTTTTTTTTGGGGGGGGGGACAGGTTACACGTTTCATTACAGTTAAAATGGCCTTGAACTCTCAGTCTACGTGCAGCATGATGGATTAATCAGTGTTTCACCCATATTTTCATGCCTCGTGATCAGGGACGTGGGGTGGGTGAACTTGCAAAATTTGTTTGCTTTATTTTCGTTACTCTGGACAAAGCAGATAACAAGCTGCAGCTGCTGCACATTGTGTAGACACCAAGCAATTGCTAAAGTATAGCTAGATACACACTGGGCAGAGAAGTGCCTCAAGCTGGAGACATCTCTTGCATAGGACAGTACACTCCCTCAGGGGGCTCGAGACACTTGGCTGAGCTTTAGGCCTTGGGATACACAGTGGTGTAATTGTGTCCTGATAAACACACCCCTTTACGTTAGCATTTTCCTTGATGAGCCAATCTCCATACAAAAAGCATTTGGCCTGGAGTGGAGTCGGTGCTTCAGAGAGTTTTTATCGGCTTACCCTTGTGTTGCACAGATGGGCATGAATCTGCCCTAGACCCCTGAGTGGGACAGAGTGCACTTCCTGGGCTGTGAAATTTGTTACTCTCCTCAATGATTTATGGAGCTTTGCCACTGAGGACTTGCTATCTGCTGACCATGCAATAATTTTCATTGTGTTAAACAGAGCCAAACATCCAGCGTGAAATACGAAGCGTGACAAACTGTTTGGCACATGCATGGGCATTGCCAGCAAGAATGACTCTAGTATAGTAAATATCCCCCCTCCTAGCATAACAAGTTGTAGCTACCAACGTGCGGACTCCACAGCTGGCACTGTACAATCCTTCACCACAATCCTTTATTGCTCAAGCTAATGAAGGGTAGCACCCCTATGCGCCCAGTTATCTCCTTTAATGCCCATCTCCCAAACAGGTTTTGATGGACTGGCTCAGGGCCATCTAGATCCTGCCTCCAGTTTCACTGGGTGTCACTTCCTTATTTAATTCCCCTATGAATATATTTCGCGGTGTCTCCACCCCGCCTCACACCTTCTTGGCAGGGTCACCAGGGCAGCTTGGAAGGAAAATTCTAACCACAGGGAAATCCCCACTTGCCAGATAGTGGGAGGCTCCAGAGAAATAACACAAACACACATGATCCATTCAGAGTAATTATATTGAACAGGAAGTAAATATAACACAGCGGGGTAGAACGCTACTCTCATTGCCCAGACTCATAATACGCTGGTATTTTCCCAGTCACGTGACCTGACAGAACAAAAGTCAATTTAGCATCCTGTCAGTACTTGTTCTTCTCAGGGGCCCTTGACAATGATATCTTCTATAGCAACAATAAGCAACTTGGTTCAATGCAGCCCAAAAGGCTCACACATCGGATAAGGTGGGAAGCCTCGCCACAGGTTTAATAGGCTGCAGGTAATAAAATCCCCGAATCCTTACCCCCTGGCTTGAGGATGCAGTCAGGGAATGCTAGGGGGATGTCTCCAAACCCATTTCCCTGACTAAGCCTGAGTGGGTATGGAGTTCTCCCACCAAGATGCTATACTCCGGGAGTCACCTTGAACAGAGAAAGGACCAAGTTTAAGGATATTGCTGCCAGGGACCCAGAGGGCAGTTCTCAGGGGGAAACAGCCTGGGACTCAGAAGCTCACCATACAGCAAGTCCTTCCCCTTTCAGTGGCTGGCTTCAGACCCCTCCAAATTGGCTTCTTCTGTCTCACAGGCACCCAAGGAAGACGTCACACTAAGGACCTTTGTGTGGGTCAAGCTAACTCCTCTTCCGGGGCTTTTACTTGTCAGTCATTTGACTCGAACCCCTTCCTCTCTCTGAGACAGGCAGCTGGTGGTGATCCGGGCATACCTGCTATCCTCCTCCAAGCTGACGTTGCTATCAGTCAGACATTGGCCCCCCTTCCTCCCAGGGCCAGCCGTGCTGATAAGCACACAGAGATTCAGGAGCCAGGCTCCGTGGGGGTGACAACAGTAACGCCATTAGTACCCATTGGGTACTACACCATTGTACCCACTGGGGCTAGCCGCTCAAGGAAGGCCTGACCACATCCACACACACTAAGCCAATGGGGCACACCCTTTTGGAAGACTTGCACTACACTACACATTTTTGGGAGCAGAATAGGCGCTTAAGGGGAGACGTAAGGGCCGATTTCAAACTGCTCCATCATTGGGGTGCTAGAAAGGAAAAGGTACAAGAAGCCCTTTCCTCCTCCGGGAACACATACGCAGAAGGATGTGTGCGCCATCATTAGCCGCTAGGAGCTAAGGAGCACTGTATGCAAGGACTGCTAGTGCTGATTGCAGAGCCAGCACCCCAAAGGGGGCATTTTTTGGCCACTGTGAAGGTGGGGCAATGCCCTTTCCCACTCCCAGCTTGCTATACCTGTTCACTGGGTGTAACAGGGCCACCTCTCCTCACGCTTCTCCAGTATCATGACCCACAGGTGTTGAACCTGGGTCTACAGGAGGAACCATGCTCCATCACTCCATCTGGCAGCCTGCTTATGCTTGCATACCTGGAATCTATGAAGCTCAGCCCCAGTTTGAGGCTCTGCCCCTGCAGTTCTATCAGTGGAGTCCTGGAACAGCTGATTAGTCCATGGGCCCTATGCAAGCCAGCAGCAAGAACAGGAAGCTGCCTGAACAACTGGGCTCCCTCCTGTTCCGGGCGGTGTGTCTTGTGCTTCCTGCTCCCGATCACCTGGCTTGATTTCCTGGCACATGATTCCTGGTTCTTGACCTCCTGGTATCCTGATTCCTGTCTTGTGATATGAACTCCTCCTCTGACTATTCGGTCTAGCCAGCCACGACCTGGCTGTGACACCCAGCAGCAGTTCAGTCATGTGCTTTCAGAAGGAATACTGCACCCCCAGCGATGGGCTTTCCCAGCTCCATCCCATGGAAGGCAGAATTGAACCTTAAAGATGCATAATATACATTATGCAATTAGTAATCTGTATAAATTGTAATGGGGTGCTCTAAAACATAGGGCCATGGTATTAACAAGAGTTAATTACTTGGACAGATGTTGTAGAATGTTATCAGGATTCTTCTTATGTGGCAGTGCCTTTATTGGAGGTTTGCAACCATGGTAGCCCATTCCGTATGATCCTCTGATAATCTCTTTGTGGATGAAAAGTCCTTTTGATACACCAAGGATACCACACAGTCCATCTAAGATCTTCTTTTTCTGGCTTGTGTTCTTCTGCCATCAACTTTCCCTTCCACTTCCCATAAACATGCATCGCCTGCTGAACTGGCAGTGAAATGACTGTGCCACATCAGGTAAGGAATGTGAGCAAAGCCAAACAGCAAAAATTAAGATGTCTGTACCCCAACGTGAGGACCTTGGGTAACAAAATGAAGGAACTAGAGCAACTGATAGAGGAAGTGAAACCAGATATGATAGGGATAACAGAGACATAGTGGAACAGTAGTCATGACTGGAGTACAGGTATTGAAGGGTATGTGCTGTTTAGGAAGACAGAAATAAAGGCACAGGTGATGGAGTAGCACTGTATATCAGTGATGATGTAGACTGTAAAGAAATTAGAAATGATGGCATAGTTAAGACAGTCTGTCTGGGCAAAACTCACACTGGGGAAGAAAACTCCTAGAGCTTCCCCTAGGATAGTGCTTGGGGTGTGCGACAGACCACCAGGATCTGATTTGGACATGGACAGAGACCTCCTAAATGTTTTTAATGAAGTAAATACCACTGGGAATTTTGTGTTTATGGGTGACTTTAGCTTCTCAGATATAGACTGGAGGACAAGTACTAATAATAATAATAGGGCCCAGATTTTCCTGCATGTGATAGCTAATGGATTCCTTCAACAAATAGCTGCTGAACCTCCAAGAGGGGATGCCATTTTAGATTTGGTATTGGTGAGTAGTGAGGACCTCATAGAAGAACTGGTCGTAGGAGACAACCTTTGTTTGAGCAACCATGAGCTACTTCAGTTAAAACTAAATGGAAAGACAAACAAAAATAGATCTGTGACTAGGGTCTTTGATTTCAAAAGGGCTAACTTTAAAAAACTAAGGGAATTAGTTAGGGAAGTGGACTGGACTGAAGAACTCATGGACCTAACGGCGGAGGAGGCTAAGAATTACTTCAAGTCAAAGTTGCAGGAACAATCTGAAGCCTGCATCCCAACAAAGGGGAAAAAATTCATAGGCAAGAGTTGTAGACCAAGCTGGATGAGCAAACATCTCAGACAGGTGATTAAGAGAAAGCAAAAAGCTTACAAGGTGTGGAAGATGGGAGGGATCAGCAAGGAAAGCTACCTCTTGGAGGTCAGAACATGTAGAGAGAAAGTGAGAAAGGCCAAAAGCCAAGTAGAGTTGGACCTTGCAAAGGAAATTAAAACCAATAATAAAAGGGTCTATAGCCATATAAAAAAGAAGTAAACAAAGAAAGAAGAAGGGATGTATCAGCTGGAAGTGACAGAAGAGGAGAAGGACTTGGGTGTGTTGATTGATCACAGGATGACTCTAAGCCGCCAATGTGATGTGGCCATGAAAAAAGCTAATACTGGAATACCGTGTGCAGTTCTGGTCTCCCATGTTTAAGAAATATGAACTCAAACTGGAACAGGTGCAGAGAAGGGCTACTGGGATGATCCAAGGAATGGAAAACCTGCCTTATGAGAGGAGACTCAAAGAGCTTGGCTTGTTTAGCCTGTCTAAAAGAAGGTTGAGGGGAGATATGGCTCTCTATAAATACATCAGAGGGATAAAGGAGGAAAAAGAGAGGGAGAGGAATTATTTAAGTTCAGCACCAAGGTGGACACAAGAACTAATGGATATAAATTGGCCATCAGGAAGTTTAGACTTGAAATTAGATGCAGGTTTCTAACCATCAGAGGAGTGAAGTTCTGAAATAGCCTTCCAAGGAGAGCAATGGGGTAAAAAAACCAAGGTGACTTCAAGACTGAACTTGATAGGTTTATGGAGGGATGGTATGATGGGACAGCCTAATTTGACAATTAACTGATCTTTGGCTACTAGCGGTAAATATGCCCAATGGCCTGTTAATGGATGTTAGATGGGGTGGGTTCTGAGTTATGACAGAGAATTGTTTTCTGGGTGTCTGGCTGGTGAGTCTTGCCCACATGCTCAGGATTTAGCTGATATTTGGGGTTGGGAAGGAATTTTCAGGAAGGGGTTCACCTTCCTCTACAGCATGGGGCCCGGGTCACCTACTGGTGGATTCTCTGTACCTTAAAGTTTAAAACCATGATTTGAGGACTTAATAACTCATTCATAGGTTAGGGATCTATTACAGGGGTAGGTGGGAAGGTTCTGTGACCTGCATTGTGCAGAAGGTCAGACTAGATAATCATAATGGTCCCTTCTGACCTTAAAGTCTATGAGTCTAACCTCTTACAACATGTCCTGCAAACCAAATCTTTCTTTTCATAACATCTCTGACTAGCATTTGGCAAGTTCCAATCATCTCCAATTCTTTTTCACTTGTTATGCAATCTACCCATAATTCCAGAATTCTTCTATAACACCAGAATTCACATGATGGTAGTTTTTTATTATCAGTTGCTTGAATGTTAATGTTTCACAGCTGTAATTTAACACAGACCAAATGTAAGTTTTTAAGAGTACGAATTTAGTTTTCAGAATTCAAGATTACTTTAAAAAAACAGTAATCTAAAACTGTAGAAGAGAGGTCAAAATAGCAGTATAGTAGTAGCTTTTTTCATTTCAGAGTAATGATTTAAATCAGTGGTTCCCAAACCCTGCCACGTTGCGTACCACCAACATAAAACGCCACCACCTGCAGTAGCACTCCTTGTAGGGGTTGGGGGAAGAGGCAGGGCCGAGAGGGGGGAGCAGCCGCTGCACTGCTTGTGGTGGGGCCAGTGCTGGAGTGGCTCCTGGCCAGCCCCCCAGCAGCAGATGGACGCGTACCATTGGGAGGTGGCCTGTGTACCACTGGTGGTACACGTATCAGCTTGGGAACCGCTGATTTAAATCACTCAAATATGTCACACGTCTTTAATTTATACAGTAAAGGTTGTAAAAATTAATCTGATTCATTTAATTCTCCTTTCTCTGATTTCTAATGTCCCACAGTACATATAACACAGCCAATTATGAACCAGCAGTCCCAACATCATAAGATTGTCCTAAAGTGATAAAACCAACAGCCAAATACATCAGAAAGGTTTTCAAGCCATTCCCCAGCTCAGGTATCCCATAGCTTGGACAAGGGGATTGTACACTTGCATATGTTCTAAGAGTTAGTAGCAAAGGTGGGGATGTAGGTGACATAGGCCATAACTTTCAGAAGTGGCTTCCAGTTTGAGGTGCTTGTCTTGAGACAAGATGTGCTCCTGTTTCTAAAGGGATGGGAATGGGAAGCTGGTACTGTGCAGCACCTCTGAAGAAAAGGCCCAGGTTGAGCACCTGAACACTGAGGAACCCAAGAACAGTGGCCATTTTTAGCCATAATGCCTTTCATCTATGGAGACGCAGGTTTACATCTAGGTTGGGTCATGATTGAAAAGGAGTTGAGTAATTTTAGTCCAGTAGCCCAGTGGGTGTTTTTCCTGCACAGAAAAACCACTACAGTGCACACCTTCGCTTGTATCAATTGTACTGTCAGTAGGAGCCATTGTGGGAAGGCCCCTGAAAGCAAGTAACAGTCAATGTAAGCAACGCAGTGTCTACACTAACACTATGTCGACCTAACTACATCGACCTTGACTCTAGGCTGCTCGTGGAGGTGGACTTATTAAGTCAGCGTAGCAGGGCAGTTAGGTTGGCGGGAGCAAAATTTACGTGTAGACACATAGACTTTAAGGCCAGAAGGGACCATCATGGTCATCATCACACTTCCACAGTTAGGTCGATGTAAGCTGCCTTACGTGACCTAACTCTGTGGTGTAGACCAGCCCTAACTGAGTTGGCTAGAAATGAGAGGTCTTATCAAGTGTTATGAAAGAATAAGGCATTCCAAAGACCTGTTGCCAAATTCTAGTGATTAACTCCTAAGTGGCACAGGTAAGTGGTATGCAGCTGTGACGTCGTTAGTTTCAGCCCCTGTTGCAGGTTTTCATCCATAACCTGATTTTATAAGCAGGCTGTGTTGGCAGGTAGTGTCATGGAATAAGAAAGATTCATGTGAATTAAACATATAGCTTTTGCTGGACTCAGAAATGACACAGGATGCCCTTAACCACAAAGGTTGAATTTTCTAATGCTATTCATTTCTTTTCTGCTTTATTGATTTTCAGGACTTCAGCATGGAAAAGTCTGCCTCTTGTGTACTCCAGTAATTCTGTTCTCTGTCTTTTGGACAGAATGCAGAATCCCCCCTCTCTCTCTCTTTCTGTATCTCACATCAGTCACAGTTGCCACTGCTGGGCCCTGGAGTGTTCTTTGCAGAATACAGAAGCCCCTTCTGTGGTAGATTAGGACCCCCTCTTCCCTTCCAGAACCAATAGCAGGAAAATTGTGTCTTCAACCAGAGCTGAGGTAATTCAGGAGGTAATTAAAGACATTCTTGGCCTTTGAAGACACTCATAATAATTAATCTGCTAAAAGTTTTCAGTTGTGATACACCCAGTGGGTAAATTGGCTGGGTCTCTTTTAAGTTAGCAGTGATACAGACTGCCACTTCCAATTTTAGGAGATGGAAAACTTCCAGGAGTTAAAAACAAAATATAAAGAATTCTTCATGGGTTCTTTTCGCTCTAGCAGAGGCTAAAAAATACTTGTCATCTGACAAAGTTTAGTGGCACTGCCAAGTGTCCAGTGAACAAGGGGTTAACTTCAACTCAGATCCTACCTCCCACGCTTTTAGCTCTGGCCTTATTTTCAAGAAGCTGAAAACCTTCACATCTCCACCACCACCATCCCCAGTTTCCTTGTTCCACTTTAGCTTGTTCCCTACCCTCTGTGTGTCGTCATCGTCCTCCCCCCCCTTCCCACAACTACACAGTGCTTTGCTATTTTATCATATACCAATTTAGCCTATGGAAGCTGCAATTTCATTTCCCAAGCCTCCAGGAATAATGAGCTTATGAACCCTTACGATTAGTGAGGCTTTGCAGGACCTGATCCCTCTCGGTTGCGGGTCTGTCATTTCTACCTGTGAATCCAGTGGCTGGAAATGCAGTGCTAAGAAGATTGGATTCCTCCTTCTTCCAAGCCAGTTTCCACCATTATCCTACTGAGGGCTCCCCATTGTTGGCATAGGGTGAGAGGCCTAGAATATAGCAGGAGTCTGAAAATATTTATATGAATAAAGGGAACTGTTACAATAACAATAACAAGGCTTTTAAAATGTCAGAGAATTCTCGGAGACATAAATCCTCATGCTTATGGATGTAATACCCATTGGGTGATGTGCAAAACAATTGTCCCCTGTAAACAGTGCATCTACTGTCAAGTTTCTTCCTTCTTCACATGAAACAGGTAGTACTGGCCTCAAAGGGAGATAACATGCTAGACAAGATGGACCTGCTGGTTTGATCCAGTAGGGGAATTCCTACATTCCTCTGCCTAGGGTTCAACCCAGTCCGATGGCACTCAATACGGAAGCCATAGTGTTTCCACTTTGGCTGCTTTGAAGAAATCAATGGGAGTTCAGAAAGTAAATCCTTTCAAAGATCTGAACCTCAGCCTCCAAAGCCATCATTTTAGAATCCTTGCACGAGCTCCTAGGCAAAAGAAGGTAGGGGCTGGGCTGAAGTTAACCCCTTGTTCACTGGACGCTTGGTCGTGCCATTAAACCTTGTCAGATGACAAGTATTTTTAGCCCCTGCTAGAGCAAAGAGGACCTGTGAAGAATTCTTTATGCTTCGTTTTTAACCACTGGAGGTTTTCCATCTCTTAGCATTGGAAATGGCTATCTGTATCACTGCTAACTTTAAAGAGACACAACCAATTCACCCACATACGTGAGGTTTTTTTGGTGGATGTATCGCAACTGAAAACTGTTAGCAGATGAATTTTTATGAGTGCCTTCAATGACCGAGAATGTCCTTAATTACCTCCTGAACACCAGATTTCATTAGCTCACTCTCCTCTCCCGACCCAGTTCTAGGTAAATACTGATGAAAGACTTCTTGTTTACTCAGTTGGTTCCCTACCCCCACCAGCAATACCTTTGCACTCCAGTTTGAAAAAACAGAGATAAATAACTAACCATATCAAAGCTGAATTAATCCCCAAAGCGCCCTGAACCAAGTCTGTGTATTTTTAATTCTGTAATCAATCACAACTAGTAGTATATAAACCTTCCCCGACACCTAGACATCCCAAAAGAACAAGCAGGAGATACTTCCATAATGTAATTCCAGAGCTGAATGTTATGCTCCACTGCAGCATCATATGCATCAAAGACGAGCCAGAACCAACAAGTCCATCCAGGACAGGTTCTTGACACTCCTGTAGTGGGAGCCATTTTAAGTGCTGGACACTCACGCATTGCTCCTCCAAGGGCCTGATGGCCTCGTCTAGGCAGACGCCACTCCTGAGGCCTAATCTGTCATTTTGCGGCTCCTAGAAAGGGGGTTGTAGGAATTAGACATGAGCCAAAGCTGGAAGCTGAACATCTTCGTTTTTCAAGGGGAGACTTTCTGGATCTGAAGCTGCTTCTGTTGTTCTGGTTCTAGACCAGATCAGAAAGCCTTAAAGGGCCTGTTTTCCACTTTTGGTTCAGATAAGACCAAAATCTTCCTAGAACAGCTGACACTCAAAGATTGCCATTATTTGAGATGGCAGCAATCTCAGGGGATCAGCTGATTAATCAAGATAGCCATCATTTGGCACCACTGTCTCATGAGAACAGCGCACACGATTTAAGTAACTTTGAATGCCAACCTTAGACCGACTTCAGTTACGAACGAAAATCCAGCCTCGCTTCTAGCCCAAACTGGGCCACAGAGGTCTAATAGTCATCTCTATGACTACGAGTCCAGGAATTTCATGAGGTCCTTGGGCATGAATTTTCAAAGCATGACTGGGAACTGCAGGCTTACAGGGCACTGGCCACAAATCTCAGCATCATGAAGCAGCAGATGATCTAACAAGAGGGAAACAGGAAATATTCCTCTCTTTGAAAAGAACTTTGTATTGTGAGCAAGCATGTTCCCATCTTATTTCTCTCTTTCTCCACTCAGAAGGAAGAGGATTGTACATGTTGTCCATCCTGTATATAGTAGATACAGGACACATCCACATAACATGAGTCCCCCACTTTGGCCTTCTCAAATGTGCAGAGCAACAAGGGTCAAAGGAAACATTCACTAAAGAAAGTGAAAGTGATCTCAGATGAAACACAGGGGAGAGAGTTATAAGGCCAAGAATGTAGAAAGGAAATCACTGCCATGGCTCGGAACAGCACAGCTAGTTAACAGAATTCCCTCACTTTTCAATGATTCAGCTTTCAAAAACAAGATCTACAGAATTCAGAAAAGATCATAAATAGGGTTAAAGAAATATCCGCTGCCAAAGGAGGGGAGCGGTGGAACCATGAAAAGGGACAGCAAAAAACTCTCTTACACCCAGGTTTGTTCCGGTCTGCCAGGCGGTGACCCATCAACAGATGTCACTCACTGGAGAAGACAACGTGGCAGTATATTCGGGAACTAGTAGCACAGCATGCATCTGAATGACAGGCAGATGTGCTGCATCTGGGCCAGGAATGGATGCACAATCTCGTAGAAAATATCAGTAGTACAACTTCGGTTTGAATAAAGGGAAGGGGGTTACAGTGAGAGTTATTTATATAAGTAAGAGACTGTCTTCCCTGTTAACAAGGGTAGGTTACAGGTCCATACACAGCCATGCATGGTTGTAGCACACTTTTAGCATGCACATGTCAATGATAATTAAAACCCTGATTTTGCTTATGCCCCTGCTTAAATTTATGCATAAGAGCAGTCCCCCTGAAGTCAATAGGACTATTCACACATTTCGCTGTAAGCATATACTAGTCTCTGCAAGAACAGGGCCTCATTTTTATTTTTGTGTTGATTCCACGTGTCATTAAAATGAAACATCATCATGCAAAAGAGCACGGGGCAAAGCCCGACTAGCCATTGCAATTTGCAGTGCTGTGGAGGCACTGAAATATGGCCCTGATCCTGCAAACAGTTGCACAAACACTTGACGCATGAGTTACACACGCTTTTAACTTTACACACACGAGGAGCCCCATTGATACTGAGGGGACAAATCAATTGCTGGCACTGCTTGTGTTTGCCAAGTTAAATGCATGTGTAATGGCAGGCTACTGAACTGGTTTTTGCAAGTCCTGAGTGGCCACATCTCTCTTTAATTACAAAAGATGCTGCAAGGGCTTTGCATCTCTAGAAGAAAAAAAAACCATTTGGTTAGATGCTGTCACAGAGCTTCCTGTTCTTCTGTCGGCCCACCCTGTCAGTCATAGCTGTTCACAGTGTGGGAACCCGCTGGGAGATGTGAGTTGATTCCCGGGAGTGGGTGTGGCTTGTTAACTCTATGGTAGGTGGGAGTGGTTTTACTGGCAGAGTCATCTAGGACAGAACTGTCCTACAGGAGGATTTCTAAGAATGTAAAGACTGTGGGGACAGCATGGGCTGGAATTGACGCCATACGTTCCTTTATTATTTAAAGCCAAACCACAGACAGTGGGTGAGTTTGACCCTACGCAGTGGGTCTCGATTTTGTTTGGAGCAGGTTGAGCAATCACAGGTGCCTAACTTTAGGCTTCCAAGTTTGGAAATATTGGGCTTAGTATTCATGAAATATACCTGTTTCTATCTGATGTCCTTGGAAGAGGTCAACTAAGCCCAGGAATAATTAAACAAAGGGCAGGCACTGAAGTGAGGTCATAGGGTCAAAACAAGAGATCTGGGGGAGGAGAGAGTCACTGGTTAGAGAATCCCAGAAAATGGTCCAGCAAGAAATCAAGGGGCAGAGGGGCAGAAGGTTCATGAAACGTACTAGCCTATTTAAATGCTGAGATTGGGACATGGGGCGCACCAAAAACAACAGAGGCCCACTGTGACAGAATACACTCCTGTGTTCACATCCTACTCACTATTGTAATAATTTTTGTATACAGTGTGCCTGGTGGAGTATGATCTGAAAACTCATAATTTGCTGGTCGTTACTGTCCTGAACAAATAGGTATGGTAACATGGTATGTGAAGTTATAAGATTCCACTGTATGGTGTTATTAACACATATTCCAAATTGAGGTTGGCAAAGACGTCTGTCTTAAACAAAGAAATGGTACTCTGCTTAATTTGCATTCAAACAGTAAACACAGTCATCAAGGGTAACCAGGCATCAAAGGTGCAAATGCCGTAAGCAGAATTGCTTTAATAATCACAAGAAAGCAAGAGAAACCTGGCCTGAGGGGCACCCCGTCCAGGTAACAGAGCCCCGGTGTAACCCCTCTGCACAGTCCTCTGGGCTGCAGCCTTGTACTTTTGGACGATGACCCCTGGCAGCATTAGGGTTTGTCTTGGCCCAGCTCTCAGGCCACCTGCTCTCTGGTCTTTCCAGGCTGCTGCCTTGGGCTTGGTGTTCCTGCTCACACACTAACCCCGGCTCCCACATTCCACTCTGCCAGTACTTCCCTTCTCTGGGCCGGAGGGATCACAGAGTCCTCTCCTTGTTGGAGGTTGCAGGAGCTAACACAGTGCCCGGTAAGAAGCCAGTACGATCATTAGGAATAAAGCACGTATTTTTAACAGTGAGGTTAATTAACCAGTTGAACAATTTACCAAGGGTTGCGGTGGATTGTTCGCTCTGCAAAGGTTTAAATCGCGATTGGATGTCTGTCTGAAAGATATGCTCTGGTTCAACCAGGTCCTATGGCCTGTGTTATGCAGGAGATTGGAGCAGATGACCACAATGGTCCCTTCTGACCTTGGAACCGATGAATCTATGCGTTACAATCTAGAAAAAGAAAAATAGCCTGGAAAGCAGAAATACAAACTTCTTCCGACAGTTTCATCAATATACATGACCTGGAGGGATCACTCCTGTCCCAATACGTGAAACCAGACCTTTTTAAATAACGCTTAACAAACTAAGCAAATTGACTTCCATTGCTGCATGTGACAGGAAAGCATAAGTTATCTTGTGTGCTCTCTATAGCATGGGGACATCTAGAGGCTCAGCTGCAAATCTGCAAGTAAAGATTGCTACAACTGCCAGGGTAGCTCATTTTCCATGGCCAATCATTCCCTGGTTTAGTCACAGGAACATAGGACTGGAAGGCACCTCCGAAGCCCTTCAGCCAGTTCCCTGCGATCACAGACAAGTCAGCCACATAAGACCATTGATAATCCTTGGCCTCTGTGCTGAGACTGCTAATAATTAGTGCAGCTAGTGGGTTTTGTGCTGTTGCCTGCTTGCCGGACACCAGAGTGAAACAGCTAATGAAGTACCTGATTTTCTCATCGTGAGGGTTCTCCTTTAAAATGAAAGGTTTTATCACTGCAAGGCCAATTATGAAGCTCGCTTTCCTTTTCTTTCGCTTCAGAGCTGCACTATGATTTTCAGTGTCCTCCTACGTTAAAGTTTTGACCAAAGTCAGATACAGTGCTCTAATCTTTCAGAACAACAAAATTGCTAGAATCATCACTGTTTTATGGATCGCTATATGATGGAAATAACATCTGATTTCGTTTTCTTTTTTTCTTTTTAAAGGGGAATAAAATGCGTGGCAGGCTTTGATCTCTGAAGCCCACTCTGGACTGCAAGCTTATGCATTTAATATCTCCAGCTATGCTATTGCTGAATAAATCATGTGTAAGAGAGGCTAATGATTATCTCTGGGAGACTCCACTCTCTTGTTCTATCCCGTCTGAATTTTGACTAGGGAAGAACCAATGAGGAAGGAAAAACAAGCAGCATTAGAGTAATGGGGAAAGAGAGTCAAAGTATGCCAATTTTTTTTTAAAAAATCTATCTTCAGAAGGCATTTAATGAAGTGTTTGGGGCAGGATATTTCATTTCAAGGCAGAGGTGTTGAAAGAGCTTTGTTTCAGATCAAAATGGAAATCCTCAGCAGGGCTCCTTGATGCTATAATTAACTAGCTAGGGTTCTGTCTCAGGGGGGGATGGAGTGGGTAACACTTCCCATCTATTGGATGAAACCAGAACGGCTCAATTGTGTCACATAGGTCCCGTACTGCGAAAGGCTAATGGGGACTCTCCTTTAGCACATGTAGTGGCATCCTGTGCTTTTGGATTCTGTGTTCTAACCTCACAATTGCCATGAAGCTTTGAGCAGCTATCACGTGCTGCATATGATGAAAAATTGTCTTAGGTGACCACAGTTTTGTTATAACATTGTATGTAATTTCTGCTCAAAACCAAAAGATTAAGGACAAAACGGGAAATGTCTCAGACATTGAGGTACAGAGAACAAATTAAACTTTCTGTTTCTAGCTTGCTTTTTTTATTAATTAACAAAATCAGGAACATTTGTGATAGGATCATTGGCTGCTGGAGAGTGGCTCGACCCTCAGAAATATGATCTTGGCAAATCAAACAAGATTAAAACCCAGATGCTCTCTGCGTAGTACCTTTTTCAATGAGACTCGTAGACTCATAGACTCTAAAGTCAGAAGGGACCAATATGATCATCACAGGGTACAGAACCTCACCCCATCCACTTCTGTAATAGACCCCTAACCTCTAACTGAGTTATCGAAGTCCTCAAATCATGGTTTAAAGATTTTAAGGTACAGAGAATCCACCAGCAAGTGAGCCGTGCCCAATGCTAGAGGAAGGTGAAAAAACCCAAGAGCCTTTGCCAATCTGCCCTGTGGGAAAATTCCTTCATGACCCCAAATATGATGATCATGTGGGCAAGACTCACCAGCCAGACCCCCAAGAAAGAATTATCTCTAATAACTCAGAACCCACCCCATCTAACATCTCTTCATAGACCACTGGCATATCTACCACGAGTAGTCAAAGATCAGTCAATTGCCAAACTAGGCTGTCTCATCATACCATCCCCTCCATAAATTTATCAAGCTCAGTTTTGAAGCAGCTAGGTTTTCTGCCCCCACTGCTCCAGAACGTCACTCCTCTGATGGTTAGAAACCTGTGTCTAATTTCAAGTCTAAACTTCCTGATGGCCAGTTTATATCCATTAGTTCTTATGTTCACATTGGTGCTGAATTTAAATAATTCCTCTCCCTCCCTGGTATTTATCTCTCTGATGTATTTATAGAGAGCAATCATATCTCCCATCAGCCTTCTTTTGGTTAGGCTAAAGAAGCCAAGCTCTTTGAGTTTCCTTTCATAAGGCAGGTTTTCCATTTCTCCCATCATCCAAGGAGCTCTTCTCTGCACCTGTTCCAGTTTGAATTCATCTTTCTTAAACATGGGGGCCCAGAACTGCACACAGTATTCCAGATAAGGTCTCACCAGCCCCTTGTGTAATGGTACTAACACCTCCCTATCTCTACTGGAAATACCTTGTCTGATGCATCCAAGGACCGCATTAGCTTTTTTCACAGCCACATCACATTGGTGGCTCATAGTCATCCTGTGATCAACTAATACGTCCAGGTCCTTCTCATCCTCTGTCACTTCCAACTAATGCGTCCCCAGCTTATAGCTGAAATTCTTGTTATTAGTCCCTAAATGCATGACCTTGCACTTTCCACTATTAAATTTCATCCTATTTCTATTACTCCAGTTTACAAGGTCATTCAGATCTTCCTGTATGATATACCAATCCTTCTGTATATTGGTAATACCTCCCTACTAGTGGCAAGTTGTTCTGATGTCTCATAAATCACTTGTAGGCACACTACCAGAGCTCCTGTGTCACTTTGTGGGGACTGTGACAACTGGACCAGCTGCTTTCTAAAAGAGCCGATTTCCACTGTTAAGCTTTTCACTAATAAATTCAGAATGACTGGTATTCTAAAACTAACATGGAGGCAGTTTCTCCCTCTTATGCTGATTTCCATACATTTGTTCCTCCACTCTTTTCACCATTTCTCTGTAGCCTGTGTCTTTGGGGAGATTATTGGGGAACCATAGCAAGCAAGACATGTACATTGTCAGGACAAGTACAGGACATTGTCAGGATATCATCACGGGCACTGACAGATCCAGAGAGGCCTAAGCTAAATTGACACTGACGCTTTAAACAATAGCACATCCAAGTAGACTCTTGTATTGGGGAAGCTGGGGGGAGAGGAGAGACAATGAAGATGATAGTTTGGGGAAAGGATCTTTGACATTACCTGGCTATTATTTTAAAAGAATTTAAGGGAATCAGGGACAAAAGAACGTCTGAAGATAAATGTATGTGCTTTATGGACGTCATTCTAAAACAGGGATATCAGACTATAACACAGGGCTGTTTATAACTCTGAATTTCGATAAGAGCAAAAGTCCCAATACTATCGCTGCCAATACTCCGCTCAGTGACCTGCATGCTAACGTTTCACAACCCGTCTGGCTCCCTTGAATTTAATGCAACGATGGCACAATTTGCAGATTAAACAATCAGAACGATGCACTGTAGGAATCACTGTGTAGAAGGGGAGTTGAAATTGAAGGTTACTGTATTTTCCCCCACTGCCCCTTTGAATAAATTACGCTCTTTGATATTTAATTTTATAAACTGTAATAGAGAAAGGGACAAAAAGGACAAATGAATGGAAAACTGGAACAAACAATACACTATAATCCACTTTTGAATGTAAAAGCCTAAGATGGTTCTCTTGCATGTTCCCATCAGTGACAAATGAAAATGGTTCCAGTAAACCCTTCAGTCTGGATCCTGCATTTGAATCTTTGTGTGTTGCAATGCCACAGAGCTCCACTGTCTCCAATAAGGGTCTGTATGGGCCCGGGGTTCACCCTCGTGGATGCATCTCCTATCCGGTTTTCTGCCACTCCATGAATTTGGAGCCCAGGTGCATTTAAAGCTGGCCTCAGCCAGCACCTCCTCCCTGAACTGTGAGATATAAGGGAAGCTGGAACGCTACAAATACTGGAGTCCACCAAACTGGGCATTGCCATGTCCCAGGTGGCAAGTCAATGAGACTGAAACAAATTGCTGCTGAAAACTGGCCTTACGTGCTCTGATAATCTCAAAGGAAGCAGGTTATAACTTCCCAGACAGACAGGTGGTACAAGCTGGACTCAGCAAGCTATTTGTAGCCCATAACAATTCTATTGAATTTACATCTTATCAACTATATCATGTATTCTTATTACCAGCAGAGGGCAACAGCCTTCCTTCTTGTGACAACATTGGAAAAGTTGGTTTAATTCTCTGCCCAAAACCTGGTTCTCCTCACAGAGCGTGAAAGATCAGACAGAGTCTGGGAGAGAGAGCTGCAGCAGAAGATCAGCAAATTGATTAAGTTTGGAGGTCAATGCAAGAGGGCAGATGTGAGGTTTATAGCAGGCTGGAAAGGTCAGCCACATACATCAAATAGGAGACATCTTCAGCTTCAAAATAGTGATCTATGTCCTTAAACTGCTGCTGGTTCTCCTACGGACCTGCTGGGTGACCTTGGGTGAATCACTTCACCCCTCTGTGCCTCAGTTTCCCCTCCTGCCCATGTCTATATAAACTGTAAGCTCTTAAGAGCAGGTCTGTTTCCCTGCACAATGTGTCTTGCACGATGAGGGCCTGATCTCAGCGGGCGCTACGATAATACAAACCATAATGACACTAATTTACAGAACATACCGTAAAAAGCCGTAGATCAGAACTCTGCTGGGGAAGGAACAAGTTGCAATATTCTCATAAACAATGTTAAAAATCCTGCTGTGGCTGAGTGTAAGATCAGGCTGGCTGTGTACTTAATTGTCTAAAACCCATCACTATATTACCTGGCTCTTCAACAACATGCTAGGAATTATTCCTAACCCATCTTTACCCCTTTCACACAAAAAAACCCAATACCCCTTGGAAAAGCCACTTGGCAGAACACAACGTGCTGGGGAAAGTATTTTACAGCCAGTCGCTGGGTTCAATTTCTTGCATGAGCTGAGCACTTGGAACTCTGCCCAAAAATTCGGATTGGCAAAAAAAGGCTTTGCAAAAGGAGACTTCCATGCCCTGCAAAAGGAGACTTTGCTGACTGTCTCTTTAAGAGGCTGGAGGTGTGTGCGGCTGGGTCTCCAGGCCCTCATTGGTTTGTGGAAGCAGGAAGTGGGAGGTGGAAAAGTCAGATTCTTGCTGCTTTGCTTCTTGTTGTCTCTCTCAGCTGCAGGCAGGGTGAGGCGGGGTGGAGGGGGACTGTGGTTTCATTTAAAGGATCCCCTCTGTTTCCCTGGGTGAGGTGCATTGTACAACAGTGGCAGTATGGTCATTAAGCTGTGCTGCTGCTCCAGATCCCTGAGATCTTCCCTTGCTTGTTTCCATTCCGGGTGCAGCTGCAGAATCTATCCGGCCTACTCTGCAGCTCATAGGAAGCTGGCTGGGGTGGCGGGGGTGGCTAGTTGTCACAGCAGCAAGCAATAACCTCCGCCTGCTCAAATAACTGGATCACAGCTTTTTCTCTTCCCTCTCTTGCAGGTTTGCTGTTGCCATTATGGCCCAAAGGGCCTTCCCGAATCCCTATGCAGATTATGACAAATCCCTGGCCACGGCATACTTTGATTCTTCAGGGCGGGTGAGTCGGGGCTTGAAAGTGACTTCATTTTACTGCACTGTAGTATTTCCTTTTTAAGGGCTTGTCTGAGCTTAATTTTTCTTTCCTCCTGTTTCTATGGCATGGCAGTGATTAGCAGTATATAGTCTCCCGGAGAAAAGCAGAGATTGCACCCCTAAAACGCCTCAAGATAGGGTGTGTGTGTTCAGTGTTAATAGCATCTTGGACATTTCTTTTTTTAAATGTTTTCATGAACTTTCTTGGGCCTTCTCATAGGCTTGCCTGTGCCAGGTTGGCATTCAGGTATATGCTATTGTCCCCTGGGACAGTTTTCCTATTTATAGCCTCATCCAGTTACTGAAAGTTACTGGTTTAACTCTGTGAAATCACAAGTCAAGTTAAACTTTTATATGGATAAGGTGCAGAAGGCTAAAGGGAAAATCCTGATGTAGGTTGGAGGTTTGGACGCAGGAGAAAAAGGCCAGTCCGTGCACCTGGGTAGTGGTGCTCTGTGATCAAAATCACTGGCTTCTGTGGGGAGGGATGGGAAAGGGGTTAGAAGGGTCTGTTCACAGTTTTAGAAAAGTGAGCATATATGGGGAGAGAACCAATTTCCAAAGCAGCTCTCTGTGACATTGCAAACAAGATTTTGACTTCACTTGAGTAATAAACACCCTGAAACTGAACAAATAAGAAACACAAGCTTTTGTTTTCACACGGCCACTTGCTGTCGGTTTATTGGGTACTGACAAGGCAAGAAGCCACTCCATACAGGCACCAAATCAGAGAAACACTGACCCTTCCCTTGGGACTTATTTTATAAGGGGGTGGGAAGGAAAGAGAGAGAGAGAGAGAGAATATGACTGAATAGTCTAGATCTCCCAGTGGATGCCAATATATCTGTTGATGTCTCTCTTGGGCTAGAAGCAGCATTGCATTTTATTGTAATAACTGGGAAAATAAGATGAAAGGATCTGCAGCCCTTTGGGAACAGATGTGATCTGAGAACAAGTCTGGAAGCCAGGAACTCCTGTATTATAGTCAACAACTCTTCATGGCCTTGGGCAAGTCACTTAATCTCTCTACTTCAGTTTCTCAATCAGTAAATTAAAACTTACTGTGAAGCTTAAGTAATTAATGTTTGTAATACTCTTTGAAGACGAGGAAGCAGCCAAACACCACAGGGGTGTTTGCTTTGGCAGCTTCACACCCACCCTGTTTAGACTGGCTCTGCATTTTTCGAGCAGTGCATCTCAGAGCCAGGAAGAGGTGCCCTGACATGTAGTTATTAGAGGTGCCCTCATGGTTTCTGCTTCACTTTGGCGAGGAGACTCGCAGTCTCCCATCTCTGACTGTGCACACACCATGCATCAATCACAGAAGTCTACCCAAGGGAAGGTGCAACGTATCTACTGTCACTGCTAAGAAGCACTTCAAAAGCTTTAACTTTATAGTTCTGGATTTCGAAATTCTTAAAGATCTTTGGTGTTTGCCTTGATTTGGTGATGGTGTTACCTGAAGTTTTTATTCCACAATGTTTCACTGAGATTTGTTTCTGGAGTCTGACTCCAATGAGTCAGTTGTGACTCACTGCACTTTTATCCTCTCAGCTCTTTTAGAAGCATATATATATAAGAAAAGTCTTTAGGCACACATTTAACTGAGCAGATCTCTTGTGCCTAACCCAGATTCCCTAGACTTAAAAACAATAATGACAATTTATTGCACAAAGCGCTTTTTGTGACAGGCTCTGGGAAACAGAATCAAACAAGCAGAACTAGTTCAAAATCTTCAAGCTCAGGGGAGGACCCAAGAGATGTGCCCTCTTTCATGTATTAACCCAAAGACCACAGCATGGATTACAGCCTCTGGGTTACTTAAATGGCAGTCTACAAAAAAATGAAGGGATTGTGACATGCTTAGATTTTTTTTAACTGATTAGCTGGGATCTATCTAAACTGCAGCTCTTTTCTAGTCTACATAACTTAGTACAGTGTGAATACTTGCGGCACACTAATTAATAATATTCATCCACGTTATACCATCACCTTTACTACGTGTGTTCCTAACAGAAAAATACTCTTTCCTTCAAAACATCAGTGCCCCTGTGTGTGCATACACAGCCAAACCTTGGCACAAGACATTTTGATGCATCTGAGCTCCCAACTACATTTCAACTTTGTTAAAACAAAAGCCTTTGCTGTTGCTAATGGCTCTTAATACATTTGTGGATGCTGCTGGAATTATCAGGAGAGCATGTACCCATACAGTGTGGTAGAAACTTTGGTATTATAAGGTGATACCATCTTGTGACCTACGGTATCGCAGCGCTTAGTCTATTTTATGATATAGACTAATTCAGTCAGTTGTGGCAATCCAGAGGTTGTAATCCCAATGGTGCTATGAATGGGCTGCAATTATAGTAGTAAGTATGGAGCCAAGTTCTACAAATTAATTTAATTTTTTCCAGCCTACTGCTTGGTTTCATTACCGTTTTTTTTTTCCCCCCCCAGGACAAAGCAATTAAAATATGCCTGTAGAAGAATGAACAAAATGTTACAGTTCATGTAACAAAATCCAGCAGTTTGGTAAACCACAGCAAAAATGCCTTGATGAATGCTAGATTTTTAAAATTAAAAAAGGCTAAACATGCAACGACAACCTGTGGGAGTCTGGGTTTGGGAGGTTGAAATGAGGAAGATTTCCATTTTGTGGACTGCTTCCTACAACCCATCTTATTGGTAACAGCCCGGTCAGTACTTACTTTGCAGTGTCAGAGACTTTTGGGATCAGAAGAATGTCACTAAAATGACCCTGTTAAGATTGGGCAAAGTAAAAAATGGCCACTTTCTTGCTAAAATTTGTCAAGGGAATTATGCACCCAGTTCCCACTGAATCAATGGAAGTCAGGTACCTAACTCCCTGACAGAAGAACAGCCAGTGCTCATGGTGCTTTTCATTCATAGAGCTCAAAGCACTTTACAGAGGAGGTCAGTCACATTATCTCCATTTTATAGATGGGGAAAACTGGGGCACAGAGGGGCCATGATATGCCCAAGGCCAATGGCAGAGCCAGGAGTAGAACCCAGGTCTCCTGAGCCCCACACCAGCATGCCACACTCTGGTCCATATTTAGGCCCCTTTGAAAGCCTCGCCTTTGAGAGAAATCCGTTTCACTCTTCGTAACTGTGCTATTGTCACAAACATTTTACGCCAATTAATTGTTGCAACTGGCAGAATGCGGCGAGAGAGAACAGGCTATTCAACAGCATTATCCAAACGTGCCAACAGTTTGTCAGTTAAAAGTTTATCCTCTTTTTAAATTGGAAGACGTGCAGGGCCTGAATCCTTAAGATCTTATCTTGCTCTGGTGGCCATCCGGAGTAACTCCTCTGACATCAATGGAGGAGTTATACTGGTGTGAAGGAGGAGAATCAGGCTTAGGTGACTTATTATTAAAGTGCCCAGCACTAAGACCTCCAGGTACTTTGTTTTAGGTTAAAACCATCTCTCACCTCGCAAATAGAGGGATTAAATCACAGCACCCCAGCTGCTCCTGAAGTTCCACAACTTGAAAGATCAGAGAATCTAGCTCGTCCACCAAAGACATAGCCCGCAGTTAGCGAAAAGCCAGCGCAAAGAGCTGCATCTTGCACCACGTTCTGAATGGGAGCAGGCTGGAGTTGAGCTGGATATTTTCGTTGGAGCAGTGGCCACCCCTCTCAACTTCCTCAAGCCTCACCTGTGGGCCAGGCAGCTCTAGGCATTGAACCTGTGGCTGTGCAAAAAGGCTGCCCCTGAGGTAACAGGCCTAGGTTCCAGTACCTTCTATTACAGCCAGGCAAATCTGAAAACGCGCTTTTCTGGCTACATTCACTACCGGAAACTCTCCGTTCCCTAGTGTAATAATCCCTGCTTTCAGCCGTGCACACTCGCAGCAGCTTGATGAGCCCTTCACCAATCTGTTTGCTGATATTTACTTATGTATGGTATGTCTTTACTATCCACAGCTGACGCCCGAGTTCACTCAGCGCCTGAACAATAAGATCCGGGAGCTGCTTCAACAGATGGAGAGAGGCTTGAAATCTGCGGACCCCAGGGACTGCACTGGCTACACTGGCTGGGCAGGTAGGGCAATGCAAGCAAGAAGGACATTTGAACTAGCCAGCTGTGTGGGGCAGAGCGAGTCAGCTTGTTATCTGCCTTCAAGGTTAGGCTCCTCCGGCCGCCGCCGCCTCCGCCTCCTCCAGTGAAAAGCAAAACAAAAACAATGCTGCTTTGTTAACTCCGATGCACGGTATAGTCAGAAATGATCAGGGTAAACTACGCCATGAAGCAGCCTTGCCACTACTTGTGATTAAAAAAAGACAAAATACATTTCAAGCTGGGGCCCCCTGCCCTCCCCATTTCTGGCAGCTGGGTCGGGGTGGGAACAAGGCATCCTTAGCACAGCATTGCAGTGTAGGGCATGGTCATGATCCTACTGTTACAAAGGAAGCGTGGAGGGTGAGATGCCTTAGGGGCTGATCAACGTTGGAGCCATTTACCTTTCAGGTGCGGGCTCAGATCCAGCCCACTCAGTTGTGATGGCGTTGTTTGCTCCTTACTTGCTGTTAGGTGCACCTGCCCTGTCCTGCATCCAGCTAGCTTCACACGTGACAAAATCTGCACTGGGCACTGCCTGAATAGGCCTGGAGACCAAACACCTCTCAGCCCTAGCCACTTTGGATGGAACCATCTGGGCTAGCCAGCACATGGGAGCTTCCATTGTGACTGTCCACAGCTACCTCTGTGTACTGTGGATTAAGGAGGACTGGCTCGGTTACGAAAGGGGCCTAAGCGTTGACGTAGAGAATGTTTGTTTATTTCAGGATAGCTAATTTTTCCCATTATTGTATGATGTAGCATGATCACCAGGCTGTACCGGTGCTTGTTCCGGGTTACCTGTCTTAATGGACTGATCTCAAACTGATTCTGGCCCAGTGTCTTCAATGGGCACACTACAGTTTTTAGTCTGCTAACTTGATGGTGCTCTAGTGTATCATAGAATATTAGAGTTGGAAGGGACCTCAGGAGCTCATCTAGTCCAACCCCCTGCTCAAAGCAGGATTAATGTCAACTAAATAATCCCAGCGAGGGTTTTGTCAAGCTGCAGCTTAAAAACCTCTAAAGAAGGAGATTCCACCACGTCCCTAGATAACCCATTCCAGTGCTTCACCACCCTCCTAGAGAAAAACATTTTCCTATGTCCAACCTAGACCTCCCCCACTGCATCTTGAGCCCATTGCTCCTTGTTCTGTCATCTACTACCACTGAGAACAGCCTAGCTCCATCCTCCCTGGAACCCCCTTTCAGGTAGTTAAAGGCTGCTATCAAATCCCCCGATTCTTCTCTTCTGCAGAGTAAACAAGCCTAGCTCCCTCAGCCTCTCCTCATAAGTCTTGTGATCCAGCCCCCTAATCATTTTTGTTGCCCTCCGCTGGACTCTTTCCAAATTGTCCACATCCTTTTTGTAGAGGGTGGCCCAAAACTGGACACAGTACTCCAAATGCAACCTCACCAATGCCGAATAGAGGGGAATAATCACTTCCTGCGATCTGCTGGCAATGCTCCTACTAATGCAGCCCAATATGCTATTAGCCTTCTTGGCAACCAGGACACACTGCTGACTCATATCCAGCTTCTTATCCATGTAACCACCAGGTCCTTTTCTGCAGAACTGCTGCCTAGCTCGTTGGTTCCCAGTCTGTAGCAGTGCATGGGATTCTTCCGTCCTAAGTGGAGGACTCTGCACTTGTCCTTCTTCAACCTCATCATATTTCTTTTGGCCCAGTCCTCCAATTTGTTTAGGTCCCTCTGTATCCTATCCCTCCCTTCCAGGAGGGATCTACCACTCCCCACTAACTTAGTATCATCTGCAAACTTGCCCAGGGTGCAATTTTCCCCCTTCCTCCAGATCATTAATGAAGATGTTGAACAAACCCGGCCCCAGGACCGACTCCACTTGTGACCGGCTGCCAGCTAGACATGGAGCTACTGATCACTACTCATTGAGCCCTATGATCTAGCCAGTTCTCTATCCATTTTATAGCCTACTCATCCAACCCATACTTCTTTAACTTACTGATAAGAATACTGTGGGAGACTGTATCAAAACTTTTGCTAAAGTCAAGGTATATCACATCTACCACTTTCCCCACATCTGCAGATCCAGTCACCTCTTCATAGAAAGCAATAGGTTGGTCAGGCGTGACTTGCCCTTGGTGAATCCATGTTTACTGTTCCTGATCACCTTCCTCTTTTCCAAGTGCCTTAAAATGGATTCCTTGAGGACCTGCTCCATGATTTTTCCAGGGATTGAGGTGAGGCTGACCGGTCTGTAGTTCCCTGGATCCTCTTTCTTCCCTTTCTTGAAGATGGGCACTATATTTGTCTTTTTCCAGTCATCAAGGACCTGCCACGAGTTTTCAAAGATAATAGCCAGTGGCTCTGAAATCACATCAGCTAATTCTCTCAGCACCCTCGGATGCATTGCATGTGTCCCCATGGACTTGTGTATGTCCAATCTTTCTAAATAGTCCTGGACCTGTTCCTTCATCACTGAGGGATGTTCACCTCCTCCCCCTTCTGTGCTGCCCTGTGCAGTAGTCTGGGAGCTGACCTTGTCTGTGAAGATAGAGGCAAAAAAGGCATTGAGTACCTCAGCTTTGTCCACATCCTCTCTCACTAGGTTGCCTCCCCCATTCTTTAAGGGGCCCACACCTTCCTTAATCTTCCTCTTGTTGCTAACATACCTGTAGAACCCCTTTTTGTTCCCCTTCACATCCCTTGCTAGCTGCAACTCCAATTGTGCTTTGGCCTTCCTGATTTCATTCCTGCATGTTCTAGCAGTATTTTTATAATTCTCCCTAGTCATCTGACCAAGCTTCCACTTCTTATAAGCTTTGTTTTTGTGTTTAAGCTCACCAAAGACTTCTTTGTTAAGCCAAGCTGGTCGCCTACCATATTTACTATTCTTTCTGCACATCGGGATGGTTTGTTCCTGTGTCCTCAATAAGGTTTCTTTAAAATACAGCTAGCTCTCTTGGATTTCTTTCCCCCTCATATTAGTCTCCCAGGGGATCCTGCCCATAAGCTCTCTGAGGGAGTCAAAGTCTGCTTTTCTGAAGTCCATGGTCCGTATTCTGCTGTTCTCCTTTCTTCCTTTTATCAGGATCCTGAACTCGACCATCTCGCTGCTGCCTAGGTTGCCACCCATTTCTACTTCCCCTACCAAATCTTCCCTGTTTGTGAACAACAGGTCAAGAGGAGCACAGCCCCTAGTTGGTTGCTCCAGCACTTGCACCAGGAAGTTATCCGCGACGCAGTCCAAAAGCTTTCTGGATTGTTTGTGCTCTGCTGTATTGCTCTTCCAGCAGATGTCAGGGTGATTGAAGTCTCCCATGAGAATCAGGTCCTGTGAACTAGAAACTTTCCCTAGTTGATGGAAGGAAGCCTCATCTACCTCGTCGTCCTGGTCTGGTGGTCTATAACCGATATCCACCACGACATGACCCTTATTGTTCTTGCTTCTAAGCTTAACCCAGAGACTCTCAGCTGGTTTATCTCCAGTTTTGTACTGGAGCTCACAGCAGTCATAGTGCTCTATTACATACAGTTGAACTCCTCCACCCTTTCGCCCCTGCCTGTCCTTCCTGAACAATTTATTCTCATCCATGACAGTGCTCCAGTCATGTGAGTTACCCCACAAAGTCTCCGTTATTCCAATCATCATAGTTTCTTGACTGTGCCAGGACTTCCAATTCCTCTTGCTTGTTTCCCAGGCTTCTTGTGTTTGTGTATAGGCACTTGAGATAACTAGCCAATTGCCCTACTTTCTCAGTATGAATCAGGAGGCCTCCCCTGTTGCACCCTCCTCCTTCTGCTTCCTCGTGGTGTCCCAATTCCTCACTTACCTTCGGGCTAAGGTCTCCATCTGCCATAGAACCTAGTTTAAAGCCCTCATCACTAGGTTAGCCAGCCTGTCTGCAAAGATACTCTTCTCTCTCTTGGTTAGGTGAATCCCGTCTCTTCCTAGTAATGCTTCTTCCTGGAACAACTTCCCATGATCAAAGAATTCAAAGCCCTCTCTCCGACGCCACCTGCATAACCAGACGTAGACGTAGCCTAAGTCCGTTTCCCCCAGTTGTTGCAGCAGCTGGTAGTGTTTAGGAAAGAAACCCTGCCCACTCTCTTGATAGAGCGCATTAGAGACAAAATGGGCCAAGGAAGAGGATTGCCACCATCACACCTTTTCTACCCACTTTCTACTTTGTGTGAGTGTTTTTGCTTTCCTGCTACTCTCCTTCTCTGGACCTAAGGGAGGCTCTCCATTCTTTGCTAAGTGGGCCCTCCATTGCTGCCATATGTGGGCCCCCCCCCATTTCTTCCAGTAGAAGGCCCCAGTGTGGAGAGAAGCACTGCAAAGCATCCCGAGGATGGGAACCTGACATCACACACAGCTGACAGCAGTGACCCAGTTTTGGGGACAATTCAGGGGTGTCTGTTTCTCTGCAATGCCAATGCTGGTACCCATGTTGCTGTAGCCTTAGATGTTCAGACTGGTCTTGGCGTGGCTAGACCTATGCCTAGGTGCTACATAAAATGGTACTGGCAGCTCATCAGAGAGAACTGTTCTCACTCAATCACCGCCGGTCGAGTGTCCAAGCCTGGCGTTAGAAGGCATAGTCATGCTACTAGAGGTGCCAGCTTTTGAATGAGATGGCAAGCTGGCGCCTGGACAACCTGTAACTATTACTGTTTACAAGGCACTTGTGTAAGAAGGTTAACCATGGTAGGCTGGTCAAATTCCAATTCAGGAGGACTCGCCCACGCTCCTCCTGACGCGTGATGCACACTTCCTGACCAGCACTAATCAGTGATGTCATTGTTCAACAGTTTTTGCATTTCTACCCAGTGGTGGCGGATCTGATCTCCATGTACACTCTGTACGTGCTTGGAGATCCCTTGGGATGAAAGGCACTGTGAGCAAGAAATAGTCTTAACGTGGTAGTCCCGTAAGAGGATGGCAGCCTGTGGGTGGGTATAGGCATGTTATCTGAATTTACATAGGCATGTACAACTCAGTATGTAAGATTGGAGGATAAATAGTTTACATTAGCAAGACTCCTACAGTATATTGGAGAGCTCATCTCTCCTGGGACACGGGGAGTTATCCCTGCATAGGGTAGCCTTAAGGAGCATCCTACGAGCCTTGATTAGGGAGGAAAACGACTGGAGGGATGAAGCGTTGAGCAATAGCAATGCTATGGGTAGGACTTCCACTCATTTTCATTCGGAAGGGAATTACACAAAAGGGAGTCTTCCTTTCCCCTTGTTCGTTCCTTCTCGGCACAGCACACTTCTCGGCTTGTCATTTACAAGAAGCCTATGAAGGATTTTTTTGTGGGTCACAACCGGAGAAATGGAACACGCTGATATTATTCCGTGTCTGTTTTCCCCCTTCTAATCGTCGCTAGATTAATTTTATTCAACGTTGTTTCTGGGTAGAAAATTAATTGGGCCATGACAGCAGCTTTTCCTCTTAATTGCTTATGTCAAAAAGACTTGTTGAGAATCTTCTCATGTAAATCATCACCCAGGCGTCTGAAATCAGTCAGTACGCTTGTGGCTGCTAACGAGAGATATTTGAAACGGATGGCTGTGTATTTCTGCGAACATTCTTCTTCTGTATGATGTAGTCCACCTGAGTGGGCTACATTAGGCCTAGGAATGCACTGCATATGCTAGAATTAGACTTCAGGTATGTTCTGTCCATTCCTTCCACTGTACACGTGCAAAAACCACATCCCCTTCACTTGTGTCAGGGCATCCCTACATCTTGCAGCAGGTCAGGGTCTGCGGTCTTTTAGACCAATTTAGCTAAACGCTGTGTGGAGACTTAAATGTAAAACCTGGCTGATATCTGTAGAGCGTGCATGTAAGTTACTGATGTAAGTTCAACTGCTGGAAGCCTGTTTTGAACTGATACACTGGTACTTAGCTGACTTGTTTTTAAACCATTGCAGTTTGTGTATTGATACGGTTCTGAAGAGTGAACAATCTCAATAGGCAAGATAAAAGATGGAAGGGAAACGGAGAAGTGACCTGTTTGAGGTCACCCAGCCAGCCAGTGGTAGAGCTGGGACTAAAACCCAGGACACCTGAGTCCCTGTCTACTTGATGACTACTGGACCATACTGTATCTCCAAGTCTATAAGCCTGATCCATAAGCTAAAATGAATCAAGGAAAAGCTGGCCCTCCTATGCATTTGCAAGTCCACTATCCACCTGTTGTCCAAGTTCTTGGGCATCTCATCTATTTATACACATGGTGGTACATAAAAGAGAGAGCAGGGTGTGCCTGAACTAGAAAGAGTCAGTGCAAATATTCATGTGCATGTGATGTGGGGTGTGCATTTGAAGATCGTTAGGCAACATGATAAAAAACAAAGGCAAGTAACTGTAGCCCCAGAACACCTGCTAATTTACATACTGACCTTTCCAAGACATTATTATGGCTTCAAGCACTTATTTACTCCACTGCTCTGAAAATAGATGCACTGGTTTGAGCTGCTAGTTTATCATGTGGTTCTTAGCTGCCTCTGGGACCCTGAGCTCTTCTGGGCACCAAAAAGCCCATGTGTTCTCCCTATGTTTTGCTGATGGGAAGGAGGTATGGAAGGTGTGTTGTGTGCTACCAAGAAATGCTCCCCCCTCACTCCCACAGAGACTGGGATCCAGGATTTTGGCAGACCTTTCCCAAAGCTGAATCCATAGTAACCAGCGTCTGAGAGAGCAAACTATAAAGATGAGAGCTACACAGGACAGCAGAGGATACATATGACCCAGAGCAGTGGTTCTCAAACGTATTTGATTGTGCCCTCCTTATTTGTGTCTGTACGCATTTTAGAGCTTGCGTATCTCCCGTCGACTTCCTAACTTCTACTTACTGCGGCATCCCCACTGCGCTGGGCCGATGGGAAATGCCCTCCAGTCGATACAGCATTAATCTTTTTGCAGGGTGGATTAACGCTGTTGATTTCCGGATCGATTGCATGGGTCTCCACTGCCGCTCAATCGACCCCAAATAATGGATCCAGCAGCACTGAATGCCGCTCTGAGTGAAGACATAACCTGGGGTCTAAGAGGATGAGAGCTGCAGTGATCCTGAAGCTATCCTTTGTTTATAATGTAGGATATCAGGCTCTTCATGGTTTGGGAGGCAGTGAAGTCAATGTAAGGATCATAGTTACTAGCTTATTAGTGTGAAAGCTGAGGCAGAATCTAAATGAGCAATGCCATTTTATGGAGGTCAGGATGAGTTATACCATCCTTTAGTCACATCACTTGAAAGGAAAACTGCTAGTTGTTAGGAAAACTTTAAAACGCCAAAGTCTTAAGGGGGTGAAAAAATGGACTCTTATGATGTTGAGTGTTTAAAAGTTAAAGTGCATATTTAAAACAACAATAGACTTTCCCACAATGAGTAAACATATGGTTGAACTTAATCTCTGTTCTGTCGCCCCTATACAATTCAGATGCTATCTGAGCCCTCCAGGTTAATTATAGCTGGTATCTGCTCCAGTCACACTTACGATCCTAAAATTTAAGAGTGGGGTTTTAAAAAGTGCTCAGCATTGCCTTCACTCTAGTCCGCTGAACTGACTAGCATTTGTGGAAATCCCACCCTGGGTTGTTTTTGGGTTTAGCCCAAATATCTTTGTGGGCCTGGGCCTAAAGGACTTGCCCAAGGTCGCACAGGGAGTCTGTCGTGGACCAGGGAAGTCTCCTGGGTCTTCCAAACTCCTAACCACCTTCACCTCTGGAAGAGCTTCTTTCCTATACCTAAATTACCACATTGATCGTTTTACCTGTAGACTGACACTATGGAGGAGAGCTACAGGCATACCTATTTATTTGAGTGTGGATTTGTCCCGTACTGATCACTCCTGCAAATCTGTTGTATCTGAGCATTTAATGGGTTGGTGAAAAGGGAAGATGATGCATTAGCGTTTGGGCGGCAAACAGAACAAAAGAGTAGTCTTACAGTGCGTTTCTGCTCTGAAGAGTAATTATGTAAAAATGGCACCTTTGTACTCCAGATTATTTCCTTTGTATTCATTGGTATTCACTGCCTTTAGCAACCTATATTAACAAAAATACATTTTTATTTCTGTTCTTGTTATCTTGGTTGAGCAAACCCAGACAAGAGTGTAACCTGGGTTCTATTCCTTCTTGGGTAGCAACAAATTCGTGGTAAATTCCAGTCAGCTACATCCTTATGCAATCCCACTGCGGTCAGTGGGATTACAGGTGTTTGCGAGATCCCAATTTGGCCTCCAGAACTCTTATAATGGTGACTTTGCATGAGATGGAAAAAATACAGTTTGACTTTCGGAGTACATGTTGCATTGCAGGGTTGGGCAATAAGAAATTAAGTGTCACACTTCAATAAAAAGTTGCATTTATAAATGGTTCTGAAAGGGGTTAATAAATGATTAATAGATGTTATAAGCACATTAGACATGAGTAATGTATTATAGATGGTTATAAACATATCACTGGTTACAGGTGATTATGCACTTTTTTATAAGCAACCATATGAGCTGTTGGATTCTTTATCAATCTATGACAATTGATTAAGCCTTATAAAACTTCTAATCATTCATTAACCCTTTTATATACTATCTATAAATAGAACCTTATTATAAAGTGTGATAAAAAATCTTTATTAATTGAAAACTGAGTACCTAGAAAGACCTGTAAGAAGGAAAAAATATGGCTCTGCCCCCTGCCATTTCACAGAGTCACTTTTCAGAAAAGGTCCATGCTTTCAAGGCATGATTCAAAGTCAACAGGAGTTTTTTCCATTGCCTCCAGTGGGCTTTGGATCACACCATAAATAAATAATACTGAAAATACAAAATACAGAAAATATTCTGCCTGAGGCTAGTCAGCTGCAATTTTGCCTTTACTGACTGTGTCTTGGAGATATACTGCTCAAAGGGGCTTGAGCTTTCTTCTGTCTTCACGGTGAAATTAAATCGCATTTTTACTTAACATGACACACTCCGAGCACCAAACATGTAACTAGCCCTCAGATGGCCCCTTTCCAAAGCACCTGCCCCTCCAAGATACCTGTTGTTTATCAGAGATAAGCAAAAGGAGAGAATTTTGTTTCCAATAGAATTTTGAGCAATTTCTCACCCTCGTGCTGCCAGTACGAGCTGCAGCAAAGCTGAGGCCAAAGAGGCAGCAGGCAGGCATGTGTGCCGAAAAGAAGGGGAGGAGTGATGGGCCCAATACTCAGCTAGTTCTTTCCTTTATCCCCAACTTTACTCGCAGTTGGTGTGTGTATATTCTGGTGCTTCCAGATGTTACATATAGAACATTAAAAATGCACATGACATTGTGAGCCCAGCAGCATCCTCGGTATGTCCAGTGCATGGCCTCCCCCATCCTTAGTTTCATTAACATTGTCATGCTGACTAGATTGAGGGGGGCCCTTGGGGTGTATTCAGGAGCTCTGATTACTCCCTTCTCCACCAATCACGCTGGCTGGATTGGGGGAGGCATTTATTATATTGTTTGACATCAGTATGTCAAAATCATAGTAATCCATGTAAGATATGCCATGTCGGGTACTGTTAGAAAGGCTATAATGTGCTAAGTAAGACAATAATGTGTTCATGTGTTAGATGTGTAATGGAAGTTATGGATATGTGTGATATCAGTATTTCAAATGGTGCTGTATGGGCCAATCCTCAGACAGGCTGGCTGCAGAACAATAGCCTGCTTAATGGCCCATTAAGACATTCCCAGGTGCAGGGGGCCCAAGGGGGAGTAGCCAGAGATATACCTGATGGGTCACCAGGTCTGGCCCATGTGACTCTGGACTCCATGTTTGTTCTTGTAAAAAAAAAAAAAAAATTCCACATGTACCGTGGCAAGAGCCAGAGGATAGATAAGGAGAGGCCCTGGGATCTATTTTGTCTACAGTCCAGCTTTCAGCTACCTATCTACCTCTGGATCAATCCATCTGCAGCTGAACTGAAACTGTGAAACAAAGGACTGAGACCCATCCAGGTACTGGATGTATACCAGAGGGACTATACAAGCCTGCAACTCCACAATTCTTCTAGAAACCATATATATGTGGACTTTCAAATCATTTGTATGTATCTGATGGCTTTAATCCTTTAACATTTCTCTTATTGATTGTTTGTTTGTTTCTTTTTATAATAAATCTTTAGTTTTAGTTACTAAAGGATTGGCTGGCAGCATGGTATTTTGGGTAAGATCCAAACTTATATTGATCTGGTACTGTGGCTGATCCTTTGGGATGAGAGGGAACCTTTTTTAGTAAAGAGCATAGAGTTTAAATAACTGATCTCTTTACTGGACCTAGTGGCTGATTGGGAGCCAAAGACTGAAATGCAGTAAAGGGGGCTGTGTATATTTGTATTTTGGCTTCTTGTTAACCAGTGTCGGGAATCAGAAGCACTGTTTGTGGCTGGTTGGGAAGTCTGACTTCAGTGTCACCCACCAGTGCTGGGAGAATCTGCTCTCCTTTTACAACTTGGCCTGACTTTGGCATTATCAGGTGGCTACCCCGGACACGAAAGGGTCACAAACACAAGTGCATGTTTTCTATTAGATGCCACTATACGTGAGTTTCCCCCATTTATAACTTCCTGCTGTGAGGGCACTGAATGCTTTGTTTTATAGGTTGGAGGAAGGGAGTGTAAAGCCTTTTCTCCCTCCAGACTGCAGGTTTGAATCTGGTGCCAGTGAGCAATAACCAAAAAGTCCCTTTCTCGGGGCAGTTTCATGACCTCTGTGACCCGAGTTCACTGCAGTTCAGTTCCCAGTGGACTGGCATCTGCACATTGAAAACCACCATCTAATTGGTGTCCTTAACAGTTTGGGCAAAGAGCCTAAGATTGAACTGATATTGGAAGTAGGCTGCCCCCTTGCCTGCGATCCCTTCTGTTTAGGGTTGGCATGGTTAAGTTAGGGAAGTTTGCATTGCTGCTGTGTATCACAAGGACCTGCAGTTTACAGGTGCTGACTATCCAGCATCATTCACACGCCCCAAGTTCAATATATACCTGAAGCAGAGGGATGTGTGTGCGTGTGCGTGTAATAGTCTTTACTATGACAAGATTTGAAGCACACTAAAACATCTTACAACTCTGGTGTTGCTTACTACGATTAGTGGACTTAGTAGTTGCTAAAGTAAAGGTGATAAGCATTGGATCCTCTCCCTAGCTATACAGATGGACCTCTTCCAACACAATCCCCCAAAACAAAACCCTACCAAAACAGAACCCTTTACTGCACACATAATTCTTCCCCTGGGGAAAGGATGAGCGTGAGAACCAACCACGTGTGATAGATGTTATCCATATTGCTTAATGCACATCAGGCAGGTGCTCAGACAGTGATTATAGTGGCAGGTTCTGATACCACCCTTGTCTAGAATAGAAGCTGCAGATTCTCCTCTATGCTAGGCCATAGACTGCCACCTGTGTGGTAGCTAATATGAGCACAGACGGGAGCTGGAAGGAGACAGCCACGTATGTTTGAAGAAGTTCAACTGAATGCAAGTCTCCAGGGGTGCAAAGGTAGGGGAAGTGATCTACTCTGCTACCTAGCCCCCACCCCATGTCATGTAATTAATTTTTATACAGCACTCTACATATTAGACACATATTGCAAATATTATCTAATTCCTCTTCAACCCGCTCTGCAAATTTGGGAGGTGAGGTATTTACCCTCATTTTACAGATGGGGAAACAGAGGCAGGGCAGGACAGTGACTTGCCCAAAATCTCACAGAATGTATTGCAGTACTGGGATTATCATTTAGGACGTCCTGATTTCCAATTCTATACTCTGTCCTCCATCCATGCCGCCTCTAATACACATTGACGAGTTATTAATCATGGGCCAATGGATGTTTGATGCTCTTATTTTTGTTAGCCCGTCATGGGTGTAACTATATATCTAAAACATGCTTGTGAGAAGTCATCACTCCATGAGGGGTATTGCTGTACACACTACGAAAGCTTTTTGGCATAAAGAAAAGATTGCCCCATTTGGGAAGTGACGCCATCATTTCCAGTTATGCAAAGCCCCTCAAACCCAACTGTGATTTGGAGCTTTTGGAGGTTTGCGCAGGAAGTCCAATTTAAACAGTGGTTCATTGCTCAGGATGGATGGGAGAGAGGGAGGGAGGAAGATAAAAGATTTGGGGGTGGGGGGAGAAGGGGAAGAAGAGATTGGAAGAAATAAACTCACAAGGTACTTGTATTTTGTCCCTTTTATTTTTCTAGACTTCAACCCTGGCATTATTCTTGCCGTGGTACTTACATAAAAAATTAAGCTTGTTAATTAAGCTTGCTTATAAAGTGAATAGCTAAACATTAAAACAGGTAACTCCATAGTACGAGATGTTTAAATAGCTATCAAGCCTATTAAGAACTTAAAGGTAATTGGTGCTAAATAGTCATGGAGAGACATGTTTGCTACCTAGTGAGTATTCCCCTTTAACAAGAGCTTCATGTCCATGTCCTTACAAATGTGAGCATCCGTACTATACATCTGAGCTTCTCTCTGTGGCAATACTAACACTGAACGGCTTAGAGAGCGGACAATGTTATTAACTTTGGTAGCAAATGGAAATTTGCCCTTAATATATATGTGAAATTGAATTGTCTGTAGCATGAAGCTTTGGAGATTACCCATGCAAAATGGGAAAATGATCTAAATTTAAAATTGTCCCCAGTACAGTGGAAAGTAATTTTTCAGGCTGCTTTTTTTTTTCTTTTTTTAACTGCATCGAAATCTGCAGAGATTGGCTCTATTAATTTAGGCTTAAACACAGGACCTGTGTCATCTTAGAAATGGTTAATGAGATGGAAAGCATACTGTAAGGGGCAAAATGAGATTTTTCTGGAAGTGATGCAGGCCGCTAGCTTCTCTAATACAGATTCTTTGAGGACGCCCCAAGCCCATAGCTTCTATTGAGAGTGCCTTCTGACTAGCAGGTTTTTAGAAAGGAAATTCTATCTACCGTGACAGACCTTTTGAATAAGGACACGCTGATGACTCCTCAATTATGTATAACAGGCTTCAAGAGCAGGATGAGAGAGGGACGGAGCAAGGCTCCAAGCGAGCCCATTGACATAGCCTTTTAGCAGCGGCATTGTTTAGGTAGCTGGATGCCTGGTATGAAAGAGTCAGAGGTGGAAGAATGTATTTTCTTGGCTCTTGAATAGCTCTTTATGTTTCAGACAAGGGCTGCACTCAGAATTAGTGTGTGCTGCATGCATTAAGGAGTTATCTCTTTGTTTACAGTACTTTCTTGAAAACAGCTGATTCTCTGTACAGAGAGAAATAAGGGAGAGATTGAGAATGACCTTTTTCTATGATGGCCCAATCTAGTCTGGGGTTTCTCTGTTTAGGGGTCAGCAACACCTGTCAGGGGATTGTAAATACCCTGTGATTCCTATATTGCTCGATGGCTGGGAGGTCCCAGCCAGATGAGAGGCTGGTTGGGGGCATCCTGCTATGGAAAACGGGGTCCCAGTCTGGGCGAGGTTGAGAACAGCTGCTCTACTGCAAATATTTTCTTGCCTATCTATCACAGATGCTTATTTAGTTGTTGTTGCAATTTGGCAGGTGGCCTGTCTGTTTAATAAATAAGTAAATAAACACCACCTTTCATTATACAGTGCTTTTCAGCCAGAGATCTAAAAGAATGTTACAAAGTTATACTTTGTACAGTTGACAGTTTATCGCCATTTTACAGATGGGGAAACTGAGGCAGAGAGGTGCCCAAAGTCACCCAGGAGCCAAACTGCAAAAGACAGGGAGCTATTCATGTCCCAGTGGAGATAATCTGATCAGGAAATCCCGGTTTAATATTTTTTTTGTCTCCACCATAAGCAGTTGGGTTTTTATGTTTTAAAGTTAGAGCAACAAAGGTATATAGTGCTAGGGGGGAGCAACAGAACAGCTGATCCACGCCCCGTGCTTAACCCATTTCTTTCTTTGCAGGCATTGCCTTGCTTTACTTGCACCTTTATGATGTGTTTGGAGACCCTTCCTACCTCCAGGTGGCAGAGGCGTACGTGAAGAAGAGCTCAAACTGTCTGACAAGGCATTCCATCACCTTCTTGTGTGGGGATGCTGGCCCTTTGGCAGTGGCTGCCGTGGTGTACCACAGACTACAGGACAAGATGCATTCGGAAGCCTACATCACTCGGTAACGTTGCAGGGTTTGTTTGTGCCTGCCTGTTCCTAAAGTTGTTGCTTTCGGGCGCCTGAGCTGGCGTCCAAAACTCCTGGGCTTTTACCATGCTGAATGTCCCCCTGAGCCTTCTTAGGGTCTGCTGTACTGCTCTGTTCGAAGGAGAGGATTCACTAGCGGGACAAGAAGCATGCAATAGAATCTTCACATCCTAGCGAAATGGTCGTCATTAAGGACGTAAACTGAGCCCGGTTGCCTAAGTGGCCCTTGGTTGCAGCCTGCTTTTCTGGATACACTCTCACTGAGCAGGGATTGCTGCAGCACTAGACCTGGTCAAACAGGCCGGGGGGTGGGGGGAGAACCACCTGAGGTTGGTTGGTTTGTTATTAATGTTTCCATTTTTCAAAATCTTTTAAAAAGGCAATTGATTTTGTTTGAAAATTTTACACCAGTTCTGTAGCTGGTTGAAAATGGGGGAAAACTTGGAAATATTTAGCCAATATTTCCCCCCTCCATAAAATTTTTTTGGGGGGGCCAGGAGACAGATTTGGAAATTTTTTCCCAGCCCCACCCCACACTTAAAGAAACATTTTATCAAGGTTAAGCTTTTTCATTTTATTTTATGTGTGTTTTTAAATTGTGTTTTCATCTGTATTTTTGCTGATATTTTTTAAACATAAGCCACTGAACGCTATCAGAATAGGGATAGCATGCAACAGAGAAAACACATTTAGTAGAGGAGCAGATTTCAATTGTAAGCTTTCAAGGGTATATGATATAAGGAGTCTTAAAATGATGAAAAATACCTTGGCAAATTTTCCATTTAAAGTTGACCAGTAAACAAATCTACTAGATCCTAACAGCTGCAGAAATATATGCTGAATATTCTAAATTCTCTGGCTATGAGGATCATATAGCACAGTCATTTAAAAATGAAGGGGAAGAGTTTCAGAATTGCCTAAAAGATTTGGAAATCCAGTTCACATTATTTTTAAATGAGATTAAGGATTTCTTCTTTTTGATGCGAGTTAGTGCTCATAAAATATGCAGCATGGACCAGTCGAGAGACAAAAGTCCCTTCTTTATTCTGGAAATATATATGTGTGATCTTAACAATATTGCATTGGTCAAGCTTGCTAATGTGATGTTGCCTACAAAAGGGACATCTGGACATCATTCTTTCAAACTATGATGTACAATTGTGGTGGGAATTAAACCCCAAATTGTAATAGTTCCCAAATCATGTTTTTTATTGTAATTGTCCCTTGTTGTGTCCCTTCTGCAGGGTGCATCAGTTTTGTGGCAGAGCAGAAATTCAGATTAATTCTGCACTGCCATCTAATGGCATCTGGAGGATAGAGCATTGGAAATCAGTTACTTCTGAAAGGCAAGCGGAGAACAGAAAATGGGGTGTTCAAAAGCCAGGGTTAGGTTAGGCTTTCCTGCTGCCTGCCCTCTGATTGTTTTAGATCAAGCTGTAGTACCCTTAAAACAGGAAAAAGCTGCTTTCCACAAGAAATATTTCTATTAATCAAAACACAGAATGGGGTTTGTACTTATTACAGAGCTCCTGAAGAGTCTGTGAGCGTTTTGGAGTGGAAAGTTATTAGTTTCTTATATGGAGAAGGATAGCAATTGTTCTTCCTCTTTCACAGGGAACCAAAGAGCTTTTAGAGAACATTTTATCTGCACAAAGGCTGAAGAGAGC
This sequence comes from Mesoclemmys tuberculata, assembly GCA_007922155.1. NCBI lineage: Eukaryota > Metazoa > Chordata > Testudines > Chelidae > Mesoclemmys > Mesoclemmys tuberculata. The sequence continues at coordinate 6,829,179 of ML675620.1, read as the reverse complement.
TTATCAGAGGAGCTCTCTCGGCAATGGAAGACACACAAGCTTCTTTTTAAGGGGCTGCTAGCACTTGCCTAAATGAGTTCATGACCAAAACCTGTGCTTTAGCTTCATAAGGGGCTCGCACACTTCAAGGTGGCCAATTTTCCAAATGTCAGTGAAAAACTGGACTATCTTCTTAGAGCCTGTGTTCTAGCATTTCCCTGCCGTCTCCTAGTCATTCGTGAGACCAGGTGTTTTCATTTAGAATCATCGGCCCACAGAATCCTTTCCCGCTGCACAGTTGCCACGTTTTCCCTTCTTCCAGACATGGTTCGTTTGCAGCAGATGAATTAATAGGTTGGCTTAGTAGCCGCGGTATCTAATTTCCAGGATCCTTTACCACCTTCCTCCTGATGGAAAATGGCATTCTGGGTACAAGCAGGACTACCAGGCGTCTGGCCTCTTGTGTGACTCGCCCATGTCCAGCAGCCCTGCCACGCTGGAACATATTAGCTTTGATTCTCACATTTACTCTGTGGTTCAGTCCCTAAAATGCTGACTGAAACTGCTCTGCAAGCTTCCTTTCCTCCTCCCCTCACTACTCCAGTGAGTGCAAACCCACTCATGCTCACAGCCCCTCTCTCAGCCTAAAGGGAGGAACTCCTGAACCCAGGGTGCAAATGATGACGGGACAACAAATAAAAAAAAACAGGAATAGGTGTGAGGGCCACAGGGGCATAAGTAGGGAACAGAAAAGGGCTCCGCGCAAGAAGCCAGAAAAGGGGCTACAACCTGGTGCACTCCAGACAGACGTGCGCCAGGGTCTCCCTGATGCCGCAAAAGGGACAGGTATGGGGGAGAGGGGTGAACCGTGCCAGGCACTCGCCCATGCTCATGGCTCCATGGAGGAGCTACCAGCAAATATCCCCGGTGGGCCGTGGGACCAGGGTAGAAGAGAGGCCGGCCCACCAGGAAGGGGGGGCAGCTGCAGCAGCCGTACAAAACAGGAAGAGAACATCGGCCCTATATGCCCCAAACCCCTGTCCCCCAAATTGCCCCAGGGAGCTCTTCACACACTCCCCCAAGACTCCTACCCATGGCATACCATCTGTCCACCCTCTCACCCATCCTCTTTCCCCAAGCAGCTAGTCTCTCAGGCTCTGGCAACTCCACAGACACTGCATCAATCTCCAGGCATCCAGCTGCCCCAGGTGTGCCTTCACTGCCATAGGTAATCCACCCCCTGCTACAACCTCCCACCCTGGCCCAGCTCTTCTGGGCACTCCTTTCCTCCCACCCAGCAACCAGGAGACCACATTCCAGCTGCTTCTCCCATCCTCCCTGGAAACAGGGTCGCCGGGGATTGTGCAATTCAGAGTGTGGGAGAGGGAGGGAGATCTTCTCTTCCTCCTGCCTGATTCTGGGGAGCGTGTGGGAGACAGCTCCTGCCTCCCCCTTTCCACCTCTGCGCATGCATGGGAGGTGGGGTGAGAAGTCAGTCAGTGACTTGCTCTCACGCGTGAGAAACATCCTGCAAGGAGCAGCACAGCACTCGCCAGCTGCCTGTTGTGAGGACCTGCACCAAATCTGTCTCTCAACCCTCGCTCTCTAAATAGCTCTAGTCACGTTGAGTCCAACCCCAAGACTTGTTGCTGCAGGGAGCCGGAATCCAACACCCTCCCTCTGATCCCAGGGGACTCTGGACAATCAGCAGTTTCTTTCTTTTCCGAAAGAATGTAATGCGCTGCCCAAGAGCAAGTGCTGACGATGTCCCTTGGCTGTTCCCTCATGCGACTGTGACAGGGGAACCCTGCACTAGTGGTTCCCCAGGGGTGTCGTTCCTGTGCCTTGTGCCTGTCAATGTGGCAGCAAGAGGCACTGAAAGGAGCAGCCTTGAGGAAATACAGGACCCATGCTGTCATTTTGAAAGTGACAGTATTTTCCAGGCCACTGACTCAGGGGAAGGAAAAACACTACCTTCCTCTTTGCCTCCGACTTAATGCTCTGGCAGGGAAGAACTTCTGACCTTGTTGGAAGAGTGGTGAGAGGCAAAACTCAGGGTAATTTGCATCTTGAGTGCTGGGGTTGCAAAGCACCCAAGTTAAGAGTTGTCAATCATTGTAAACACTGCAGGAATGTCACCAACTTCAGAATGCTAATAGACTGAAGAATGACCCAAGGACTTTTCAAACTATGTTGGGCTTCTTGCTCTGTGTTGTCCGTGTGTTAAAGTCTGATGCAGTCAGGTGGCAATCCATACACTCACTCCTCTGGTAGGTGACTTCACCCCAGAGAAGCCTGTGGTGTTTGCACTTGGACTGACCCTGGGATTATAATTAGTTAACCCACTCCAGACTCGCCGTTTTCTGTGCCCCATAGAGGCTGGTTATTTCATAGCCACCTCTTCTCACTCCACTGTGCACTGTTGCTTAAGTGATTCACATTTCTTCCCCCAGCTCCCTCGCTTTCCCTCCTCACTCAGGATATGACCCCAGCTGTTTTGGAACAGCAAGAGAGGGTTAATTGGCTTTCACAGTCAAAACTTTTAATGATAAGGGGTGGAATTTTCAGAAATGCTTAGCTGTGACTTAACTCTGCTCCCATGTTAAGTTGATGGAAACATTCCCATTGACTTCTATGGAAGCAGAGTTCAAATGACGCCGATCACTTCTGAAAGTGAATTTCTGAAAGCACTGCATGTGCCTGGGGGGGAAGGGGAACGGAAGAGACATTGTCATTGCTTTAAAGGGTCATCCTGCATTGCCCAAGCAGTTACCAACTTGGTTCGACTATCTACTTTACTACCTGAATTCCAGCATTGCCAACGGCACTCGGCGCTGTACAGATATGTAATTAGAGACAGCCCATCCTGAAGAGCTGACAGTCTAAATAGGTAATAACGACAAAGGATGGGGCAAAGACAGGATTATCTCCATTTTACAGATGGAAACGGAGGCACAGAGATTCAGTGACTTGCCCAAGGTCACACAGAGTGAGTCTGGGGACTGACTTAGGAACTGAACTCAGATTGCTTGAGTCCCAGTCTAGCACATTAGCCTTCCTTCCACTGTAGTTACAGTTTGGGGTGTTTTGTACATCTTGTTCCTGCCAGTCTACTTCCTCACCTGAATCTTTCTTTCCAGCTTGCTTCAGCTGCACAAACTCGACCCGCGAGCGCCTGATGAAATGCTCTATGGGCGCATGGGATATCTTTACGCACTGCTCTTTGTGAACAAGCATTTCGGAGAGGAAAAAATCCCTCAAAACTATATTCAACAGGTACCTTGTCATCCCTCTGGTTGCTCTTCGGTGTAAGCTAAGTTAGCCTCCCACCTCCTCCTCGTTTGTCCTCTGTGTTTTGTCGCTTTCCCCCGAGCACATCTTTGGAAGGGTGAAAATAGATGATGGTCTAGCTAACTCTGGCGTGTGTGAAAACATGCCATGATACGTGTGAAAGCCACAGCATGGAAGCTCCAGCTCTTGCTGCAGGCCCCATTCATCCAAAGGGATATTGTGCCAGATGTCCTTCCTAATCCATTAGGAGTCTGTGCCTAGAGTTGAAGAAGCCTCTGTTCCTCTCCCCCATCCACCAGCTAGGCTTTCTGTGTGCAGAACAAAGGTGCATGGTTGTATTTTTGAACTGATGTACCTGCTGTACTGGTTTCTGTTTGCCAAGGTGGAGGGGAGAGACAATTTATTATAGAGTTGGTCATTCACATCTGGTTTCCTCCTGCAGGTCTGCGATGCAGTCGTGGCATCCGGGGAGAGCCTGGCCAAAAGGAGGAACTTCACAGCGAAGAGCCCGTTGATGTACGAGTGGTATGAGGAGTATTACGTAGGGGCCGCCCACGGCCTGGCAGGAATTTATTACTATCTCATGCAGGTGAGACACATATGGGGAGAAAAGACTTTGCCAGCTGTTTCACGTCTAATGGCCTCCAGTTAGAACTTGGGACACCTGAGAAGTGGCTATTAATTAGGCGAAGGGAGACAACCATAAAATAATGTGGGTATAATGAGTGTTGTGTATAATCTTGTTTTAGCTTCCCCGGACACTGGTTTAAGGTTCCAGATGTTTTTATTGAGGTATACGAACGCTTTGCTGGCAGTAACTTTAGTCATCAATATTTTCATAGTTGCTGCCGTGTTATGATGGAACTCAAGTAGCACAAGCTGCTACTTGTTCGATGTCTATACCATTAGTGAATAATTTAGCCTATTTCTTGATTTTTGCTCTCTCTCATTTGGACTTTTGTTCATTCACTTTTAATCCCCATTCTTTGGCTGTTCTGTACAGGCTGGTTGCTGCTTCTTGGTTGTGTTGCTCTGTAGATGTTATTGTTACAGTATTGTCTTCAAAGGCAAGGTGATTGATAATTTGATCCGATATTATGCAGCCTCCATGAATGTTACCAAGGGAGTTGAATGAGGTGTTTTCTAAGGGTAAAACAAGAAGTATTGGACAGAGTGTGCATCCCTGTTTGACTCCAGTTTTCACTTCAAACCTCTGTTCGCTGCTGAAGCTTGTTGCATGCCAAGCTACGCTCTCCAGACTCTGCAGTGTTTGAATCAGCTTGCTGCTAAACAGTACCACTTGAATACTTTCCAATGAGTTCTCAGTTACTCCGAAATAATGCAAGTGATCGTAATGGCCACCTAAACAAACACTAGTGCTCACTTTGGTCTGGCATGGTGGGCTTCTGCTGTACTGTGCAATCCATAGGGTTTGAGGCTTTCTTGGCAAGAAGGGGGTCAGTTTCCTTTAAAGTTATAGGCTGAATCTAGAATACATGGGGTATAGAAAAGACCAGCAAAGCATAATGCACCAAATGCTTACAGGGAGAGTGTACTGGGGAAGGTGCAGAGAGGGACATCTGACTATGCAATTCTTTATTGCTGGTGGCTTTACATCACAAGTATTGATTTTCAATTTGCAAATTCTCCATTTGGGAACGATTTGATTCGTAGCTTAAAATGCTCATTCCAAGGGGCTCAGAACTGCTAAGTTAAAACAGAACTATATATCATTTTTGGCCAAAGCGGTGCAATTAGAGGAGGACATGGAGGACTCGTTCCTGCTTTCAGTGATTTAATGATTTCAATGATTCCTGCTTTTTCAATGGTTAAATTGCTCCCTTAATTTTAAACTTATTTTTACCCTTAATTTTAAACTTATTTTTACCCTTGAACCACGCATGTTCTGTGTGGAAATAAGAATTGAGATCTTCAAGTTGAGCTGACCTAGCTGCTCACTATGGGGGTGTGGTGCTTTGCATGGGGGACGTTTGATCTGCTAGGGCTTGGCATCTAAGAATCGTTCCTGATGATTACCCTAACTTTTTCCTTTGCTTCATTTCATCTCATTAATCCCGATCATATCCTCTAAGCAATTCCTAACCTCCTTCAGATTTGTCTTTTCCCTGCCTCTTAAAATCCAAAGGGATCTCCTCATTTTTCTCCCAGTAACAGGGTTCACTCACCAGTGGGAAGTCTCCTTGTGGTTAGGTCTGAGGTCAGCTCTTGTCTAGTCAAGCTCCCCTGTCTGTTTCTCACCTGCCCCAAAGCCCCTCTCACTCTCTAGGACTGGGGGCTCAATCACCCTCCAGCTAGGTGATAATATAGTTTTCCCCTTGCAGTGCATCAAACATCTCACCAAGCCACAGTATCCAGATGCCACTTTCACCAGTCCTGCACCATTTCCCATTGGCTGGTGGGAAACCTGGGCCTACCTGCTACACAGGACTCTGTAATCATTAGACAAGATCTACACAGCCTCAGCCTTTGCTGCTCCTTCCTTGGGCTTCTTCCTATTCTGCTTCCCACAGCCTTTCTTTTCTACAGCTCTGTGGGCAAACCCCTTCCATCAGGGACAGGAGCCCAGGGCATTTGCTCCCTGCTGGGTTTTCGTCTCCCCACCTTTCTGTGCCCAGAGAGCGACTGCAGACTCTCTCCCTGCAGCTCCCTTCTGCTCCAGACTTCCTGGCTTTACATCTTACCCAGCTTCTCCCCAAGCTGGGTTTCTTGAGCAATGGGTAAGTTATCAGTCAAGTCCAATTCTCCCCGAGGTGCGGCCTAAGATTAATTTGTCCTTTCTGAATCTGAGCCACTCTAACCCTTTCCGGGCTAGTATGGTCCCCTTGCTGGGGACCGGCTGAGGCATCCTCTAGAGCTAATTGCTGTTGCTGCAGAGGAAGAGGCATTAGAGTGTGACCAGGTGCATCCCCTCCCCCAAGGCATTGAGCAGCCTGCCCCCACAGTTCTCCTCAAAGATATGAGCTGATGTAGCACCTCTGAAGACGCTGGAAGGAATCCATAATGCCAAACCTCTCGTCATCTTTGAAGCATAAATTGCTCACACCTCTAAAACTAGCATTGCTGGTTGTGGGAAGGGAAGAGAACTGTACTACTTTCCCGGTTTAACAGCCTCTCTTGTCTGTCTCTTTCAGCCCGGCCTTGGCGTGAGCCAAGTGAAATTGCATAACACAGTTAAACCCAGTGTGGATTATGTCTGCCAGCTGAAGTTTCCATCAGGCAATTACCCCCCTTGTATTGATGACAATAGAGACCTGCTTGTCCATTGGTGTCATGGGGCACCTGGTGTGATCTACATGCTCACGCAGGCCTATAAGGTACAGGACATCCTGGCTAAACAGTGACCGGACAGCTTTAAATGTGGAACTTGATCTCAGAGGAAGCCTCTAGATGGGAATCCCTACCCTACCAGGACATGTAATATTCTAATGAAATAACCCACCAGCACCACCATGCACGCCCACACATGCACACCAATCAAAATGCAAAGCATACTTTTAATAAATGATTTCTGAACATGTCCCAGTGCGTGCAGGAGGCTCTCATTGCTTGAGGAGCCAGCCACGTGTTGTATTCATGCTGTAGCAGGTGACTAATGGTGACAGCTAGTTGTGAGTTAAATAACGGTGATGCTGCTTTACTTATCACTTTCAAAATCTTAGGCAGTAGAAGACAAAGTCACAGTGCCATTGCATAAGTAGGAGAAGTCACTCTTGATAGGGACTAATTAGCCGTGTAGCTGTGGGCCTGCTCCACCCCAGCATGGATGCTATAGGGGATAATCGCAGTGCGTGGGATCTCTCTCTCTCTCTCGTCTCCACAGGTGTTTGCTGAACAGAAGTATCTGAGCGATGCCCTGCAGTGCGCAGAAGTGATCTGGCAGTGGGGATTGCTGAAGAAAGGTTATGGGCTGTGCCATGGGACAGCTGGCAATGCCTATGCCTTCCTACTGCTGTACAACCTCACTCAGAACATGAAATATTTGTACAGAGCCTGCAAGGTGAGCATCTGTATGAGCAACAGACATGGAGAGAAACTCCTGTCACTGGGTCATGGAAAGACTGGGGTAGCTCAACTTCTTTAAAAGTTATCCTACAAAAAAATCACAGGAGCATCTTTTGGTAAGGAGAGGAACCTCGCAGGCTTGTGTGGAATGTAACTAACATTTCTGGAGGCAGTTACCTGGGAGGATGGTTTGAGTCTCAATCTATGCAACGGTTCTTTCCTTTGTAATTTAATTTCTAGCCTGGCAGAGATGCAGCTGGCACTAACGAGTTCATTTCACATCGACCCGTGTGGTCCTCCGACAGTCATGCCAGACCAACAGCCTGCTGGGCTCCAGGCAACAGCACCCGCTTGCATCAGCCTGTTGTCTGTTCCATTGTCATATCTATTGTGAGGTGGAGATCTGGACGATGGTGGGGTCTGAATGTATTTTTTATGTCCATGTCACATCATCTACAAAGTTTGAACACTTTGTTCTTTCCTCAGTTTGCAGAGTGGTGTTTGAGTTATGGGGAGCATGGGTGCCGGACACCAGACACTCCCTTCTCTCTCTTTGAAGGTAATCTCTTGTCCAGCCTTTTCTCCTTGATATGTTCTGAACCTTGAGTCTGATCTCACACTAGTATAAAGTGAGAGTGACTGCATTAAGACCCCTTAAAATCAGTGTCAGGAGAATCACCTCTACTGTTTTGACCCCTTCCCCCAAGTGAGATTTTAACAGCGGTGGATAATGGCTACAAAGAGAATTCCTTGTTCTGTTGCAAGCCAGGCTGGAGGTTAGCATAGCACCGAGTCCTCCTGTGCTCACCACTTGTACAGGACATAACTCTCACTCTGTATTAGGGATAGGGTTGAAGCTTAACCTTCAGTAATTGCAGTCTGGCTCCCCAGCCAACCTCTGTACACTTACTATTTTGTGAAGGTTCTTTTCAGTTTACCTCCAAAGAATAATGAAGAAATGAACAAAAGAAGCCATAGAGCTAGTCCATGATTGGGCAACAGATAGCTTTCCCAAATGCAAACCTATGCTAATCCATAAATCTGCCAGCAGGGGGCACTACCGAAAGGCACCCTGAGCCAGTTCCACAGCCAACATAAATCACAGAGCCACCCAAGTCAATGGAACTAGGACAGCTTACACCAGCTGGGGATCTGGGATAAAATTAAAGTATCGAAGGACCAGATATTTAAAGGTATTTAGATGCTTACAAATGCTGATAAGCATCCAAGGAGATTCACCAAAGTGCCAAGGTGCCTATTTGTATCTTAGGCACTCGTATGCTTTTAAAAATCTGTCTAACTGCCTACATCACGTTGGAAAAATGGACTTCAACTCCTGAGTCATGTAGGCACTTTTAAAAAGGTCCCCTGGTTCCCTGTCTTCCATGATACACGCTCACACGTCATGATTTATCCTTTAATAATCCTGAACTGCAGTGAGAATCTCTCTATAATATGTTTTGAGAAATAACTATTTTGTTTTTTCCTTCAGGAATGGCTGGAACAATATATTTTCTTGCTGATCTCCTGGTACCAACAAAGGCCAAGTTCCCAGCATTTGAGCTATAAAACCCTTCCCAGCAGTTCTGTGCACGAACCCCACTGCAGTCCATGTCCTTTGGACAAGCAGGTGGAGCTGGTTTGAGTCTTTTTTCAAACTCATCTCTTGTAGAGTTAAGCCGTTCTGCTGTTGATGATTTCAGTTCTGTTCCATACTTACAATTTTTCTAGTGGTCTTTTTCTTTGTTTAGATTTTTTTTTAAAGTGGCTTTTTGTTATTGGTTCCTAAAGATGGGACGTGTACAGTATTTTGTTGGATATTGAAACCCAGAGCTTTGCTATTTTATGTATCTTATGTATTTTATGTTTCCAGGGAGAAAAACATTTCTATTGAATGTAACTTTGTCCATGTAACTTTGCCAGGAGTAACAGTGATAAAAGCTTAGTTACAGTATTGTCTTTGGAAAAATCTTATGACTATTACCCTCCTATTTGCACCTAAGTATTCTCTTTCCTAATCATACTGAGCTGCTCCTTAAGCAGTTGACTGTGAAGACGGAAGAGTACTTCTTATGCCAGCTCCTGGCAGACTACAACTGTCACAGCTATAGCTGACATGCCAGAGTCCTCCCTTAAACCTCACGCCTTTCTGCTTTAGAAGCAAAGACAGCGTTTCACCCTTTCTGCATTGTGTCAGCAATGAGAATACATAATCCAGAATTTATTGTGCAGATTCACCACATTATGCTAAACTCTACAAGAGAACAGCCCTCAGTCACTGGAAGTTTCAGTTCAAAAGGGTTAGGCTACTGCCAAGTGTAATCTTTCATGTTCAGTTTTGAAAGCTTTCTGCAGTCTTGACTTAAAATTATATGCAATATTGTAGCTGTTAGATTGGTGAACCAGGCCTGTAAACAGACACGGTGGGAAAAGAAACCTATTCCACTGAGTTTTGCCAAGGTTTAACCTGTAATGGACGTAGGTTCTGTTCACAGCTTTACAGGCTTCTAATCCTTCCTACTTCATCTGCTTCCATGAACCTGGGTAACTTGGCGTGCTTGTTACTATTCACTGCAGCCTGACACATGAACAAGAACCCATCCAACCAGTACCTGGAGAACCTACCCCCAATTGATATTGATTAGATACCTTTTCCAGTCAATGGGCTAGATCCTTATTGGGTGCAAATCAGCATTATAATCCATTGACGGAGCTTCACTCATTTATGCCTGCTGAGGATCTGTCCCAGTAAACTCTTGTCCTGCTAACAAACATGCTCTGGTAAATGAGCGCTCTCCATTCAATGCTGGAGAGTTTGCACCTGCTTCTCAGCTCTTCCATTGGCTGCAGGTGACCTCACATTCCCCACCTTGCCCCAGGCCTGAAGAAGCGTGGAAATGGTTTTGATATTTCAAGGCTGCGGATAGTGAGTAGCTAGAAATACTTATATTGCCTTAAGGCTGCATTTCTCTTAGAAAACCATACTCAACGCTCTTGCGTGAATTGCCCGAGCAAGCAGTGTAAGCTGTATTCTGTACAGACTTTGCCATTGCAGGCAAGCTTTGTGCTGTCACTGCCTTTCTCACAAAAGGTTTCAGCACTGATTGTGTGGACAGCTAATTAGAAAAGTTGGAAAGGCAGTGGAGCTAATTTGTCTTTGGCTGGGTGTCCCAATTGAAAGCATCAAGCTTTGGCCAAGCTAAGACTCTCACGGCAATGTTTCTGATGGCAGTGAACAACCACAACAACAAAAAGTGTTCTCCAGGGAGGAGGATTTGACTAATGGAATAGTTCTGGGAAAGTGCTATGAATGAAGCCTACTGTAAGTAAACTTGCATCTTCCCTGTAGTGACAACTGAATTGAGACCCTTATCTTGTTTTTTTAGATTTCCTGTCAAACATAATTTGTATTAAAGAAAAAGTTCATGCATCCTGTTACACAGAGTATTCCAGCAGCATGTATGCTACTGTGCTTGTACATGTACTACTACTTGAAAACGGCTGGGGGCATGGTTTGAGAACTGTTCAATAAAATGCAGAAACAAACAAAGTGTAGGTCCTTTTTTCTTAATCTTGTTCACTGATAATGCCCAATAATTGTATCTTGAGAAAGCAGAGTATGCCAGCAGCTGCTGGGACTCTGCTTCGGTGGGCACAGTCAGAAAGACTTCAATGGAACCTGGTTATAGGATGCTGCCACCATGGCATGAACGCCTACAAAGAGAAATCCACCTGTGGCGTCACAGAAGCATGTGACTTTGTCAGTGCTGCTGGCTAATGCCCATCACCCTGGCCTCTGGTCGCAGCCATCAAATGTTGGCTTTCTTGCAAGCCTCTGAATACATACATAATTCCCAGTACTCTCAATTATCACTTCTAGCTTTCTTTAAAGCCCCAAGTCCTGCAGCTGAGAAATCTCAGCTTTCATTTTGAAAAGTTTCTACGCCTTGTGGTTTAGCAAAAAGCCTAAAAACATGCCATGACCTAAGGGCTCAAAAAGCAAATAAAAAGAACCCAAAACTTATGTTCTTCTGAATCTCATGATTTCAACGCTAGTCTTCTGATTTGCGAGGAGAGGATGTGTGACTCATTTTTGAACATTTGGGGTTGTCAATACTGTGACCGTAACAGGACTGGTTTGTATACACAGTACCCTCATGGACCTACATGCAGGTCTCCTGTCACTGCTACTGGATGCCCAAGTACAGCTGACAAGAGATTTGCATTACTGAGCTACAACTCCTCTTTCTCCAGTTTAGTTTAGCTTACTATCTCTCCAAGAATGGTGCCCACCTCCTCATGGTCTGATTTTCTCTCTCAGCCTGGCCCTCTCCTTTCACGATCATTTGTTGGTTGTTGCTTTTTTGCAATTTAAATTGGGAAAAAAACAAAAGCCAACTAGTTGGTCCATTTTCCTTGATGATAAATAATGTTCTGAGGCCTTGTTTTGCCTGCATCTCTGATCCAGCGTGGCCTTCTCTGTCCTGCTGTTTGTGAAGGAGAAATGGAAATGCTCTCATTCTGTCTCTCACACACTCTTTCCTCTCCCCCCTGCAAATAAAATGTGGTTTATTTTATCCTTTAGGAGACTCTCATTTCAGCTCTGTGTACTTTGAATCCCCGTGGCTTTCATGTAGAGTCCAGGCCTGAAGTAGTCTTTATTCTGGCAAATCTCACTTGTAAGCAGTGTTGGCTTTACAAACTGTGTGCGCTCTATTAAAGGGACTCCATCAATTTGAATAGCCTATTTCCATTCTTGTTTAAAGTAAGGTGTCAGATACCCATAACTAAAAGAATGGAGGAAACACATCCTGTCTCATGCAGCACCATGACATTGTTCACAGAGGCTTCCAGAGGGTGCATCAACTCATCTAGATATCTGCCTAGTTTTAAAACAGGCTACATAAAAAGCACTAGCAAAGACAGTACAAACTAAAATTTCATAGTGACAATGAATTGTTTATACTGCTGTATATACTATGCACTGACATGTAAGTACAGTATTTATATTCCAATTGATTTATTTTCTAATCATATGGCAAAAATGAGAAAGTAAGCAATTTTTCAGTACTAGTGTGCTGAGACGCTGTTGTATGTTTGTCTGATTTTGGAAGCAAGTAGTTTTTAAGTGAGGTTAAACTTGGGGTCTGCAAGACACGTCAGACACCTGATCATCACAAGCTCAAATGGTTAAAGTGTAACAAAGTTATATGCAACTGAAAACAAGGTCTTATACTGGAAAATGCCATGAAATCTTAATAATAGACAATGATACCAGCTCTGCCCATAATATACAGGAGGGCTTAAATTCTGAACTGAAGTCAGTGGTAGTTTTGCATGATTTCATCCCCAGTATTTAAAGCACCCTGTTGAACTGGTAGAAGTGTGCAGCCCTTACTCTTGAGAAGTCTCATTAAAAATAGCTGTATATATATAATTTGCCTTTGTTTTTTTTTTGTTCAGATTGCTATTGTGCTGCAAATTTGTCTACAGCAGTAGCTTAAAAAACTAGAAGTGTTATTTTTAAAAAAATACAAGCTCTCCCTGTTTTACCACAGTCTTAGCATATAAGGTGAGACTGGAAATTGATGCAGAAAAGTATTCTGCAGAATATCCAAGCTTGTAAAGGCATTTTATAACCTTTACTTTATTTCACAAGTTGGAACATGCTAGTCATGCGGTTGTGAGACTATCTTAAGGCCTGGAGCCTGTATGTTGTTCTTAAAATTGCACAAGAGTATGGAGAACTGTTTGTGTTTCTCTACAACTACATACCTCCTTTGTACACAGGGGTATATCACAGGGAACAAGGAATATTTTTGTGGAAGACGTTAAAATATTGGCAGGATGATTAGAGAAGAGGGATGTTTTCCCTCCAATAGATGGCAGTACAATCCAATGATTTTATTGCTATGGCTAAACACAAGGACAATGTTCACTATTCTGGTTTGCAAATTTCACAATTAAAATTAAAGATCTTGCCAAGTTCATTTGTCTTTTTGTTGCAAAAAATACCCTGTAGCACTGGAAATAATGTTTGTACACTTGTGAACTCCGTAAAAAGTGCTGTTAATAATAACCACTGGGGCAATTTAGCTGCAGTGTAAAACAGCTATGTTGCCATTGACTTCTAAGGGAGTTTTACCTCCCTCCAGCAAGGTTGAATTTATCCCACTAACTGAAACAGTTGATCACCGTGAACCAATTTATACATTGTCTGGGTCAGTCCTAAGTAGGAAAAGTGACAGCACAGATTGGCAACGTGGGGAAATAAATTTTATTGGGGGAAAAACGTCTACTATATGGCTTGGAAATAATGAGTTTTCATTTCTCCAGTCTGTTCTGCCCAAGAATGTCCAAACCATTTACAAATATTTAAATAAGCATCACACCACTGTTTGCAGAGGGATAAATGGTATGATAGAGCTAGTAATGTAACCTTTGAGTTTAAATCGTACTTTCTTTTAGCCACTGTACACTACTCTCTTCTGTTTTGATTACCCCTAATCAAATTTGCTCTAATTCTGCCCCCAGCAGCTGTCACATTGAAAAGAAAATTTAAAAAAACATAACAGGTTAGATATGGAAAGGCAACACTATGACTCAGTACTGAATTGTGCAAAACTAACTCCAAAGAAGAGTTGGGTTCTCTTTGAACCTTGAAACAGAATTAGTTTCAAGCCTGCTGTCTTAAACTGGCAAGAACAATTGCTAAAACTCATGCCGGATTTTTCTTCTGCTGCCATAAACATCTTCCATCCCAAATCCCTGAATTCTTCCCACTGTATTAACGAAGGATGAAAATGGGCAACCTTGATGATACTCTTTGAAAAATATAGATGCTGCCTAGAGAATGACTGTTCCCATCTTAACGGGCATAATCTCTCTCCCCCACATCCCCTGCCTTTGCATGCACATGATGGGAATGGGTGTTCTGTTGGGAAAACATAACGCCTAAGAGGTGGAATAGTGAAGGGTGTAATTACTTAGTTATCCTGGGTCCATAACTACACTTAATGAGGAATTCTGATGCACAATTTAGCCTCTGGTTACCATACTTCATTTTTAATAATTCCTTTTACCACTCCTTCAACACTGATTTCAGAAGCACGGAGTGCTGCTTTCTTGTATAATCCTCAAACACATTAAGGGCAGACAACTAAAGCCAATAGCACCAACTGAAGAAATAGATAGGAGAGCTCGCAAAGCTGCCTAGCAGAAAGGACCTACCTAGATAGCTAGAGTAAATGTTCCTTCCAATGTCACTAACTTGCTGTTATTGAAGTCTACTGCTGTATTCCCATAGATGCCATGTAAGGCCCCAGATCTGCATCTGGGTATAGAACCCTGCTTCACCGAGTTGCATTCACTACACTGGGGCTCTGAAGCCATCAGCACCAAAAGATCCCAATGGAGAACTGGGGCCTTGCCCATTACAGTTATCTTCTCTGAGCGTACCAGACAGTTGAGAAGTAGAATGATGACTGGCATTACTAGTGAGAACAGCCACATTACAGGGGACACAAGACTTAGAGGAGCAACATTAACTATGCTCTCTCTCTCGCTCTCTCTTCTATTCTCATCATTTGATTCCAGGACTTGGAGCCCTATGCCCATGTCTATTCACCTTTCCTATAATCTGGTCCTGATTTCAGACACCATTATTTTCTGTTGAATGAATCTACAAATTTAACCCTGGGTGGGTGAGCCTGGTTGATTTATAGTGATGTCTGCTGGCCGGTAACCACAAGCTGAGCTCATGCAGAGCTCCAAAAGGCTTCACGGGACAACAGGCATGACCAAAGGGCCTGATTTCCCACTGCCTTGCAGCTTGTGTAATTATTTACATCTCTACTTAGATCGGGACAACTCATCAGCTGATGCAAAGCTACTGGAGCTATTCTGATTTACAGCAGCTGAGGATCTGGCCCAGCGAGCACAAAGTGTAGTATTGCCAGCCCCAAGAGTTTGGCAATCATGGGAATGGCTAAAAATCGTGAGTTCTTAAAAAATAATGGTTTTGTGGGGAGGGTTTTTTAATTTGACTTCTAGTTCTGAGATGCCCTGGTTCGTTTTCAAGATCTTCTCCTCAACCCAGAGGGATGGAAATATATATATATATATCAAGTAAAAGGAAAGAAAACTGAGATTCTCACAAAATGACATGACTCAAAGAGCTGGACTTGGAGAAAAATGCCACCTAATCACAAGACTCACAATAAAGCCATGGGCCACACTGAAAGTAGGTGCAAAGAGAATGGTAGTGTTCTGCCTACTTTGCTGGTTATAAACAAGTTGGGCGAATCCACTTCAAGGACTTCATGAGCAAGGCCCTGATAGGTGTTGACATAAATGGTTATTAGTGGTTTCAAATGGATCTTCAACATGATTTTGCTGCATTAGATTATCACGGATTAAGGGAGTGGGTTCATCAGTCACCCCAGAGGACCCCAGTATAATCCTGCCATTGACTTTGAGTAGGCTGATGCTCCCAGAACTGCCAGGAAAACTTAAGTATGCAGTCTAATGACGGTGGAGTAGCCCAGGTGCAAGGAGTTGCAGAGCTTACTCCACTTCCTAAGGGACATGACAGAAACCACCATCAGTTATCGTCCATGCTGGTAACCACACCAAAGATTCAAAGGAAGAAACAGAGCCTGCCTCGATTTATTGGCCTAGAGGTTCTCTCTCCAGCAGAGATACAGGCTGGTCTGGGGAAAGCTTGAACAGCTATTCCCTGTGGTGTCGCTGATCAGTGAACAGATTCAGTCTGTTGAGCCAATGCCTTTCCATAAGCATGCCATTCACATTCCACAATTGCGGTGTGGCTGGCTGTGTGCTCTGTAAGTGCAGTGAGTATTGTGGGAGTTACAAACAGTCTGTGAACTGTGAAAGGGGACCTGGGAACTCTTTGCAATCCTGCTACACATATTGATTGTAAGATTAACTAAACCATGTTCCCAGTCTCTAAAATATGCAGAGAGCCACTTCCAGCTGAGATGAGCTTATTGCTGTTCCGACCGGCCCACGAAAGTTTGGCGTGGCTCAGGATTAGATTTTTAATAGCAAATATTTTGCACTCTCTTTGCATCAGAGTATATGACAAGATGTAGTCAGGTCAGTGGAAAATCAGGCCCCTAATTTCCAGGGATGGATTATCATCAAACATGCCCCAGATTAAATCAGGGACTGAATCTTGTTTGTACATTTCCTGGGATGTTGATATTGGGAAAATATGGAGGCCCTCTAGAAGTTCATGGCCTTCAAAATTACCTGTGTATATCAATGGCAGTGGAATCACAAGGTCTGGGAACCTCATCTGGGGGGAGGCTAGATACCTTTCCCAGTCTATTCATTTCTGCCTTAGTCCACCACTGCCAATCCGCATCCTTTAACACCAAGCAAGCTTATAAAAGGGCAGGAGATTCACAGTTACCTTCCTGCATGAAAACAGATTTTCAAGAAAATTCTCTGTATTTCGCCTTGTGTAAAACTCACCCACTTTATTTAGTGAAAAGAATTGAGCTGGGCTAAACAAAAAAATACACCTCCCTTTAAGGTAACCTCCCATCCCAGCAGCTACTAGAGACACTGCAGGCAGACTAGTTGTGTGTAACATATTTCACTGCTGAGCATGCTCTACACAGAAAGAAAACATCCCAGGATGCCCCTGGAGCCAAAGGCTTTGGGGAGAAGGGCGGGTTGCAAAGAGCAAGATCTTCTAGAAGACCCACCCAGACCTATGTGGGAGGGTGGCAAAGATTCTGCCTAATAAGGTTTGAAGTTAAGAATAAGGCAGACACAATCCAGGACCGCTGATGCCTTTGGAAGAGCCCAGCAGCCCCTTGAAGGGACAGGACAAAGCCTGAAGGCGAGTGACATCAGAAGCAGGGGGCTGATGTTCTATTTCACTGCCCCTTGTGAGATCATTTATACCTGTGCCGCATGGGTGTAAGAACACTATCATTCTGGAGCACTCTACGGCCACTGGGCACAGGTGTGAAGGACTGCCTAAGGTGCAAGAATCTGGCCTGCCAAGGACAGCCGAAGTATGGGTAACACCAGTGTGTATCTAATTAAAAGCCAGGCATCAGGTCCTGCCTGGCTCAGGCACAGATACAAGAGATCAGTGCGGACAGAAGGGGACAGTAGAAGATATCCGAGGATTGTGTCTAAACTAAAATAAAGGTGTTGGGTTTTTTTAGCTAACATTTAAAGCCCTTGTGTGGACAGGACACATTGTATTTTAACCTGTGCTGGCTCTTTGAGGTAATTGCTTAAGGGAGCGAGGGTCCACCTTAGCCAATTAACATGTATTAAAATACAACCTACTCTGTCTACAGAAGGGTTTTTAAGTTTTACATAACATGGTATCAAAGAGCACCTTGGATCTGAGCTCAGACCCCAGAGGGTAAAAGATCAGAATCATAAAGCCTGCTTCTCCATTGCACCTTGTGCAATCATCTATCCTTGTGCAAAGTTCTGACTCATTGCTCTGCTGTGAATGATTGCACAAGGCAGTGTAGATTCAGGCCAGTACACTATTACAGTTGAGTTTCACCACTGAGGTGGGATGATCATTGTGTTTAGAGTTGCTGGTTTGTGACTGTGTCTATTTAGCTTTCCAACTGCAGCTCATTTAAATTTTAGAACATGAAAACAAAGCAGGGCATTGACTTTATCGGCTAATCCCAAAGGTTTCTCATTTAAACCTCCTAAATGAGAATGATTTGTTAGGGTTTTTTTCCCTTTGTTTCTGAACCTAGCCTGTACCTGCATTAGCATTTTATTTGTTGGGGAGATGTTTTAGAAAGATCACCTACAGAGCCCAGATTCTCCGCTGGTGTAAAGTCAATGGAAATATGCTGATTTACAAACGTTTAGCATCTGGCCCCTTTGCAACAGCTGAAAGTAGAAGTCAGTGGGAGCTCAGTTAACTTTGAGTGGATGAGCAAAGTCCAACACTATCTATTAAGTCTGTTTGAGTCTGACCTTAAACCATATCTTGGTATATTATTTAAAGGCTTCCTCTAACTAGGACACAACAGTATTTTCCTTAGGAAAGAATGGGCACATTTTTTACCACTCAACCAGCAGGACATATCCCCAGGTGGCACCTCCTCTTAGAGAATTATATCTGTGTTCTCTGACTACAGTCTGGAGGGGTTGAAGAAGTGCATCCTTCTCTCTACAATATATGATTTTATAATTGGTTTGAGGTTCCTGTGCCTTCTCAAGCTACCAAGAGACAGGAATTCAGGCCTGACCATGCTCTGACTTTAGAACAGATTTTAAACAAATGATTTTACGAAAGACCCTACAGTAGCTAGTTTCATTATCTGGCGGACGCTAGTCCATTCCATAGCACTGCCTTCCACTAAGAATTTGCATCATTCCAATCAGCCTGGACTGATGCTTCGCCAGTCCCTGTAGGAAATCTGGATTAGATTCACTGTCATAGCAACGGCAGAGTGACGGAGAGCTGTCGCATATAGCATCCTCTCTAACTTACTGGGGAGCGAAGCGTGGCACTGTCATGTTGTTTGGTGTTGGTGATAAAGGAGGGGCAGGGAAATTGCATCAAGGATGAACCCTCCCCAGTATGGCTCAGTTAATTAGCATAACAGACCCTGAAGAATGGGCTTGGGAGTCCAGTACTGTATTTCCCTCTCTCCTGGATAGTGTAGCTCAGGACCGTGGCATATGCTGCCACTCCTATGGTCAAAGAGCATTATTGCCCTATAGTACAGCTTCCTTCATGGGAAACAAAAACACAGCTTAGTCCCAGATACAGCTGGGGAAAAGGCAAGGTGAGCTTCCTGCCAACATTCCTTCCAGTTCAAAATAGAGCTTGCTTTTGCTTCATTCACAACCCTTTTCGTTCACAAACACTGGTGCAAGCGCATCTTCGCTCCCGCTAACATTCCCCCAGAGTGAGTTTTTATGCACATTTCACATAAAGGCGTGGCCAGTCCTGGCACATTTTTTTAAAAAACTAAAAATAAACCAGGTACACAAACAACCCAGAACAGACCCTTCACACAATCGGTGTCTATCAGCTAGAAAGTTTCCAATCAGAGCTGAAGGAAGAAGGTCCTTTTCCTACATATCTCCTGGCTCCACAGGGTCAGGAGTTATCCCCCATTTGCCAAATCCATGGGCACCTTACACACTAGAAGGAATGCCCTTTAGAAAGCCCTTACTATTTGAATGAGCTGGGTTATATAGGAGGTCAGCCTAGATGATCACTGTAGTCCCTTCTGGCCTTGGAATCCATGAATGCCCTGCAAGATGAACCTCAAGATATTTTACCTGATGGATTTTTTTTTTTTTACAGGAAGGGGCAATCTGTCCAGAAGAGGACAAATGTGAACTGGATCTTGATCTGAATGAACCATCAGTGGAACCTGTGCTTGGCTATGATGTGATTTTGCTTCTCTTACTGCACTGAAGTTGATTAAGCAGGGGAGAAGGTGAGCACAATGGAGCAGGAGCCCTGCTGCCACAGATCAAAGGCAACTATGAAAGTCTTAAGAGGGAAAAATAAGAACCCACCGCTGCAGTATGTTTCCTCATGGCTCAAGAATTTCTGGCTGGCAGGGTAAATTCTGATTGGATGGCTCTCATACTAAGACTGTTTTGCAGTGATTGCAGTTTGCCGCACTTTTTGCAGTGATCTCAGACTGTAATTGAATCCACTGTTGGTTCGTCATCATCCATAAATCCAGTTGGAGCTGGGTCCATAAATAGTTCCACTGCAGTATGCAACAGCATACAGAACTGGAACAAATGTTCCACATAGAGCCTGTTAGCGCTAATCAGAGTAGTTGAGGAGCTGATCACGTTTCTAGCATTTGGCTTAGTTTTCTTATAGCCCCCAAGCCCCTTTTCATAAGGCATGCTTTCCACTCGTGACGAGGATGTAGTCATGATGGATTCACCATTAACAGCAGCCTAGCACCGTTGCTTTGCAACAATCTGCTATAATGTCTGAGATGATGCATTTTCCTGCTCCCTACAAATCAGTGACACTCGGGAGAAAAATGTGGGAGAAGTTGGTCAGCTGCTATGAATGACACAGAAATCAAACATTTATACAAAATGAGTGCTCAATGCCTCGAACCAAAGAATAGTCATTCTGGCCCAGACCCTTGTAGTATTTAGGCACCTAACTTCTGTTGAAATCAATAGGATTAGACACCTAAATAGCTTTGAAGATTGGAGCCTCAATTGTGTGATAACATCACAGCAAAAATCCATTTCTGTAACAACAGGTGTCCCCCAGGTATCCTATTAGGAATTAAAAGCTAGGGGGCCTGCTTCTGATCCCAATTACTTCAGTGGAAAATAGGAGTAACTCCACTGAAGTCAGCAGAATTCCACCTGGGTAAATAATAAGAATAAGAATAAAAATCAAACCTCAAGGCTGGGTCAGTGCCACAAACTTTGGCCAAAACGTTTCCAAAGTTTGGGGATGTCCTACTCCATTGGTTTTGGCTCAGCCCTGTGCAATGATATACAAGAGGCCAGGCATGAAAGCTAGGTCCAGATGTGGAGACAAACATGCCCAAATTTCCAAGGTGAATGGATCAGAGATTTTAGTTTGGTTCCTGTTTGAAAACCAAGGCATTCGTTTTCTAGCTCGTATTACAATAGCAATAATATCTTCCCTTGGCTTTCATCAGCACTGATCTGATTCATTCATTCTGATAAACTACTTAGTCTTCCAGTGCCTCGTCTATCCACTCAAGTATTGAGTTATTACCTTGTAAAACAGAAGGGCAATAATATTAGTACTTACTTGCAATATCCTTGATTTGTCACAAGAGAATCAGTGAGGGAACAAAGAACATTCCTAATAAGAAAAAAAAAAGTGGCCAGCTATCCACTCATTTCTCCCTGCTCTATAAAATGTTAAAGAGACAGGCCCACTACTATGACTGCATCAACTTTAGCTCACTGCAAATCTGTCCAATCAACTAAGAACTGAATATTTGTGAACCATGTAATTCTTACTAGAGAAGGGCCAGCCAAAATCACTAGTTACCAATTGAATTTTCTATTCCTGAACAAATCACTTTTTAGTACAGATAGATCCTCAGCTGGTTGGTTCCAATGAAGTAAATCACTTGAATCACATTGGTAGCTCCTTCTCAGATCAATTAAACATTTTTAAAGCAAAAAATGAGTGTAGCGTCTGCACGTGTGAAAGCAGATTCCTTTATGTATCCATAGAACAAATTCACAAGGCCATCACTGGTGCAAGTTTAACACAATGTCCATGGCTGCGAGTGGTTGCTCTTTTTCCCTCATGCAAGCTCATCCAGGTAGCCCATAGAGGAAAGTAAAAGAGTTCTGTGTGGCAGGGCTCACAATCTGAGCCTTTAATTAGCACAGCCCCTATATCTGAATTATCTCCTATTTGTGAGAGAGTAGTAAAAGCCACTTAGCAGCACGCTAAGGTAACCCAGGTGAATATTAGCTATTATTTAGATGGCAGTCATGCCCACCTTGTACTAGTTGCTTCCCAAACACAATCTCTGTCATGAAGCGCAGACAATCTACTGATTTGGTGGTGGGTTGTTACCTTTTAAAAAGGAGAAATGACTCTGAAACTCTGCAGTAAGTATACAGTGAAAAGGTCATTTGCTTGCATGAAAATTGAATTGTAATAAATACATCCTACCTATGAAATGAACCTCCTAAATTCTAATCCTGGTTCTGCCACTGCCCCATGTGGTCTTGAGACAGTCTCCCTATCTGTTAATCTGGGAATTGCAATATTTCCCTACCTCCATCACAAGAGTATTAATAGTAATAAATATTTATATTATGCTACCATCCAAAGCTCCAAATTGGGATAAGGGCCCCATTGTGCTGGGTGCTGGACCGATGTAAAAAACTGACAATCCTTGCCCCTCAGGCCTTAGAATCTGTGAGGTCTCATTAACTAGTTAGTGGTGTTAGTTCCGTATCTGATCACAGACAATGAAGACGCACCTAAATGCTAAGTACCACAAATGCCTCCACACTTTTCACATGATCTCTTTTGTATTGAATTCCCTCCCTTGCCCTGTCTTACTATGTCTGCGCCCCATTGTCTTTGTCTCTATCGTCTCCATATTCTTGCCTTCCATTGTGTCTTGGCTGAAGCCCTGATCCTACAACTGCATCTCGTACCTTTACACAGGTAAGTAGTCTCATGGACTTCAAACAGGAGCAAAATTAGGCCAACGGTTGCTGTTACAGATGGGATTTTCAAAAGCAGTTGAAATTTTAAAAAATGATATAGATCTGCGGCATCTCTATTTTTTTTAGTGTTCATATAAATATATTATAGAGGCCTGATTTTCAGTCCATGGGTGTTGAACACTTTCTTATAATCAGGATCAAGTTGGGTGCCCAAAATCACTTATGAAATCCTTGGCCAATAAATAAGAATTACTGTCTTCATTACTGATGCAAAGAATGACAGAGAACCAGGCAGCTGCAATACTCCAAATTGAAGTGTGCAAAGGGGAAAAGCAATCCTAAATCAACAAACCTTCCAGCAACACGTTCCTCCTGACAGATGTCTTATTATCCTGAGAGCTCTCACCACTGTTATGTTTGACTGTTCTCTTCATCTGTCTAATTCTAAATTGCTGCTGCAGAAGGAGCTTAGCTCATCTGATCCCAGAGTACAGAGAACAAACAGACTGAGAAAACAGTGGTTCTAAATTACTCTGCTGTTTTGTACTTTAATACCCAGACAAGCAGCTTTTGTCCTTTCCTTTGAAGGCACAGTACAGTAGGACACTTTTACAGTTAATTACAGAAATGTCAGTTTAAAACTCTTGTGAAATAAAATGAATCTTCTACTAAATTAGAGCATATTGGGCTATTTTTAAAGGTGTGCTTCAACATTCATCATCCTCAGGTAGAGAAGCGAATGCACATGACAGAATATGCTTCATACTGCGTATTAAATCTCAATGCCTGGAGCAGGTCTGTCAGACTTTACTACATTCCATCTGTTAAATATCATTAAAATAATAATTATTATTATAAAAACAAGACGATGATTTCAGGAAAGTATTGTTTAAAACCTTTCAGTAACTGGAGATTCAAATTCTGTCTCAAAAATAATTGACAAAAATCATGGCTAAACAGTATAAAAGAGGTGGCTAGAGGCAAAAAGGCAGCATTTAAAAATTGGAAGTCAAATCCTACTGAGGACAATAGAAAGGAGCATAAACTCTGACTAGTCAAGTGTAAAAATATAAGAGCATTTGGCAAAAGACACAAAAACTAAAACCAAAAAAATTTTTAAGTACGTCAGAAGCCTGCCAAACAATCAGTGGGGCTACTGGACAATCAAGCTGCTTCAGGAGCCCTCAAGGAAGACACGGCCATTGCGGAGAAGCTAAATGAATTCTTTGCATCAGCCTAGACTGCAGAGGGTAACGGAGATTCCCACATCTGAGCCATTCTTTTTAGGTGACAAATCTGAGGAACTGTCCTAGACTGAGGTGTCGATAGAGGAGGTTTTGGAACAAACTGATAAATTAGCTTGTAATAAGTCACCATGACTAGATGGTATTCACCCAAGACTTCTGAAGGAACTCAAACATGAAATTGTAGAACTACTAAGTATGGCATGTAACCCATCACTTAAAATCAGGCTCTGTACCAGATGACTGGAGGATAACTAATGTAATGCCAATTTTTACAAAAGGCTTCAGAGGTGATCCTGGCAATTACAGGCCGGTAAGCCCAACTTCATACCAGGCAAAATGGTTGAAACTATAGTAAAGAGCAGAATTATTAGACACATAGGTGAACACAGTATGTTAGGGAAGGGAAAACACAGCTTTTGTAAAGGAAATCATGCCTCACCAATCTATTAGAATTCTTTGAGGAGGTCAACAAACATGTGGACAAGAGTGATCCAGTGGACTTGGACTTTCAGAAAGACTTTGACAAGGTCTATCACCAAAGGATCTTAAGCAAAGTAAGGAGTTGTGAGATAAGAGAGAAGGTCCTCTCATGAATCAATAAGTAGTTAAAAGATACGAAACAAAAGGTAGGAATAAACGGCCAGTTTTCACAATGAGGAGAGGAAAATAGCAGTGTCCCCCAAGGATCTGTATGGGGACCTGTGCTGTTGAATATATTCATAAATGATCTGGAAAATGGGGTGAACAGTGAGGTGACAAAGTTTGCAGACAAAACAAAATTACTCAAGAGATAGTTCAGTCCAAAGCTGACAGCTACAAGTTACAAAGGGACCTCACAAAACTGGGTGACTGGGCAAGAAAATGGCAGATGAAATATAGTGTTGATAAATGAAAAGTAACATACATTGGAAAACATAATCCCAAGTATACATACAGAATGATGGGTCTATATTAACTGTTGCCATTCAAGAAAGAACTTGGAGTCATTGTGGAAACATCTCTGAAAATGTCTGCTCAATGTACAGCTGCAGTCAAAAAAGCTAACAGCTAAAGAGTAGGAACTACTGGGAAAGGGATAGATAATAAGATAACGTATCATAATGCCACTAGATAGATTCATGGTATGCTCACACCTTGAATATTACATGCAGTTCTGGTTGCCCCATCTCAAAAAATATTTATATTAGACTTGGGAAGAGTATAGAGAAGGGAACAAAACTGATTAAGGGTTTGAAACAACTTCCATATGAGGAGAGATTAAAAAGACTGGGACTGTTCAGTTTAGAAAGGAGAAAACTAAAAGGGGATATGATAAAGAGTATAAAATCATGAATGGTGTGGAGAAAGTGAATAGGGATAGTGTTAATTACTCCTTCACATAACACAAAAACTAGAGATTAACCAATGAAATTACTAGACAGCTGGCTTAAAACATACATAAGAAAGTACTTCTTCATACAATGCATAATCAACCTGTGGAACTCCTTACCAGAGGATATTGTGAAGGCCAGAAGTATAATGGGGTTCAGAAAAGAATGAGATAAGTCCATCACTGGCTATTAGCCAAGATGGCCAGGGACGCAACCCCAGGCTCTGGGCATCCCTAAGCCTCTAACTTGCAGAATCTGGGCCTGGATGACATGGGATGGATAACTTGACAAATTGAACTGGCCTCTGTCAGAAGATAGGATACTGGGATAGCTGAACCATTGGCCTGACCTAGTATGGCCATTTTTATGTTCTAATTCCTTACCCCCTTCAACAGTTGCATAAGGCAGGGGAACGCTCTCAGTTGAAATAAAACACTTTCCAGACACAATTAAGAACTCTAGTTCTGTTGAGTACTTCCCTAGGCCAGCACCATTCAGGCAAATTTCATGCGCTCCCTCCCAGCCCAGGGTATGGATGGTTCTGATAAAGTCAGAGATTTTTCTTTTTCAACGCACCTCTTTGCCAGTGGGGCAGTGACTCCACCATCTTGGATGCTGTCAATATTTCTGAAATCAACTACCATTGAAAGTTGTGGTTAGGGAGATGACATCACAGGCTCAAACCACACGGACTGGTTAGCACTGAAACGTCACTTGCAAAAGTACCACCCTTTAGAGGCTGTATTTGTGAGACTATTGTTAAAACATAGCACTGCCATTAGGCAACACTACGATATTTGGTGGGAAGGGGAAGAGATGCACCAGAATGAAGTTGTTTCAGTTATGTCACTTCCCAGCCCTCATGAAATGCATCCTACAGTATTAAGGCCTGATCCAACTCTTATTAAAGTCAGTGGAAAGACTCCTGATTGGATTCACTGGAAGTTGGATTGGGTCTCAAAATTCAATTTTTTTACTGGGTGTCAGAAGGTCCACTCACCACTAGGGGGCGCCTCCTTTTGGCTTCTCTGGGGATCAGCTTTTTCTGGGTCTGACACCCCCTTCTGCTGCTTGCTGGATGCCCTACTGTATCTCTCTCTCTCTCTCTCTCTCACACACACACTCTCTCTCTCTCTCTCTCTTTCTCTCTCACTCTCTAGGAAAGATGTGGACAAACTGGAGAGCATCCCAAGGACAGCACTAAAAATGATAAAAGGTTTAGAAAACCTGACCTATGAGGAAAGGTTAAAAAAACTGGGCATGTTTCATCTTGAAAAAAGAAGATTGAGGAGGAACCTGATAAGTCTTCAAATATGTGAAAAGCTGTTACAAAAGCAGCAGGTATCAATTATTCTCCATCTACACTGAAAGTAGGAGAAGTAGAAATGGGCTTAATCTGCAGCAAGGGAGATTTAGATTAGGTATTAGGCAAACTTTCTAACTATAAGGCTAGTCACACTCTAGAAGAGGCTTCCATAAGAGGTTATGAAATCCTCATCACCCGAGGTTTATAAAAACAGGTTGGACAAACACCTGTCAGGGATGGTGTATGATTACTTGGTCCTGCCTCAGCAGAGGGGTTGGACTGGATGACTTCAGTGTCCCTTCCAGTCCTAAATTTCTATGATTCTATGATAAATCATGACACTAAGTAGTCTATTGATTCCAGTTCTGATATCGTTGATGTATGCAGAAGAATTTTTCCATATCTTCCTCCTGTCATGTAGCTGATATGATACTATAAGCTAAGATAATGCCATGGAGATTATGCAGATAGAGGAAGCTTCTCTGTTATGTTTCCCCTGTACAAAGGTGACCTTCATTTGATTTTATTGCATGTTACTTGGAAAACGTTAGCCTAATTCTGGTACCTTGGGCTGATATGGGAATCACAACTGAAAGCTGAAATAGCAGGTGAATAATGGTAGCAAATGCTCCATTCTTATCCAGAGAAATGAAAGTAAAAATAATTCAAATTATGCAAATAGCACTGGATTCCCTCCGTTTTGGCTAACAGAGCTGAGTGAATACTGAAGTTATGGCTGCAAATATTCATCTGAATTTTTAAACAAGTTAACTTCAACTTTGTTGAAATCCCTCTGTCTTTGCTGTTCATGAACAGTGGCGCGAATGGGTTTATTGAACTCACTTACAGTGAACAGTGCAGAATATTTGCTGAAAGCAAATTATGAATTTGTAATCACAAGAATTTTATCTGAGCAATGAATTCAATGGCTCATATTTCCAGTCAAAACAGCCTGGATTACAAATACGGAATAATTGTAATGAACCACTTATGACATATTTACAGGCTAAGAATCATTACTGGGCAAATACATTTGACTAGGATAATTCTTAAACAGAAAAAGAGTTAAATAAGTTATTCATTCTGAATTAATTATTCAAACAGTTCTAATATTAAGGGTTAGGAATTTGGGGTTCATGCTGGTATTGACCTGGTAGAAGTACAGATCTGTTGTGTACTGGCCTGTAACCCTTTTATAATGAAGTTTTCACCGTGATAGAAGTGATGGGAAATACTACTGTGATCTCAAATGCCCCTTTACACAGGCATTCACCAAAATTATTTTTCCACACATAGAGGACAACTATATTTGTTTTACCCAGTTCAGTAGTCTAAAACTTCACCAGGTAGAAAGAATTTGGCACAAATAACTGAAATACAATTTCAAAATAAAGGGCAAAATTCACCCCTGTTGTAGCTCTGTTGATTTCACAGGACTTGCCCCAGGGTTGCCCCTGTTGAATTTGGCCCAAAGTATTTAATAATAATAGACACTTCTGAGCTCCTCTTCAGTGGTAGCCATCCTCATACAGTACATCATCAGCCTCTCAAATTGGCTACTTTGGAGCTATAAAACACTGGAATGCATTTTGTACTTTGGTTTGACAAGCAGACGTAAAGATTTCCGTGTCGAACATTTAAGCACAAAATGGAGTTCTCTGACTGTGTAATCAGCGTGGCCCATGTCACTTCCTCAAGCAGTCTCTCAAGCCCCAAATCCTGGATATGGTGTGTGAAACAGTCACTTTCATTTTAATTATTAAAACCATATCACAACATTTGAAGCTGCAGATTGAAATTATCCCTTGCAATGGATACAAGTAATTTCTGTAGTGGATAGATGTATGACACTCTTCACATGATCCCTGACTCTGGAGCCTCTCACCACCCATGTTTTGAAATACTTCCTGATTCTCCAAGATCTATGGATCTCTGCTTCAATGGAACTTTCTACTGGGGCTGTTATATGTCTCTATAACAACCTCTGATCTCATAGGTCATATGAGAAGCAGAATGACATTCTTAAGCTATATCATGTCACTTGACTCCCTAATTCTAAATAAGGATCTCAGAGCTTTCTGGACATTTAAAGGCAGCTAACAGGTCTACTTGAAGGAGATGGGAGGGAGTTAAAACAAAAAAGAGGAGGGAGAAAAATTAATATTAAAATATTATTTATTGATACTCCTGCAATAGCAGTACTTTGCATTTGCATAAAGTCTTCCATCCGAGGACTTCAAAGTGCTTGACAAACGTTAATTCTCCTAACATACATATGAATCACGTGTGTTGTTATAAGCATTTACAAATGGGTAAACTATGACACAACAAATTTAAGTGGCTTGGCCAAGGTAAAATGGTTAGTCAGTGGCACAGCTGGGACATGAACCAAGTAGTTTTCCCTTACTGTTCCCTGCCCTAAGCACCATGTAACACTTCTAAGAGCTGGATCCTTTAGTCTCCCAGGACAGCGGGGCCGCAATCTTGATCAAGGCCGCAGAGCCTCCACGCCCCATGTCAGTAGGGTCAAAGAGATAGGTCTTCCTCTCAGAAGACCTCACTGATTAGAGGCATGCCCTTCTGCCACTGGAGCCCTGGCTGGCTAGAGGATGGGGTGAAATGCCATCCCTGACTTCTTACTGCCAGCCCACCTCTCACTGGAGGAGAGGAATGCTGCTCCAGAGCAGGTGCTCAGCCCTGCCGAAGGGGGGACAGGCGATTGGTTGCAGGTCATCTGGTTGGCTTTGGGCCAGTCAGCTGGCATAGGGCCATGCTGGAAGAAGACCACATGGATTGGTCAGCAAGCCCACACTGCTGCTGCTAGCAGGCGCACAACCTGAACTGGAGGCCAGGAGATTGACCTGGGGACAAGCCAGGGGCAGAGCCACACTGGAAGAGCAACTTGACCAGTGGCTGGACCAGCACAATGAACACACAAATAGATATCAGAGATTATGACTTTCCACTATCAAACTAAATAGTCTCAAGGCCTTTACAAACTCTTCACTGCTCGTGAATGCCCCAATGGTATCCATAGCCAGAAATGCCTCTGAGCAGGCAGTTTCCTGTGGGAAGTGGACACCCACATATTGCCACGGCAGAGTAGTGTCGTTCGGGATGAAAGTGCATTCCATGAAGAAGCTTCACATAGCACAACGTGCAAAAGCCACTCAGATACATCTCTTCCATTTACTCTCCCCCAATAACTACCCTATCTACAGGTAGCAAATACATCAATTAAGAAGATACAAAAGAAATTCTCATGCATGCTGTCACTGTGTTAGAGGAGGAAGAGATGGACAATAATGTTAACAGACTAAATCTGTGCTTTACATACATTGGTGCACCTTCAGATGCCATGAAAGTTGATGTGTTCAAAATACCCAAATAGAACTCTATTTGTTTTTGTTGTGGGGGTGAGGGGTGTCATTCTAAACACTGTGTATCCTACATAAGCTATTACCGGGAGCTTCTGAGCTGTGCCAAACAAAACAGGTCATTTACAAATGTATAGCAACATGTTACAAAGGAGCCTCAGGTGAGCGTATTTTCCCAGAATATCTTCTCTATGGACCTGCACAAAAATACTGTGAGGTCATCTAACGCCTTATAAGCAGATGTTTGCTGTAATCGGAATGTCAGTACATATACTGCAATGCACAGAAGTTGCTGAAGAATTCCAAACTCAAGCCTTGTTCCTGCATGCAGATTTCAATTTACGCAAATGACTGTAGGTATAGGCATACTTAAATACGTGATCTAATATAACACCAGGAGTCAGGCATTAGTATGAAAAAGATGGGGTTCAGGCCATAACTCACTATGTTGTACCTGGTTATTCCAATACATTTTGAGAGTCTCACATGTGCCGCTACATAGGTGCAGTTTGACGTCTACATTTGAGGGGGGCTGCTCTGGCCAGGCCAATGGGGCTGTGCGTAGGGGGGGCAAATTCCATGCCTGCTGCCAGGTGCTATACTTAAGCATTGTGCATCCTACATTTGGCAGAATTAGGAGTTTTCATTAGAAAAGAGGCAGAAAAATTGGGTTCAAAATTTTGTCAGTGCTACAAATTACTGCAAAGAAGACTTGCAAACTGCTGGAGAGAAAACGGATTTAGATGGTAATGATCCTAGATTTCCCCAATGCTCCATAGACTACAGCACCATCAAAAAAGGACACATTCCCTGAATTTTTAGAGTCTTCAGGCCAGATCCTCAGTTGGTGTAAATTAACAGCAATCCATTGACTTCAATTGATTGCTGGTTTATGCCACCTGAGGGTCTGGCCCTTCTATTCTGAATTGGTTCAAGACCTTTTAGGGTTTTGTTTGTCCAAAAAAAGGTTGCTGTGCTATAAGTCACATTGAAACTAAGCTATCCAGGTATTTGGGGAGTCTGTGCTATTTACCTAGCCATCCTTTCATGCCCTTTCCAATTCTGAAGTCATTCTGTTCTCTAGCAGATTATTGAAATGGGACTTCAAAAAGACACAGCTCATTTAAATGAGCAGTAATAAAATTCTTTCCTTACACATTCCAGGAATGAGACAAGAGGCAGTGAATCTCTACAGCTGGTGCACAGGTTGTGAGGCACTGAAGCTACAAGAATTCTAATTGCCCAAAGTAGCACCAAGGGGATTATAATATGTACACTACGAGTGACTGTGCTGGGAACAGCATCTTCTGTGGTGCTTAATCCTTATATTTAAAACCAAGTAGTGAGAACTATCCCACAGGTCCTGTCAGCAAACATTTTCCTCTGTAAAGAATCCTGCCTGATGAGAATTGATACATGCGTCTTGCCTCAGCTACAGATCTCACCGAAGGAGATATGAACAGGTGCTGGGGGAAGTTGCTGTCACTAATTTTTTAGCTACGTTTTACCAGTCATCTGCATTTTGTACTCTTGGTGAGATTGTTGCCTATCAGCTCAAGTTTTTGTGAGGATAAAAGCTAAACCTCTGATGGAGATTGAAAGAATATTAAAAGTCACACTGAATGGTGGAAAATGAACAGCAAAGCATGTGAGCAATTTGATTTCTTTTTCAGAGAAGCCCAAAGATCAGGAGAAGCAGCCTCTTGATTGTTCTGTGAGTATTAAGAGGCAAATGCAACTTCAGAAGTCTATTTTTTCCCCTGGCAGGTCCTCTTGTGAGAGGGAGAGCAGCTAAGGTGCTGGAGAGTTCTCAGAGGAACGTCTCGCATGTCTCACTAGTGGTTGTCTGGAAACACTGAGATCGTTCTGTGACAGAATTAGAAAGCCTTGAGCAGGAAAGCAATAAGCTACAAGTGCAAAGTCAGCCACAGGATATATTTGGCGCAACAGTTGGTGCCCTTCTCCCCCATCGATGGACACACCACGCACGCTTTTTCTAACACTCCTCAAATCTCTCCTTTGGAATTAAGGCCAGTCCTCTCTCACTTATGCTTTTCATAAATGCATAGGGCTGGTTTTATTTCTCTTTCCTTGTTTAAATAATCATCACTCCTCTACTTCTCTTTCTGGAACCTATGTCTATTTTTCCCCTTGGTGGCAGCCATTGCTAGTCTCCTTCCATGGCTAGAGACCAGCTGACAGAGAACATATAAGAGTGGATAGAGCTAATGGGAGAATATTCTCTAAAAAACACACACACACTGCTCTGCCAGGCTATCCAACATGTTACTGTGAAAGTCAGCTTCATTGCCCGACACTTGGATTGTAACAAACAAGGATTTTATTTAATAATTAAAGAGACCTCAAATCAGCCAGCTCCAATCGATTCTATTTTAAATATTGTTAGTCAATGCATAACAGAAAAGCATATAAACACCAATTCTCTGGAGAACCCTCTTTGCACCCTGAGTCAAATAGCTTATACTGTTGTCTCTTTTGCTTTTAAGGTTAGTTTACAGCTTGGTAGAATTATACAGCTGCGAACAGTTTCACCTTCACTTATTTCCCCTTTTTCATAGACAAACAACTTATTTGTACCCAAATGAATTCCCAGTATATTTGAACATCTGTTTATCTGTCTGGTACAGATTTTTGCTAATTTAAGCGTCTACTCTGTTTGTTAGGACATCTCTAAAAAGAATATCCCTTATGTAACCATTCTTAAAAATCTTTTAAAGATGATTCTTAGCAAACTTTTTTTCTCATGATTCCCAAAGTATTATGGGAAGTCTGCCTCACAGGCAAGCTACAGGCCTTATAAAAATCTGCTTTATAAATTGACAGACCATATTCATGAGCTTTCCCTTCACTGTTGTTTCTAGCACAAGCTTCTTGTCACAGCCATCAAAACCTTATATAGTTCTGTGCCTGCTACGTGTCCTTCCTTGCTCATTTAACATCACCCCACGCTTAGTGATGCTGGCCGGGACTGTCCACTTGTCAGATTCTCCCACAGCCATCTCCATGCCTTCTTCCATGGTCTCTTCTCCATATAGAATCCTTTCAGCCGCAAGGCCGCTAATCTCACCACATTATGTCCTCCTTGAAAGCCCATGGTTGCTGTGGTGTCTAAAAGGAAGCTCACTGACTTGTAATGACATTTATATGTATATAAGATCTCATTTAGCCAAGATGAATCAAACTTTACCGTGACTATTTATTTTGCTTGAACGCTGTTATCTCTTCCTCACAATTTCCATCTGTTTGTTGGTCTATCCTTAGGGCAGGTTTTGCACCTCCTTGTCCAAATGGCAAGTGCCTTGCACAATATGGGCACTACCAAAACCTATAATTAACAAAAATAACGAGGTGTGCTGCTGCATGCGATAGATGGTACAGGATGAATCTGAGCTCTGGAGAAAAAATAATGGCGCTTGAACACCTGCCATGATGTTACAAAACTGTCTTGAATGTATAGGAACATAGGAACTGCCAGACTGGGTCAGATCAGCTAGCAGTCCATCAAGGCCAGTAGCCTATCTGCAACAGTAGATGTCCAAGACTTCAGAACATTTTTCCAAAGAGATCAGGAAGAGTTCTTCCCTCAATCTCAGACTTCAGGTGACGCTGCTAGACACACCATCTTTTCCACAACTTCCCCAAAGCCTCAGAGCCAAAAGGAAATTGGATGGCCCACTCAAAAACAATAGTGCATACAGCCAAGAGGATCACCGTCTCACTGAACATTCAAAATGGCACCAAAACTGATATCATGGTCAAATTAAGGGACTGCATCTGGGACAGGGTAAAGATTCACCTTCCACCCACGAACCTGGGCAACTCTCAATGTGCTTTTAGTCCATGTAGGGCACTTGGATACCAGGGTGAAAAGTGCTTAGTAAAAGGCAACAGAGAGAGTGCATAGAAAGGGGAAGGCGTGAAGATCTAGCAAACACATTCCAGCCGTTTTATTATTTTTAATCAAGAGGAAGACTAATAGTACTATAATATAAAAAGGCCCAGTCTTATAGGCCGGATGTTTATGCTCTACACTTTTCAGAAGCCTTGATTGTAAATCCTGGAGGCTGATCCTGCTTACACTGAAATCAATGGCAAACTCCCCATTGACTACAGGGTTCCAGGTCTCTCTTCCCCAGATTGCCAATTGCTGAGGGACAAAGAGCGTCTTATATTGTTTTACAGTGGCCCCTCTGGCTGGAAGTGGGCTCCGAAAGGAGCTCCAGCTAGTCCTTGCTAGTTGGATGGATCAAGTTTTGGGGTAGGGGTGGGAGTGCAGTTAATGGAATAAAACGTTGGACTCTACAGAGCTCAGCTGTGTATAGAGAGAATGCTTCCTCTAGGAGCGGAAGGAAGTGAATTAGAGAGCTGAAGAATGCAACCTTCAATTAGGAGAACGTAGCTTAATATCCTGCATGTCTTAATATGGGATGAAAACAGCCCTCTTAGAGGGGCAAACTAAACCTCAGGTGCATGAATTTGAGTAAATATTCAGAACCTAGGGTAAAATTCTTCCCCAAACACACACACATAAAGTGGCTTGCAGCAAGCAGGATGGGAAGTGTGAGCAACTGAACACTGTCTAGAAGCTGAACATATAAAGCATCAGCTGCCACTAACAAGAATCTTCAGCTGCCGCCGTTGCTTTCCCGCACAAATGGGCCTTGTCAACCCACGGTGCTAGGGAGCAGGGAGAGAAAGATTGCTCTGAGACTGACAACCGCATTGGATTATTCACCAGCAAAAGCAGAAGAGAAACTTTTTTGCTGTAACACCTGGAAGTGGATCTGCGTCTGCCACTAGTGACTGAAGTGTAGCATGAAACTGTGCTGTCAGAGCATACAGACTCATCGCCCAGGCAAACATAAGTGAAATGCAGTTCCTAAGTGTTCCTCAGACTTTTGCTCTATGGCTTCACAGCATATATGGTACTTACATAGCCTTCATTACCAAGCTAACTGAGCACCTCACAATCTTTAATGTGTTTGTCCTCACCACATTATTATCCCCACTTCACACATGAGGAACTGAAACACTCAGTGACTTGCCCAAGATCACTCTGGAAATCTGTAGCAGAGCATGGACTTGAACTCAAGTCACCCTTCTACTTTGTTAGTTACAGCTGTTTATCTTCTTAAATTCTATATATAGGATACGTAGGATTATTTTGCCTGAACACCTGACTAAAGCTAACTGTCTTTGGGGAGACTGGGGGAATATGAAACATCTCTAGATCAATCTTTTTTTTCCACATAGACCCTGATCTGTGGAATTGGGCTCAAAATGTTACCACATTCCAAAGTTTAACTTTTGTTTTTAAATGTGTTCAGTTTTCATCTCATTTTGTTCTATGTCTATAAGCTTTTAGAAGCACCAGGGCCCCTAGGATTACCTGACTGCCATTATTGTAAATGCTAACAGCTCTAGAAATGTGTGGCCATGTCAGTGTGTTTCTGTGCTTTAAATTGTTCCCATATAAACAAACAATGCTGCCTTGATTCAATGTTGTTAGTGGCTTTCGCTGCAGTTGTGCTTCTACATCAATGGTGGCTTAGTCACTGGAGACTCTTGCCTTTCGGCAAGTTAAGCAGTACAAAAAACCCTATCCTATTATTTTATAATGTGGGGACACGCAACATGCACTGTGGTGAATATACCAGAAATGCAGACACTACTACTGTAACCCACTGGTGTGTTACAAGTCCCCCTCTGCACACAATCCACAGAGGATAAGAGCTGTTACAGCCCTCACCTACAGAGGCTTGGATCTTTAGCTCAAACTTGAGCGGCTCATACTTTTCATTCTGGAGATTGCCAGTTCAATCCTGGGTATGTCGACAAAACTTACAACACACATGTGTGGGTATAGATAAAGGATACAAGCATCTATATACACTGCTGTTAGCAGTTATAACAGAAATATTACATTAGTGCCTTGCGGTTTAAACCAAGATCAGGGCTCCACCATGCCAAAGGCAGCACTTATACATAGTGAGAGAGAACATAAGCATGGCCTTACTGGGTCAGGCCAATAGTATATCTAATCCAGTGTCCTGTCTTTGATGTCAGGTGCATCAAAAGGAAGAACAGAACAGGTAAGCATGAAGTGATCCATCCCCTGTCCTGTTGCAATAATTG
Source organism: Mesoclemmys tuberculata (assembly GCA_007922155.1). NCBI lineage: Eukaryota > Metazoa > Chordata > Testudines > Chelidae > Mesoclemmys > Mesoclemmys tuberculata. Next base: position 6,793,238 of record ML675620.1, on the reverse strand, counting down.
GGCCAACAAATTTACCCTAATTGTAATACCCTAATTACCTGTAAAAAATATACAAGAGTTTATAAGATAAAACAACCTGTAATAACAAATATTGATGGAAAACAGTCCAGTTGCTTTCAATAATGAATGCTATAAACAGATGCAAGAATACCGGAGAGAGAGACTAAATTACTCCAAACGAAAAAAGGCCATGTTAATATGATTCAAAGACTATGCCGAAATCATGCTTGGCAGAAAACAGAAAATGTGGAACCAAAAATTAATGAAGCAAAATGGATGTTTCAGATATTAGACCTAAGTGGTAGACAAAATAATGAGGACATGAGCTATTCCATCCATCTCTCTCTTTGTGGATCCTTAAAGAAAGAGACTTGGGGGGAGGCGAGGGAAATACAAAAGAACAGAAGGCGGCTACTTGAGCAAGTTCCACCATCATGGCTGCCACCCACACTGTTTCCTGGGACCCCAGGCCTTTGTCATCCTGATCCTGAAAGATGTCCTAACCAAATCTGGCCAGAGAGAGGGATCCAGATGTCACTGCCACCCCTATCAGCTCCAGCTGAACCCAAACACCACTTGGTTAAAATAGAACCTGACTTAAATGACAGCAGCAAAAACAGCAACCCATCTCAACTACCTTCTCTTTTTCCCCAACAGAACAGTTCCCACCATCTTTGGTACCATCTAAGAGACTGTCAAAACAGGGTGGTTTCCTTCTAAAACTCTCCCCTGCTAAAGAGAAAGGGAACAAGGGATGTTATTACAATAAAAGCCTTCATATTTTACATTTCAAATGCTTTAACTATTTTTCCTTCTTTTGCATATTTTGAATAAAGGGTTAAAAGGGGTTTTTAATGGTGTGTTTGCCATGGTGACTGTTATGTTCCTTTAAGCAACATATTTCATCTAAATACAATGTTTTGTGCTCCTAAGAGTTTACAGATTAAAATGATAAAGGTAGGACAGAGGAAGTATTATCTCCATTTTACAGACAGGGAGTTGAGGCACAGAGATTAAAGGCCACACTCTCAACTGGTGTTAATCAGCACAGTTCTATTGACTAAAAGGAACTGACCTCAAAAAAATCACTTGCCCTATATCACTCCAGTTGTCTGTGGAAGAGCCTGGAACTGATCTCAGATGTCCTGAGACCTGATCCCGGGCCATTCTTCTCCTGCTCTGTGTTGGTTTTCTTCTTTTTGGTGTTTCTGAAAGTTTATCTTTCCGAAAGTCCAATTTTAAAAAAATGTTAGTGCTTGCATGGCTTATTATTTGAGAAGAAGGGGTAGGAGGATTCTGTAGGAGCCTTGGATGATTTCTAATTATAACACTCTCCAATCCTCAAGGACATAAATAATGGCTCTATTAACAGCCTTGCACTTATTAGTATAAAACTGCAGGAGTCTGAAGCCTCTATCAGTAGGAGTTTTCTAGACAAGGAGAAAAATATTCTACCCTTGAAGTGGCTGCAGAAATTCTAAATCCTATGGACTTGGAGGTGAAGTAATTGAATTAAACAGAAATTGAAGCCTGTTTGCCCTGCTCACTAAAATATCAGGGATCCAGCAAAAACCTCAGCTGTCTTCTCCACAGTGAAAGAAGCCAGAAAGCATGGGAAGGGGAAAGGTCTCTATGGAGACTGAAGTGTGGAATGATAAATAAGAGACTTATGATGGGCAGTTAATTAGAAGAGAAAATATGAATGTTTCCTTTGATTGATAGTTTGAGATTATAAATAGAGGCGGAAAAAAGCTTCTGCATGGGAAAACGTATCATGTAATGACTCTTCATTTTATCTGAGGCTCAGTCCATTGGCTAAAACATGACATTGGATAAAGGAAGTGATTTTGAATTTTAGACACAACTATATCATAGCTTTTTAGGATGATAAGAAGGAAGAGGCAGAACAGCAGGAGAGTTCTTAGAGGCTGTTCTCTCTGACAGAGACACCCAGCTGAAAGCATGAGGGGTTTTCCATATACGTCTGCTTTATTTTTAAACACCCCCAAGTCTTTTCTTGATCAGCACTTTTTTGCAAAGGAAGGAAGCGGAGGAGGAGTAAAGGGGGTTGTAGGAAGGAGATCAAGGAGGATGGAAATTAGTGATCATCCCAATCCGTAAATTAAAAATTCCATCTTGAAACACAATCCTCTCATAGTGACACATAAGCATGGGGGGTGGTGGGGAGATTTATGACTTTAGCAGAACTGAAATTCTACCAAGAAAGAATGCAAGTCAATCTGTATTTGAATGTCAGCAAGGGATCTGAAACAGACTTTGTCTATTTCTCTCTTCTTTTCATGTATTAAAAAAATGCAGGGGAGGTTTTTTAAAAAAGGCCACTGAAGTCCCCTGATCTGACGTAGCCCTGACCCTTTATATTCCATTTATAGCCTGAGCCAGAATGACATCCCCCTTGACTAGCAAACTGTCCAATCCAGCTGCATGTGTCAAGATTGTATTAGGCACTAAGTGAAATATATATATGACCTTTTAGTGTTTTACACATTGGGTCCTCCTCCAAGGCTCTGGGCTGTAGATCATCTTGACCACTGCTCCTTACCCAGGAATCACTTTACGGGTTTTTGGGGGTTCTTTACTTTTTAAACAAACAAACAAACAAAATGGCACCAAAGAAGGACGTTAAGAAAGCTGCACCAGCATCCGCACCAGCACCGGCACCAGCTCCCGCCCCAGCGCCTGCCCCAGAGCCATCTAAACCCAAAGAACCAACAATTGATCTCAAGAGCATCAAGGTAAATGGTTGAACTTGTATGGTCACTGAAAGAGCCCTCAGAACACATACAAGCTAGAAAATTTAGCAGATCCCAACTGAAACCTGCAGTAAACATTTTCATGTTTCTGGGTTTGGGACAGCAGTGAAATGAAGGAGTAACCAGAATGGATTTCTTGATTTATCTGAGCTTTTTATTTATCTAGATTACTAGAAATATCTAAGGCATGGCACACATTTTAATGCAAAAGCAAAGCCCGGCAAGCTCAAAAAATTTTTAACCTAGTGTCAGGGGTAGATTTTATCTTATCAACATCAGCCTGGCCTGAGTCATTGCCTATTCAATGGAGCTGCATGTAAGGAACTCTAAAGGAAAACGTTATTATATTATATACATATATATATATATATATATAATCTCACATACACACACAGAAAACTAGATGCCTGAAAACCGAATTAATAAGACTAGAAACTTGACTCCTTCCGTCCCGCTATTTCAAAGTGACTCATTACTTTGCAGCTTTCATTCTGAATTCCCTGCCAAATCTTTGGAAGCAGCAGTTAACTCTTTAGTCCTGAGCGCGTTTATTTGACAGCTGTTTTTCTTCTTCTCCATAAAAGACAACTTTGGCAATTCCACCCATTTCCTTTTAGCTTTGCTACTACAAACATTGATAAATGAGATCATGAGGTGGAAAACCTTTAAGGGAAACGTTTCAGTGACTATATTTTTACATCTTCATGCTTTTGTTCATAATGTCCTAGTTGCTGCAAAGTGAAACTAACAAACAGGAAATGCCTTTCAAAGTTTTTTCTTAGATTGCAGATTAATCTGAATTCACATTTTCTTTGGTTTTTGCATGCTGATATTAAGCTAAATTGATTGTTGATTTTTGACTTGATACTCCTAAAAGAACTGTCTGCAAAGAGGAATTCTGTATTTGGGAAAGGGAGATGGAGAAGACGAAGGAGACAGCTCAACCTGTATCTCTGAGCAATATTATAAATAGTTATTCCCCACCTACCTGGGAAGCTTCTTGGTCAGATTACCAATTTGGGAAACTCTACATAAGAAGTCCTGCCTAATATGGACAACTGCAGGGTAGAGGATACAGAAACAATTCTGATAACTCCTTCTCCTTCCTTTAGTCACAAAACACCCATAATGAATTATGTTAACACATACAGCGTGGTGTTTCCTGACAGTTGGCTTTCAGACACTTTCTGATCTATTTGTTTATTGAAATCTTTTAAGTTTACTTTAATTTTCACAGCCTGATCTTAAATGTTAAGTCAATATTTCATTTAAAAAACAACAAAAGAGTTCCAGAGTGGATAAAATAATATTTATCTACCTATATTCCTCAGAATATTGATTCTGAACTGATCAATGAAACAAAAATTAAAAGCCATTTTAAAACACTCAGAATGGTCATAACAGAGGCTGAGAACACAATCCCACCATCTTTGGCAGTATTTTCTAAACCTAGATTAAACCTTTCACTTTTACAAACAAGCAGTTATGAGGAGGAATGTGGGCTGGATTTTCTATTAAATTATTTAAATTGATGTGATGGCTGCATGTGTCCAGTTCATTAGGAGAAAATAGAATTTTCAACCCCAGTGATCCCAGCTAATCTATCTTTGCATAAACAGACAACTGTATATTACCTTCTAAAAATTAAAGCTGCACTTTCGGGCATCACAGCAGTTCAGTATGACCCCATTCTTTCTCATGTGGCTGCATATTACACTAGAGATAAACAGCTATTGGTAACGAAGCAATGGCTCTGCATGTAGTCTGATTGGTATTGGTAACAGAACATAGCCCATTTGTACCTGGAGTTATGATGTTTTTGAATAAAAGACTTCTATGTTTATTCCTTAAGAGACAAAAAACCCTGTCTGCATAAAAAAGAGACCCTCCTCCTTTTTAAAATAAAAAGACTAATAAGGCAGTATGTATGAAGTAGGTATGTACTATTATTCCCATTTTCAAATCGGGAAACTGAGTCAACGATGTTAGGTGACTTTCATGCAGTCAAAGAAGAGCACATGACAGAAACAGGCATGGATCTAATGAATTTCTATGGCCCAGTTCTGTGCTCTGACCACTAGTTTCCACTCCTACAGTTGTCTCCTTTTTTCCCCCTCTAGCTAAGTACTTATGGCTCCTATCAACAAAGTACTTCCCAATCATTAGTGTATTTAACTTCTCAGCAGCCTCATAGAGGCAGGGAAATATTTCCCCATAACTGAGGCACAGAAAGGTTGACTTACCAAGGTGAGACAAGAAGCTTGTGGCAGAGACAGGCATTAAAAACAGGTCTTTCAAGTCAGGTTAGTGCCTTAATCACAAGAACATAAGGCCTCCTTCTAGTTCAATGGGGGAAATGTCAGGAAAAGTGTGGCACCATTGTCATTCAAGCTGTTGAGCCAAAAGAAAACTTCTATAATGAAGAATTTTCACCTGGACTCTTAACAAGGGTTTATGAAAAACCAGAGCTTCCTACTTTATTGTATAACTAAGCCCCAAGTCAGAAGACACTGCTAAGAAGCAGAAGTCAGCAGATGCTTATTGTTTTAAAAATGCATCAGATACAATATTATTGTAAAATGACTCAGGACAAGATTTTCAAAATCTTCCTGCTGATTTTTGGGCACTTTATCTGAGACATGTTAAAATGGCCTGGATTTCAGGATGTGCTGACCACTCACCCTCTAAAAAGCAGGGCCCTTTAAGATTTCCCAGACTGGGCAACTAAAAATGAAGACATCCAAAAATCCATTTTGGAAAGTTTGGCACATATTTCACCCCATTCCTTAATATCAACAGTCCTTGCATCTTACATGAAGGCAGGTAAAGGTAAATATGTAGCAGCTCATTTGAGCTGTCAGGAGCTGGTGCCAAATGTACTGCTTTTTAGCACCATCTAGTGACTAAAGAATTGATTAGCATTGATGCTGGTCTAAGATAGGAATAAACGTTCTACCTATTCCTCAAATTCTGCCCCATTCTTGACTGATAGCAGGTTAGCATGTGATGACCAAGGGAACGTAGGCTGGGGAAAAAAGGGGGAAGTAAGTGGTAGGGTTAGGAAGATGAGGACATATATTTTGTTCCAGCCCAGATGTATGAGGCACTATTTGTCCCCATACAGAGAATAACAAATATTCAGAAGCCTAGTTTCCCAAAACATTTCAACGATGGGTTTTTATTATAGTTTGTTATTGATTCCTGCCACACTTATGATTTTAATATCAGGTGTAAGGGTCAATACAGCAAACATAATATGAATGTAAAAGCGAAGACAGAGAAACTGAGTGTGCACAAAAGGAACCAGTAGCAGTTAAGGAAAAGAGTGTCAAGTCTTGTCAATTCCATAAGAATACCAATAATTTTGCCATCACAAATGTGATGACAGATATTCAATGATTGCAATGGAAGTTAGGAGCCTAAATACTTTTATGGATCTGGGCCTGGGTGAGTAGAGGTACTTTAGCTCACCCATGTTCTCTCTCAAGAAGAGAATATATCTTAAAATGAATACAACCAACCAGACATTTGTGTCATTTACAGACTGCTTAAATACAAAGAGTAGGCTTCTGCTACCTCAAATGCTTTCTTTCCTAGCCATTCCAATGAAAACAAAGATTTGAATTATGGTTTAAGAATTATGGTATAACATTAATATAACATTACGCTTTGCCTACATGTACACTCATTGGCACAGCAGTACAGTCATTGCAGCACTGGTTTTTAAAAAGTGACTTGCAAGGCATTTTGAGCTAGCTCAGAAATAACAGGTGCCATAAAATCAAATTATTGTTTTGTACATTACCACACTGGGGGGAAAAAAATGGAAAACTGTACATATTGTAGCTAGTCCTCCAGAAAGTGCAGAACTGTCAAGATGCTGTTTGATATACCCACTGTGTCAAACTCTGCAGCCCTCTCCTAGTCAGGCCAGATTTTGGTGTTCTTTGCAGGCAGGGAAAGTTCTATTTGTGCAGCTTCACCTTCACGTCTTTTTGTGTTAAATGTCCCACCCAGAGTGCCTTAACAGTCATTGAGCCAGCTGCTGAGCAGGTGCAAACCAGCACAGCTTCCAACTTCAGTGGTTTTGCATCCAGAGACTGGAGACAGTGGGCTTGGTTCTCCATTTTCTTGCACCCTATGTAATCATTTAAACTTGTGTAAAGTGAGTGTAAAATGCTACTATCCTCTGGTAGTATTATACATGCACTTCGTACATAAGGTTCAAGGCAACAGAGAACTAGTCCCAGGATGTCCAGTGTTTGAATGGAGACAGGCTCTCTCCTGCTTTAGCACTATAAATATCTGTTTTGGAAACACGGCCTCCCAAACACGGCATTATCAGGACTGAAACCCCAGCCTGGTGAGCAATATTATACTGCATGTCTTCAAACTTTAAAAAGTCATTCTCGGAAACTGCATGACGCATGAGAAAACCTTGCATGGTTGTGAACTGTGATTTGTTTTTTTAATAGATGACTCTTAAGATGGTACAAAGTGTTCTCAAATTTTGCTTATCTCTTGTTGCACTCACTATTCAAGCAGGTCGACTCTGAATGGACATTGCCAGGGGTGTAAGAAGAGAGGTAAACTGCTAAATGCATTGACAGAAAGCTTCTAGGATGGTGAACTTCAGTACAACCAACCACTATATGGTTAATGCAACTGCACATGCCAGTTGAATGAGAGAGAATACATTGCAGACTCACTGCCTTTGGTACTGCAGTTTAAGGAACTTGGATGTTAATAATAGCTCAGTTCAGATCACAAAGGATTTCTTTTGAAACTAGTAGATTCTGGACTCTTTACCCAGGTCCTCAGCAAAGGCCTGATCCAATGTCGATGAAGTCTATGAAAAAAACAACCACTGACTCGGCTGTATGTTGGATCAGGCCACTAGTGCCTAGAGCTACTCACTGGGAAGGGGGGTCTTTAAACGTGAACAAGCCACTTTTGCACTCCCCAATCCTATGCTAGTTCTACAGTAGGCCAGCCCCCTGACATAAATCTGACCAAGGGGATGCTACAGCATACCAGGACCACTGTGAGGCAAGGAAGACCCAGCCATTCCCTTTCCCACACCCATACACCAGGTTATAACTGCTGTACACCCGCTGAGGATTCTCTTTTGTCTTTGTACCAGTGGCACAAAGCGGCCCTAATGCAGAGGATAACCCAGACTTCAGAATCAAATTGATTCTGAAATCCGGTCACGTGAAAAACAAAATTCACTGCTGGTGACATGTTGAAGACTGCCTGTTTTGCCAAAACAAAAGTTTATCTGACAATACAATTGGGATGAGGGGAGTGGAGGAGGGAGTTCAACTTGGATTTTTCATAAATTTCCTCTGTACAAGGAATTTCTCACAGGTGAAACCTGACTTTGCTTGTAGCAAATCTCTCGTTCCCATGTTTGCTAACCTGAAAACCTCTTTGGAAAGTAGTTTGTGTCAGTTTCCCTTTCTTGCTAATCTGCATACTTCAGTGGTGTTTAAAACAAGAAAATAGTACCAATTATAAACTTCTGAAGAAAATTATCACAAATTTTTGCCAAGAATAATGGAAATTAAGACAAATTACAAAAAGGGCTAAATTGTCCAAAATCCAAAATAGCCTGTTTTGCTGATAATAGCAATTAAAGAGGAAAAAATCTGTAGTTCGAAACAGCTTCAGTCTCTGGAATATTATTGTAACACTCTTTGTCAGAGATATATAGAAACTAAAAATATGCGTTGGGCTCACATGAGCTAGTTGAAGGAAGGTTATTTATTTAGCCAGTGAGTAGGAAAGAAATAAGTAATCTGTAAGGAGATATGAGATATCCACAGTAGAAATTCTCCTTTAACTTCCCTGATGTTATATTTGGATCTTATACTAGTTACCAAATAGTAACCTTCAACTGGCTGGTTTATTATACAGGGCAACTGGGTGGGGAACTTTTTGCCCTCACATAAAAAAATGTCAAGATTTTCCCATCCCAAATGGGGACGAAACCCCAAAATCTCAAACGTTTTCACAAACTGAAAATGTGGGTTGGGGGATTTTTGTTTCAAATTTTACTATTTAAAAAACAAATATTATAATTGATTAGCTTACATTTTGAATTGAAAAGCCATTTTGAATGGGAAAGTTGGAATTTTAGATTTCGAAAATATCAAAACAAAACATTTCAGCTATTTTTTCAAAATTTTGACAGGTCAACAAACATGGTGAAAGTAAATCTTACCCATAATAAATTTCGGTTTCAACAAATCAGCATTTTCTGATGCACAAATTTGTGTCAACAAATTCCCGACCAGCTCCATTGCACAGTACTTGAATGTCAAGCAGCAATAGCTCAAGTAACGTTAATGTACTAACATGACCACTGGGAGGCATATTAAAGCTACTAATCCATTTGAGACTATCACTAGATGTCAACAGCATTGAATTTCCTACTCACATCCTCTAGATAGTCATGCAAAGCGAAACACAATTAGAAAAGGGGCACTTTTACAAATTAGCCCAAATGAATGCTACTTCCCTCTGAAAAGCTAATGGAATCTATACAAAATGATACCATCAGCACTGCAGCTGTACCACATTTTGCTTGCAGGCATTTTAGTACTGCAAATGAGTTGATCAGCTAGTTTCATCCAAAAGTTGCTCCATAACAGCCAAGTTTCGCAATATGCAATGGTGTTGTAGCCATGTTGGGATTATAATATATTTCTGACTTTGCATGGAAAGATTTAAAAAAACAAATTAATCTGTATTTAAGTCCTTTAGTTTTAAGGATGCATCTGACCTTTTATATTTATAGAGGCAATTCTGATGATATAATCCAATGCATTCATTGTTATTGTCTTCTTTTATTGTATCAGCAGGGACTTATTATAAAACTAGAACCTTTGTTCCTTGGGCATTAATCTGCTCCTGATGGATGGACTAAATCCATTGGGCCTAAATTCTCCTCTCCCTTGAACCAGTGTAAATGAGGAGTAACTACACTAAAGTTAACAATGTTACACCAATTTGAGACCAGTGTAAGTACGAAGGAGAGGATCCCTGCTCTTTAGTGAAGCAACTATGGCTTCAGTAAGGCATGTAATCCTCTGTATCAAACAATTAGGTGCAGTGAAGAGATAGCTTGTGCAGTTACACTAGTACGTCAAAACTTTATTGGTGATTAATATTCATGCTGCAGGCCATTAGCAGATTGCCAGCTGAGGTCCAGAGAAATTTTTCCCCAGTATATGATGTTGAAGAATTAATATATTCTGAGGGCTTCAGAACTTTTTCTGAGACATCCAGTATATGGTAGGCCATTGCCAGACACACAGCATTTTGAAATATAATGATGAACCACCTATCAAGTCTTGTTCCAGTGATTTCAATGTCTGAAAGTTTTATGTGTTGGCTTCTCCACATCTGATCACTCCTGGAATCAGTGAAGTCATGCAGGTGGAAAGCCAGTGTCACTGTGTGGAAAAGGTGGCCCTTAGGACTTCGTTGTTATTTGTCTTGTATTAGGCTTGGTATATACTAGAAAACAAGATTCACTTAACTGCATCACTGAGGGGTGTGAAATCCACACCGAGTGGCGTAGTTAAGCCAACCTAAGTCCTCACATAGACAGCGCTAAGTCAATGGAAGAATTCATCTTGGGGAGATGGATTACCTATGCCAGGGAAAAGTGTGTCAATTCCCCCTTCAGCATGACAAAACCTTTTTGAGCTCCGCTTTCCCCACAAGGGAACTATACACTTTGCTTTCTAGCAAATTTGCATCCCTGAAGAGACGGAGGGACTCCTGCTCCCAGTTAGTGCTGGAGGCTGCTATCCATCATCGCAGCTGTGGGTGGGTGGGTGGGTGGGTGAGTGGGAGCTCACCAAGTCGATTTATGCCCCCTCCCCCGATCTTTTCTTTCCTCCCACTCCCAAGCATTGTTGTGTGCGGAAAACGAAGATACTGGGGGAACCTTCAGCCTGATGTCACCTTCATCCAGCTTTGAAATTAAACTGTCAGCCACAAAATACAATTTGAGGGGTTTAGGGTCACACAGCCCCTAATGTTTTCCTCATGCCTAGCAGCTATCAATGAGCCAGAGAAAAGTGAACCTTCTAGTCTGCCTATTCCCACCAGTGGGTCAGGCAACATACTATATACGTCCATCACATCCTGTCATGTCATTAGAAAGGGATTAGTACAGCCATGCAAGCGCCAAACTGGCTTCACTCTGCTGTATGTAAAGAAGTCGTCCTGCACAATCTAGACCTGTATAGAAGCAGAGACAAGGAAATCAGTAGGCTCCTTAAAAATGAATTACCCATTGGCATACAATATATTAACTTCAACTACAACCTCAGCAACAGAGAGGGACCAAACATTCTGATAGTTTTTTTAGTAAAAATGTTCCTCGAGATACTGGGTTCAGTAGGTCAAGTCAACCTTTAAAGGGAAGAAAGGATGGATCAGCTAGTCGTTCAGAATCAACATTGACTTTGTTAAAGCCAGAACTAAACACAGAACTGTCCTCTGGCTAGCATTCTTTGCGCACCATAATGCCCAACTGTAATACCACATTGGCATAATAAAGGCCTGATCCAAAGCCAGTTGAAGTCAAGAGAAGTCTTTCCATGATTTCAAAGGGCTTCTGACCAGACACCAAGTCTGCTGGCTGGAAAACCTCAGCCTGTTCAAGTACCCACTGTTGCCGGGGGGAGAGGGGTGTCAAGAATCTGTATGTGAAAATGTAAAACTAGCCAGATGGACAAGCATAGAGCTTCTCCCTCTCTGTGGCCTGTTGAACAAATAGGAGCTCTTCAGAAAAAGAAACCCCAAGTAGGTCAAGAAGGAATATACCTTCTTTACGTTACAGATCTAGAAAGTGCTGACAAGATTCAAACCTCACTGAATCTTGTCTCTCCCGGCCCCTTTCTGGCCACCTAAAAATAGCCCCAGTAAAATGTCTGTCAAGAAATGGATCTATCCTTTGCCCTAAGAAAGCTAAAGAACTCTACAAGAGGTGTGGCTGCTTCATTCGGACACCCGAGCTGGCTGTGATGTCACAGCCTTTACATAAATAATAAGAAGAAAAGCAAAGGAGGAAGGACCACTCTCTCAGGGACTCAAGAAGCCCTCAACCAATTCCTCCAGCCCGTCTGCTACTCTTCTTTTCCAACCATCTCAATCATGGTGGGTCCATAGGACAGCTAATTCTTAACAGTGAGCCAATCATTTTAATCACTGTATCTGGCTTCTAGTTTGGGTTAGACCTAGGGGGAAAGAAAGCCAGAAAAAACAGTTTAGTTTGCGGTAGGAAGCCAAGGAAGTAGGAACCTCTAAAGATTTTATTTTGGCCTTAGGGAAAAAGAGAATCTTAATGGATTATGCTAGGCTGTCCAGTTAATCTTGTTTCTTACACTGGCTAGTGGTAGCAGTGTAGTTCCTATAACTTTAAACTGAATAGAGACTATCACAGTATTCTATGCTAATTTTTTTGTATATGATGCAATCTGTTGTGGTTGCAAAAGAACCATATAACAACATATTACTGCAGGAACAAATTGCTGATAAACAATTAATTAAAAAACAAGGAGGCTTTAATGTATAAGTTTATTTGCTATCCTAATGTTGAGTTGCTGGTTAAGCAATGATACGTCAAATGATCTCAGTATTGTGTGCCTGTAGTAAAATGATAAATGCCCTGGAAGTACATTAACAATTTTTTTCTTTGTTATGAGATGTTTGACTCATTGCTTAAGCTGCAGCCCTGGTTTTGCCCTCGATATACATTTCAACAGAATCTTTAAATAGACTTGTGATGCATTTTTTAACAAGCAGAGACCCACTAATATGACTTGTCATGGCCTAGTTACATTTGGCAGGACAGGGATGCTAGAACTCTCAGCTACCTTTTCTACCTGTGCTATTTTCTTTCTTCTGTCAATGCATTTTCAACAGTACTAGTTCTCTTTTTCTCTCTCTTTTTTCCCTCCCAACTGCAGTCCTTCAGTGCTGACCAGGTTGCCGGTAAGTGGAACAGGAACTGAACTTCCGTAGTACTGGGATAATACTATGAAATACTAGCTGTTCCCTAATCTAACCAGAACTTTCTTCATTGCTAGTCTGTTGGTATCCAAGATACAGCTGAGAATCCGACAAAACAAATTCATTTTTTGCCCCTTTGAAAGATGACTCATGGAGGTAGTTGGATGCTTTAAAATCCAACAGGTCCCTCCCCACCCCTCTTTTTTTAAAGCTATTTCTTGTGATTGATTTCTTTCCAACAGATCGAGTTCTCCCAGGAACAGCAGGATGGTAAGTCACAAGACAGTCAATAATATACCTGTACGTGCATTCTGATCAAAGATGCTGCTAGAAAGTTTAACTTTAAGGAAGAAAGGAGGCCAGACCTTCAGCTGATGTAAATCAATATAGCTCCACGGAGTCATGCTGACTTATACCAGCTAAGGAGCTGATCCTAGATGTCCAGGTCAGTTGTTGTTCTTCTTTCATGGTGTAGAGCAACAACTACAGTTTCACCTGAAGTTGATTGAGCCGGATCCTGGTTTGATCCAGGTCACTTATTTGCATGTTTACATTCTGCCTAATCTGCCAGGTGCATAGGCCCAAGAGAACCTCTAAAATTGCCATCTGTACCTGGTACATCTTCTTCAAAGTGTGTCATTGATGTGTCAAATGGATGCTAAGAAGCAATTTTTACCGTAAGGAACTAGGCCGACACAGGAGAAGGGAAAATCAAAACTGAAAAATTAACTTAGCTGCAGTTCCACTGGATTGTTATTTACATTAATGGAAGATTAAAAAGCTCTATGAAATACCTGCTTGTCACTCTTGGCTGTGAGATGATATGAGAAAGAAGAGAGCTGTATTGCTGTAAATACACTTATGAAGCATGGAAATAGTTAGCAAATTACTCAAGTACACTGGTGTGCATAATAATCTAGATGTATTGCTATCCTATGCTTGCTGCTGTATTTCCTGCTGCTATATCAGTAGCTAGCAAGCTACAGGATTATTCAGTTAAATCTGCAGTCTTCCTAAACAGGTCTGACTTAAATCGGCCTCAGAAGTGTTCTTAATGGACACATTTTGGTTATGTTAAATAATATAATGTAGGTTAAAAACAGCAAACACCCAGTACAAAATGAAGTGGATCCTTGCTGTGAATAGCTCCTGTTTTGGTAAAGGACCAACTAGAAAACAAAAATGTGACAGAAAGGGAAAAATCATCAGAGCTTTCAACTGAAGACAGACCTAAATCATGAAGTCTGAAGCTGAACTTCCTGTTCCAGATTCTGCTCTCAGTAAAACCAGAGTTCAACAAGAGTTACTATCGAAGTCAACTGAGTTACACCAGTTTCAGATCAGAACCAGGGTCTCTGGTTCCAAACCCTCCTGATCGTTAAGGAGGTTGATTTGGATTCAAGCCTAATTACAACTAGGGAACTTTCACAAAGGGGTTGGGAATGGTTATGGAAAAATTGCATCAACTGGAATGCTTGTGTGTAACAAAGCAGCAGCTTTTCCAACCTCCATCCTGCTATTTCAAAGTAACCAGCTGTTGCAAAGTTGTGATGACTGATCCAAGTAATGGTGCAATTAAAGGCCACTTAGGAAGAAGAATTTACTTGGAATACATTAACCCTACCCATTACAACTATTCAAGTGTGTTCTAAAATCAGCAGCTGAGCATAACATAGTTCAGGGCCAGATTTTGGACTTGCCTAAACCAGTGGAAATCAGGACTAGCTCCACAGAATTCAACAGAGGAACACTAGAGGAAAAGTGTCAGTGAGAGATTATAATCGGGTCCTTTTCACTGAACTGGGAAGCTACGTCAATGAATATTAAACCCATTTTTAATTTAAAAACAAAATCAAGAGAGGAAAATATACAGTCTTGGAACACCGTGTGTCCTTGCTGGTTGTAAAAAAGAGTCACATTTTAAACTTAGCTCTGGATAAGTATCTTTAACACAGAAGATGAAGGGCCAGATCAGCTGGCATACATCGGTCAAGTTCCATAGACTTCCACCTCTCGGAAACAGCCAACACAAAGTCTGTGGATTGCAAGATGCTGATTCGTATAGCTCCAAAATGCCCAAATGTTATAGCCTGCAATAAAAGGAGAGTAAGGGGAGAGAGCCAGCAGCACTGCATTATAGGTCTCAACACATCAGACAGTAAAGAGATTAATTCTGGACGTGTTATATTGCAGTCTAGCAGAATCACATACTGCATCAGCAGTTTAACTGAGTGGCAGTAACTCCTCCAGGCAGACTCTATATGGAGGCTTTGGAGCTAGCACCAAAATACATCAGTTTCACATGTCCCTGAGAAAGATGAATGAAGACATAATTTGGCACTTGGCTTATTGACGCAAGTCTGTCCCAAGGCAGAAAGAACAGCCACCTATATACAGTATAAATCAATGCCTTCAACCTCTGAAATGCGTTTTCAAAATGAATAAGCAGCTGTAGTGAAATGCACAAATTAGTCCACACTGCACTTAAAACACAGGATGGTCAAACTTTTGTCTGCTAAATTACAGTAGATCTATGGCATAGACCATACCGTTCTTGACAAAACTAAGTCAAATGAGATGGATCTTCAGCTAAGTTCTTAATCACAAACCTATGAAAGTACAAAATAAAGATTATTGAAGTGGGACATAGCAGTTGAAGATGAAGACTCAGAATGCTGTGAACAGGATTTTTCACATTAATTTTTAATGGAAGACGTGTCAGTGTTCCAAGGTCTCAACTGGCAATTGGAAAATAAATGGATATCTGTCATCTTGAGGCAGATTTGATTCAATTGGAATGTACTGGCATTGCAAACTATACAAGCATTGCCAAAGAAAAAAAGAAACAGACCCCTCGGGATCTGTTATGTGAAGGAATGACCCACCCAGGATGGGTGCAATATTATATGAGATAACAGATGTGGATAAATGTTTCATAGCAATACAACACTGTGAGAGAAGACAAGGGGTAAATTTCAAATGTGTCAAATTTCACGTTAACAGCCATACTGCTGAGATACAGCTACACAGCTGAATCTCAGTCTGAGCCCTTCAAAGCAGGCAAACCTCTTGTACTGCAAGGAGCTTTTGCAAAAGGTTTTCATCTCCTTGGTGAAATAAAAATCAAATAGATTATTCAAGAACTTCTACTGATGTACTGGGTAAAGAAACTTGTTCATGAATGGAGACATTTATAGCAAGCTCATCTTTCTTGGCACTTAAAATAACCATATGGGGCAATTACAAAACTACCTTTGGCTATTAAAGCCAAGAAAGAGATGAAAGTTAAAAATAGTTATACTAAAGTATCATAGGATGTGAAGTTTTGCTTGAGACCATAGGCCAAAGTCTCTGCTGACCTGACTCCATCGACTTCAGTGGCATTACACTAGCAGAGAATCTGGCCCCAGGTCTTTGTCAATACTGGCTACTTAATACTGAGCTGCCCATCTCATCTAACCCTCTCATTTCCTCCTTGCAGACTTCAAGGAGGCTTTCCTCCTCTTTGACAGGACAGGTGAAGGCAAGATTGTCTTAAACCAGGTTGGTGATATCATCCGTGCTCTGGGACAGAACCCTACAAATGCTGAGATCAAGAAGATCCTGGGTAACCCCAGCAAAGAAGGTAACTATCTGATAGTCGGTAGGCTCCTGATGCAGAAATGCCATCCATGCCCAGTTAGGGAATAGCAATGATCATGATGGCTGGGCGTGGCAGCTGTCATTCTACTACTCGGGTAAGAAAACCTCTTCACCAGAAACTCTTGACATTTTTCCTAGCTCATCTGATGAGGAAGGTGGGGTGTAGATTTAGAGAGGGGCGGTGGGGAGAGCATTCAGATTTAGGCTTTGAGGAGAATTCATTTTTGATCCTTTGGATGTCAGGTTACAGTAGGTGTAACCCACTGGTGAGGATGTGTTCCAGGTTCCCCTCTCTGTCCGATCACAGAGCACAGAAGTCTGTTGCAGCCTCCACCACAGAGCTTTCATTCAAGATGTAATAGCTCATGCTTTTAGCTCTGGTGGTTCCCCAGTTCTGGGCCTGGTGAGTCTGCCAAGCTGGAGGCTCTTATGTGGGCATAGGGCTAGATCGCCAGAACAGCTCTGCTGACTTCAGTGGTCTGCTTACACCAAGTGAGGATCTGGCCTGTATAGTTTACCATGGAAAGGGTAAGTCTTAATTTAAGCCAGCACTCGTTGAAATGGCATATTTCTTGTGTTAGGCATTTCTGCTTGCATTGCTAACATCACAAAAATAAAGGTAACAATGAACATGAAGGCAGTCTCCATTGATGGATAGCCTGGCTTTAGGTATCACTTAGGTCACGATGGATCTCAGAGTGCTTTTCAGTTACTTTAGCATAAAAAGACAGTGACTTGCAGTGAAGTCTGTAGAACCATTTCTATTACACTGCTGTATTCACACGCTCCAAACTCTCTGATAGAAAGCCATCCATCATGTTTCATGTGCGCCCGTGTGTTTTAAAGTGAAGGGCAAAAATGTCTTTATAATTAAAGCATAGTTGCAATAAAAACCACTTGATGTGTGCCTCACTGAGGACTAGTGCCTCTGCTGGTTTGAAAATCATTGGTTTTAATTGGCTAATGTTGTGAGCAATTTAAAATGATGTACTGAGCATGAGGAATAGTAAACTAAGTAAACGTGCTGTGTAGGTGCGTGTTCATAAGGCTTTTTTAATTTACAAACTCTGGTAGCAAAATCAGCAGAGTCTGTAATATTGGCAAACTGAATACTTCCAGGTCCACAAAAATAAAACAGATCTTAGCTCTGATCTGAAGAGACTTAAGTATGTGAGTAATTTGAAATTAGCAAAACTACTCCTGAATGTAAATTTAGACATGTGCTTGTGTCTTTGCAGAATTGGGGGCTTTGAGATTAAATGCTAAGTGACTACTAATTTGGACTCATTACATATGTAATAAATGTCATCTGTGCTATTAAATGTCAACTTTAATTTTATACTATAATACACACACAGGATTTTCAAGAGGAGGAAGAGGAGAAATTAATGTCTCTTGAGCATCCTTAACTTGTGGAATTTCCCGATTGAGGCCCCGACCCTGCAATGAGCTCTGTGCCAACAACTTGAGCCCCAAGCCCCATTGTAGGCAAAGGGGATATGACAAAGCAGAGCAGTTTGAAAGATTGAGGCCTAAACGCTTAGTGCAGCACCATTTGGAAATTGTTACAGTTACTGCCTTGCACTCTTCCTATTCTGAAATTCCTATTTGTCTCTTGAATATGTAACCCCACTCTAAGCACACTGGAACTGGGGCTACAAATATAAAAATTATCAATCAACGAAAAGCACTAATCTGTTCTTTCAATTATACTTAATGTGTAAACATTTTGCAAAAGTGAGTGGTGCATATTGAGAAACTGAGGCACAGAGGAGGAGATTCTGTGCTGTTCCCCTAAGAAGGGCCGCACAGAACTCACAGGCCAAGGGAAGGTGGGATGGGGGGATTCTAAAGTAGCTTTAAGCTACCTTTTTGCCCTCCCAGTCTTGGGCTGCTCTGGAGACTGGAGAAGCCTCTGGCATAATTTAGACAACTCTGGGGGCCTGTTTAAGTTACAGCTGCCCTATCAATTGCAGTGCTTCCCAGAATCTCCACTGTACTGTGTCCTGCAACCCTGCTTGCAGAACATTCATCCTGCCCCTGTCAAAATCTACCACTGGCTGGAAACGTTCAATTCCAAATGAATAATGTCTTTAAGAAAAGTGAAAAGACAAGCAGAGCAGTGGAATGTGGAAAGAAGGGATGCTTGACGCGGGAGGACTTTTCCTTTTCCAGCATGGGGACTCAGGAGAATTCTATAGAAGAGCTGTGTCTCCAGTAGTATCCTAACTAAACACTTTCCTTCCAGAGATGAATGCCAAGAAAATTACATTTGAAGAATTTCTGCCCATGATGCAGGCAGCGGCCAACAATAAGGACCAGGGTAGCTTTGAAGACTTTGTTGAAGGTCTGCGTGTCTTTGACAAAGAGGGCAATGGGACAGTCATGGGTGCTGAACTCCGTCACGTACTGGCTACTCTGGGTAAGGGGTTTTCATTTCAGCGAGGGGCTCAAAAAACCAAGCATTGTTTATGGACATAAGACAGAGAGGAAAGGGGTGTTACACTCAGTGCTGAGACAGGCATAGGACTACAAAACTAGACTAGTGAGTCTTCTGAATGGTAACCTAAAAGGACAGAAGACTAACAACCCAGTCTAGAGTCTAAGGCAAAAAATTTTCGTACTATTTCTAGGCTCAGTCTAAGAGATCAAAAAATAAATAAATAAATAAAAATTAAAAAATTAAAAAAAGACAAGAGACTGAGGGATAATGAGACAATGCTGTAGATTGCAGGGAAATAAAGTTATCTGGCCAATGGCAGAGGATTTGGTCCAAGGCTTCCATAGCTTGTTGAATAGTGAGTACACTCTTTCTGAGAGCGTGCATGGAGCCCTTACAAGGAAAGATGAACCATAACTGAAAGAATCTTTTTTTTGAGGATAGAAGGAACTCATGATAACCGAGCAAGAGAGAGCAAAGAAGCTGGCATAGATGCAAGTTTAACATGATTTCTGAAAGTCTGTGGAATGTGGAAGTGAACCCAATTCTGTCTGTGCTTTAGGAGAGAAGATGAAGGAGGAAGAAGTTGAAGAACTGCTAAAAGGACAGGAAGATTCTAGTGGCTGCATCAACTATGAGGGTAGGTATTATCAGTCAATAACCTCAGCACTCTCTTCTGTTATACATTTGGCGCCTCTTTCAGAAAGTTTCATGACATTGTTTTTAACAGTGAAATCCTTTATGCCAATAATCAGGGAGTGAGTCATTGAGCCTTCTAGATACATCATTTAGACAAGGCTACAATGAAAAGGGTTACTGCAAAAGACAGCTCTTTAGCAGAGATTGTTAAATAATTGCACTCAACATGCCTGGCCAGAAATCAGGCTATGAAAATAAAGGGCTAAAATTCAGCCACGGCATAAATTGCTTGTCTTTATGCCAAGACTACACTGGGCCCAGAATCTCCAACTTACTTCGGAAGAGTTCTGATTGTAAGTAGAGTTAACCAAAGCCAGTGTGTAGAACAACTCTTGATTTGGCACTTATTCAGCTGTGCCACGTAGTAGTGAGAAGGCAGTTTGATTTGCACAGCATTGAAGACTAAGAATTGTATTACGTCTCAGCAGCTCAGTCTGACTAGTACTGCATTTCATCTTAAAAGAAGTAGAGCATTAGTGCCTTGAGCTCCTCAAAACTGCCTAATCTGTGAAATATCTTTAAAATAACACTCCCCCTCCCTACTAATTATCATATCTGCATTATTCCACAGCATTTGTAAGACACATCATGTCTGTTTAAATGGATTTCACAAAATACAATATGGTATGTCCCTCTTATTTGCATGCTTTACCTTCTCTCTCTTAGAAAATCTGTTTAGTGGCTTCCACTTGCATGCGGCCAGCAATAATGGAGAGTGGTTCCCCAGTGATGATAACAGCCAGTCTCTTACTACACAAATCAAAGGAGGGAGTCTGGTCCAGGGGCAACAGAAAGGGACTGGGAGTCTGAATTCACTGGTCCCGTTCTCAGCTCTATAACTGATTTGCAGCATGACCATGGGCAAATCCCCTAACCTCAGCCTCAATTTTCCCAATCTGTGAAATGATTCAATATCTAACTTATCAGTTAACATGAAAGTGCTGAGGCTTAAGTAGTGGCCTGTATCTTCACTGTGGCATACAAGAGCTTAACATATAAAACTTGAGACTTGCTGTAGCCTATGAATATTTTCCGATCACTTTTAAGTCGCCCAAACCTCTTCTTTCAACAAACTTGTAGATTAACGTGAAAGGGAGGAGAGAGAATTTATGAACTATAGATAACAATAGTTCCTGAAACTAAATGAAATAATTACTTGAAAAACAACTTTTCTGATGGTAACAATATCACATGAGAGAAACTTCCAGCTAGCACATGAATTTTCAACATTACCCCAAAAAAAAATAATAAAAAAACAAGCAATTTTGAGATCCAAAACTAAGAAATAAAATGTATGGCATGTCACTTTGTAAGTCTTACTTCTAGAAGAGAAGCCATATCATGGAATCTTACTTTCCCTTTTCTCCTTACCAGAACAAATTTAGACCCTGAAAACCAGGATGAACTTGAGATTTGCTTCAGTGAAACTCTTCTTCCAACCAGCACCATCAAAATGGAAACCACACAGGAGTTATGCCTCTCACCCCAGCACTTTTTTTTTAATCAGTAGGTGTCTCCATCTCAATCATCATACTGATGCTTCACAAATTGAACATCTGAGGCAAACTAGATGGAATAAATTGTACAGTTATCAAGCCCAATTATTTCTCTTTCCATGTTGTTTGCCATGAAACAATGTATCCCCTTGAAAAATGTGACAATAAATCCCTGTGGTCAGTCTGTGGCTATAAAGTCTTTCCTTTCTAACAAGCTGTTGAAATCCCATTCACAACACTACTCAAGTCTTAATTTATTTTCTCTGTATATTGTATTTCATAAAATAAAGTATTATGAAAAAATAGTTTTCTTTGGGGGTTGGTTTGCTTAATCTGGATCAAAGTGGTTTTCTGTACGGGTTGGGAGAAGGAGCAATTAGAGAGCCACTTCCTGCATTAGCACCAAGTCGCTCTTTGGAGAAGAAGAGTCATGGTTATTGTCAGAACGCTTGGTAAGTCTTTGAGCAGTTCACTGGTTTACAA
The DNA here is from genome assembly GCA_007922155.1 of Mesoclemmys tuberculata. NCBI lineage: Eukaryota > Metazoa > Chordata > Testudines > Chelidae > Mesoclemmys > Mesoclemmys tuberculata. The sequence continues at coordinate 6,771,672 of ML675620.1, read as the reverse complement.
TAGACAGATGCTGAGCTGTTGTACCAGCCCTTCCATCCTCTTTCTCCTGCCTGCACACCCCAGTCTCATGCCCACACATGTCCAATAAGGCCCAAGAAGAGACAGGAAGCTAATGGACCAGTAATCTCACAGAGAAGAGGTCAATGACCGAATGAACAGGCCCAGAAAGGTCATTTAGAGAGGAAGGGAAGTGGTCCTCTGGACAAAGGTGTCTTTATAGATTCGCTTGTGAACTAGAGATCAATTAGTGAACAGAACCAGTGATCAAAAACATATCAAGGTCCTGTTAATGGTAATGTATCAGTCAAATCAACCTTGTATAATTTACAGTATACTATACGACTACAAACTCTGCACTGACAATTAAAGTAATTAAATCCCCAAGCTGCTTCGTTATTGGCATGCCTCTCCCTTAAATGTAGCTCCTTTTCCTTGGGCGCTCATAAAGCTGCTTTAATCCCCTATCGGAGTGTCAGCTTGTTCTATTACAGTCTGACTTAACCTTATTAAGTTACTATGTATGAAATGCCCATAATTCAAGTGATAGCAGGTGCAATAGGGTGGGAGGGGGGAGTGAAGAGTGACAATAATCCTTAACATGCCAACCAGCTGGAGAAATGACAGGTGGCTACTTTCTAAGTCTTCAGAAACAACTTCTATTTAAACCCTTAACATGCAGGCCAACATGGACAAATTAATCTTAGAATTATTTTTGCATGGAGACTTCAGTCAGCAGGTAATTTATGAGGTTTCCTGCATGCACCAGAGGATAACTTCAGCTCACTTGTGCACATCTGATGAGAGAGAAGACAAAATTTCTTTATTTAACCTTGCCCTAAAAAGGCAAGGGGAAAAAAAAGCATTAGACAAATTCTGGCAAGTTATTTATAGCAATAAATTATTGGGGGGCCTGACATTCCAGGCAACTGTTACAGCAAAGGGCTTTTTAAAAGATAGAGATCATATATTTAAACACAACTCCTTTACTAATAAACCCCTTAAACTTAATTAAACCCAAAGAAATGATAACATCTAATTAATTTTCACCACTTATTCTGTTGGTTTACAATAACGTGAAAGAGAAGTGCAAAAGGTATTTCATGGTTGAATTTCCATGTATTAAGTAAATGCTTGAGTGTTAGAAATTTCCTTGGTGTGTTGGAATCCATCTCTTTTTTGGAGAATTACCGTGGATTTCTTTTTTCAAATGACTTTGGGTCCTATCCTGTAAACAGGAACACATGCAAGTAGTGTTACGGAGATCTATATAGACCATACTGTCATTCGTAAAGTTATACACACGTGTGTATGTGTTTTTTGTCACCACAGTGTTGATGTTGTGCATTTAAAAAAAAAACCCACATCTGTTTTAAACAAAAACCTAGATTCTGAGGTCTAACAACTTGGCAATATTTTTGTAAATAGGAGTTGCAGGCAAGAAACTGAAGCCATTACTGCTCCTGTTCCACGCTGAGATGGGCAGAAAGAATTTTACCAAACAGAACATAGAATAATATAGATAACATTTTATTCATATTAATAAGATCAAGTCCTGTGGCATTTTATAGAGCTGGTTTTCCCACCCTGTGAGAGTCTGGATTTAGAAAATTTTTGTTTGACATTCGGGGTTTGGAAAATCAACATTTTGAACATTTTCACAAACCAATCAAGTTTTTTGATTGAGTCAATACTAATGTTTTGTTTGGACTGACCTTTTTAAAACCTCTTTTAGCATAAATTAACTTACTTTTCAAAACAAAAAACTCATTTCAAATTTAAAATGAAACAATTGCAATATTTTCAAAGCTGCATGATTTTACTTCCCCCCCCCAGATAGGGAGAGTCATCAAAACTGACCCTTTTCATGAAGAGTTACAGTTTTTACTAATTAATATTTTCTAGTTCAAAAACGTTGTGTCAGAAAATCGCCAGCTAGTCCTCATATTTATGTATTGGAGAAGGGGGAAATATTTGCTTCCCCTTGGAATGATTTGAAGCTTGGACTGGTTATTGAAATATATTTATAATCCCTCCATTCCTGCCACTCACTCACCACCAAGGACACTGAATTCTTGAGGGCATTGGTTGTCCAGTTCTAGCCTCCCACTTTTATTCCTGCACTTTGGGACAACACAAAAATTACCATTGCAGTTGACATCTTCAGGAAAGCAATGACTGAATAGCCAGAGACTGAATTACTTTCTCACCCCAAAAGTGATGCTTGCAGATCAGAACAGATGCACATGGGTGGGACACAGGATGGGAAAATTTGCCCTTACTCATGTTGTGAGCAGAAAAAGCAGCTACCTGTCTTGGTAGTCTTGACATTCTCTCATGACCATTAAATTCACTTTATGTTTTAAATATAATGTTAATGAACTTTCTTTCTCCTGTTCAGCATCATTGGCCATTTAACCCCTGAGTACCAGAAACAAATATCCTGTGACAGCTCAGCTGCAAAGTAATGACTGCTGGTATGCAGAGCTAAATGCAATGTCAGGTGTTCAGACACCACAGCAATGGGGACAGCATGAAAACCTAAACAGACAGTGAGGCTGATTGATTAAAGACTCCTAGAGCACAGATGATTTAAGTGTCACTTGAAACAGAATGTACGGATTCCATCCACTGGATTTCAGGAACAGAGTTAGCTCTCTGCCCCAGATCCTCAAAGGCAAATTCAGCAGGAGTTAGGCATTGACTTACTTTAAGGGATCTGGGCCCATATCCCTGAGCAAAGAAACCACCACAGCTACCTCTTCTCAAGTCCAGGGCTTGTTAAGGACCTCAGCCAAGAGTGGACTGTATATGGACTGAGCTGGACTGATTTCAAACTCCAAGGATTTGTAAGAGGAGTAGACACTAGATCCTCTGTGTAGAAAAGGGAGAAACCATAGCTAAAAGAAGCACTGCACTATTTGAATGAACTTTGGCTATGCAATGATTTTTGGTCTAACTTAGAAACCAGGCTTTGTCATTCCTTGTGTGACCCATCCGTGCCTCGGGTAGCTCACCTGAAAATGCTGAGGTCAAGGCAAGCTGCAAAAAGAAGAGCAGATTCTCCCAAATTGGTGGCTAACAGTGCAATTAGATTCACCAACCAGTCAGAAACAGAGCTTCTGATTAGTCATACTGGTTATATCAGGAAGTTAAAACAAAAAGTTACACAGCCCCCTTTATTGCATTTCAGTCTCTGGCTCCTAATTAGCAACAAGGCCCAGTAAAGAGATAAGTTATGTAAAACTCTATTCTCTTTACCAAAAATATTCTCCTGATCCCCAAAGGGTCAGCCACATTGCCAGATAAATATAAGTTTGGATCTTACCCAAAATACGACGCTGCCAGCCAATCCTTTAATAACTAAAACTAAAGGTTTATTATAAAGGAAAGAAACAAGATGAGAGATGTTAAATGATCACAGCAGTCAGATACATACAAATGACTTCGAAGTCCACATACATCAGATTCTCAGCAGAATTGTAGAGTTTGCAGGCTTGTACAATTCCTCTGGAGTACATCCAATACTTGGATGGGTGTCAATCCTTTGTTTCGCAGCTTCAGTTTCAGATGAGTTGATCCAGAGGTAGGAAGCAGGAATGAAGACAAGATGGGGATGGTGCAGTTGCCTTTTATCTGCCTTTGCCATGTGGCTTGTCCCAAGCACAGCCACACAGCACATGGCATGGAAAAATCTCATTGTCCCCTGTCCATAGGTATGTTCTTACATGTTCTGGTGATTCATAAGGTGTAGTCCTCGGGTCCTTTCGCTGGATTCATTGTAAATTTGAGTTCTCTTCATGGGTCATTAAGCAGGCTTAGTGCTGCTGCCATTCTATCTAGGGGTGTCACCCAGAAACATGGCACTATTTGATGCAGTCCTGCATATATTATGCAAATATTGACTGAACTTTAGAGGATCAGAAAGATGCTACTAGACAGGAGGCAGAAGACACGATTATCAAGGTTTCCTGATGCCATCAAATGTTATTTGTCCAATAGCACATAAACGTTGTACAATTCCCACCCACAAAATCAGCCACCTTTGCACTGAGGTTGCTCAAGCACATTTCTTCACAACCATGCATGCAACTCTTTCCAAAATATATGTTCTACCTCAACTAAAAGTTACTGGGCTAGATGGAGGAATTATTGGGTAAAAGCAATGACCTGTGTTATGCAGGAGTTTGGACTAAATGGTTTCTTCTGGCCTTAAATCTATGAATCTTTATAAACACTAAAAAGCAAGAAATATACAATTGTGTTAATGCAACAAGAATTTGTATTCAATAATTACATTCTTTTACTGTAAGCATTACTTAGTCTAACACACCAGGAGCTAGAACCTCTGTTCTCCTCAGGCTATCCCTGCTGTCCAGAACCCTACCTTCCAATACAGAGGGTGGCTTTTGGGACCAGTCTGAAGCCGCACCCCACAGCTTTATACAACAGCAGTTGACACACTAGTCTCTAAGCACGCCGTATTACCTTCACTACCATTTACCACGTGCTAGCCCCAGTTCTACATCAGGATCTGCTAGCACACAACCCTGCACTCATGCGCAATCCTACAGAAGTCAGAAGCAGTAGCTCAGATAGAAAGGCACCTTCTCTGCCAGTCACATTTGCCAGCCAACACACTGGTGCACTGGCTTGCCAGCTAGACCCTGAAATTAGCTTCCTACCACCCTGATTCCTCCCCCTGTCCTCCCCCCCACACCATGCCCTCACTCATCTACTCATTCAGTGCCCTCCCACCCAGCCATTTTTAAACAATTTAAAATTGAATTGTTTTTCATGTATACATTTTAAATTTTATTCATAGCAATATCATCTGTGCTTCCAAACATGCAGGTGCCAAAATGTTTAAATATTTGACATAGGAGGTGAAAGGTAGGACAGTGGGTGGGAAGGGCAGAGGAATGAGGGGGAAGTTAGGAGCGTAGGGACTGGGAAGACAGAGAGGTGTGCCCTGGGAACCAGGGGGCTGTGGACTTGGCACCTGCCCTCACACTAGCTGAGAGTAGAACTGGATGTGGGTGAGAGAGGCTGGGGTCCGGAAGTGGAAAGTGGAACAGTGTTCCTGACACGGGAGCTAGCTCTAGGGCTGCTGCTGCAGGGAGAGGCTCTAGCTGCACTGAAGTCTGGAAAAGAAAAGACACTGCCTCTATCTCTAATTTATCTTGCACTGTAAAATGCAGCTCTTCTCCTTTATCCATGAAGTTATACTTCAGAATGAAGGCTGTAATGTTGCTGAAAATGTTAGCTCCTACTCCCACATTAACCTTCTAGAATAATTAGCACCATGTGTATCAGATTGCACTTTATTAGAGCATTAAACTCTATTACCAAAATCTGTGGTTCAGGGGGACAGTATAGATTAGCTCATAAACATTTCATTGCTCTAACGAATGTAGAAATGATAGGCAACAGCAGTCCTAAATCAGACTGTTTGTTGTAAGGATATGCTATTACTGATCCTCTGGAAGGAATATGCACTAAGCAGTGAACGAACGATTGATAAAAGCCATAACAACATGCTTTGATGCTGCCTTGGTAACAATGTGGAGTACTACACTTCGGTTAAAAGGGAAAAGTACAATAATCAATCATTCTAACTATTTTTAAAACACAGGAATATATTTTTATTGTGTCTTTGAAGTTGCAAAGCAGTTTATTTTTAAGGGGTATATTCTTCCCCAGAGGAGGAACGTATAGGCATAAAATTCACTCAGCAGCATTCCTGTGGCAGGCAGAATGGCTCCCGAGAAGCAGAGCATCTCAGAATCTGACCAGCTCTGCTTATACTATGATGAGTGAAACAGAAGACAGGGGTCACGTTTGAGGAATGAACTATAGCGGAAGAGGGAACAGTAGCTCAGGAAGGCAAATTGAGGCCAGGTGGCTACTAGGCAAACAATTAATCTGTGGCGTTTAACACAGATTTGTGATCATGTTTATGTTTCCTATAGTTCTCCCTGTCTGCTGCATTGCTTATTGCAAATGAAATTGTTTAGAGAGAACACTCCACACATCCCTGCTTCCTATTCCCCCTACCCCACCCCGCTCCTTTCCAGCAGCAGACAGACCTTATACTCCAGACAAAGGAGACTCTTTTGGAGCTCTTCCCCTTATGCATCAATGCAGTGGGGTGCATCTGACTTTGTGCAGCTAATATGCAATATGCAGTCTATCAATATGGCTCATTCAGAGAATGTTGCCAACCTCTTGCAATATTTGATGTTTTCTAAAAGCCCAAGCAGTTGGACTCAAATGACTGCATGAGAATCTCAACTTGCACTTAAAAAAAAAAAAAATTTCTAGCTCACATGGATGTAGAGAAAGTCTTGAAAATGTGAAGCAAGTGCACTTTCAAGGTTCAGATACCAGAAGACAAAGAACCCATCAGTTCTTATGTTTTAAATCTCTTGATTTTTAAGCCAATTTCTCAATTTTTGAACTGTATTCATTGCTGCTCTGAGATCAAAACTTTATAAACACAGCTACTGGCAGAAAAACTTTACTAGCAGCATAGTTTCTCTATTTTCTTCTTTTAAAGTCATTCTGGAACTGGCAAACTTATATGAGTTTCTTGTTAAGAGTCTGTTGCTATATTAGCTTTTTCATTTGTATAGCATGAGGCGATAAAATAAAACCCGGAAAAACCCAGCACTTAGCATAGCAGCCACTTGCATGAAGCATTGTACGGTTCCGTTAACACAAAGCAAATCATCCTCTTTAGGTGTCATGAAAACACTGTATCTCCTTCACATAAAATCACGCAACTTTGAATCTACTACATGTGTTTTAAAGAAACGTAAATGTAAAGGGTTTAGCTCACTCCAGGCTTTAACATGGCCGTGTTCAGCTTTCCACTAAATCTAATGATAATTTAGTTACATTCACCCTGCAGTGAGTCTATCTGGGAACAGCAGAAACACCAGTCACAACATAGTGAAAGGACACACAGCGCTGGGAGGGTTGGTTTTAGCGTGTCACACTGTCACTGAAAAATGTTGACAGAACAGGACCTTATAAAAGTACAAACCGAACAAGAAGACGTCTCCCAACCTATAGTTAAAATAAAGAGTAGTTTATCGAGCCAGTTCCCAAAGAAAGCAAACCAAGGTTCCATCCTAAGATTGGTCCCCCGTCTCAGCCCTCAGCGTTCATAAGGAGATCTGCTTTCTCTCAGTTAGTCAACATACATCTTCTCAATCTCTCCTCCTCTACCAACTGAACTCTTAAGGGAGATACTCTCTCCACTGCCTTCTGCAGAAAGGACAAGCAGTGGCAGCCTTTACAAGATAAAAGGAATTGTTTCCTAGGGATAGGGTTTGTTCATCCAGTCACACACCCCAAAGTAGACTCCATTCACACAGACTGATTTCTGAATTTCAAGGGACAATATACACTGTGTATAGTAATATATCACTCACACTTGGTCCCTGAGAGGAAATCAAGTCTAGGCACATTGCCCTGGCTTCTCTGAATTATTAGACTGCCTCGCTCTATCAAATCAAAGAAACACAGAGGTTTCCTTGAATAACTCATTGACCTTTTCCATCTTTCCAAAGACTGAATCTCCACACTGAAAAAATATTCCTTCCTGTTCAAACGAACAATCAGTGTTTGACTATTTATGAAAACAAAAAACCCCAAACAGTTCCATTCTTTATTTAGTATAGTATGGGATAATAGTCAAAGAAGTCTCAAAATGTTCTTTCTCCACCCTACAAATGACTGTGCTTATTAACTAACTCATTCATTTACAAAATGGTCTCACACTAAAGTTTCCAAGCTGTAATACTTTGTGTGTGTGTGTGTGTGTGTGTATATATATACATACATTATATATATATATATATAATTTTTGTTTTAGAAAAGAAAACCTGGATGTCTTTTACTTACTTTTATTAGGTTTTTTTCCTGTTCCATAGTTTCTTCAAGTTCATATTCCATCTTTTGTGTTGGGTATTAATTTGGTAATAGTATCTCTTGCATTTCCTAGATGAGATAAAAAACAATTTTAATTCTTGTGGGTCAGATCATGTGAGGCCAGAACGCAGGCACACAAAGAAGGAAAGAGACAGCTCTTCCACTATCTTGGGTAGCCTGCCTGGATCTTGAGTTCAGGTGTGCATGGAAAGTAGGCTCTATGGCAGTGCCAGCTTATTATGCAAACCCCATTAATTGTTTAATACTGTAACAGTAAAACAAGAGTTCTAACACATTTTAAGCACATCAGCTCAACACCTGTAAACACAAGAAGACCATATCCAACCAATACAAACTCTTAAAAGCAAGGAAAAAAAACAGTTAAGGAATCCTTCATCCTCAATACACATTCATCACATTCGTCAAAATTAACAACAGATTCTACCACTCCACTTGTAAAGCTGCACTGGGTGCCATATGGCATGGACAATAATCCATAAATCAGACATTTGTCATCAAAGACTTTTGACTATGTGCTTTCCACATTCACTGATGTGTTATCAAAGCCAAATCCAACACACTTATCCCATGGTATAGAACGCTTTTCCATAGTACTGGACAGTGCAGTGAACAGAGTAGCAGCAATGCTCTCCTTGCTTAAGCACGTTTAGAAACTTGTAGCAGAATGATTTGACATCAAATACACACTCTATAATATGATTCATTTTTCAGTGCCTTGATCATTGCTTCCATCCACAGAAAGGCAGAAGAGCAATGACTTCATATCTTCTCCAGAATAAGATGACTGCAGGATGCATATGCAGGATGCTTTAGTTTGAGCACATGCATAAGCCTCTGCAGTCTTCGAGTCTAGAACCCAATCTTTTAGGAGACTCCACAAATTATCTGTTGCACCAATAGTAACATGGTGCTCAGCTAAAGAGAAAAGGAATTTTACTTTAGCTTCTCCTGAAAACGTGTTCTCACTTGAACCGTCCTTTGTCAGATAGCCTATGCTTTAGCTTTGCATCTTGCAAGGCCCTATGCATGGCGCTTTAAATCAAATTCAGGCTGATGAACACATGAAATATCATTCTCAGACAGCAGGCCCTAAAATTATCATGGATCATTTTCAACTGAAGCAGTGACCCCATAAGAAGTTGGAAGCTAAAACAGAATAAAAGAAATGAATAAAACAATAACAGACTTGCAGCCAAAAAAAAATTAAATAAAATAAATAAACCCAAATCCCCGCTGACAATCCCAGTTGGCTGAGAAAGAGGGGAGCGCTGCCTCACCAGCTCCGCAAGGCTTCTAGTCTGGGATCATTAAAGAAACAATAATGGGTTTTCTCTCTTGGCCTCACTATCTTTAGGGCACAGACTCTCATCTTAAAAAGCCCATATCCATTTGCACATTGCAAATGGTTTCCTAATAAGGGTGCTTCGGATTCTACCTTAGAAAGTATGTTCTTTAACCATGAATATGTCATACTGGTGGAAGGAGAAAAAAAAAGAGGCACTCAAGGAAGATGCAAGATTTGTGTGAGGTGCAATAATATTGATATATATTCCTATGCTGCCATCTTGTGGTTTAGTGTGTAAGAAGTAGTTTATTAAAGAAGCAACTGACCAGAAGTTTGACTCTGTTTGTGTTAAAAATATTACACTTAGCTTTAGCTTATGGTACGCTACATAAAGGTTCAGCTATGAAAAGTCTTTCACCTTATAAGTGCATATCTCAGTGTAACGATGCCTTTGTCCTACAGACACATGCATTTTTAAAGGTAATTCTCTGCTCCCTGCACTGCACCCAGGACGGGAGGAGCCACCCTTGCCCTTGTGGTCCCTTTCCCTCCCAGCTGCAGAACATCCTAGCAGGTGGGGAGGCCACTCAGAGCTGTGTCAGCATGGGAACTGGGCAGCAGAGCATGGATGTCGGAGCCGAGGGGAGCCCAGGATGTAGCTGGAGCCAGGTAGCAGGGCTGGTCTTACAGCGGAAACCCCAGCAGAGAGCAGGAGTGGCTCATACCTGATGGGCCAAATGGAAGGCCTTGTGGGCTGGATCTGGATTCAGGAGGCCCTCTCACTGCCTCAGAGTCACCTGTGATTGCATGGGCTGCAAGTGCCTCGCAGTATCACTGTCAATTCCCCCATCTCCTAAGTGGGGAAAAAATATTTCCTCTGTCTGAGCTGTCTATTTACATGGTAAGCTCTTCAAGACAGGGAGTGACTCTTACCCAACTCTAACACAACAAGGGCCCTGATGTTGGCTGTGGCCTCTAGCCTTGCTGTACAAATTCAGTTTTGCCAACCCCAAAAGTTCAAAAATCATGAGTCAGGTACTAATGAATTATGAGACTTGATTGCAAATCATGCGATTATGAAAAAGAACAACTTTTCTTCACCTTCTTGTTTTTGAGGGTCATGTTTTTAAGTTGGGGGGAAGAGGTTGTTTGTTTTAAAATGAACGCTCAGATTCTCATGTAATCTCATGATTTCAGGAGCTGGGGCCTGAAGAAAATCACCAAATATCATGAGAATCATGATAAAATCATGAAAGCTGATATCACTACAAATTACTATTATTATTATTATCATTAATAATAATAATAATAACAATAATAGGCATTACTGTCTTTATGAAAATTCATGGGCAAATGTTCAGGTCTGGTGACTGATGTGTATCAGTTTACATTTCCAAGGGTTGGATGTTTACATTTTTTTAATTTGCAATTCAAAACACCGCAAAACAAGATCCCAGTGGTTGCGTCTAGCAGATTTAAATGTACAGTTATGGCTCAGCAGCTGTACAGCATCCTGGCATTCTGCATTCACTGTGTGAGCAGAGAGAAGGAGAGAGCCAAGACAGTGCAACATTCAGCCTTTATGCCTTCTTCCACATATGCTATCTTCTCCAATCAAACACTTCCTGAAAGTAACATTCTCTCAATTCCTAAACATGACACTTTACACAATTGTATATTACCTTCCCTAGGAAGCTATTTATCGTAACACTGATTCAAGGTCTGCAGAAAATGCCTTAGCGTGAGACTTAAAGAACTCTCCTGTTTACTTTATCAAAAGAAGATCGAGGGATGACTTGACTGTGGCATGAATCCAGGAGTTGGGGCTTCGAGAAAATCTCTAAATATCACAACACTTGTGATTAAATTGTGAAAGATGGCAACTCTGCAAATTAATTAATAATAATCTTCATTAAAATTCATTGGCAAACTTTCAGCTGTAGTGATTGATGCATGTCATTTTATACTGGAACAATTAAAAACAAGAGGAAAGGAATGCAAGCAGAAACAGGGAAAGACCAGGTTAAAGAATATTCAGATAGGTTAGATGTATTCAAGTTGGCAGCACCTGATGAAATTCATCCCAGGGTACGTAAGAAACTATCTGAAGCAATCTCAGAACGGTTAGCAATTATCTTTGAAAACTCCTGGAGGATAGGTGAGGTCCCAGAAGTGTGCAAAAGGGCAAACATAATAATTATCTTTAAAAGGGGGAACAAAGAGGACCCGGGTAATTATAGACCAGTCAGCCTAGCTTTGATACCTGGAAAAATACTGGAACAAATTATTATCAATTTGTAATCACATAAGGAATAGCCAGCATAGATTTGCCAAGAAGAAATCATGCCAAACTAACCTAATTTCCGTTCTTTGACACGGTTAGTGGACTAGTGGAAAAATGTGATATATCTCAAGTTTAGTCAGACTTTTGACACTGTCTCACATGAAAGTCTCATTAGCAAACTAGGGAAATGTGGTTTAGATTAAATTACTACCAGGTGGGTGCACAACTGGTTGAAAGACCGTACTCAAAGAGTAGTTATCAATGGTTTACTGTTAAACTTGGAGGACATATTTAGTGGCATTCCGTAGGGGTCTGTTCTGAGTCTGGTAATATTCAGTATTTTCGTAAATTACTTGGATAATGGAGTGAAGAGTATGCTTATAAAATTTGGAGATGACACCAAGTTGGGAGGGGTTGCAAGCACCTTGGAGGACAGGCTTAGTATTCAAAATGTCTTTTACAAATTGGAGAACTGATCTGAATTCAACAAGATGAAATTCAATAAAGACAAGTGTAAAGTACTTCACTTAGGAAGGAAAAATCAAATGTACAACTACCAAAAAAAAAAAAAGGAAAATAGGCTAGGTTGCAGTACTGTTAAAAGAGATCTGAGGGTTATACTGGATCACAAATTGAGTATGAGTCAACAATGTTATGCAGCTGCAAAAAAGGCTAATATTATTTTGGTGTGTATTAATAGGAGTGTTGTATGTAAGACATGGGAGGTAATTGTCCAGCCCTCCTCAGCACCGGTATGGCCTCAGCTGGAGTACTGTGTCCAATTCTGGGTGCCACATTTCAGGAAAGAAATGGACATATTAGACAGAGTCCAGAGGAGAGAAACAAAAAATGATAAAAAGTTAACGAATGTAACCTATGAGGAAAAGTTAAAAAAACTGGGTATGTTTAGTCTTGGGAAAAGAAGACTGAGGGGGAACCTGGTAACAGTCTTCAAATATGTTGAGGGCTGTTTTAGACAGGATAGTGATCAATTGCTCTCCAGGACCACTAAAGGTAGGACAAGAAGTAATGGGTTTTAATCTGAAGCAAGAGAGATTTAGGTTAGCTATTAGAAAAATCTTTCTAACCATCAGGTTAGTTAAGTTCAGGAAAAGGGTTTCAAGGAAGGTCTTGGAATCTCCAGCATTGGGAGTCTTTAAAAGCAGGATGGTTGAGGTTTATCTGGTCTTGCCTCAGTGCAGGGGGCTGGACTTGATGACTTTTCGAGGTCTCTTCCAGCCCTACACTCTCTTAACAAGCAAAAGAGTTAGATGCTTACTTTTTAAAAATGTAACGTGGTTCTTCTTTACATTTTAAAATTCCACAAAACAGGGCCCCGAAAGCTGACTCTGACAGATATTCTTTATCTGAGGAATAAATACAGAGTTTGCGGCTCAGCAAGGTTATTGAACCTTTGTACTCTAATTGCCTTGAAATAATTTCATTTCAGGATAATTAAAAATAAAAAAACCCTCTCATCTGACTCTTATCCTCTGCTTTCCTTCTTCCCTTTGTGTGTCTTGCCTCCTGTGTCTCTGCTCCTTTTGTCATTCTTCCTCAGTTTAACAATGTAAAGTTTTAAAATATTTACATTACAAAAACATACAGATGTTTTATTATAAGCCTATTATAGGCTTAGATGTACTGAAAGGATTTGTAGTTCCAAAAGCCTGCAATGCACTTGATTACATGGTTCCCTATTGTGCCAGAGGCTTTGGTGAGTAGAAATCTTTTATTCTGCAAGAATAATTGTTAGAAAGAATGCCTCTAAATGTTTTGTTTGTTTGATATTGCAGCGGATTTGGAAACACATAACCAGGAAAGAGGCATAAGCTTATTTAATAGAAAAGCTTTTAGTAAGTGAATTAACATACGTTCCAGCTCCATTTCTGGAATTATAATGTGGTCCAAGGAGACATTATAATGAAATACAATTTTACACCACCTGTCAAGGAGCATCTCCATGTGCCATACAATAAAATAAGTACAATGCACATGGGGCCAGATTTTCAACAAAGCTCAGCACCAAATAGCTCCCATTTAGACACTTAAATGAAGTGGCCAGATTTCCAAAAATGCTCAGCTCAAGCATCAGAAATAAGCCCCAACAAGCCCCAAGAGATGACCAACCAGAGCTAAAAGGTCTGGCAGCAAGGCGAATCCAAGAGTTCTTGGCAAACCTTTCAACAGACAAAATGGAATAATTCCCAATTAGTATAAAGGATGGGGAAGGAAATGAGTTAGCAAGCCCTCGCAAGAGATGTTTGTGTTTGCATACTGCACACTCTGGCAGGGAAATGCTGTGTGTTGGTTTGCATTCCTTCTGTATGTGTGTGTATTATGCTGTGTGCGTGTCTCTAGCCCATTCTGGCAAGGAGATATAATGGCAGTGTATGGATGTATATGTGTGCATTGCACAGTGGCAAGGAGACGTGCGTGGCTGTGTTTGCTGCATACCCTGACGATGTGCGTAGTGTACGTTGTTGCTTAGTCTGTGCGATTCCTATGCAGGCAGCGAATGAGATATGTGGCTGTGTGTGCAGCACACTCTCTTGGGGGTAAGCTGTGTGTTTTGCCTCAGTGTGGGTATGTATGCATTGCAGACTGGTAGGTGTGTTGTGGTGCAGGGTGTGCCGCACACTCAGATATGGAGGTGGGTGTGTCAAGTTGGGTTGCCACCTCCAAGAAGCAGAAAAACCAGCCTCCGCCCCCACTAATATGAAGAAGCTTGGTGCTGACTGTAGCTATTACTGAAATGTTGTAGAGAACCATTTTAACACACAAACACTAACATAATACATGCATTTTTATGATATTTTATCATTTTTCTTACCTTGTCATATCATGGCACTGCAGTCCATACTATGGAGGTGTGAACTGTAGGCTGCTCTAGTGTGTCACAAGTGAAAATAAATCCTGACACATGACATCTTTTAACCAGCAAGGCAGTGCAAAAAGCAGTCAGGACACTGACAGGTGTGTGTGGTTGTGTGTGTTGCACACTTGCAGGGGCTGTAGGTGTGTGTGAGTCACATGCTGGCATGGGGTGTACCTGTGTGTGGCTGTGTGTCTTGCATACTGAGAGATGCTGTGCATGTTGCACACTGGCAGAGGGTGCATGGGGCTGAGTGTCACGCTTGCAGGGGGCTAGGTATATGTGCCAGACATTTGGCAGGGGGTGTAGGTGTGTGTGTGTGGCTGACAGGTTGTGTGTGGCTGTGCATTGCACGACA